>JAWWLV010000183.1:14993170-15034584 GCA_035041135.1 Platyrinchus mystaceus | reverse complement strand
AGACAGGGAGCAGACAGGGAGCAGACAGGGAGCAGACAGGGAGCAGACAGGGAGCAGACAGGGAGCAGACAGGGAGCGAGCTGTGGCAGTTTCTTATGCAGACACCAAACCAGCCATGAGTCCATGACACAGAGGCTCATCCATACAGAGGCTGAAGGATGAGAAGAGCAGACCTGTCCAGCTGCAGGCAACTTGTCTGAGGCTCCAGCTCATGACATCCTCATGTCTCCCTGCCAAGGCACCAGTGTGCTTTTCAAGCACTGGACTGATCTCTGTGATCCACAAGCAGCTACAGCTGTGGTCAGCAGCTGATGTTAGGAGGAGTGTTAGGACTGATCATCTCCTCTGCTTCTGGAAACCAATGGCACAGGGACTTTCCAAGACAGAGGCTGCACGTGGATCAACCTGTTTCATAGCCAGTCATACATCTACAAATTTCTATGCTTCCTTTTAAAAGCCATTTATATCAAGGACATTTCCAACTTACTACAGTGATGACCTTCATGGTTCAGTTCTGTGCCCTGCTTGATCTCTTCATGGGATGCTGAATGAAACTGAAAAAATAGTGATCTTATTCCTCCCCCATTCACAGTTTCATAGTTCTCCCTCTCAGCCCACAGGAACAAGTCAGCAGAAGGACCTAAACACCATAGTGCAGGTCTTTATATCCCATTGAGACAGGTTTTGAAGACCCCTTAGCCAACAGGTGACCTTCAGAAAGCAGTGTGCACCTGCTGTGTGCCATGCACACCTCCATCATGCCTCCAAAATCAACTGCAGCCCTGGTGAGGGGCTGGGAGCCAGGACACCTCTTCTTTGAAAAGAAAGAAAAATGCCCGGCCTTTTCAGAACTACAGAAGGCTTTGGCATGGGCTGAGGGCACAGGAACAAAGCCAAAGTACATGGAAAACAGCAGCAGCAGTTCTTACCACTGCCTGTCTAACTGAAGAGCCAGGACACCACCCTAGAGTGAGGGATTCACTGCAAGCTCCTGACAAGCTGCACAGGATGCCCTGACACAGAGACCCTTCCAGTGCCACCCCCGTTGCTGTCCTGACAGCCCCAGCCCATCAGCACTCGCTCTTGTCACACAGTGAAACATGCTGGCTCAGCCCCAAGGAAAGCACCTTCTAATGGGATTTTTCAGGTTTCAAGCATATCAGTGTCTGGCACAGGCTGAAGTAATTAAGAGGCCTTCCAAGAGACAATCTAGCATTGATTAACCAGATATTTACCACTGAACATTACAAGTCCCACTCTAAAACTCTGCACCAAAACACTTGCTTTTTCCTAATTGTTTTCTCCTAGCTTTTCGCAAAGCCCAGCTGTGGCCTTACACCACGCCCTCAGCCTCACCATGCTTTGCCTTGCTAAATAAACCATGATGGTGTCAGCCAGACTAAAGCTGAAAGGCTTCCCGAGGGTTAAAGGGAAAAGCCTGTTGCTTTTGGCAAACTGATAAATCCAGTTTTCACTGAACAGGTCTCAAGATGGACAGCCACAGCCACATGTGATTGCAATCATCATATTTGCATTTGACTCTTCCTATTAAATACCAGGGTAAGAAAATCCTTGGGCTGATCTCGTTTCTACCACCTTCCATGGGCTGATCCCTACACGTTAAGTTCCTCCAGACCAGAGACATTCCTAAAGCTACAAGAGCTAACAACTCATCTCACTACAACTTTCTCCTACATCACTTGGAAAGCGTGGTGCCTGGAGGAGCAGCAAACAGGTAGCCCTGGAGGGAAGGTTTGTAGTCATCAGGGAAGAGTTACAGATGGCATTTAACACCTCACAGGACTGGTAATGCAAATTCTGCATTCAAAGATATTGTCACAGCACCAGAAAAGGCACAATGGGCACGTCTAGTTTCAGAGCACTTCCACTCTCTCTGCACAAAAGATCACCAGCTGGTATGTCCTCCCCTTTTTGAAAGAGAATTAGGAAGGTCTTCCATTGCCATTTGCTCCAAAGGAGCAAAATACACCCAGTGTCTGCAGTATTTGGATCCTTCCCTACAAAGATGTATCACCTCTGGTCCCAGTGCCCCTGCAGCAGCGTGGGAGATGTACAGAAAGACTAGAAATCGGTGGGGCAGGGCTTTGCCCCTTTGGTGGGGCAGCATAAATATTTACTAATAATGAAGTGTAAGAAAAGAGGAGAATGGAAACTGCTTATCAATAATGAAAGCCAAAATAATAATAATAAAACCTGCAGGGAAAATTCCACACAAGCTTCTTTCTCATTCCTAAAATATATAATGGAGCACCACAGAAGAAAGCAGGACAGATTGGTCAGATAAGAAGATAGAAGGGAAAAAGAGCAACCAGGGAAAATCTGAATTCACCTATAGTTAAGTCTAGAATGACCAAATGTTTTATAAAACTTTTATAAATACACAACTTTTACTAAGATGAAGACTACTGGATTAGGCAAACATTGAAAATCCAAATAATTAGCCACTGGTATAGTTTATAAAAGGGTTTTTGTAGCATCCTAGTCAAAACAGCAGTTCACACAGCAAAAATCTGTGGACTGAACTGGATGAGGAGGCAGGCTCGAGGATGGGACATTGTCCTTCTGGACTTTACACTGTGAAAAATTATCCTAGGAACATCAGAGGTGGATGTACACAGGAGAAGAGCTGACACTGTATGCGCTGATCCCTAAACCAAGAACCTCCACCAAAGAAAAGGACAGTGCTCAGATCACACCTACTGAATTGGAGCTGGGATGGAGGTCTCCAGATGATGATTCCTTACAAAAGTGGCCCTGATCAGTTGCCATGACTGACAGGGTTAGCGTAAATCCTTAAAAATGACAGAGAACGAAGCAGCATCTGTACAGTGAAACAGCCCCAGAGATGGACAAAGGAACAAACTCTTAATAGAGCATCAGGTGGTGGAAAATGTGAGAAGTCATTCGAGGAGTCATCCAGACAAATTAACTGGAAAATGGCAGAAGGCTGATGAATATTTGGCATCAAAACAGCCATCAGCCTCCCTGGGATGTTCCCAGAATGAAACTGTAGAATGAGCCATAAATAGTCTGAAGTGCATCTTGCTCCTTTGCCCAAAAGGCAGCATGGCCATGATGGGGAAGCTTGGAGGTGGAGAGAAGCAAATGCTTAAAATCCAACCCTCACTGAGTCATAGGAATAAATCACTCTAGAAAGGCCCACTGTAAGATGAGGAAGAGCCTTCTGGAGACTTTAAAGGCATGTGACACTTCTCAATTTCTCTCCTGCCAGCTTTTGTTTCATTCACAATTAAAGTATTAGAGATGCCAGCTAATCATTTTCCCTGTTTGTGTTGGGGCTGTTGGCCTCAGACAATGTACCTGATACCTCCTCTTGAGCAACTGATTCTCTATCTCTATTCCTAACTTTACCACATTACCTAGTTACTGGCATTGTATAATAGCTTTGTTTTAAAGTCTTCCCCCATTTCCCCATTGCAAATATTCACTTTCTGATCACTTGCCACTTCTCCATTCTCCAAATCCCCTTTCATTGAAAGTTTAAGGTCAGAAAGTACAGATTTTCTCATTTCAGCTCCCCTACCCTCTCCCCAAAGCTGGAGTAATTTGGTTTGGCTGCAGGGCAAACTCTAGAGCCTAAAGAAAACAAACACATAGGACACTTCTGCTACCCTGAAATGCTGAGCAATAAAATCTCAGTAAATAAATAAGAACATGGAAACTTGCTTTAGGTCAGAGCACATCATGCCGCTTGGTTTGCTACAATTTAAAAAAAAAATCAATTTAAAAAAAAAACAAGCAGACCAAGGATCCACACCTAGAAAACAGTATTAACAGCAAAAACACGTCTTCATTCCCTTTGAAAATTCAGTAAAACTTATTGTAAAGCAGCAATACTGCTTTAGCCTCAACCCAACTCCAATTTGACTGAGACCCCAAATTCTGAGAGCACAATTTTATTTGCAATTTGGTGGATCAATATTGATCTTTAACAACCACCCTCCCATGACAAAACTTGCCTTCTGCCAAGCTGAAAGAGCATTAGCACGGTAGGGTCAGCACTATGTGTTGACAAAACCTGCTGGGCTCATGCAGAGAACTAAAACATTTTAGAAAATTCTTGGTTTAAGGAAAAAAATGAAATCCTGCCTGGGATTAGTGCAAGGGCCTCATTAGCCACTGGACACGGACTTGCCATCAACCACATCACACCACCCTCTTTGGGAGCAGAAAAGGATCTGCCCTGCCCTTGTGGTATCACCTGGAGATGTCCTAGAAGGACAGTGATCCAGCCAGCAGAAGATGCTGTATTTTCTAGACAGGATATTATTAGGGCTGAGTTATGGTATGCTGTCCTCATGCCAGCACTCCTCTCTAGCTCACAGTACTCTTTCCCCTCCCTATCTTTGTTTTCCTCCTGTAACTCGTGGGAGCAGCCAAGCCCTCCCCTGCCAAGCCCTCACCGTGGCACATGTTCCCACTCCCCTGGAGCTCTTCCCTGCACCTGTGCCTGCCCATATCCATTTTTTCTAGCTCATGACTGCTGCTGAGGGCTTGCCAGCTGCTTTCAGAGGAGTTAACACTTCCCTCCCCACAGGACACTTCTCTCTGGATATAGGGTGGGCCTGGGTGGTTTTTGCAAAGCAGGGTCAGAATGGCAGTCCACCCTCACCCTGGGATCAATTAAAACATACAGGTCTTAGCCGTCCACTGGCAGAGTTCTCTAGCAAAAGTCCTGTTCATCAGAGTCTCCAGCCTGGTCTTTCACTGCCCATCCCGGTACTCTGTGGTATTCATTTTTATTCCATTCCTGACCCTCTCAACCATCCACATCATTTATCCTAGAGTTTTTCTGGCTTTTTCTCTTTGTAGCAATGAACTCAGGACAATCACAGGTATTCAACACCTTCACACGTACAGTTTCCGCCAGGGCTGCTGCTCCTGCCCTCTAACTGATTTCAGTCAATTCAAGTATTTGACTTTTAGTTTTACCCCAGTTTCCAAGATTTTCACGTCCTCATCCCCTCCAACTGTACTGAACACCGAAGAAAAGTTTGGTTAATACTGCAGCCATACCTACATCATCTTTGATCTTCCAGTTGGTTCTCACTGCACAGCAGCTTCAAGTCTCTTTTTATTTATGTAGCTGAGAAACCTGTTGCTATTTGTTTTAATTTCTTTTGCCAGACCTAACGCAGCTTGACTTTTGGCAATTCTCATTTTATCCCTACCCTTCCTGACCTCTAAGACATTGCTTTTTTGCCAATTCGTCTTTTTTTTCCATTCCTTACAGACTCTCTGTTTAATCCCAACTATCCTTTTTAAGGTGGCTATTTACCAGCTCCAGCAAAGAGCCCTTTCCTGCCTTGTTTTTCTCCTTTACTTAGGATCCCTGATCCAGATAGTTTCTGCACCTCTAAATTAGAGAGAGAGGCTCTGCATTCCTGTTCTCATGATTCTCTGCCCAGATGACTTAACCCACCAGGTTTTTTCATTTTCCAAAGTCTGCCCTTTCAAAGACAAGTATCCTAATTCCAGATCTACTTTTGTTTAGGCTTCCATTTAATTTGAAAGGAATCCATTTTATGAGCACGAAGTCCAAGATTCCTCTGTACAACCAGGCCCTCTTAACATCAACACTAGTTACAAAAACAAAACCTAAAATAGCACCTCCACTTGCTGGTGCTCTATTTAATGAAAAAATCTGGGCTATCACATTCAGGAATATCTGTTTTACCTTATTGATACAATGTGTTTGCCAATGTGTATTCCTAGATATTAGGATACATTCCTAAGTTCCCACAGCAATATTATTTTGGAAATATTTATCTTTCCAATAACATTACAGAGAGATTTATCCTCTGCCACCTAACCCCTGCCAGCCCTCATTTCACAGTTTGCCACTCTATCTGTCCAAAGGTACTTGGATGAACTGCAATCTTCGAAGGCACTTCATGAATACCTTCAAGTGGCCCTATCACTGGGACATCTCTCAAAACAAGCAGCCCATCACAGGGACAGCTGTATCAGCTCAGACCACAGGTCCACATAGCCTCATCTCCTACAGTAGACAAAAGTGGGTGGAGATCAAAGACTGTTCCATGAGATTTTAACCCCCACTAACTTCCCCAGTCTCTCCTTGAGCACTGGGAAATTTTGAGCATTTACAGCATCCTCTTGAAACTAGTCCCATAACTCAGATGATGCTATGAAAGAGTACATACCTTTATTTGGGTAGCCTCTGACCTCTCAGCCCTGCTTTTCAAAAGAGACCCATAAAACACCTTCAAAAGGCAAGCTTGAAAACAAGAATTTAAAACTCTGCTAGGTACAAGAAATCCTAGTTTCAGCAGGGAGATTGACTTTATTGCCTATAGTAGTTCTGTCTTGCCTCCTCCCAGCTAATCCCATGTTCAACAGGTGGTGAATTCCCTCTCACTCTCTTTTCTCCATAGAAGGTCATTTCCTTAATTTTCACTTTTTAAATCTTTGCTACTGGTATCCTCATCTTTGGTCTGTCTGAGATAGAGTCAGTAGAGTTGGCTCAACATGAGAGACTGTGAATGGACTTGTCACAGAAGTCACAGGCTCTGGCATGTTTCTTCATCAAAACCAGTGTTAGCCAAAAAAGGGGAAATGCAAATGAAAGAGGATTAATTAGATGAAGACAAAAAATGGATTCTGGTAGACTAAGAAAGTTTCAGTGCCTATTCCCTTACTGTCTGTGAGGCTAAAGAGCTTTGTTTTTGGTACTTTCTTTATTCCTGATCCCACTCCAATTCTTCTACATTCTGTTTCACAGTAAAGTCCTTGAAAGAAGCTAATGTGGCCCTGACCATAATCTGCTTAAAGTAATTTGTGCTGGTACAATGAAGTTGACTTCAGGAAAGTCAATCCTGACACCAGAAAGGTCCCATAAACAGTCTCAGGGCTAAGTTTGTGCACTAGGATTCAAGAGAGTTGGATTCAGGCTCTCCTACCGTGCTTCTCCATCCTTAAGAGACCTTGAGGAAGTAAATTTTTCACTGTCCAGCAGTACACATCTATGAAAAAGGGATCATAAAAATCCCATCCTTGACAGAATGACTGTTAGCATCAAGCCAGCAGATAGAAGAAAGTCCTTGTAATTATGGCAAGGACAGCCATATAAGTCACACTGAATAGATATTTAGGTGCAAGTCCCTTGCTCTGACACTGACTGTGCTTTTAGTGCCAAATAAATAACTCCCGTTTATTTTGGCATGCTATTATCTCTGAACATACAAGTTAAAGTAAGAAGGGGCAGGGGGTGGGGAGAAAATCCAATTTCTTTCTCTTTTCAGCCCTTCAAAGGCTGGAGGCATTTAGCAAAATCCAAGAAAAGGATTGTGGTAATTACCTCACCTACCTTGCTTCAAAAATTGCCTCTTCACAAAAAACCTCATGCACTGCAGCTGCCCAAACTAAGACCACCCCAGGCAATAACCCTGAGCTGTGCATCTGACTTGATTTTTAACTCAGGCTATGCAGATTAAGCAAAACTGACCCCATGCAGAAGCCCAGGAGACACAGCTGCCTTGGATGCTCACCCTGACATGTCTCCCACTCCAAACCACCCAGCAGGGTGGGGGAAACACAGATGTTTCCCCACAGCACCAAACACAATCCACCTCACCATCACCTTCTTACCTGTTGAAAAACTCCTATTCTTGCTTGGCACCAGGCACTGTGATTACCAAGCATGGCAGATTACCATGATTACCAAGCATGGCAGAGGTTGTACACTCCTCAAACTTGAGACTTTCAGGAAAGATTTGGGTGCGGTGGGTTTTTTTTCCCCTCATGCAACGAGAATCAGCAATTTTGCAGAAGTGATTTGCATTTTCTCAACCCAGTAATTTTTCATATCAAAGAGGTGTACGTGCCAAAACACACGTGAGCCTAGGCACATAAGAGGCAACATTAGTCTCCAACTTGCCCTTGAGAAAAGTCAGGCTGTAATAACCTATTTATTCTTGGGGAGAATGTTTCTCCCAGTTAGGTGAACAGCTTCAGAGAGACCAAGGTTTGGTCCTGAACTGTAAGACCCTGGGAACAAAGGTCAGACTCTGTCTCCTAGAAGTGATAAATCAAACTCTACACCTGAGCTACTTGATCAAGTGCTATTATCACTTAAAATGAATGTGTTGATCTGAGGTCCCTCCAGGACAAGAGTCCCAGCATACAATTTGCTGAATAGACTCATTTAGAGATAATCTTGTCTCCTAAAGACTTTTTCATCAAAGAACAACAGTCAGGTTCTAAGGGAAAGTGTGAGCACCCCTAATCTCATTGTTTCATGATTGAATTAGCTATTGTGAGTCTACAGGTTCAGATCTTGACGCTGATCTCCCTCAAATCCACCTGCCGGGGCCTGGCTGATTCAAAGGCTGCAGTAACCAGCTACACGATGAAGAAGTTCTCCAGCCCTGAGCCTTCACTCTCCTTAAATGCATCACAGTTTGTAAGTTCTCTGAAATCAACACTGCACCATCACAATGCTTACACACATCAGACAGCTGGAGCCAACTGAAGGTCATCTGCTCAAGATCGTGCAGGCATCAGTGGCAGAGCTGGGAATCAAGTCCCAGGCTCCAGACTCCAGCCCTTGTTTTTTCCACAATGAATAACATAATTCCAGCGTTAGGCAACTCGACTTGCACAAATCCAGGCTGTCTGCTCCTAAAGAATGCTCTTGCCTGCTCTCCATTGTATGGTCTGGATGGCCATGGTTTTGGAAGGAGGACAAGGCAAAGACAAAGGGACAATACAGCAGTTTAAGACAGCAGCCTGGGCTCTCACACTGCCCTATCTCCTCAGCTGGTTATAATCTCTTCCACAAAACGAAATAACAAGTGAATGACTAATGACTGGAAGATGAGCACGCCTTGCTGAGGCAACACAGCAGGGCAAAGGACCCTTGCCAAAAGCAGTGAGAAGCTTATTTTGTTGCTTCCATGAACACAGCATCCATTTACCTATCACACCAGATCCCATCATGCCTTCAGAAAGCTGCTGCAATGAAAAGAAAAAACCCAGTCCTTATCTTCCACCAATTAATGCCCCCAGATCACCTTAGTTGCTCTGAACCCATTCTCCCTTAATGAGCTAGGCCAGCTCAATGCTTTTCCATCACAGCTGCTCACAAGCACTTATTAGAGACCTCTCAAGCACCCAGAGAAAGCAGTATGAACAGGATCAGCCAGGAAATCCCCAGATGGCCTAAGGGGAGGGAAAAAAGGCTGCATGATGAAGCCTTATGCTGAAGTAAACGTGCCCTAACCAGTTCCCATCCAGAGTAATTTCTTCCCAGGGCAAATGAATTTCTTCCTGAGACAGCTGTTTGTTCATGTGCAGATGTCCAGAGGCAGCTACCTCCATGCCTTGTCTCCACCACTTTTGCCACGTCATCAATTATATTTAATGTTATTTCAGTCCTTGCTTTGAGCAACAGCAGCTCTTGTTTCAGAGATGGACACTTTTCCCTCTCCTCTTTTTTTTCCCATCCATGTTTCCACATCTCAGACCAAGCCTTCAGTGTCTCTTCTCTGAAAGCAACATTTGCTTGTGAGCCTGTCCTTCCTTCTGCTCTGATGCCAAAGGAGCACTAGTTCAGACCCATTCCACAATCAGAATTCCCACCTGATGAACCTCTGGGAACTACAGCATTTTCTGTGGCAGCTTAGTCTGAACTTGAGGGCTGTGTTGTGCTGCATGAACAAGAAACACTTGGAAAAAGGAAATTAGGCTCAGGGGGCTGAGGAAGGAATTAGGAAAGTCTGACAGACAACCTGCTATCAGCATGGGTGTAAACAGCAGCAGCTTGCAGGAGAATACAAATAATAGGAAAGATTTGACAAGCCAAAAAGAAACAATTGCCTTAAAATAGCCAGATTTCTGCCAAAATACTCTTAGGTTTGGGGAGGATGAGGCCAGTTTTGGCATCTCTTCTGCCCAAAATGACACTGAGCTGGTGGGTCCTGCAGGGAGCAGAACCGAGGACGTCTATCCACAGGACTGACACAGATGAATACTTTCCATTCAGTTCTCCGACATCAAATTCATAGTATTTTAAGTACAAAAATTAAAAGCCTCTCTGCCAATTTTCACTAAATGAGTAGAAAATAGTTTAAATGGCTCCAAAGATTATTACATTAGGCATGAAATGACTGAAACATGGGAAATGTCACCACTTATGTTTAAAAACATGCTGAAAAAAATTATCCATACGACCTGACTCCCAGGGTCAGTCTAGAGAGACTGACAGGAGACTATACAGACTATATACATTTGCTTACCACCAAATCTTTCCTTCCTAAGCTTTACCTATCCCCAGAGTCCAGCCTATCATGGAAATACCCAGAGACGTGGTAAGACTGGAAAACCTACTGATGCCACACAGTAGCTGTGTGCCACTGCAGCTGGACAAGGCAGAGAAAGAAAAAGGACACGGCACATCCAACTGCTGGTGCAATAAGTCTCCAGTGAAAGTCTCCCCTCCAGGAGACCTGAAGCCCACAAGAAATGTGAAACACAAAGTTTCCCGTCTAATACCTTGCTTTAGCTCCTTATGCTCACTGCAGAGTGTGACCTTCATGAGGGGAGCTGAGATGGTATTCACCCTAGAACAAGCTCCAGAGAGGGACAAAACACAGACATTTCTGCAACAGAGTCTCAGCAAGTCATCTCCCAGAGCCTGAAACACTGACTAATTAGAAACATCTTTAAATCCCCAACTGGGGAGGTACTTGAAGTGAGACTAAATATAATAAGAATGATGATGATGATATTTGTAACTGCTGTTATTTGTTATCTTCTCAAAATGTTGACAGCAGCTTTTAGCAAGCACACACCAGTGAAAAGCTTACATGCACTAATTCTTTTAAAAAGCACATGCTTAACCCTCATCAGAGAGCACTTCTCCATCCCACATGAAACCTCAGGAGTTGCCAAAATGACTTAAAGCCCTAGCAAATTAGAGCTCTTGGAGGTAATAATCAACCCCCTCTTGCACACACGTGACTCTCAAGGTCTGTTTCTCATGCTCTGTAGTTTCCAGCTGGGACCCATCAGCAAGCTATCAATTGCCCCTTACATACAGATGAACAGGTAATTAGTAAAATGACCTAATTAATATTAATACACTTGAGTGATAGAACTAGCAAAGCTTGATTTTTATGGGGGATCTTTTTATGTATCTCTTTCCCTAGACTGTGAGTGTGAGTTCTTTGTTGGTTCTCTGATGTTTAACACTGAGTTTCTGCTTCAGCCCCTCAGGAGACATGAACAAGGTACAGTCCTACCACCCAGCAACTATTTCCATAGAAGCTGTAGAAAACCAGTATCTTAGAGCTCAATCTCTCCACTGAATTTTCTGGTTCAAAAGTTTTCAGGGTAGCCATAGAGACAAAGATAATCCACACGTGCCCACACACAGGCTCATTTGGAAGAAAGCCAAGCTCAAAATGGGACAGCCAGGACATTGCTTTAAAACAAGAAAGAGAAGTCTTTACTGAGTGCAAGAGCTAAATAAGGACCACGTTTGCACTTTATTGCCCAGATAACCTCCCAACAGAGTTAATATGGCATAGCACGCTGTAGAGGTGTTAAAGGGGAAAGATCTGCTCTTTGACTGTAATCAGATGCCCTGGATGCATGAAATGTGCATTCATATGATGGGGATTTAAAAGAAAAAAAGTAAGATTTGGAAATTGTAAGGGGTGGGGAGAGAAAAGAGCGGGCACAGTGAACTCAGCCTCGTAAAACACATGCATGCAGTCGCCTGCATTAAGCGGGGATGCCGAGAGCTTCGGAGTCAGGTCCTGGAGCAGCACCGCGGATACCGCCCGCCCTCCCCAGCCCTGGGGCTCAGGCGGTGGCACAAACAGGCAGGGACAGACATGTTAAGGAGCAGCCCGCAGGGAAGCAGAAAGCCAGTTGCTGCTCACCTTGCAAAGCCTGCGGGCAAGGCTTGCTCCCATCTGCCCCCATCTGCCACGGCAACGGGACGCGGCCCCTGCGTGCATGGTGCCAATGGGACAGCAACCACAGCAGTGGGGTGTTTTACTCCAAACACCATCCTGGCCTGGCCTGGCCTGGAGGTGTTCCCATGACTCCAGCACATTGCACTTAGTGGAAACCCAGGGAGAGAGCTGCTCCGAGCAGGAGGAATGAATTTTGAATTAAAGCAACTTTAGAACCCAAATGAAAGACAGCGGGTCCAGGGGACCCTGTGGGCTGGCTGGGTTGGCCTCACTGCAGCTGAGGAATTCAGGGGCACCTTCTGCCAGAAGGAGATCTCCCAGTTCCAGTGTCTGTCTAGCATTTGCCCCTGTGCAACATCATCCGAGAAGCCTTCAAACTAGGCAGCTATTCAAATATTCTCACAAGTTTTCTGCTCTGCTCAGGCTGGGACAGTTTTCAAGGAATATTGTCCAGGCAGATATACTCCTAAAAGATCCCACCACACACATCACATCCCCAGCCTGAACCCATCAAGACTGAGAGAGAGGAAAGGAAAAAGCTGGGACAGGATGGAGGACATAGCATGAAGGGTGCAAGCACAGGCACGTCAACAGCTCCTGGGAAAGGGGGGGAGTGTTGAAACACAGCCCAGACCTGCTGCTTAGCAGCTGGGATTTTAACACTTGTTGCTGCAAGAGAAATTAGTAACAGAAATCAGCACAGGGAAGGATGGGGGGGGCAGGTTCAAGGCCTGTGCTGCACTGAGGGAAAGCAGCAAAAGTGGTCTTTGGGGAAGGGTTTGTTGGCTTCACTATGCTTTGTTTTATATTATTGTAAACTGTTCTTAATACTTCTGACCACAGTCCCAGGAGATGTACACCCTCTCTTAGATCTTCCTATTCTACCATCTTGGTGCATCCCCACGGCATGAACACCCTGGAAACATGAACAGCAAGTGAATGTCTATCATTTTCTCAGCTGGAGCCCTATTTAGAGAGCTGAAAGAAAATGCTTTTGTTTATGGCAACAGATAGCTTTATCAGCTGTAATCCCTTCCACTGATCCCAAGAGAGTATTGAATGGGAGGAGTAAAATGAAAACCCACATCCACGGACATTTGCATCACCAAATGCGCTGGTGCTGCCCAGGCATCATCCACTGCACAGCTCCTTCAGCACAAGACCACCTGACTGATCCACTTTCCCATGGGGAGTGGAGGGGGGCAACATATGAGAGTCAAGGAGAGAGATCAGCAGTGACACCATTTTTTCAGCACAACCTCATCCCCATACTCCTGTTGCAGATACCCTGCAAACATTGGGTTCTGCAGTGAGAACAAGGGTGCAGGAGGAGCCTTCCCTGCCATCCCACCTGGGTGCATGGATCACTCTGACCAGAGAGCAGCAGCAGTGCAAGATCTCTTCTCACCCTTATCTCAACCCAGGAGCCTTTAGTTATATGTTCTCTCCTCTGTACAGCTGAGGAGGGGAGCAATAGAACAGCTTTGGTGGGCACCTGGCATCCAGACAGCACCAACCCACCACAGGCTTCTATTTGAAATTTAACATCTGCCAGCAGCAGCTCAGGTTCCTGTTGCAGATGGCAGAGCTCCCTACATCAGGATGAGCAGTGAATACCTCCATCCCACATCTGAAATCGTTTGAGAAAAATAAAACACTGAGCTCAGCCACTACCCATCACCTGTCTGAGCAAATACTCCTGAAGTGAAGGCTCCTGAACTTTTCCCAATACCTTCGCACTGGGATCACATTCAGGTTGTGGCTGCAGAGGATCACGCAGTCCTCTTCTTCCAAGATTTCTTCCTGCAAGGAATGTGAACCACTTGGCTTTCCCCCACGGATGAAGGGAGGAAAGCTGAGATACCAGGCAACCACAGGCTCTTAGAAAAGAATTCATGATGAAAAATGATGGTTTTTTCTCCCAGAAGGGGTAATCTTAAACTGGGAGAGACTCGAGACTCTCATTGTGCACTGCAGCCACTCACTCCAAGCATCTCAGAGCATGAAGGGCTGCTGCATCAGGACTGCACCTACACATTAGAACTCTTGCTAAAGCATGTCAGTCAATGAAGAGACTCAGCAGGAGCCTAGTTGGGCTAGTGGACAAAAGGAAAGAGGCAGGAGAAAACCCTGACAAATTGAAAATTCAACGTGGATTGCGCAACTTCATGAATAATTCCTTTCAAGCCAAAGGGGATTCCTGCAAAAAGAAGACTAATTGCTGCAGTCCCTCAGCTCCATTTAATGGAAGAACTCCAAAAAAGTTGGGTGGGTTTGGGGTTTAAGGGGGGTTTTTTGTTTGTTTGTTTGGGGGTTTTTTGTTGGTTTGGGTTTTTGTTTGCTTATGGGTTTTTTTGTTTGTTTGTTTTTAAATAAAACACACCAAAACCAAACTCAGTTGCAAGTTGTAACTGATCTTCCATCATGAGAGAAGAGCTGGTGGAACCAACCAAGCAGGTGACACTGGAGATAGATTTACCCACCCTGGCAGGACAAGAATTTGCTTAAAATGAGAAAGATTCCCATTCCCTTTTGCTAGAGACAATTTTTCATTAGTAAAAACAATGTATGAGATATCCATTTGGGGGATGGGGAAGATATGACAAATATTTTCTCTCAACCACTGAGATTTATTAAAGCAGGAGGAAAAAGAAATTGGTGAAATGAAGAAGGGAAGGCTGGAAAAACAGGGAAAGAAAAAAGTGCCAATAGTAAGACCTACTTAAGTTACTGAGAGGCATGTCCAGAAGCAGGGAAACCCCATCTCTCAAACTATAGGATGCAAACCTGGAACCACTCAGCATGAGGAAGGGCCCCCTCCCCTGCATCTCCCACCTCCCATGGCAAGGTTAGGCTTTTTCCATATGCAAAATCTAACTCTGCAATAATCTTTTCTGGCCCTTCTCATAACGAGCAGCAGGACAAGAGGAAATGCCCTCAAGTTGCAGCAGGGGAGGTTTAGACTGGATATTAGGAAAAATTTCTTCATGGAAAGGGTTATCAAGCATTGGAAAGGACTGCCCAGAGAAGTGATGGAGTCACCACCCGTGGAGGTATTTAAAAGACATGTAGATATCGCACTTAGGGATATGGTTTAGTGATGAACCTGCCAGTGCTGAGTTTAAAGTTGAACTCCATCATCTCAAGCGTCTTTTCCAACCTAAATGATTCCATTATTTTGGTGCAGAAAGTGCATTGTTTCCCAAAGAGAGAGCCAGCCACCTCAGGAGCAGTGTTACCAATGAGTGCATCTTGGCCCCTAGCACCCAGTTAGATGCTCTGATGCTAGTTGAACCCATGCTGAACCCTAACAGGGCACTAACAGGGCCTTTACCCCTCCATCTGGCCAGTGACCAAACTTTCAAGAAAACCATTGGTCAAACATCTGCACCACCCCACCAGCAAGGAGTTGGTCAATGGATCCAAAAACTAGTGGGAAAGAGAAAAACCTTTATAGAAATCAGACTAAAATGCATTCCCTCCCATGGGAACTTTAGAAGCCAAGCCCACTGGCTTTGGAGCTTCCTCCCTGAATTCCACATATTTTACACTTTGCCTAAAACCAGATCCCCAACTCCCTGCCAAGCCCTCCTAATCCATCCGCTTCAAGACCAGGATTGCAGCCCACTCCACAAATTCCTCCTCCTCTCTGCCAGGCAGCCCCAGCTTCTCCTCCTCTTCCCTGAGCACCATCTCCACAACTGTTTATTCCCCATTTTTCTCCTTCACCCCAGTTCCCCTTCTTCCCTCTTCTTGCTTCCCACATGAACATCATGAGCTCTAACTCCCAACCCAGCCAAACCCAGGTCCCATTTTTTCAGGAGAGCCTGGGTATGTACCAAGGGCTCCAGGACCAGGCAGGAAGACCAGACAGGATGGCAGGTGGGGTAGTTTCTTGGCTGCTGCTTATTGGGAGGGTGAGAGAGCACTGATCCCTTTTTCCCTTCTTGTGTCCCTCTTTGGGGATAGGGATGTGTGAAAGATGTTCAGGACTGTCTTGTTCTCCAGCCCCTTGGTCAGCAGAAATACTTTGGCTGCTTGGTGCTTCACACATGCTCAGGTTGGCTCTGAGCACCCACACTGCTACCAGGAGATGCTGCTCCACATGCTCCCACTCCACCCCACTCAAGACAGCACTCACGAGGCAGAACCAAGCCTCTCCATCCTCCGGTCCAGCTCGGCTGGGGCGTGGGCAGTGACCCCACGGCGTGACCCCCAGCTGAGGAGCAGCTGTGCTGCACAAGTGCTGACTCAGGCGTGAGCAACACGAGCACAAGGGCAGCGCCTGCCCTTGGCATCAGGGCCCAGACAGCCCGCAGCCTCAGCCCAGAACACGCTCTGCCCTGGTGAATCACACACCAACCCCAGCAAGTCCTTTCAAGACCCATCAGTCACCAGAGGGGAAAAAAAAATTACATGCACACAAAGTAATTAGAGGTGTAACCCTCTCCCCTCCCTCTGTGCAGGCTTAATACTCCCTTTGTCCAGGCATGTTTGGCTCACTAAGTCATGCTTCAGGACAACTTTCTTGAGAGAAAACAAAGGCCAATTAATAAAAAAAAAAAATTAAAAAAAACCACAGAGAAACCTCTCATTAAAATGGCCACCCTCTCGGCATGGCTTTCTACCCAGACTCGTCCTTCTTGGAAACAGAGCACTGACCCATGGCCATGCCCTTGCAAAAAAGCCAAATTACACACAGCCAACTCGGGGTTGTCACCAGGGATGGAGGGGTAGGAAACCAGCCAGCAGAGCAGATCAGAGACAAAGCAATGTGCTGATGGCTGTCATCCACCTCACTCACAGAAATCCCAGCCCCTCTGACAGCTTTAAGTTAAACACTTCCCCTGGTAGCTTGGTGGCACACATCTTGTGACCTGCTGTAGCTCTGCCACCCCCTGCACCACCAGCTCATCAGAATACATTATAGAGGAAGGCATACCAACTATCAAAGATATTCTGCTCCCACCCTCCTTACTGAAGCAGCTGAAACCACACCAAAACCACTTCCAATTTACCACCTGCATTATCAAATGCTTCACCTTCACAGTGGAAGTCCCTCATTACAGCACAGCCATGAGAAACATAGGTAAAAGTCTGCTTCAAACCTGTACTCTCCAAGTGCAAAAACACCTCTCCCACATACTCCTCCAATTCACCTCGGACACACATTAACACTTCTGATCCTATTAGCTCAAGGGAGGTGGTGAAAGCACACATGCACACGCATGCTCATCAGCCAGCTCATTAAATCTAATTAGACAGTCTTCCACAGGGAATTTTGAAATGCATATCCAGCAATTACTGTACACTGCTCTTTCCTCAACCCTCTGGATGGGTGATTATTCACTACATGAAAAATAAAAATTAATATGAAACTTTAGAGAGCTGCCATATGTGCACATTAGCAGAGGTGCACTGTAATTTAATCAGTCTTCCTGCTTAGAGACAAATATGGAGGCAGCAACACAGGGTAAGAACACTCAAGCCTCAGACTTGGATCCAAAAGTCTCCAAGAAACTGACAATGCAGAATATTATAAGTTTTCCCCAGTAACTCTAATTGACCCTACTGACATGCTGGTGTGTAAGGTGTGGAGCCACGTGTGCACAAGACCACTAGCAATCATGAAGACAACTAAGCCAAAGTACAAAGGACTGAATTTTGAGGGTCTCAAGGAAAATGGAATAATCACCTTCATGTGCTTCCAGAAAAGAAAAATTGTTGTTTCAGATCTGATATATCATGTAGGGGACATATGAGGCCTAACCACTGAAGTGGAAAGTCTCATGCACTGCCCAAAGTTTTCCCCATCCGCAGCTCTGCCAATGCTGCAGGGACATTCCCTGTATTCAGGGCAGACTCTTTTACAGCTTCTGCTGCACTGCATCAATTCATCACACAACAAAATCCCTCACCTGACTTTTTACATAGGGGAAGCTTAATCTGAATTCACTTTCACAGTAGAGTAGCTAAATCAAATTAAACATGCCAACTCAATGCAGAGCATCACTCCTCCTAGTTTGCCTTCTTATTTGCAGGTAGAATTCTGCTCACTTTGAACTAGGAACTTTTCAATTCCCAATAAATGTCTTGCGTTAAAACTTCTGTAGATAAAACTAATCCAGACTATATACACATCATTAATTCTTGAGAGTCCCTGAGCATCCAGACTCAGCAGCTTCCCATCATGTCTAATCCAGCAAATCCCATATGAGTTTGGTAAATTCTGGTTTCCTTGCTGATGTGAAAGCACCTCAACAGATTTGACCAGGAAACGCCAACAGCATTGCTCCACTGCAGCAGCCTGTGTGGGTATTCAGGAGACAAAATAAGCATCTGTTGTAGAGTCCATAACTTCTTTAAGTTATGTTATTTGTTAGGGTGATTGGTCACCAAGTACGGCTCTTCTGAAAGCAAAGAAAGGCTGTCCATTGAAACCACTGATACACACACAAAAATATTAAAAAATATTTCTTTTGCATTGCAGGGGTCATAGTCTGGTCTCTCCATGGCCAGGTCTGAACAACCAAACCCAAGTCACACACCACTCGGGACACAGCTGCTACATTCCTCTGATCCCAGCAGCAGTAGGAACTAGTTTCACCTTCAGACCTACTTCCTTTCAAATGAGCTTTACAAATGTTTTTAACACACACGATCCACTCAAAGTTGAAGAGCATTTTACACTTCAAACCCTAGCATACAGCATGGAGTCATTCAGTTGACCATGCCATATCCCACTCCTGCTAAGGCTGATGCTGAGCTTATCAGGACAGTTTTGCATCAGCACAAGGTCTTGAATCAGGGACCTCAGACCTCAGCTGATGTTTTCTCTTTTCCCTTGCTGTATCATGAGAGCTCCTGCTCTCCTTGCATAGGACCAACCTCACAAGCAGGGACAGTTGCAGCCTGACCACACTCAGGGAGCAGTTGCACTTGATGTCAACCACAGAGCCATCAGCCTTGGGGCCAGCACAGCCTTTCTGCCATGGTGCAATGGGATCATCCCAAATCCAGCCACATCAATGCACAGGGACATTTCAGTGCACACAGGGGGTACTGTGTGTCTGTCTGGGCACGTGAACTTGTCATTTCATATCAGACACTCTGAAGACAGGAGCACAGATACAAAAGCACAAAACCCACGTACCACAATTGTGTAACAAAGAAAGTTCCATAATCCTTCTCAAGATACACTTTGGGTCAAATCCAACTGCAGGCAAAGATGATGGGGAAAGGCTCCCACTGACCTTCTGGGAGTTGCACATGATCATCATGTAGATTTATTCACCCAGGGCACAGCCAGTTAAGCACAAGGTGCTTAAGCACTGGTGTTCTTCAGGGAATTTGCAAGCTTGGCTAGAGAAGCCAAAGGGTTTGCAATTTTCATAAAGCAAGCCACTCCCAGTTTTTTCACCCTTGCTCTGTCAAGTCTTAAAGACACCAAAAAAACCCAAAACCCCCAAACAAAATAAAACAAACAAAAACCCAAAACCAACCACACAAAAAAGCCAACCAAAAAACCAGACCAAAACAAAACAAAAAACAGGAACAAAACCACAAAAAACTCCTAAAGTAGGAAAAATTATGGAATACAGTGGACTAATACAATCATCATTCATATGGATGACAACATCCATAGTATTTGCCTATTTTTCTTTGTTTTTCTTGCTTATTAAGTATCTAACTTAGATTCCTACTGTTGACAGTACAAATTGCAAGTCCTAAAACCTACAGGATGACAAGTATCCAGCTGGGGTTAGTGCACATGGCTTCACTGACCGAGTTGTTCAAATTTTATGATTATTCCAGTGGTACTATTTTGTCAGAGACACTATAGTTTCAGTTTAAAAAAAACATCAGAAATAATTAACTGTGAACTGTAGCATATAAAGATAGAGAATAGCTAACTGTCAAAACAAGACAAAAAAAACCCCAAAGCATTTTCACCAGTAAGATTTTTCAGTACTTAAAAACAAACAAACAAACCAAAACCAAACAAAAACAAACAAAAATCAGCTTTCCGTAATTTTTATGACCCTAAATGAGATGACTTCTTGTTGTGGCAGTGACATATTTTCAACCTTTTTTCCATTTTGGTCTGAAAACTATGAATTGTAACAAGGACTTTTAATAAAAGGAGAACTTGTAAAAATTGAGATGCAATGTAACTAAATGTTTAGCTGTATTACAGAGCTGGGCTCTGCTCTGTAAAAGTGTTGTTTCAGCAACAAAAATAAAAGAAAAGATAATAAGACATTTATTCTGACTACTGGAATATACAGATGTTAGTCCTAGATCATATCCTGTTCAAAATAAAAGCTATGGGAGGGGGAAAACTGTTTTAAAGTATTGGAGTCACTACAGCTTTTTCACAGAGACAGAGAGAAGCAACTTGAATATAAATGTGTCCAAAATAGGTCAGCTCTGTTCTTGGCCACTGAAGTCTGATACTTTTCACTTGAGGTTATCCTGGACAGTGGTAGCACACACACTGCAGGGACAGAGGCTGAGACAGCTCTGAGCTTGGTGTGAGTCCCAGGCCCCAAGCACAGCCCTGCAGTGACAGGCTGGGGCTCACACACCGAGCATCACCAGGCCTGCTCCGGGCACTGGCCACACACTTTGTGGCAGAACATGCATTTCCCGACTGTACAGGTTTCCTATCCAACCTCACTCCTGTTCCAGGAGTGTTTTGAAATGCTGTGTGTAAACAGACAGTTCTGAGCTTATCAAACAAGAAGCATGATAAGAGACAGGGTTTTCCACAGCCCCTACACCAAGAGACCCACCAGCTCCGTGCATTAAGCCCCAAGCATCCCAGCCACAGCCTGGCAAGAAGCAGCTCTCTGGGCCCTGGTGGGTGGGCAAAGCCATTGCCTTCCCACTAAAGGTTACAGTCCCTTAAACCAAAGCAGAGAGCAGTTTTAGACCCAAAAATCAGGCCATGAGGTGCAGGGTATGCACCTCAGCTGTTCTGCCACTGTTTCCGTGGGAGAGGCTGGTAGGAGCATCAGGCTGCAGGAGAGCCACGGGTTCTCTCTCTCTTTTTTTTTTAAGGGAAAAAAGTGAACAAGTTATTTCTCCAGCACTAAGAGGCAAGCCTGCCATTCCAGCCTCGGCAGCATTCCTGCCTAGTTCGGCTTGTTTACCACCAATAAAAAGCCCATTAGTTCCACAATGCGGCTGTTAAAAATAACTCAAAAAAAATCATCACTGGCAAATTAGTAAGACATCAGGACACAGACACCTCAGCATGGTGTTATGGAAACCACAGAGGAGTCAGACTTCCCTCAGGAGTTTTTCCCAAGGAAGCAGAGTACAAAGATTTCTCTCCCTTTGAGTGGACACATCTAACTTGAAGGGCTCAGGACCAAAATGCAGCAGTCACCCAGTCAACCAATCCAGGGTTTCTGATCAAGTGAATTCCAGACAGGGTAAACTCACCAGGCTCAAATGCTGCGGGTTTGTGCTAATGAGAGCACAAGGTCTCCCTCAAACAGGGGCAGCCAGGGGAGGAGGCTGTAATGCCCTGGGGCATCCCCAAAACTTTGCAACCCTGCCCAGGGTCTGATACAGCAACAGCAGCAGCAACAGGTGCTGACTCAGCACACCCCCCTCCCTGGCCATCAGGACCCTGCTTTAAAAGCATCACTGGTATGTGATGAATCATAAGCTGCCCTGCTTTAGGGACTGGTCACTATCCACCAGTCTCCTGTGGGCACTGCTGGCACAAAGAGAAAGAACTACATCTCCGCTACATATTTTAACATAACTGCTGAACAAAAAATAACCAGCTCCCAGCCCAGTCCCTGGCCATTCAGTGTCCCAAACACAAAGTCTGTCCTTGCTACCTGCCATGCACAACATTACTCTCCAGCTAAGAAGCCTACAGCAGCACAGCTCAGACCTCGCAGACAGGGCTTATCATGCCTTTTCTGACCAGTGCCTCCAAATTTGTGCAATTCAGCGGTCACTCCAAGGCTAACCCCAGGATTCATTCAGGCAGTACAAAGAGTAGAGGCCCTGCCTGGCTTCCCACATGCCTCCTAAAGCACCCAGAACACTGGACACAAGGCAAAAGGTAGAGTAAGGACAGGAAGGCACTGCCCTGTGGGTTGCAGGCACAAGAACTGAGGGTTTTTACAATACTGTCCCTCTCAGCAAACTCCTCTTAAATGCTGAGCAACCCCAGGAGCTGCTCTAAACTCAAGAGCAATATTGCTTTTTCTCTCTTGTCCAGCCAACTTACATGGAGACTGCCCCAAATCCCCAGCATCACCACCAACACCACTGCTGACTACTTAGGGAAAACCTGAAGATACCACTTTGCATTTTGCAGTTGTGAAAAAGGATAAGGATTCTCTTCTGCTGACAAGAGGATAAGAGGGAAATTAAAAAACACCTGCAAATATCCAAAGTGACGAATTACCTTTTCACAAGAGAACACTTTCTCTTCCCATGCCCATACAGGAGAGCAAATGTATTTTTCAGATAATGCATTCAATCCTCCGAGTTTGTGCGAATGAAAACAGGGTCACAAGCAGGTGAGCAGGCACTGAGCTAAAGCCTGGATGAAAACAGAATCTCTAGATATAAGAAGCAAAAACATCAATTGGCACAGAGGTTCCATAGTACCTGCATTACTTCTGACTAAGAATTCTCCTACAGAGCCCTGAACACTGAAAATTTCCAGGGAAGATCTAAATGCCCCATCAGAAACACTCACCATCTCCAGACTGGAGGAGAACAGCTGGAAAAGCCACACTGACTTACATCCAGGGGAAGAAGAGCTCCTCTCAGCTTGGGAAGGAGAAACAAACAGGCAAACCCACTCTCACTTAACATATAAATTCAGGTGGGACTAGATGAAGACAACAGAGGAATAAGAACTACAATGAAATTAGTAGCCAGTGTTTTAGCTGGGATGATGAAGATTCTCAGTGATCACCTGTGATCACCTCCAGCTGGCAATGGGTGAGAACCACTCCCCTCACAGGGTCTGAAACCTGCATTATGATTTTAAAGTTGTGCTCAGGAAAAGCTTTCCCATTGCCAACAAGCCCCTCGACAATGACTAAACCAGTAACAGCAGCAAGGTTATGCTAAGAAAGACCTTAACCTATTAAGGTCCCTCGCAGATACATTTTTTAACAAGCAGCGAAGGAGGGTGCTTAAAATCAGATGCAAACCATGATGGCCAGTGACTCACTCCATGCTCATCCCTGCTCCATCTACTGCATCCAAAACAATTTTGGGTGAGAGGGCAGGAGAGGTGACTCCGCTCCAGTGGATTTCACAAGAGTATGGCATTGTCTGTGCCCTGCTGCTGCCAGGCAGCACGCCAGCACAAACAGCGTGCAGGTGCTCCGGCTGCTTTGACAGCATCACAACCGTATCCTCGGGATGGATCCAGACCGTGATCTGCCAGCCAAGCCACTCGCACATCCCTGGTGTCGATGGCCATGGAAACCAAGCTTCACTTTGACCCTGCTAGGCTGGTTTTGGGTGCAGGGCCAGCACAAGGGAGGTGTGGGGGGATGCGAGCCCCAGGAGCCTGCAATAAAGGAGATCTGTGTGGCTGGCAAGTGTGAGGTCTCCTGGGAACAGCCCTTTTACTAGGCTCCAGATGCTGTGGAGTGATTGCTTATATGAAGGCGGGGGAGGCCTCTTTACTGTTTCTCATTTCCTCTTTTTTTTGCTCCCCCCCCCCATTTCCTGGTTTTGTTCAGAAGCACAAGAGAGTCATTCATCATTTTTCTTCCAGCACAAGGAGCGCTCTCACCTCCCCCTCACCCCTAAATCCCTCCCCACCAGGAAAGGGCACTCGTTCTCCAGCCAAAAAGGCTCGCAGCGGGGAAGGCAAAGCTCCCCAGCTTCTGCAAGCAGTTCCGGCACAAAGGGCCACATTCTCAGCTGGGTTCAGTGGGTGCCAACCCCCAAAGGGTGAGGGCCAGAACTCAATGGCAGCAGAAATGCTAAGTCAGAAAACGGATATCAGCAGAGGAGGAGAGTGATTTGCACCAGTCTGAATTAAGAGCAAAGCAAAGCAGAGAGGAATTTGCATGCTGAGGAAAAAGACAGCACCTCAGGTAAGCGCAGAAAAAGAGATAAAGGTCCACATATGTCTCAGCCCGAGTGCCATGATGGTCACTCAATTCACCAAAACCTGGGAAAACTTTCCTGCGGACTTGGCCCCACATGCACTGAAAATTAGATGGGGCCTGGTCCAAGTGCAGTCCAGGCACTGGATTTGCACCACACTACATGCAGCAAGTCACCAGCCCCAGATTTGGGATGGGCTCACAGGAAAGCCCTGATCAGCTTTCAGGAGGGAAGAAAAGGGGTGGCTACAGATGCAGACATTTAACCCATCCAGAGGGCCAACAACACCCCCAGGAAAACTTCATTACAGGGCTTTGCTCCAAAGTCCACTCGGGTTCACAGTCACAGCGCTCTCTCCACAGCTTCTTGATGGCCTCTCCTCGCCCCAGCTTGGAAGGAGAGTGCCAGGACGAAAACACCTCAGTACAGCTACAACAGAGAAGGCAATCTCTCTGCAAATGCCCTTGAGAAAGAGTGCAAGTAGGAAAACTCCAAATTCTTGCACGTTTTTATAAAGCAACTGTGCATTTTCATGAAAAGCAGGACAGTGCAAACACCTGGGGTCTGTTTGGGGCCATTTGGTTTGGCTGATGACCTGGAAAAAAAGGAACTAAAACTGGACATATAGAAAACATTCCAGGTTTTGGTTTTGTTTGGGTTTAATCACAGCAGTAACAGCGACCAAGTCAGAAAGGTTGGCTTATGGTCAAACCCAAGGCTCCTTTTTGGTCCTTTTAGAAGGAAAAGAAATAGAAGATTGCGGTCAGTACTGGGGCCAGTTGGGTGGAGGGGAGCTTGCATGCCAGCAGCTCCACCAAGGAGGTATGTTTATGGTCCAATTTCAGCAGAAACTGGAAGAGTAATGACAACACAAGCCACCAAGAGACTGGCCTTTTGGGACTAAAGTCTTCCACACCCATTGAGCCAGAGATCTTGCTCGACTCCTGCAGTTGCTGCTCGGGAGGTTCATCAAGCCAAGCGGGATCACTGTGCTCCTCCAAGCTCTCCCCCAAACACCACCAACTGCGTACATCAACTGTAATGTCAGCATTTTGCAAAACCCAAGTGTTACAGTGCAGGAGCCCAGACAGGTTATGTTCACCTCTCAGGCAAAGGAAGAGTTTGGGGTGACTTTTCACACATCCTGGGTCACTGGGTAAACTGGTGACACGTTCCTCCGCACTGCTCTTGAGAGTGTGGATGTTCATTCCCTCTGCTTTCTTCAAAGGTGCTCAAGTGGTGAACTTTTTTATCTCCTGGTCTCCCTAAATATCTTTGCAAGATTGTTTTGAGGTTCCTTTGTGTTCCCAAGGAGGAATGCCAATATTTCAAAGTTACCAGAATAAAACCTTATTTTTTTTTTAGTGGTTTGGCAGCCAAACCAAAATTATCAGTCCCAAGCAGGAACCAACATGTGCACTCCATCATACTCCAAGCCCAGAGTGTGTCACCTCCACAGCTCCCAGACATGCTCTTGCAGAGCTCTGCCCTGACCCTCCCACCCCAGCAGGATATCCCCTGACGGCTCCGCTCTCTGGATCAATGGCAAGTTTCAGCAGGTCTTCACGGAGCTAGACAGGTCAAAATGATCCTTCTAGCACCCTGCTAAAAATATGCAAAGTAAATATGAGAGCAGGCAAGGGGAGAGAAGGTGAGGCTGGCAGAAATACAGCAAGAGAATACAAGAGGAAGAAAGAGAATGCAGAACTTTATAGCAGGAAAATAATAAACTTGTTGACCAGGACAAAAAAGCAATGGGAAAAATGTACAGGACTCTAGGGAAAAAAACAGCAGCAAAGGGAGAAGGTAAGAGGGACTGGGATGAACATGCCAGTCTGAATGCATATGGTCAGCACGAGTATAATGATGCATATTTTCTTCTCAGCACTAAGGAGATACCAGAGGGCCCACAAAAGCCTTTTGCAAGTTAGGACCAAGCTCTTGACTTTTCCCAGGTGCAGCAGCTGCTGGATCATTCCTTACCCATCAGGCTCTCATCCTAGAAAAACCCAGACTTGTCCTATTGCAAAGAGTATTTTAAAAAACTCAGAAAAAAATCCCAGGGAATTTTGCACTGGAGCCTTTTCATTCCCCACTCTGGCATCTTTAAACTGGGCAACACGTAGCACCATTATTGGTTTTTTTAGTGCTCATCAGTGGAGGAACTAGCAAGCTATTCAGTCTAAGAAACTCTCCTAAGACACAGTCCCATTACTGAGTCTTCCAGGACCAAAAGATAAGCATGCCCAAGAAAAACACACCCAGAGTACCTGCCTCAGTTTCCTAGACTTTCAGGTGAAGCTTTTAAGGTGCAGCTGAGGCCAAACAGCCAGTCTGTGCCTGGGGGCAGCAGAACCACAGTCTGGGGAGGGGGGGGGAGGGGGAGGGATGAGATTAATTACATGAATAACAAAAAACCGGATGCCAGCCCCCACCCCATACAGCTCAGCGGGAATGAAGGGAAGCAAGCAGCTCAAAACCCAGAGGAGCTCCCAAATGAGGCCAGGCTTACCCTATTCCAGCTACAAACCTGCATCTTGGCCTTCACAAGGGCCAGGAAAAGCCCTGCACATTTTCTTTAGAAAGGAGCACAACAGTGAAAAGCCCCCAGTTGGAGAGTTTTCCTTTCAGCCTGACCTGGACCGTCCTGTGCATCCGCCACGGGGGCACGGCCACCGGGAGCCAGCTCGCCCGCTTGGGGAAGAGAAAAGGGAAGTTAATTTTCGCAGCCAAAAGAAAATAGGGAGTTCTTTTCAGATGGCAGGAGTGTAACCGTGACATTTAGTCACTTAGTATTTCTTCTTCCCGGGTACATCTCTCCACAGGAAAGCCCTTGGACAAAAGTACCTCCAGGCAGCATTGCAACATATGTTTGCTCAAACTTTGGTGTCTAAACCCAGTCCTGCGGTCCCTGCTTCAGCTCCTTGGGAAACCGGGGGTGTTCTGGGGAGATTCAGCCTTGCTTGCTCTTTGCCTTGGCTACCTTAAA
This sequence comes from Platyrinchus mystaceus, assembly GCA_035041135.1. NCBI lineage: Eukaryota > Metazoa > Chordata > Aves > Passeriformes > Tyrannidae > Platyrinchus > Platyrinchus mystaceus. The sequence continues at coordinate 15,007,503 of JAWWLV010000183.1, read as the reverse complement.
ATAGATGCATGTCTCTATCTGGGAAAAGAGCAAACCTGCAACCCAGCTGAAAACAGCAGAGCCCCACTCTCTCCATGACACGCCAACCAGGACAGGATGGAAGAACTGCCCTGCACCGGCAGGGCTCAGGGCATAGGGGAACCGATGCCACCTCTCTAGCTCTGAAACGCAGCTGTTCACCACCGTCAGGATGGGGAACTCCCATTTGCTCCACTTTTAGATGCGATGGTGGGTGACCCTACCTGGTGGCGTTGGAGATGGCATCCAGATGAACTCCCCAGCTCCACCACGGGCACAGTATCTGATCCGCAATCTCCTAATCCCTGCCAGGCTTTGGCTACATGCCCTCCAGGCACCATGCAAGCTTCCACAGCTGGAGAAAGGACAGCAGCCCAGCTGAGGGCTACTCCAGTACAGGGCGGGCTGCACACTTTGCACAAACAAGCCCCAGACGTCAGACGTGCTGCAGACACCGCTCAGCCTGCGATTTCAGGGATTTCCAAAGCTCAGCCAGTCTGATCCTGCTCACAGAGGTTACCTTCGTCACTCTGTGACTGCACTAACTGCAGTCTTGGCATTGCAGGCTCTTTCTGCCACACAGCCTGAAATCCCAGCCATCCACAGCTCTTTCTTGAGCAAAATTTTTGTAACTTCCCCCCTTTAAAAGGTTTTATAAATTCAGTGAGAGTGCACTGCTTCAACAGAAGAGTTGCACTAGCTTAATGCAGCCTCTACAAAGATTCTCAGAATGTGATTTGTATGGCAGTGGGCAGCCCATAGTGGGGTGTAAACGTTTCCATGGGAGCATTCACACACTCAACACTGAGCTTGATGTCAGTCTTTAACATGGCTGATGACGACAGGAGACAAACAAGATGCATAATTTAACTGCCAAAAATGCCATGTCATCACAGGATGCCATGGAAGGGATGTGCATTCAGTTGACTATCCCCACAGAGGCAGAGAAAAGCAAAAGAGAAGAACTGGGGGAAAAAAAACCTACACCAAATCAAAGACTCAGTTAAATTATTATGGGGGCCAGTGTATTTCAGCCTCAAGCAGTTTTTGAGGTCAGCTGAAATGTTTTAGTTCTGCTAGGGCAAATCGGCTCCAGGGGACAGGATACTTCCAACAGTGACAACCTGGAGGCTGAGCTCTCCTAGCATGTAACTCAAAACCATATCTGGGCAGGGCTGTGCTTCCACTGGGCACAGCCCAAGTGATGGGACCTCCCTTCTCACCACGGCTGTTGCTCCAGGACACACAAGGCAGCAGGAGATACGAACAGGTAGCAAAATGGATTTGTAGGAGCAACCCCAAATTGGTCTTGTACGAGGAGTTCTTCCTATCCCAAAGCCTCAAGACACAGCAGTGATGTGCACGGGCAAGGGTCTGCTTGCCTCCCACAGCACTTGCAGCCCCACTGCTGGAAGTCAGGAGGGCAGCTCTCCCAATACAGAAGCAGCAGCCGACAGACCATGCTGTGCTTTGGAAATCCCTGAAATCATGGGCTGAGCGGTATCAGCAGCATTATGGGTTTCCATAGCACTGTTACCACCTCTCAAGGCTCACTCCATACTCTTTCCAAAAGTTCCCAATTTGTGCACTACTGGCTACCTATCACCTAAGGCAGGATAATGGGTGTGATGGACCTTTGGCCAGGTTGGTCTACTGCCCAGTCATATCTCCACTGCCCGAGCATTTTCAGCATGGTCTGAATTTGCAAAGGTCAGTTTCAGCATGTGCAGGCCCAGCCTAATGGCCAGGAGTTAAGGTAACAAATCCTTGAAACCAGCCTGATAAAAATAATAAACAGAAAAATGGAGGACAGAAGCAACTGAAATCCATAACAAACTTTACTAGAAAGACCAAAGCTTTCCAACCATCTGAGATTAGAAGAATCTATGTCTGCATTTTCATTTCTTACTCTTTTTACAGGGCACACTTTGTTAATGTTGAAAACTCTTGTGTTTCAGCCCTTTGTCAGCTTAGCTGGCCTTAGTCCCTGCAAGATGAGGGTCACAATTCTCAAGAGAGCTGAGCACCAACCAAGCCACTCTGTGTAGTGGGACCTGCAGGATCTTTACCTCCTCACTGGTCAGCTTTCTCATGTTGAACTCACTTCACCCAAAACTAGGGGGGAAAAAAAGTCAAGCCTGGTTCACAAAGGTGGGGCTGAGCAAAAAGGAGGGGTTACACTCAAAAAGAGAATCCCTGTCCAAACACAAGTATCTGAAGCAATACTCACAAAGCAAACACTGGAACGACCGGCAAGCAGTGTGCGTTTTGCACACCTGCCCCTTACCAGCAGGCAAACCTCAAGACAACATCAGCACTTCTAAAAAGGGCTTAAAATAAAAGCACACTGAGTCCATGGACAACCTTTGTTTAAAAGCCCTCTGAAAGGCGATAAGTTTCTGCAGGCTGACTCCCCACAAAGGTAAGCGAGGGAAAGTTATCAGCTCTGGGCTCCCAAAATATTGACTTAATCTAACATTACTCTGACTACACTTGATCAAACCTTTCCAAAGTCCCATGCTGTCATTTTTATGGCATACCCTTGACCAAAATTCAAGTGCAGAGCACTTCAAGGGTATTTCCAAGCACTTCACTACCATAAAAGCAAATGTCCCTGAAAGGTAGGAAACCCATTCTAATCGGGAGAGGAGACTGAAGGTCTGCAGCCTCCACTGTGCAACATCCAGGGGTCACATCTGAACACTGCATCAAACTGAAACTGTGGGAGTAATTAAGAAGCCTAGATGAACAGCTTGAGCTGAGCAGGGGACAAGCTGAGAGAGGATTCCCTCATGGAGCAGGCTGGAGTGCTTAAGTGGCTTCAATTGATCTAAAACTTGAGTTTAGATCTCATCTGGCCAAAAGCCACAGCTTGGGAAGCACATCTGGTGGAGGATGTCGGTATACTTTGTGTGTTTCCTCACAAAGGCTTGGGATACCAGTTCTTATTTTTAGTACTATTTTCATTTCTTCATGTAACAAGTTCAGTGTTTCAGAAAGCCCTGGAGGAGCGGGAAGGACAAGTCCCATAATAAAACTAATTAATTCATGTGGAATTTCTAGCCATTATTGTGAAAGTGGACAAATTCCTCACTTTTGAAAAGCTGCCAGTGTGGCCATTAATCTGCCTGTGGTCACAAGCAGGATTCCTGTGGCCTCCTGCAACACCCAACCAGCCCCCAGGACAGAGGCTGCAGAAACCAAAGTGGATGTTATTATTTCCTCACACCAACTCCCACAGCCCAAGTTTTACTAGACAAGATAGTTACCTCAGAGGGCTCCATGCCAAATTCCTCCCAGTGCCCCCAGACCAAGCATGCCTCAGTCATGTGCAAAGAGGTCTAGGCCTTCTTAGACCTCCAAATTCAGCCCAAACCAGGCATTCTGACTTTATTCAAAGTTCAGCAGACCAGCTGTTCCCACCTGCCCAGCCTTGGTCATGCTCTCAGTAACAGGTGCCCTAAAGGAAAAGGGTCCTAAATTTGTCCTGAAGACATCAGAAGTTGTATTCCCACCACCTAGCTGGGTGCATGCGGAGGTTGAACTTTACAGGTCCCATCTGCAGGCAGTGGGAAGCCAGGCTTTTCCACAGAGAAATTCCAGGAAAGAATCTAATCAACCAAAATCCCTCAATAACGCACAAGAATTAATGGAATCTGTCTCACTCCCTGCAAGCTGGGGGTGACAGGGTCTGTGGGGTCTAGCAAGGAAAAAAAGCAGAGAATAAACTTATTTTACTTACTAAAATCAACAACAAAATGACTCAGAATTCCCACAGGGAGATGACCTGTTGTGTCAGAAGACACCATTTTGCCATAGTCTCACTTTTCTCTCCCAGTTCTGGAGTGCTCTTTAAATTCAGTGATGGATTGGTGGGCTAGCCTCTAAATAGTACCTCTATTGTTGACCCAGCATCCAGTCCCAGAAATGGCAATATTCCCTGAACACCACCAGCAACACAGATCTTCTGCCTCAAATGGTCTCTGTAATGGACTATCTATAACAACCTGGATTTCTAACTCTCTAAACGAAGTTCTCCCCAAGCCATCTCTGCACAAGCCATGGAAGAATTCTGTTCACTGTGGCCAAAGGAAGAGGTACCCGACCACAGCCAAGCATTGCTCTTTCCCTCCTCATCCCAGCAAGCACTGCTGAGACATGAATGTCAGCTGCCTACCCTTTTCTAGTTACAAAACAGCAAGAAGAAAACATGGGAAGGTTTCAGACAATCTCCTCACCAAGCCAAGAGAAATTCGTTAGCTTGGACTGTGTCTTCTACAACTAGTCAGAAGAGCTGAGAACAGATTGCTCCGGCTGAAGTCTGAAAAGCAACATCTTATGGGGAAATCTTGCTGTAGTTTCAAGCAAAAATACTGGGCGAAGCTTCATGAATTTCCATGACATTATAGGACTATAGGACTCTCCCACAGATGTTGTCGTGCAAGTGACTGCAATGCACTGTGTGTCACTGTTGTAGGCATCCTGCATCACCTAGTTACAGGGACAAGCTGCAAGGAGGCACAAAAACTCCTCTCTAAAATTGCTTTCAGTCAGTAAGGTGTTGAAAATGTTATTAATTTCAAGGGCAGAGCATTAGAAATCCCCTCATCCTACCTGAGCTGGTTTATCTGCAGAAAATTGTAAGAAAAAGCAGGGATTTCAACACAGCCCAATTCCCACCAGTGCTTTGTGTCACTCTCAATTACAGTCCAGAATGAAATACCAAGAAATCGTTCCTCATAGCCGGCAGAATTAATGGGATCTTTGACTACAGAGAGCACCAGGCAGTGAACCTGTTCCCTTACCAGCCAAGAGGCACAGTGCAGCTTTCTTCAGAATAAAAGCTGCAATGTCAAAGGATAGTTTAAGGCTTATAAGTGACCTGATGTTTCCCAGTATTTCAGTCCATAAGAAAGGTACGTGATTAAACAATTTATTTCTACCGTAAGCTGATGCAGACTTTATCTTCCCACATGTGAGGAAAAACAGTGAGCAGAAATCAATCAATAATGCAGTTACAAAAAGCTGTCAAATGCTGGGTTGCAGCAAAGCTCCAATAACTGAGCACTAACCCCTATCTCTTAAGCCTTTGCCTAGGATAGCCACCACATCACGTATTCTTGTAATTAGGTGTCAACTTGCCATTTAAATGAGGTCACACTTGGCCAATTTGTGAATGAGAAACATCTCCCAGCTTGCTGGTAGTGGCTTCTGAAAGTAGGAAAAGATTTTTCAGTCAGACTCAGTCTGCTGAAGGTAGTTTGTCTTTGTGGAAATAACACTACTACATTTTCAATCTTATAAATTGGCAGAAAACTCATCCTTCCAGAAAAGTGAAGATTTGGTTGGGTTAACTCCCTATCATTGCTCAGCTGGGGTCCAAACAAAATCCAAGACCTGTACAACAAAGCATGAGGATGTGTACCAGGACAGGGAGGGAGTGGGGCACGACTGCCATGACATCAGCTCAGTAGGGATGAAACACAACCACGAATATGTCAGGACCACCAGCAAGGATTTTTCCTTCTCTCACAAGTCCACACCAGGACCATGCACCATGGTTAGCCCCCAAATCCCACAGCACGAGAGTTGCCACAGCAATACGAGGCACACAAGGCACCACACTGGTGCACTGGTGCACATGTGTGACACAGCTCCCTCCCACAGGGCACTAACGCTGGAAAACCTGCCCCTTTTGGCAGATGGAAACTGTCAGTGAGGACGAGTTGGAAAGCCAAGCCCACTGCGTTCAGTACGTGCTGCTAAAGGACACCCTCATACGGGCACAGATTCAAGCAGCACCTCCCCAAGGGAGAGCTGGGTTGAACACGGGTGGAAGTGATAGTGGAAGTATATGCAATGCCAATGGCTTTGCATCGCTCTAACAGAAGGGGCCTGCTAAGTAGCCACAGGATCAGAGTTACATATTTCACCCTGATTCAATGAAAGAAAATAGGAATTCTTATGCCTGGAAACTCAGTACACCACCCAGCTCAGTCCTCCTTCTGTAACAGAAATGCTTTACAAAGTATCTTGACATTCTTCCTTGGCCTTCCTCTAACTCTGTCTGGCTAAAGCTAACGATCCTCCCTGAAGGAATCGCAGTCCCAGCAGGAAAGGCAGATTTGACCACACTCAGAAAGCTGGAATTGTCCAATTCAAGTAGAAATGCAAAAAATCCACCAGGGAAACTACTACTTCTCCTAGCTCCTTAGAGAAGAACACGTGACCAGGAAAAGCAGGTACTGGAGTGCTGTTGTGTTTGTGGGTAACAGCGACAGCTGCCCATCGGGCAGATAAATTAGCCCCAGCTGATACTGCAGCCAGGTCTAGTACAGAGCCATACACAAAGACACCTCTCACATTCCAGTTTTCACTGTTTTGCCTTCTGAATTGTTTATCTCGGCTCAATTCCTGGATGTGGATAAAACAAACGACATGGACTTTCTCACAGACAGGGCTTCTTGCTGTTCCCTTGACAAATACCATACTCAGTGAGTATGAGCCTGAAATCCAGAGGAAAGGAAACAACTGCAAAGAGCAAGAAGGAAACAGGTCATTTGCCAAGGGACAGCACGAAAACACATTTCTGCTTTGGGTTAGAGCCTTGAAATCTTCCCAGGCTTCCCTCTCCCTCCAAAACACCATTTTCACACCAGCATCACTCCCATCATGGCAAACACCAGTGGGACTGAGGCAGCATTATTTTCAAGAAGCTGATTCACAAAGGTGTTATTTATTGTCTTAAAAGATGACTGGGCCCAACCAGGTTAGCTCTTGACCAAACACAGCTACCACAAAGGAGCGTGGAGACCTGGTCCACCTACTGGCAAAGCCCCAGAGGCAGCGAGGACAGATGAGCTGTGTGGTTTTCTCATTCACTTATCATCCTTACAGTTGTTACTTATTGCATTTCACTTTTAATAATTTCTTCCAAGGCAAGGAGCTCTGCAGGCATACAGCTTATCCTGAGCAGAGACGCTCTAAGTGAATATGGACATATTAACACACTACGGTGGATTTGGTTCTTGCAGTTGGCTTCTCTGGTGTCTGGTAATGCCCAAGCTTGCATAAGCCAGACTGAACAGCTGGTTGCTGCACTTGTAACTAAACTCCCTCTTGCTCCTGTGCTTCTGTCTCAAAAGGCATCTAGCACAGGATGAGCCTGGCTCTCCTCTACCCCTGGCCCACTTTTTAGCAACACAGTGCCTTCAGGGCCATCCACTGCTGCGTTGGATCCACCAACCTAACTGACAGGGTCAGAACTTGTGGGGGCAGAAGGACAGATACACACGTGCACATGCAGATCATGACAGAGGCTTCATTTCCTTATAAAATCAGTAGAAAAGCAGAAGTCTTCCTGGCAATTCAGTGGACATGAAAAATGCATTCATAGCATTACTGGCATGGTTTTCAAGTTGCTGTTAAAATTCCACTTACATTATGCTACCTTCAACCTCAGAATCTTCTGTGTTTTGGAGCAATACATTAAACATGTCTTTTAGCAGCTGCATGCTAAGGGGAAATGAAGGTTTTGACATTTGACCCATAAGGAAGGATGTGTGGCATTTGGAGCTACCCAAATAAGGATTTTAGCTGGATGCTAAAAGAAGCTGTGTTTTTAACAGTTAACTATTTTGACGCTGTTTTTGTGTCATGGGATTTCAAAGTGGAGTCCCTGATCAGGTGAATAAGGCAATCCCAGCCCTCCAAGTTCAAGTTTCCTTGCAGTTACATTCTTTGCACAGCTCTCCTTCCCTTTGGAAAGGTTACTTTGCACTGGCATGGACGCAAAAAAACACATTTGTTTCAATAAATAAGTGAGATTCCAAAGCAGGACTGGATAGCTAGCAGTGAGTTCTGAGGCAGATTCCACTGAATTAGTACAAGTATCCCAACAATAAAATAAACAGTACTACAAACAAAACTGAACTGCACTGTCAAAGGGGAAAAAAATTCCCTGAACTGGTCAGTTCTTAACAGTGGCTCAAAAACCTATTTTTTCAGAGTGGAACAAGTTTTATTCCTACGATCTTTTCTCCATTAGGAGAAGATAGATGTTCTTCAGCTATTCTCATAACTTGGGCGAGAATATTTAGGACATCTGCTGACATCATTAAGATCTACCCTGCTTCACCCCTTAGCACAAGTTCCCACGTTAGAGCAGCACTTATCACCCTGCTAGGCACCCTGCTTGCACCTTGAGCCAGTTCAGGTCATTGATCTGACACCTGTTTTCTGGAGCTGGCTTGCTGCAGGACTAGCTTCTGAACCAGCCTATTCTGACAGAAGGTGAGAGCTGAACCCAGCAGAAGGACATGGCAGCTGAGAGCTGGACAACACCACACAAGCCCCTGATTCCAGTTCATCATGGCTAAAACAGAAGCCAACATCCCCACCCTTTGGCTCAGACTGAAGAGGTTGAAAGACCCAATGGTACCTAAAATGCCTCTGAAAGCACACGGTGTCTCCAGGACCCATTTGGTCCTAGGTCACCCTAGATGTGTTTGAATAGAAGATGGCTATAGGGACTGGGACGTCATCTGTCAGGACACAGACTGCTAACACGATGAAAAGACAGCTCTCACTCTGCTCCCTGTGTCCTGAAGGACCTCGGGCACATCATTTAGTCCATCTGCAAAACAGCCTGATAATCTGGCTGAGGTGCTGGAGAATAAACACACTCAAGACTGGCATGAGCACTGCGAGCTTTGCGTGCACAGTAACAGCCCTCTGTCCCCAGGTCAGGCGGTTCCAGTCAGCAGCAGTACGTCAGTTTGTTACACGATGACCTGAAACAAACTGTGCAGGAGTGCGGTGCAGTGGCATATGAGACTATTTGAGAGGCCCTGGTCCCTGGAGATGCTGAGCCTCTGTCTCGCTCCCACCACCAGTGGGAGTTGATGCACTCGCCTCCCCAGGGGCGGGGGTAGAAGTTCTCAGACTGATTTCCACAGACTGCTGCGATTTTGTTCCAACATTCCCAACATCTCCAAAATACCCAAAGCCTCTTGTGCAATGAACAATATCCCCAGCTTCCTAGCTACATGGTGTTTTATGTTACTTTCCGCCTACAACCATTTCAGGATTGGCTTTACAGACCTAAGTGAAAGACTAAACAATGCTGGAGCCATAGCAGGAGAATTTGCAGTTTTATTCCTTGTTTCCTTTGGGCAATCCTTCTGCCTCTCATCAGAGACAAAAAAACTTGCCAACCTCTTAATTTAGGAATAGCACGAGCTCTGCATTCCAGTCCTGAATCAGCCAAAGGAGCCTTTTCAAGCTGGAAAGGGGAAAAAGGGTAAATACCTTTAAGCACATAAAAAAAAAAGGCACCACAAAACAAACCACACCAAAAAAACCTCAACACCTGCCTTTTGCAGGCAAAAACCTGCTCTTGCGGCACTCTTGAAACTGACTTAACATCAGCATTTGAAAGCAAATTCCAGTCCCTGCTCTTTTGGGTGCCACAGTGCTTTCCCTGTCACTGCTTAAAACTAAAAGCAAACTCACAGTCCCTCCTATACGTTTAGCAAGCACAGTGCACATGGGAGCAACGACGTGAGTCTGAAGAGTATCAAGTGAAACTGGCAGGTTCCGATTTTGTTTTTGTTGTGGGTTTGGTTGTTTTCGTTTGGTTGGGTTGTGTTTTTTTTTTCCTAATGCCTACAACAACCTGTTAAAAGTTTTGTAATCTGAAGAGAGCAAAACCTTTTCTGGATGTCCAAGCTCCTCTGCCAAGACATGCTCAACTGTGAATATTCCAGCTGCATGTTTCACATCACGCTGGTTAGGGATGTGCCAGTATTTTTATTGTTCACCCCCTATGGATATTACAGAGCACTACATACATTAAAGTGTTCTTAAACTGTGCTGTTTATGTCTGTGTGTATTACACACAGAGATACGGTCAAATAAATCACACCTCTTGTAAAGGAATAAAGATAATAAAAGAGAGAAAAATACCACGTGAAGTTAACATAATTCTGCAATAAAGTCCATTAAAAAAAAGGCAGCATTAACTCAGAAAATCACCTCTCAACCCATCACTGCAGTGCCCTCCACCCCCCCAACTTCTTGTAAAAGCATAAGCCTGGAAGCCAGTGCCAGATTCCTTAAATCTGAATGCCCTTGGCTTCTTCTGGAGAGTGTAAAATTCATTCCCTTGACACTCATATTCCATAGTCAAGGAATATTTCCCATCAACGTGTTCTCCAGACTCCTGGTTCTCCATAGCCCTTCACAGCTGGGCAAAGGAGCAGGGACAGGAGTCGGGACCCAAGCAGTCACAGCCTGGGTGCACGAAGCAGCAGGTTGCAACGTGCAAAGTTTTCCCTGATGCTGGTTTGTTTTCACTCCCCTCTCTCCATCTCTCCTCCTTGAGCAGAGCAGTGTGAGCAGGTACCTGGCTACATTCCCATCCTCACAGGAAGGGAAGCTAAGAGGTACAGCCCAGTTCAGAGCACTTTAAAATAAAGCCTCAAGAGGGGAGGGAGGGAATTTAAAGTCATGCTGCTGAACTAGTTATGCAAACAGGGTCAGAGCCCCAGTCATAGCTAGGGGACCAAAACCAGCAAGGAAGCAGAAGTCAAGGAGGGGTGATTACAAAGGAGAAAGTGCTGGTTTCTATTGCTAGACTTGATTTGTCAATTTTCAACATCCCATGGAAAGGGAAAGAGCTTGCAGCCGATCGCAAGGGACAGTAGGCACTAATACAACCAAGCTCTGCTGTATCGGCAACCCCGGGAGCGCTTCCTCCCACAGCAATCACAGCAACAGGTCAGGAGCCTGTTGTCGTCCCTGTCCCCAGGGCTGTGCCCTCGGGAGATGCTCCTTTTCCCCCTGCACCCAGTGCCTGGACCAATGAGGGCCTGAGGGCACCAGGACCCCCACAGGAGCTGGCAGAGCACACCTCAGCTCCAGGGTGGGCTCTGCTGGAAGGGCAGACATAGGGAATGGGTTCCTCACATAGCAGGGCTCCCACAGTCCCTCAGCCACCCCCTTCCCACCAGGCAGCACATGGTCCTCCCACTCTGCCTCTCCCCGCATCTTTGGGGCATCCATCACCCTTCAGGGGGATTCTAGTCCTCCACTAAACTCAAATCTGAACGTCCACTTCCCTCTACTCCCCAAAGGACTCCCCTGCCCCTCAGTTGCATCTCCTTATCCCCATGGAATTTTTTTTCACTAGAAGACCCTAACCTCCAGCCTGCCTCCCAGAGCAGTCCCTGCATCCCCCTCTGTTACAACTCCCTCCTGGAGTTCCTGTCCCGTGACAAGGAAACCTCTCTAACCCTCGGGGCTACTGCACCCCCAAATACCTCATCTTCCCCATACTCCCAGGGACGCGCTCACACTTCATCCCCTCTCCAGCGCCCTTCTCATTCTTGCCCCCTTTGTCCTTCCCTGGACTCTCTCGCTCCTTTACGGCAGGGATTCCCCTTCCCTGCCCTCACACGGGGTCTCTCTTCCCCAGGAGGACCCCCTTTAGGTCACCCTTTAAGATTCCTTTGTCCCCCTGGTCTTTCGGTGCCCCGCCGCCGCCCCCGGCACTCAGTCCCGAGTGCGCGGTGCCCCGCGCCCCACGCCCGGTGCTCGGTGCACCGTCCCCAGTAGCCGGTACCCGGTGCCCGAGGCACTGTCCCCAGTGCCCGGTGCTCGGTGCCCGAGGCACTGTCCCCAGTGCCCGGTACCCGTACCCCGATGCACTGTCCCCAGTGCCCGAAGCCCGGAGGGCGGTCCCCAGCCCCAGGTCCGCGGTGGCCGGAGCGCAGTGCCGGGCCCTCTGTGCCCCGTGCCCGGTGCGCGGCTCTGGGCGCGCCGTGCCGGACCCGCGGTGCCCGGGGCCGGGCGCTGCTCACCTGCGGGGCGCTCGGCGCTGGCGCCGTACTCGGCCGTATCGCGGCGGCGGGCGCAGGTGCCCTGCCCCTGCACCAGGGCTTGCAGGGGCAGCTCGGCGCCAGGGTCGGGGTAGCAGCGCAAGCCGGCGGCGCAGCGCGGAGTGTAGACGCCGCACGCCTCGGCCTCCAGGCGGGCGCACACCGGGCAGCAGCCGCAGCCCGGCTCCCGCACCAGCTCGGGGCAGGGCGGGCGGGAGGCCGGGGGGCAGGCGGCCAGGCGCTCCGCCGTGCAGGGCGGGCAGCGGAACAGCACCTCGGGCAGCGCCGGCCCCGCCAGCGCCAGCGCCGCCGCCGCCGCCGCCAGCAGCAGCCGCGGCCAGGCGGCCGCGCCGCGACCGACCCCGCCGAGCGCCATGGCGGGACTGACGGGTGGCGGGGCCAGCAGGTGGACGCGCCGCTCGGCCCCCCGGAGGGGCGGCGCGGGGCGGAGAGCAGCGGAACCGGGCGGCACGGCCCGGCACAGCAGGGCACGGCACAGCACGGCTCGGCACAGCACGGCACGGCACAGCACGGCACGGCACAGCACGGCTCGGCTCAGCACGGCTCGGCGTGGAGCGGAGCGGGGCTGAGCGGCGCGGGGCTGAGCGGGGCCGGGCGCGCCGCGGCGCCGCCGGGTCCTAGAGCCGCCCCCGTGCCCGCCCCCCCTTCCCCCGCGGGGGTCGGGGCTGCCTCGCCCGGAGGGGAGAGCGGATCAGACCCACAGTGGGCTGGGGGCTGCGGCACAGGAGAGTGGGGTTGACCCGAAGAGGAAATAGGGAGTCTGACCAACACGAGGCGAGGGCCTGCGGCAATGGAGACAAGATCTCCCCACGGGGGATCTGGATCTGCCTCGCAGTGATGTTGGGGTCTGCCCCGCTGAATACAGTGGGGCCAAGCACAGAGGGAATCAAGATCTGCCCCACAGAGACATCTAGTACAGAGGGGATGGAGATCCTACTTCACAAGGGGGCTGTGGTCATGCTCCACAGGAACACCCAGTGCTGGGAGAGGGGGAACTGGGTGATCTCCACGTCCCCAGAGAAAGATGAGGGGGTAACTGGGGGGTAGGCAAGGGTCCACTCTCACCCGACTGCCCCAGAAGAAGTGCCAGGCCTGACATGAGCAGCACCATTTCAGCCCAGGTCCCACCATGGGGATGGAGGCCAAAACCTGGGCTCAGGGGCAGTCCCAACATCCAGTCACCCACCAAACGTTGGGCCTGGGAGCCACCCTGCCTCCATGGGAGCAGGACCTTGAGGTTGGGTAAGACCCCTTGGAGATCCAGGGCTCTGTGTCCATAGGGCTGCCCACAGGGCATTTCACGCCCTGAACAAAGCTGTCTGCAGCTGACTCAGCACCTCCCCTGTGGCACTGCCCCATGAGGGTGCTCAAAAGCTGGGGCACAACCAGAGGCACAGAGACAGAGCTTTCCAGACTTTGGGGTTTTGGTGTGAAACACCCATTTCAAACCCTATCATTCCTCTCCCTGCTGCCTGACCCATCACAGGCTACGCGGAGGATTTTAAGTACAAGGGATATTACATAGAGGTGACTTTTTTCCTTAATTAAAAAATACTAACAAAAAAGCCAAGGAAATGCTAATGAAGCTGGAAAACATGGTTAATATCTTTGTGGGGTGTATGGTTAAAGTCAGGCACTGAGCTCAGCAGCTTGAGTTCCCTCAGCCATGGGAATGTCAGCTTTGGGGCAATTAAAGTTAAAATTTGCTGCTGTAATTTTTTTGTTGTTCGGGTTTAGGGTTTTTTTGAAATTAGGAAAAATGCAAAATGCAGCTGTTGACTACTCGCACAACACAACTTTCGGCACAGGATCACTCATGGCTTTGGAGTTATACAACAACATGTTTGTGGCATCTATGAGTGCAGGGCGGGATGATGGACTGCAGCATTCAGCATGCTCTGTGAAATCCCTGTGATACATCCTGGGACCTAGTATGCAGTCCCATCCTAGTCCCTGGGTCTTTCCAAACAATAACTCAGGTTTTACAAGAGTTTAATCAAGCATGGTGCTTTTCTCTGGCTGCTCATCATGCTGCAGATACCTCGCCATAGAGAAGCTACCCACTTGCTTTACTTTTTAAAACACACCATTGCTTTTCTGCACCCTGCTTAAGCTGGGCACTGATTTTAATCATCCCCATTTCACTTTGGAAAGAATGCAGTTAGTTTTGGGGTCCCTGTTGCAGCAGCACTCATTGCTCCAAGCCAAGAAAAATGTTCCCTTGAAATTACAAACAAAAAAACAAAGAAATTTTTATTTCCCTTCACATTAAAAATCTATTTTATATTACAGAACCCAAATTTTAGCCTGAGTGACTCAAGGAAGTCTCCAAGAAGACAAAAAAAAAAGAAAAGAAAAGAAAAGAAAAGAAAAGAAAAGAAAAGAAAAGAAAAGAAAAGAAAAGAAAAGAAAAGA
>JAWWLV010000183.1:14910321-14991186 GCA_035041135.1 Platyrinchus mystaceus | reverse complement strand
AAGAAAGAAAGAAAGAAAGAAAGAAAGAAAGAAAGAAAGAAAGAAAGAAAGAAAGAAAGAAAGAAAGAAAGAAAGGAGTCAAGAAGATTAAAACAGTCTTATTATTTTTAAAGTCCTCCTTTTTGATAGACTGACACAAAGTGCTTTATGGTGAGTGCTGGAGGAATTCTTCTGTGTCCCAGAGCTGGCATGGTGAGGGGCAAGTGATGAGGAAGGGGAGGCTGCAAGGAGGAAGGCTGGGACTCATGTACTTGGTGGCCAGCATCCTGCTTTCTGCCTGGAGATTCAGCAAACTTTTTCCATGAGTAGAAGGTTTGTCAAAGTGCTGGATCCTGTGAATTGCCATTGATTCACAGCGAACCACATCAGAGTGGGATGACAAAGGGTCTTCCCTCCCTTGCCCCCATCCCTTCCCAAGGGGTGGAAGGGGACATGCCCAAGGCCAGGGTAAGCCAGTATCAGGGGCAGAAGAAGCTCTGGCCTGATCCCTGTCCTCTGAAGGGGGAACACCTACTCCCCCTCAAAAGGAACAAAATTGCCTTGAAATCCAGGTATTGGATGCCAGGGAATTCTCTGGCCCTCCCCGCACACTCCTCAGGACTGTAGGTCCTGATGCTCCAGCCCCATGCTGCCTTGCCCCATGAAATTTAACCTGCCTTTCAGACACCCCAGTTCAGTTGCTTTGCCCACCAAATTGGCGTGGTGGGAGTGAGGTGAGCAGAGCACTGCAGGGAGGAGGGAGGCACTGCGAGACCCACTTGTTCCATCCTGCCCATAGTGCTAGCTGCTCCTCAAGGCAATCATGGTGAAAACGGCAAGCTTTTGAGGAAATAAAAGAACAGCCCAGAAATGAGTTGCCAGCATCACATCTTTTGCTTTCTCAGGGTTAGGTGCCAAGAGGTTTGCTGCAAACCTTACCTGTGCTGCCAGGGTTACACCTGTGGTTACACCTCAGCCTCTTGTACTTGCCCCCACCCAAAACTCATCAGCATATATCATACTTCCATCAGCTCTTGTTCTCTGAAGCTTGATTGGCTCCTGTGCAAGGAGCACAGATACTCTGCAAGCTCCTGCAGCTCTGATCTGCACCCTTAGCTCTGCTGCTCCACAGGTCACACTCAGAGGTAGGTCTGAACCTGCCTGATGCCCCAGGCACCCCTCTCCATCCTCATATTGTTTTCCCCAGGTGCATCAGCCCAGCCAGAGTTCAGACGTCAGCAGAAGGGTCAATTATAGGCCACTTTATTTACATTTACCCTATCTGAGATGTTTTTAGAGCAGCCCTAAATGCATTATCTATGAGCCTGATCCAGTAATTACGAATGCTTTGGAGTGGTCCAGGCTAGTTTGTTTAGGTTTCTCTAGCACTGATTAGAGATTAGCAGAGCTAAAACCACCCATTAGCTGAAAGGCATAAAGCAGTGGTGGTTCTCAGGCTCAGGGGCCAGGTGCTCCATATTTGCCCATCTCCCAGGCACTGCTGCCTTCCAGCGGGGATGCAGGGGCAGGGGAGGCAGAATGTCACAAGTTTGTCTGGTCTGCAGTTGCCATACATAGCAGAGGTTTGTGGATTTGGACACCCCAGTAGTCAAACTCCTCACTCATTCTGAAGCATCCCTCAAAGATGCCTTCATTAGTCTTAAATATACAAAGCAGTTTGAAACCAAGCAGGGGACCAGGAGGAGGCAATGGAAAAAGGGTTCAATATTGACCTAGGCTGGTCAGGCACAGTGACTTGGTTATAGAGATGATAAAACAAGAGCAGAGAGGATTTGTGTGAAGACTGTCCTTGATTTCAGCAGGTACTAGGGTTAATTTCTATTGAAAGAGGACCTGGCAAGCCAATGTAGGAGATGTAGCTGAGGGAGGGGAATGAAGAGCCTTTATCTTAGTCAAACGTAGCAGCGCATCTTTGCAGAGATATTCCTACTTTAAATAAATCTCTGTTTGAAGTGGGCCTTGGGTGGCTTAAGGACCTGGTACTATCCACAGCTCCACAGCTTCTTTATTACCATTTCCCAGTGGCAGTCCTCAGAATATCAGCAGAAGGTGGCTTGTTTGCAAAGAACCTAAAACCTCAGCAGCTTTACAGACATCACAAAATCCTAGCCCTAACCCATAGGAAGTGGGGATTAATACTGTCTATATTTGGTGGTTAACAGCCCAACCTGAGGACCTGTTCTTTTGGTCTCAGAGACCTTCCCTCTCCAGGCCATTTAACCATGATTTCCCTTCCGGTGTAGAAGTGCTCCCACAAATTCATGGTGGCAAAAGAGCCACCACATTGCATACACCTACCAAGTCTTTCAATATGCTCCTTGGTTTCTGTGGGGATTTAGATCCCCAGATAAAAATTAGATGAAAAATCCCTTTGTTTCAGTGAGTCCAGATGCTAGAGGGTCCAGCTTCTTGGAGGGGGCTGGGACAGCCTCCCAGCCTCTGGAATAACAACTGGGCAGGATTCCCCTAACAGATATGAGAACCCAAAGATCCCTTTGACATTTATACTGACAGGCTTTCCCTCAGTGCCTGGTACCCTTTGAGCAAGGCAGTGGGATGAAAGCTTTTAAAAGCACACATAGATGCTTAAGAATTTTGTTAGCAGCATCAGCCAACATTTACACTTGCTTTGTATTTGCTGTTGGAAAAGTAATAACAGCTTTGGAGAACCTACTCAGGAGAGAAAACAGTTCTTTTCAAGGCACCGTGCTGGGATACTGCTTTGAGTAACAACATTGCATGCAGGAATGGAGTGGAAAGGGGCTGCAGCCCCAGGGGGAGCAGGGATTGCTTACACAAGTCCACGGAAAGTGCTTGGATGGAACAGGATGAAGGAAAGGAAAGTGTGATGCGGCTACATATTATTAAAAACTCCAACTGCTGGTCTCTAGCTGCCTGTGTCAAAGCCTCCTCGGGGATGTAACTTTATTCGTCTCATGGGACAATATAAAACAAGTACTGGAAGAAATACAGGGAACAGTCTTGTTTTGGCTGGGGCAAGACAGGCCATTCAGATCTTAAGTCAGAGCACAGAGCTCTCCTAGGGCAAGAGAAGTATTTGAAGGTACATTTACCTCTAGCACAAAGGAAACGCCAGACTCTCACAATCTTCTGGCTGTTTAAGAACAGGAGATATCCAGGACTAGGGAGCACACAGGGCTGTGCTGCCTTTGACCCCCTACCAACTCCTAAATCAAGAATTTCTTCAGTACCGTTTCCCTGGCCTTGTGTCTGCACCCCTCTTGAGTCTGACTCATTTCTAGAGATGTGGCCAAGGCAGAGGGAGATGGAGCCAAGAGCTGAGGGACAGAGCATCTTGCAGAAACAGGTCCACATCCTACAGCTCCTCTGGCCTCAGATAAGCTCTGTCCCACCTCTGACCCTGCTCAGTAGCAAAGGCAGAGACCACCTGTAGGCCACTTCAGGGCAACAACAACTCTGCCCTTCTGCCTCCAGACAAAACCCCTGGCCCTTCCAGCATGGGAGAAAGACTGAGGAACCAACACTGTATAAAAGTGTCCTTTCCTGCTCTCAGCTACAGAGGAACATTTTTGATGAGCATCATGGCCTTTCAACCAACAACAGTCCTTAACCAAGGAGCCAACAGAAAATCAGAGGACCTCAACTCACAATGTTTAATCACATGCTTTAAGGCACATGACCCATCAAGATGTGTGAGAGGGGTGATTTGGATGATCTCACTCAACAGTAATACAGTGAGTCCTCCTGCACTGGTGTAGCCCTTCTGAGACAGCCAGGCACCCAGGCAAGTGGGTTTCCCCTTGCAGGACACTCCTACAGCAGCAAGTCTTTCCATTTCTTCAGTATGTTTATATGTACCAGCCTGTGAACACAAGCTGTGACATGCAGCCCACAAGCAAGACCCGTTCTGCAACCTTCTGTCCAAGCATCACTGCTGGTTTCTGGCTTGCTTCTCTGGACCCTCACTGTGACACAGAAGGAGCTGGACTAACAAGCTCTTCTCTTCCTTGCTGACATGGACACCCTGCCAAAGAAAAGGCATGACAACAGTAAGATGGATGAGGCACCACTGCCCAAGGCTGTATATTCCTTTCACCCAAAGAAAAGATCCCCTGGTGACCCCTCAAACCAATACCTCCTGGAGCCTCCCACCTCAAGCAAAGAGATGCTGTGCAAAGCAGAGGGTTCAGCTAGAGATCTCTAGAGTTCCCTTCCAGAGCTGGAAAATGTTGCTCAGGGTCTGTTCTGATCCAGTTTTGAATATCTCCAGGGATGGAGCCTCTCTGGGCTAAACAGAACTTCCCTCACAGCAACTTGTCCCTGTTACTTCTTGTCTTTTTGTGGTGCCACTCTTAGAAGAGACCTGCTCCATCCTCTCTGAACCCTCCCTTTGGAAAGTCAAATACAGCAATTAGCTCTTGCCCTCTCTTCTCCAGGTTGAATAAACACAGCCTGCAGCCTCTCCTCATCACTTGCCATTACATGCTAGTAATTAACCAGACCTTTTATTAAAGATTCTGGTATCTCACTCAGCAGTAGAGCATGATTTTAGGTTTATAGCTCTGTGTCTATTTCCAAGGATTTTTTACTGGCCTGATGTACACAGATGCTTAAACCTTAAAATGAAGTAATCTCTGTTGCAGAGCACAGCTTGCTAATTAACCCTTCACAAAATCATTACATCTAAGATCTCAAAGCATGAGCATCAGCATAGCCCAATGGAAGGCCAGGGACAGCAGGAGGGATCCAGATCACAGATTTGCCTGGATAGAAGAGCTGCATGAGCCAAGCTCTATCATGTTGCTTTGAAAGCAAGCAGACATTAAAGCTGAGGATGCTCCCACTCAAAAAAACTAAATTTGGATTTTAAGTGCAGCCCCACTCTGAAAAGCAGCTCTATAAAAATGTCATTGTGGGACATCCTGTTTATTGTCTCTTGCAGACTCCAGATGAAACCTACCCCACCAGAGAGAGCCATTTTCTAATGAGTCTTCTGCAAGCACAGGTTCTCCTCCCTTACCCACCAGCTCTAAAACAGAGGGTCCAAACCTACCTCCCCAAACCCCGTGCAACACCCTGGTTTTTGGGATATCCACCCAACCAGACCCTGCTAATCTGCTTTCTTGCTCCGTGCTGGATGCATCCTTCTCCAGCATCCACCTCTCCTTCCTGTCACTCTGTCCTGTCGAGCACTGCTGGTGTGGCTGCAGGGGGGAATGGAGAGCAGGCAAGAGCAAACACACCCTTATCAAAGGCAATAAACCAGTTACTCACTTTTTTTACCTTCCAGAACAACTGCGAGCTGAAGTAAAGCCTACTTATCTTCATTGCTGGGATTTTCCAGAAGATGCTAAGAGAACCAGGAGCCTGTGCTTACAAGCATTCAAAGGGAAATGAGTACATGATTTCCCTCAGCATTTTTAACTCTCCCAACTTTCAGCAAGTACAGCCCAGTGCTGACATTTTATAGGAAGCAAATGCACAACAAGTGGTGCTGGTTTTCTGCAGTGTCTTTTGAGAGTTGAACCACACTTTAATTCACTTTGCTGATGTGCACACACATTAATTTGTCCTGAGAACAGAGAGAACATCCCCCCAAAAAAGAGGACAGAAATATCTGCTTCACTTCAAACTTGCTTTTTTAATTTTTTTAATTATCTGATTAAATCTTAAACCTCAGCCAGGTGTAAGGGTGAACAGTGCACAGTCCCAGAAAGAAGGGGACTTGATTAGGAAGATTCTGTCCTGCAGAAAATGGGACTATATAGCTGCCAGTTGGAACAGTAACAGGTAACAGCCTGAATGTATGGATATACTGTAGCTGTAAAGAGCAGAAGGCACAATTTGAGTAATATTAGTGAACACCTTGGGCAGAACTACTCCTTGCTTATAGCAGGCAGGTTGGGGAAACAGCAGCTCTTCCAGGGAATCAGCTTTCAAGATCCCAGGGCCTGTGCTCCAAAGTGGACAAAAAGAGGAAGATGTCTTCCAAAACTGCAGGAAATAAACAGAGGAAACAAAAAAACATACAAAAAAATACTTCCTGTATCTAGTCAGACTGAAAAATAGCTAAAAGTTTTGAATATCAGATCATGCCTGTACCAATCAGGAGACCAATTTAGAAAAGAATAAAATATGGTGTTGCTGGCCAGGAGAAATGGCAAGATGCAGCCAGGTGAAGAGGAGAAAAAAGGGGTTGGATCTTGTCTGCAGAGAGCCCAGAACAATCCCAAAAAATCTCCCTTGAGGTGTGCTCAGTGTAGGAGGGATTGCAGGGACAGGATTGCTGTCTTAGCTCGCTTGCCCTCTGCCGGATGCCAGGAGCTTGGTGAGCCCAGCTCCTGGGAAGAGTCAGTTCTTAACAGTCCAGTGCTACATTTCTGCAGGGCTGCATGTACTGGGAATGCAAGGGGAGTGGGCAGGGAAAAGCTGAACACAGAGCTAGAAACTGCAATGGATACAGAAAGTGAAAGAGGGTGAGTTAAAAAAAAAAAAAAAAAAAAAAAAAAAAAGGAAACATCACAGGGTGACATAACTCTCGTCATTTGTGCCTCTTTGAATTGCCTGATGTCTCAATGAAACAAGGTTTTTCTAGCTCAGGTTCTCAAAATTTGTGCATCTGTCTCCCTGAAGGACATTAACACTGCTTTCTAGTACTCCATTAATATGCCTAGAAGAGGATGTCAGGAGTATACTGCCATCCCTCTGTCCAAGCAGGATCACCCTGCTCCACAGAGGGGCAATGGGGCCACAGCCAGTTATAAGGAGTCCAGCTTTCAAACTTCTCCAGCCATTTAGCTGATGCTTTAACAACCCCAGCCTGGGTTGTTTAAGTGGGCCAGTCTGACCCAGCAGAGCATAAACACAAAAGATCTCCTAGGAGATAGCTTCTGCATCTCTTAATTTCAAGGGACAGGGCAGGGCAGGTAGCTGCATGGAAGCCAGCCAGGATTCCTGTACACCCACCCTACCAGCAGCCTGCACATGAGCCACCACAAGGTTTAAGTCATGGTCTGTGGGAAAACATCAGCTTCTTTACACAAACTATTCACGTCAAAAAAATCAACAGCAGTGATAAGCACCTGGAGAGGTTTGACAGCAAGCTCAGCATGATCCACATGCCACCATGATATTGCCTGCATCCTCCCAGGCAGGTAGAGTCTTTCTTAGGACATCTTGAAGATCCTTCGCTTCTGGGAATTCACTAGAAAATCCACCCTGGTGTGGCAGAGGTGGGACTCAACCGTGCGGCTTCCTATACCCAACAGTGCTGCTTGTAAAATCACTATGTTGTCCGCTAGACCTGCTTTTCTCCTGCAAAAGCAAGTAGATGCTCCCACCCCAGCATGACAGTAACCTCTTACATGAGGGCAAGGGGTGTCACCTCACGCACATTGACATTTTGCCCATAAACACAGTCATTACTTGAAGAAGGCCAAAAGCACAGTATGAAGTGCTTGGTAAACCAGTTCCCCACATTGGCCTGAACTGGGAAGAATTGTGAGAGATCAGTCTGCCAAATCCTCCACTGGAGTCCTTCCAAATTACCCAAGCCAGCCAGGAGACCGCTGCTTGGCCAGGAAGCTGATGGGACGGGGTGTTTGCAGGCAGCTGGACTTCCCTGTGTCTAGACTGACTTGGGGGCGAGGGCAGGGGGGGCGCGTGCTCCGTGATTCACACAGGCACCTGGCAGCATGGCAGTGGCCTCCATTCTCCCCAGCAGCTGGGGTGGAGGAAGCTGTGTGTGTGTGATCTCTAGGAGAACTACTCTGGAGCTGGGCCTGGGTGCTTTGGTGCTCTGGCTGGGGACCAGGCAGTCTGGCTGTATCCTCTGTGCTCAGAGCAGGCAAACATGTTCCATCACTGCTCTGTACCTAACTCCTGGAATCACAGGGGACATGACTACTCTACCTGAGCTTGTCCCTGAAATGGGACTCTTCTGCCAGCCACATTACTCACACACCGACACATGCCCCATGTCAGGCCTGGAGCTCTGCAGCCAAGACCCAAGACTTGGCTCACATGCTGTGGATGATCAGAGACGCTGCTCCGAGACACCCAGAGCCTGAGCCCTTGGGCAGGTCCTTTGAACATGAGCAGGTCAGAGCTTTGGGTATCTGCCTTCAAACCCACTCTGGAACTGGAAGCATGGATGTCACAATGAGCTTGTGGCTGCCACAGCTGAGTGTTAGCCCAGGAAGAGTAGCAAGACTGTACTTCCCACTGGGAGAATAAAGCCACCACCCCCTGGGATGACAATAAACCGTTCCCATAAGAGAACAGTTCTACTGGTGTAACTGCACTGAGGACTTCAGTGAGCCAAGCTAAAGCCATTCACATATCACATCACCTCCCACCCCTGACCCGCATAGCTCTGTGGGTAAAAGTCTGTGCCGTTGCTCTGGCCAGCAACATTAGACATAACAAATGTATTTTTAAAACATGGGGGAGGAACATTTTTCAGGCCTAGGGGTAGAGGATGTCAGCTTGAACTGCAGGAGAAAGGTCATGGTCAAATCCTTCTGCATGCAAGCCAGCTCCCCCAGCGATGCTTTGCAGCAATTCCAGGTATCAGCCCCTATTCTAACATCTTCCACACAAGCACCCCTCTGCTTTAGGCACATAGTTATTTCTGAAAAATACCAGACTGTAAATCAGTTCTTCTCCTAGCTGATAAAGTCCTCCAAGTAAGGGCAGTGTCCAAATAATACCTGAAAACCATGAGACAGCCAGGTGAAGCTGCCTTTCTCATAGCAAGATGCAGGTGTATCAGTCCACGCTTTTCATTTAGGATCCCAGTAGAAGGCTTGGGCTTCATAGTTCTTGTTATCACCTCTCTTCCAAGAATGGGACAGGGAGGTGGACAACCAACTCATATATCAGTAAAATGAATCACGTTTAGAGCACCTCTGACTCTTCACCATGGCTTCATCCCACTGGGAAGCCAACCCAAAAGACCCTGGGCCACTCTCAAGGGACACCTAACCCTCTTCCCAACAGAGATTGCCCAGAGCTTTAATATATGTGGTAAATGTCCCAACCAACCAAAGAGCTACTTTGTGGATTGAGCTTCAGTCAGTTGACAAAGGCAAGAGCTAAAACCAGAGTGAAACACCGTCTTAGGCCTCGCTGCCAACAGATACAGTTTTATGAGATGGTTTTCTTGGGGGTTTTTTGCGTATTGCACCCTCCTTCCTCATTTGAAGAGAAGCAAGTGGCTGACTATAGGGAAGTCAACCTGATGAAGGCCACCCCACTCACAACGTTTATTGATCTCACTCATCTCCCCCAGTCTAAGCCACAGCAGAAACTACACAAGTTAGATTTGGCAGACAAAGTTATCTCTTCAAATATGCCTAATTCAGCATTTTGGTGAGCAGTATTTCCTGCAATGAAACCTCCTCTTGTAGATATGCTTCCTTCTCTGAAGAAATGTCCTTGTGTACAGATTAATTCCTGTGCCCTGGGCATGGTGTTCCTTAATTTTTATTACAGTAAACTATTTTCAGGAAAAATACTGTATCAGGAAATTAACTGTGCTACAGATGCTAAAAAATGCACCTTGTATGGCTCAAAGCAATCATCATGGTCATTTTTCTACTTTACCCATTTTCAGTTCCTTGCCACCCTTAAAAGTGATTGAGAAAGGTGTATAATAGAGGTGTTGCAATTTTGCCCTGAGGTGTCTACTTGCTCTTTAATTCAGTTAAATCCTCAACAGAATATTTTTCCACATACATGTCCAAAAGAAGTCAAGAGGTTACCAAGCTACCTATGACTTCAAAGCACTCTTGTTAAGTGCTTTCTTTATAGTATTCCTCAACACATAGATGTGCCATGGACTTCCCAGAGGTTTAGGGGAGGCAGTCACACTGTGGCAGCAGTTGGCAGCCCCTCGGCAGGGTTGAGCTGCTGGAGAGGCAGCTCTGGACATCTCATAGGAAAAAGCCATCAGCATGGCAGCATGCCAAAGTAAAGACTCCCGCTGGCCTTCAGTTCCAAGCAAGAAAATCCCATAACAGAGACCATGCCACAAACATCTGTGCTCTTGCCTTGGCCAGGTGAAATTACTGTAATGGGCTGCTAATTGGCCTCTCCCTGAGACTAGTCCAGGGGCAGCAGTGCTGGGGCCTGTGCAGTACAGAAGGAGCAGTGGTTGCACTCCCCAACATGCTCCCCATCCAGGCAGTCCTGCTCCTGTGGACTGTGTGTTCACCAGCTGGGCTTGCATTGGGTCACCTTCAGGACTCCCAGATCAGCCAGGGTCACCCCGTCTCCACTGAGGTCTGTCAGCCCAGGGCTCTCTGCTTGGAGGAGATCTGATGGGCTGAGCCACCCGTCTTCCAGGCTGCCCACAGAGACACACCCGTGGCTGGCTGGCGCACAGGGAACAGATCTTTCCCTGGATAGCTCACCTCGCCCCTATAGATGCAGATCTCCTTTTGCTGGGGCCTGGTGATTAGGGAGGTGCTCCCAGTGCCAGGTTCTCTTCCGCTGCCTGGCTGTATGCTGGGACACGCTGGCTTCATGTGCATATTTTTCAAATATTTTGCATTGTGGTTTTTCATGCAGTGCTCAAGATATTTTGCAAAAGGCACCTTATAAATTGACTCAATAAATACACATAAAACACCATGTTTAATCCTTCCTTTCACATTCTTCTCTTCATTATTAAAATGTCCCCAACCTACTGACTCCCTCCCCACCCTGTGTTTAGGCCAGTCCAGTCCAACTTAAAATACTTTTGGCTTCTACAGGAAGACTGGAAAATGACTATTTTATTTCAAGAAAGCTTGTTTTGGACTAAAATCAGGCCTTGTAAATGGTTGAAGCAAAGAACGACTGTAAGGACTCTCACATCAGGTGCACAAAATAACTGCAGCATTGGTTGTGTTTTCGTGCCAAGGGCCATGCCAGTACCATAAAGCAAGACCTCCACTCACCAGCCCTTCCTCATTGGGGCACCCTGAATGGGAAACCACATATACAAAGAAGAACAAATTCTCAAGGACAAAGAGGCTAAAAGACACACAGGCATAGGCTGAGCAGTGTGGATACAGCTGTGTGGATAGGCAGGACCTGTCCACACCAAGGGTGGGACTGTCTCCCTTGTAAGGGTCACAAAGGTGCCTGACTGCTGTGCATGAGTCCTAAAAGGTGGATTCCATCCCTCCAAAAAAGCAAGTCAGATGAGCATTAGTTTGGAATTAACCTTAGAGAAAGATCCATCAAGCCTGCTTTGGTTTCCTT
The DNA here is from genome assembly GCA_035041135.1 of Platyrinchus mystaceus. Classification (NCBI taxonomy): domain Eukaryota; kingdom Metazoa; phylum Chordata; class Aves; order Passeriformes; family Tyrannidae; genus Platyrinchus; species Platyrinchus mystaceus. The sequence goes on along the minus strand of JAWWLV010000183.1, from coordinate 14,979,954 downwards.
GTTTCTATGGTGTTTGTATCATATCCAGCACCAGAGATACTCAGCCATACAACTGTCTGCTCACATCAGCCTCCAGGTCCCATCTTCTCCTTGCAGCCCAGCTCTGTTCAGCACCAATAGACCATTTCCAGGCTTTCCATGCATTAAAGAAGTAATGGGACAAAAAGCAGAAGAAGTGAAGGTCAGATTGTGGTGACGGCAGTTTAGCCTCACTGACCTGAGGCTCTGCACTTCATAGGTTTCCTTCAGAAGCTGAGAGATGGAGAGAGAGAGCAAAGTAGAAGAGCATTTTGTACACCACAGGTAGTACCAGAGTGTTCAGGATTTCCCCTGTCACCAGGAGACAGAATCTCATCTGAAAAAATGAGAACTAAGCTTTGCTACCTGTGTCACAGCCATGGGGCACAGCGGCAGACAGGCCATCCCTAGAGGCAGGAGGGCATGGTCATCTGACACTCTGGATGACAATTCCCAGAGGATAATATCCATGCTCTTTAAAAACCACAAACTGCTAAATAGAGTTTCATCAGATAAGAGGTCAGAACAGCTGAGAGACCACACTAGTCCAGATTTTGTCCTGGAGCCCTAACCCTGTGGTTTAACTTTCTAAAGAGATTTCTTTAGGGATCACAATGTTCTGGGCAAGAGACCTTTGGGACCTCTTGGGTAAATGTGGGCATTTCTTGTACTCATTACCAGCCTCTGGCTGCATTAATACCTTAGCTATTTCATCACAGACCTCTCATGCCTGTTAATATGTCTTTTGGACTCATTTCAGCCCGCAAACCTCCCAGTTCCACAGTTTTGCTGTACAGCCTTGTCCTTTTTCAGAAGAAGCTGAGCACTGTGGTCTGGAGGTTAAAACCCTAGAGACTTGTGCATGGGACAGCTGGCATCCATCCCTGGCTTGCTGCAGCCTGGGCACCCTTTTTACCCTTTCTATCCCTCTAAGCCCAACAGAGAAATCCTGTTGGCAGCAAGGGAGCTTGGTCTGTGGTGTCCGTGGGAGTGGGAATTACCTGTGCACGAGTGCATCTGTCTGCATCCAGGGTTCTGACTTCTTCAGTGATAACCCCAAAACATCATAGCAGCAGTGAGGCCAGGCAGAGCACTGCCTCAGCCAGCCACATCCAACACTAGTGAAGCTTTAGCAAGACCTGAAAGACAGGGAGATTAGGCTGTTCTGTCCAATAAATGAAGGGATAAACTCACCTTTTGACACAATTCTATTTAAAGACAGCTACAGACCCAAATGGAGCTTTGTCTTCAAGGTCTAAAAGGGAAAGACCCAAGAGTCCTTTTCATAGGATTTTTCTAGATTTTTCTTTTTAGAAGTAGCTTGGTCCAGGGATCAGGAAGAGCCTGCACACAGAGCCAGAGATAGCAAACCCCAACCCATGTGCTTAACAAAAAACAAGCCTTGAGAAGTGGGCATGATGATGGCCTTCAACGCCTTTTGTGGGAGGAAGCTGCACAGAGCAGCCAAGGACCAGAGTCCAGTCCCTGCACCATGAACTCCTGGTGGCTTCCCTGCCAAACCCCTAGGACAGATGTCCTTGTCCCCTTTCCCTTTGAATCACCTTGGATGTGTGGAAATAATGGAGCTTATGTGCAATCTGAGTAGGTCTCATCTCTTTGCAAAAGAAACCTGATGGGGCCAAAACCCCAAGCCTTGGGTCACAGGAGTTGGAAACTAAATGAGTCAGGCTGGCCAGCTGGGACTGGCAAGGTTTTGGCACTGTTAACAGGTTGTTTGAGAGGAGCCTTCCACATAGCTGGGTTTGGTACCCCTAAGAAATGGAGGTTTTGTTCCTCTTCAATTCTTTTAATGGTATTTGAATGATCAATTAGCCAAGCTGGTCAGAAGAAAGGTTGTTAAAATGTTGTTGCATTTCCATGCTAAAAAATGTCATTATACTTGACCTCTTTGTAAGATGTTTCTCAGGTTTCAGATGAAGAAACAAAAAAACCTGTGAGGCTCTCAGCAAAGGCCAATAAATTTTATTTAAAAGACAATAATCTCATAGTTGGGGTTATTTGGTCAGTTTCCCATGAAAAATCTATGAAAAAAATCCTCAGAGCGAGATATGCCCTCTTGAAATACTTAGCTTCACAAATAGGACTGGTTTTCATTGTAGAAAAACAATTTCTGTAAGAAAATTAAAGCATGTCTGATGAGAGAGTTCATATGAGTTTGGTTCAATAGGAGCTACTGGATCTGGTATTCTTCTATTCTTACCCCATCACAGTCTTTTTGAAACTGTCAGTAAAGGAACTTGAATCCTGTAGGTAACTAAACAAGATTGACATGGCTTTGCTCTTTCTATTATAGACATGGATTTGTTGTTATTCTTGAAGGCCTTAATTTTCAGAATTCGTCAGCTTAACAATTGCCCCATGCCTTCAGCTCATTAATTGCATCAATGAAAGGAATGTATTTGATTTATATCCATCTGCATCCAAAACCATCATGAGTGACACTTTTTAACATGAACAATGTAGTCAGCAATAAGAGAAATGTCACAGTGCTTTCCTGGCTGACAATAAACTGATAGATCTTGGAATTTTTAAAGAAGAGATAAGGTAAATTAATTCAGTTGTTCCTCCTGGTGCCAAGTCTGAAGCTGATGCCTTGCCAAATCTACTACAGAAGTGCAAATTGGTGAGGAAAAGCAATGAAAGATATGAACTTGTCACTTACTTTCCTGTTGCTCCAGACAGTATCTCAAACCACCTATTCCAGAACAGCTGCCTCTGTGGCACACACATCGTACCGAAGGAGAAATCCTTGAAGGAAGTCTTCCAACACGGTCCACCCAAACACCCCTTTTTTCCTCAGCTTCCATCAAGTATAGGTTTCTCCTGAGTGAGAGCTGCAGGTGATGACTTCAAAGACCTTACCTATGGGTAGTAGCACAAGGAAGGAGGAACTGAAAAGAATATAGACACTTCTGCAGGCCCAATGAAACTTTTCACAAGGCCAGAGATGCAGATAAACTGTCTTATTGCCATCCAAAATGTACAGCACTCCTCCTGCCCTCACTTTTAAGGAAAAGACTGGAGGTTGCATTAGCAGACAATTTCTGGTTCAAAAACACTATCTGACCATGCTTATACCTATCATCAAGCCCACAAGATACCTATATCTGCTTGCCTTTCTTCCCATAAATGTTGTTGTGCAGGACCAATCTCTTCAAATAGTTTTCACACTGATGGCTCTGGAAACTTAATCCATTTGTGCCTAGAGGAGAAGCCATCCAGCTGAGCCAGCAAAAGTTTTAGTCCAGCCAAGAATGGAGAAAGAAGAGACTTTTATCAGTGTGCTCTGAAGACACATTTGTTGGGCTGACTTTTGAAGCTGGGGCTGAAGTATATGGGAAAGAAAAGACTGAGAAAAAAAAAGGTGGAGGATGGTTCTGAAAATTTCTACTACTAGAACTATTCAGGAGGCTGGATGATCAGTGTCCCCTTCATCTTACCTGAGCCACTGCTCAGCAAGCTGACCAGCTCAAGTGGACCACTTGAGATGACCAAGACAGTTCATTAGTTCATCAGTTCATTAAAAGAAATTATGATTTACATTTTGGTGAAGCATTCTGCTTCAGCACCAGGCTCCTGAACAATGCAGCATGCTGTTCAGATATAACTCTCCCTCTGCCTAACCCATAAGCTCAGAAACCAGCCAGAAGAGACCAAAACAATCACTCAGTCTGAACTCTTTACACAAAACAGACCACAGAGCCCGCCCCAGTAATTCCTGCATGAATACACTGCAGTCCTCTGGAGCCACTGGGAATACAGGGATGGAAACAATAGCTTCGAAAGAACAAATCAAACTTACAAAACAAAACAAAAAAAGAAAGGGGGGCGGGCAATAAAAGTCATGATGAGTCAAGGAGGTAATTATGTGTGATTGCAGGGTTCCTTTGGCTGGGGACCGGCAAGAGCCACTGTCTGCATCCAATGCCTGGGATGAGCATGACAGAGCAGTTTGTGCTGCAGAGAATTAAGTCTCCAGACAGGAGAAAGGCAGCCATCCGAGATAGGGCCGGGCCCAACTCAGACACACACAAGTCATTAAACTAATGTCTCTTAGCTAATTGCACACACAGAGACATATCCTGCAAGGAAAACAGCCTGAGAAACAGCCTCATGGAATGGGCATTAAACAAACACATTAAGCAGGGGAACAGTAATCCTTTCTGGATGCCAGCAGGGTGTGAGGCATTTCTCATCCACAGGACCACAGCCATTCAATCACGCTCAGCCCACGTGAATCCTACAGGAGCAAGAAACTGCAAGAAGCTACAAGCCCCCCATTATTGCTTTGTGTACAAAGGCTCAGGGCAAAAAGGAAGAGATGTGGCTGACGATACATGTGTGCTGTTAAACTTACCTCCCTGGAAAGGACTGTGAGCCCCAGGTTTAGATTTAGTAATAAAATCATGAAATGTGAGCAGCAGAACGAGGCCAAGACTTCTGGGTATTTGCAGCTCTGCCCATGTTCACCCAGTGATTCAACCCACCATTACTGGACTTCTTAGAAAAGAGCCGTCAGTCATCCACATCATTGGTTCCTTCCTTCTACAGAAAACCCCCAAACCAGGAGGGTGAACACGGGAAAACAACTTTTTTCTTAATGAAACGATTCAGCCTCCCACATTCCCTCATCTTTTCTCATGTAAGGTATCTATAAGCCTCAGTCTCCTCCAAGCAGAAATGGAGGAGCAAACCTTTTGTGTATTAAAAAAAATGTTTTCAAAAAGGTTTTGCCTCTTCAGATCCTTCAGCTTTTCCTTACAGGTTGTGTTTTTGAGACTGCCTCCCGCAGACAATTGCTAGTGTCCAGCCACACAGATCCTGGAGCTGCCAAACTCATGAAGACTACTGTGACTGTAAATGGGAAGAGTCAGAAAAACATACTTCCATAGCTTCCTCCATGGAGAGGAAAAGACAGAAGAAAGGCAGGCAAAGCAAAAGCAGCTCATCACATGCTTTGAAAACTAGCCTTCCCTTGGGCCTCTTCTCCTCACATCTCTGACAACCTCAAGCATGAAGATGTATAAAACCCCCAAGAGCTCAGTTCAGCTGTTGTACTTCTCACTGTGCCAACAGTGTTGCATGCCCCAGCTTCTCCCCAGGGCTAGCAGCATAAAAGAGTGGAAAACCTAACTCACGAGACAATACTGTTATTGTTTTCAAACTGGAACATGCTAAAAATCCTCCACCCAGAGGAAAGCGGTTTTGTGCCATGAACGGGCCAAGCACAGTCCAACTCTTTACCAGCAGACTGGGAGAAGAGGCACATGGCAAGATGTCTTCCTCGGGACCCAGAAAAGCTAGGACCAGGTCTCTCTTGGCTGTAAGCCCACTCTTGGGTAGTCTCTGCTCTGCGAATCTGTTAGTGGTCCCACCACTCTTCCCAGACCTGTCCTGGGAGGTCTGCTTCACCATCCTTCCTTGCTCGTCCCCGTCCCTCAGAGCATTTGTCACCTTCCCAACCATGAGAAAAACCCCCAGTCAATTTATCTTCAGCCTGCCCTAGCCCTGCATACTCCCCACATCCTCCCCTTCTCCAAACACATGTGCATTTTAGGGCTGAGAAACTCCTGTCAAACAGGAGGTGCTTTAGGAGAACAGGACTTTGAAAAGAAAGTGCCTTGCCATGTTAGCTTGAGGCGCCTGCCAGCCAACAGCCCAGCCCCTGAACACGCAAGGAATTTTGACCTCACACAGTGAAATTTCCTAGAACTTTAAACCTTTGTTGTTGTTGTTGTTGTTGTTGTTGTCATCGTCGTCCTTTCTTTGGCTCTCTCTTGCTTTTCAATTTTCCACTTGGCAACTGCGTTGAAATGATGCAAGGAAGCAGCCGCCGCTTAACTGCAAATTATTAATTAGCTGCCAAGGAGTCTGTGCATGACTGCACGCAGGGCAAGGGGGGCTGTGTCCTACATTACAAAATCAACGGAATGGCTTGGCATTGCTTTTCTGCCCAGAGATATAATTTAGTGGTGAGTTTCTATTTGCTCCAGAACTGATTCCTAAAAGAGAAGGCACTTGCAGAGTCTACTGAGGGAGGAGAGGGGGAGGAGAAAACCAAAAAAACACCCCACCCTTGGTGACCAAGGACTGATCCTTTAGTTGTTGAAACTCTTTCTAAAGAGCCTCAGTTGCTGTTAAAACAAATACTAATTGTTCTAAGCTAGGGGCTGGCTATAAATAGTCTGAACAAAGACATTCTGCTGTAGAATATCAGTCTGACAAAACTGAGAAAGATTTCAGGTGCTCAGGGCTACTCAGTTCTCCAAGTTTTCCTAAGACTTATTGCCACCACAGCAGGAGAGGACACCCCTCTGCTGAGACAGCATGTCTGGCCTCATGCACTCTCCCAGACTGCTGCAACACAACAAGAGTAGGTTTGCACAAGCTGTGGCTGAAGGCACTGAGGTTTTCAGTGCTGTACATACACTTTGCCCTAGACACGTCTCTGCTCACAGGACCTCATAGTTTAAATACTCGAGACCAACAAACATCCCAGGGGGGATCTGTTCCAATGGGTAATTGCCCTCATTGTTAAAAATTAACAACAAAACAATAATCGTAGACAGCTGGGCCTTTCGTGCCTTTTATAGCAACATTCCCACAGCTCCACAAGAGATATTGTTTGGGATTCACAAATAAATTTTCACCTCAATTCAGGATAAATCCTTAGCAACTGTTTCAGATACCTTCCCAAGAGGGAATGGTCACTTCCCATGTGGCTCACCATGGCATATCTTCCTGGCACGCGTATCTCAGGCAGCAGACCTTGGGGGCTTCGGTGCTTGTAGGAGCCAAGCTCCAGATGATGCTTGTGTCCCCAGAGCTGCTGCATCCCTCATTTTCTTTATGTTTAACTCACAGCATTTTGTGGCCTTGGCACTGAGAGAGACTTGGAAGCCTTTGGTCCTCCCTTCCAAAAGATTGTCTTGTGCCAGATGGCCCAAGGCAAAGGGAGGCTAGAAGGGAAGTGTGGGCATATAAAAAGCTGCAGCCAGTTAATCTTTCAGGAGGTAGGTAGAGGTGACCATAAGATGGACTTCAACTGCATAGAGAAACAACCCCAGCTCCTGCAAGCCAAGCTGATAACCTAGGAGAAGACTGATGGGAAGGGTGGAGGGAGGTTGGTCAGCTGCAATGACATGCATCCTACAAAACCAAAAAAGCATGCTTGGCTTGGAATGGTCTGAGTGCCAAAGCCTGAAGTGGTCTTGAGACTGTCATTTGAAGGCAGACCTCAGCTGCACTCTGCTTATCTCAGGCTTGGGTGTCCCCTCCTTCTACCACTCATAACAATTCATATTTCTATATGCTGGCAAGTGCTAACCATGATCCAGGATGCGGGTTTGCAAAAGGCAGGAACAGCCTTCTGCAGCTCCCCTGGATGCTGTGGCTGATCTCTGACACTCCACAGCCTGACATGAAACTAGAGCAGGGTGATGCAAACCATCACATAGACCCTGTCAGGGTTAGCAGGAACAGCCAGTGCTTGTCCCTGCCCTGAGAATCAGAAAGTGTCAGTAGTCCAGACCAAGAAACATCCCTGGGGAATCTGCTCCACTGATTAATAAACATTGCACTTAAAATCTAATAACAAAACAATAATAGTAGACAGGTGTGCTTTTCCTGCCTTTTAAAGCAACGTTCTCAACAGCACAGTGAGAGACATTGTTTTGGGTTCACAAACAGCTTCTGGGACGTGTTCATGCCTTTCTCTCTTTTTCCATGGCTCACCTCTTACCTGCTGGACCCCACTCACCAGAAGGCAGCCAGCCTGCTGCTTCTGCTGCTATAAACCAACCATCTGGCAGAAAAGTACATGGACGGTACTAGGCTTGCATGGCAAGGTTTTGGTAGCAGGGGAGTTACAGGGCTGGCTTCAGTGAGAAGCTGCCTGAAGCTTCCCCTGTGCCTGAGAGAGCCCATGCCAGCCGGCTCCAAGATGGACCCACCCCTGGCCAAGGCCAAGCCCATCAGTGACAGTGGTAGCACCTCTGGGATAACAGATTTAAGAAGGGGAAAGAAGTAACTGCACAACAGCAATTGCAGCCAGAGTGAAGAATGAGAACATGTGAGAGATGCAACGGTACAGACACCCAGGTGAGTGCAGGAGGAGGGGGAGGAGGTGCTCCAGGCGCTGGAGCTGAGGTTCCCCTGCAGCCCATAGTGAAGACCATGGTGAGGCAGCTGTGCCCCTGAGGCCATGGAGGAGGGAAGAAAATCAGGAGTGAAGCTGTGTCCCTGGAAGAAGGGAGGGGTGAGGGAAAGGTGTTTTGAGATTTGGTTTACATTTTCTCATTACCCCACACTGATTTGATTGGCAATAAGTTAAACTAATGTCCCCAAGTTGAGTTGAGCAGCTTTGGTAGGCACCTGGCACCCAGCCAGGGTCAGACCAATACACAGACACACGCAGAAAGCTCAGTCCTAGCTTGGGTGAAGCTTAGCATTCCTTCACATTCTGGGTTGTGGAAAGAGTTGTTCAAACCAGGCTCATAGCAACCTTTTAGACGTCGCACTCAGAGTTATGTAAAATATTTTTCCTGCTTTGGTAGCTGGCAAACTTTGTTTTATAAGACAAATGGAATTTATTAATGCAAAATATTTATCAAGTCTTTTTACTTTTTTTCCCAAGGCTCTAGAGAGGTTGACCAGGAGTCTTTCATCTTTGTTGGCTTCTGAAGGTTAAAAATGCAGCTGATTTAAAGCAAAACCACAAGTCAGAGTCTCTCTCACTTCCATGCAACTCCTTTTACTGCAAGTGATGGAAAGTTTTGCCTTTGACAAAGGTACCATCTTCCTGCAGTGTTGGCAGGGAATGCTCTGGAAATGTATTCTCAAAGGCTTGGGTGATCTCCATCCTGCAGATGAACAACAGAGGTAAAAGGCAGCATGCAGGATCCTCTGTGCTCAGCTCTCCCCAATGGGCAAAGCAAGAAGATATTCCATGCCTGAAGGGCCTCATATCATTGAGAGGGGTCCATGCAAGGTAAGAACATGCCAAAGGAAAACAGGAAGTAGTGGGAAAGGGCAGGACAGTACACAGGACAAATGAAGTAGCCTAATCCCCACACACTACCAACTCTGACTGCCAATCTCTACCCTTTGGATGCAAAAAACATAACACAACTGGCAGCTCTACCACCATTTCTAATGCCTTGGATTCTCCAGTTGAACAATGTGAAGTGACTTATCAGTGCTTAAGGCACATAATTGTAAGAACAATAGCTGTCTTCAGCTGCCAAGCACTGATGGGGTAGTTACAGTCCAAATCAAAGCTCTTGGAGATGGGCAGGTTGCTGATGGGCTCAGATCACAAGCCTGTTTTTAGGGCTGTGAATCTTCCACACTGTCTGATTGTTTATCATCTTCTCTCTTTTCTTTTGACTGTTTTCTTTGTTTTGACAGGTACCAGTTAGAGTCTGTATCTGAGGTCCACAAAGACTACCACAGCATACACAACATTTCTGTCAGAGGTGGACCTACTTTGGAGCAAACATCTCTTGCTTGCTACAGGAAGTTGCATTTCATTGTTTTATATTCCTCATGCATGAAGAAGAATACATCTTCAGCTGATTAAGGTTAAAAATTAATTGTTTAATGCCTAGATTATTTATTTGTTCCCCTTCTTTTTTGCATGACTTGGGTTTAGTCTGCATTTAAGGATTTTTTCTAATATTCCCTTTACAGATTTGCCTTTTAATCTCAAATTAAATCCATTACAGTAACAATAGTGTCAAATCAACAGCTTGAATGGAAACAGACATGACTGATAGAGCCCAAGATCCTATCTTCAAGCAATCAATTTGGCCTCACAACTGGAGTATTAGAGACAATCTCGCTTTGCATCAAAACTTTTCCCTTCAAAGGTGAGGCCCAGTAGGTGGTGGCAACTCAGAAGAATTATATTCAGTGAAAAAAGGCAAGTGCCCTCTTGGTCCATCACTTAACATCTCCAAATAAATAATATTTGGAGGATTCAGGTTCTCTCTCCACAGTTTCAGAGAACTGGATCTGTTCCAGAATTGCCTGGGGGAAAGCCAAGCTGTGACTTACAGGACATTTGTCTCAGGGTGGGGAAGGACTGCAGAATAAAATGTTCCTTTTACAATAGGAGATTTAATCAAAGAAATGGAGAAGGGTCACAGAGCAAATTCCTGAAACAAACTCATGAGTTATAAATAAATAAATATTCCCTGGTGTGAATTGAGGTCCCTTCAGAAAAGCCCACTGAATCAAGGCTGAAAATATTACATTTTGTTGAATGAAATACAACAAAGAAATAATCATGAACAGGAGAGCTGCCAGGTCCAGGAGGACCAGTTCTCTGCTCCCCAGATTAACAGGCCCATTTCAGGAGAGAGAGTGTGAACAAGCAGCACCTTAGTGGAAAAATGGGGAATCATCATTTGGCCTGACTACCCTTCAAGCTGTCTCAAGTATGGCTTCCCCTGTGCCAAGGTCTGGCCTTGACTTTTCAGCCTTCTGCTTATTCCAGGCTGTAATGTGATGCACTCAGGCTCTCTGGCCCCACAACTCAATTTCATCTGCAGCACCTTCCCTGCATCCCCTGCTGAGCTCTTTCCATGAAGAGCAGGCAGGACTTTGAGCACAGGAAGGGGAATCTTAACATCCCAACACAAACATATATGCTTGTTCCCAAGGTGTGTCCATCAGATGACTGAAGGCCAGGACAAGTCAGAGGCAAAGCTCTCCAAATGCTTATGGCAAGATTGTCTCTGGTGAGGGTCAAGGGAGGTTTTTAACCTGAGATATTGATGGATGCCAGACTCTTAGGATAAGGTTTAGGGACACATTGGGGTTTCAGCAGTGCTGCACTGGCTTCTCCCTGCTTTCTTTGCTGGCAGATACCAGAGCAGCACTGCCCTTTCCCTGGGGGAGGAAGAGCTGCAGGCCTGAAGCTCTAATGTGAGTCCCTGCCTGCTGCAGATACCACCTCCAGGGCTACTTCTGCACCAGTATAAGCATTGGGAGGAAACAAAAGGGGAGCAGGGCAGCCTCATTCACTTGCTAATAGGATACTGAAAGAAAGACATCAAATCTACGATTGCCATGCAAGGACACAGTCCAACTTGCTAAAAACAGAGGAAAAAGCAAGACTAGGCGAGGGACAAAGGAAGCAGATCCGTTTTTCCAGAAGCACCCCAAAATCCACACTTCCTACTCAACAGGAGCCCCAGGAGATTGAATAGGCAGTGTCACCAAACTGTTGAACACCAAACAAGCACTTTTTTCCAGCTCTGTTAGAAAAATCCTTTTTTGCAGAGCTGCCATAGTTCATATGCTTAGAGCAACAGTGTACAAAAAGAAGGGTTGGGGTTTTTTGGGAAGGAAGGTGGAAAAAAAAAAGAGCACAAACCCTGCACTGGGAAAGCCACACCGATGAGCTTGTTAACATTTGAAGAGACTGCTTGGCATGATTCCTTACACAGATTCCTGCCAAGAATTTGCAAGAGGAAAGTATATTTAGCAATCCAAAGCATGCCAAAGCCTTGTCAAGAGAAAAAACCTTTTTGAATATGTGGAATAGCAATTAGACATTTTCTAAGCAGCCATTTTCAAAATGCATTCAGGCATCTAATAAGGGCACCTGAGGCATATCCACAACTCTGCCACACTCCATGCCTCAAAAGACATCCGCTAAGATCAAATACTCAGAGGAAGGACTGCCCACTTCCAGAGCACGGGGGCCAGTTTCAAGCAGGCAGTTCCTTGTCACCTTGATCCGCTGGAAATACACAGTCTCATGCCACTACAAATCATTCTGTAGCATCCTTTAAGGAATCATTTCTCCAAGAAAAGCTGTGAGCCCTGCTGCTCAGCTGGGTAGCAGAGAGATGTTGTCTGCTCGCTTCTTTCACAGGAGCGGGACCAGCTCTGTAATGCAATGTTTCCCCAAGTGGAGCTGCAGGTGAGATTAGCAGCAGGTGGAAGTTTGGACAATACATAAAAGCAGATGATGACTTGCAGCCCATTAAAGTGGTGGTCACATCAGTCCCTGACTCCAGCTGCTTCTCTTGTTGTCCAATGTTCTGAGCTGCATGCAAAGCCAGCAATAAACTTCATCACTAAATCTCCTTTCTTTCTAGGGAAAGACCTAGCAAATTGTCCCTAGACAGGGTATATTGACACCAGAAAGGTGACTCATCTGCATCAGTCACTCTTGTTTCTGAAGTGCCATTGGAAATCTCCCTGGCATGCAGCATGGAGGAAGAGGCATGGGAAGAGACATGAAGGAGCTCAGAAAGGCAATGGGCAGCCCTTGGTTGTTTTCAAGGATGAAGGCAGATGACCACACAGTAATGGCAAGACATTTGCTGTTCATGGAAGTTTTAGAAATCACACTGGGATATGCTCCTTAAAACATGGTGCCCATTGCTTATAACTGTCAGGCTGTATTACAGTCAAATCCCTAAGAAAGGATTTGAGCACCTGCACATGGGCTGAGTTCACATCACCTTTAAGTCGACACGCAGAAGGAGTAACCAACACCTGTGGCTGAGGTTTCTCATCCCTGTGAGCCCTAGGCCCCAACAGTCTTTAATATGTGGCATAATACAAACTCCAATGGTGTCCCCATGATCCAACCAAACAGGCTGTGAGGAGCAGATGGGAGCAGGAAGCACAAATGGGGTAAAGCCAAAGCAATTATTTTCTTTTGGAAACAAGTAAATGCTTAACAGAAATCAGAATGAGGAGAGTTGACCTGTGCTTGTTCAGTTTTTTATTTCCAAGTTCCTTTGGGCTCCTGACATACCTTTGGGCACCTGAAATGCCACCCCAATTACAGCTACCATCCTTGATCCTGAAAGAAAAATCCCATGGGACTGACAAATTGCTCTGAGAAAGAGGTCCCTTTCCCACCTGCTCTTCAAAAGCAATGAAGATCAACAAACCTGCACAGCCACATCTACAGAACATTCAGTCAGACTTAAAGTCACCATTTCCATCAAAACCTTCTCCAATTCCCAGAGCTGTAGCAAACCAGGTGGATCAGACACTGCCATAAGCTCACGCCTTCCAGGACAGGTCCCAATATCTAAGACAACTCTATCCAAGTTCCTGATTAAGGCTCAACAGCAAATATATAGAAAGCAGCAAGCAAAATTTTTTAGAATTCCTGTTTTCACCCTGGATTCCCAGAGAAAACAACAAATTTGGAGGATCAGCTGGCCAAATCACTTAGTTGTTCAGTAGAAAAATTTCTCCTAGGATATATACAGCATGTAGACAAAGACCTGACACAAATTCAGTTCTGTTAGAGGTGACAAATGACAGACAAAATCCTCATCTCCAACCTCCCCATTCCTATTTTTACCTCCTGATGTCTTTTGTCACAGACTCCTGTTTCAGTCTAAACTCAATACCATGGCATGTTTTGGGGACGGGGGTAGCATGAAGCGCTGAGCTGAGAAACTACAGTGGGCGTAGAGGTGAGCAGAGCCCCTCTCCCGAGTGGAAGGGAAGCCGAGCGGATGCAGCAGCCTCGCAGCTCCGCGCAGCAGAGCGGCAGTGTCGCCCACTGGCCGCTCGCAGCATTGCCGGTGCTCTGACCACAGCATCCTTCCTCCTCCCGGCTCTCCACCTTCCTCCCTGCTCTCACTTTGGGGAAAGGGGTGGAATTGGCAGCCCTGAAGATTCACCAACACAAAACGCCTTTGCTGAGGATCAGGCCAGAGTACCATGGCACGACAAGCCCAGGAGGTCTGTGGGCACAGCCCATCCATGCAGGGTATGCATGGATGCAGCCTACCCACCCAGGATGCAGGTAGAACCACACAATCCAGATCAAAAAGATCACCTCACATCCTTATCTTCTCTTCCTATTTCCACCCTGTCCAGCTTCTGCCCTCTGCGAATATAAATCGAAAGGGTAATTAATGACTTCCTCAGCAGGAATAGATGTCACCTTAGATAAGATACCTGTGCAATCACCCTGGGATATCAACATAGCAAAACATATCCTCTGCACCTGTCAATGAATGGCTACTTCAGAGCAGTTGAGCTTTATCAGAAACCTGTACTTCAATTATGACCTCTGCATTGATAAAGAAAGCACAGAGGTGTGCAGAGTCCCATCTCAGCACATGAAAATGTGACCCAAGCACTCCGAATCAAGAATAAAAAGCACTGAGCAGAACAACACTGTCCTGCTCCTCCCGAGAGGAAGTGAAGGAGCAGGCACTGATCTCTTCCCTCTGGTGACCAGTGATAGGACCCAAAGGAATGGCCTGAAATTGTGTCAGGGCAGGTTTAGGCTGGATATAAGGAAAAGGTTTTTCACCTAAAGGGTGGTTGTACGCTGCAGCTGGCTTCCAAGGGAAGAGGTTACAGCACAAAGCGTGTTGGGAGGTTACATCATGATATGCAGATTGGTAGGAATGATACCAGATACCTGAATACATGAATTTACTTTAGTAAGGAAAGTTTAAAGCTCTGAATTAAAAGGAAAAAAAAAAGTTTAGGAAACATGTTTGGAGACACTGCAGTCAAACTTGTGAGCCACAGACTTTTTGCAGCTTAGGAAAAAGTTCCTACTTAGGTCCAGTTTTGAATCAATCTTTCAACAATGTCCAGCTCATTAATGAATTGTTAATGCTGTAGCTCATCACCACCCAAATCTATTGAAAGCTTAAGTTGGACCAAAAGCAAGTGACTCCTCTGCTACCTCCTTACTATTTTTCCTCCAGCAGCTACCAGGGTTATTAACAAGACTTGGGTTTTTCTGACCTGTATTATTAAGGACAGGAGACGTGCTGCAGTCACCAAAAAATCCAGACAAAACCAAACCTCAAACCAAATTGAAACTCACCAGACAAACAGACCATGAAAGATGTTCCAGCATCTTGACAGTCTAAATGGATGATTTGGAGGCAATTATTAACTCAAACATCAGCTTTTTGTCCAAGACTGAATGTCCCAAGAATTGGCTCAACATGAAATTGATTGTTGCAACTCAGTATGGATTAGGCAACTCAAACATACACACGTGGGAACCTGCTACCAGACCAAGGGAGAGTGACCCATAGAGAGCAAAGCGTTCAGGTGGACTAACCACAAGATCTGCAGGCAACACAACACACTACAGGTCGTAGCACACAATTATCTGTAGTCAGCGCTGGAAAAACCGGCCAGCAGCTCAGGTTCATCCTCACAGAGGACGAGCTGCTCTTTTACCGCTCCAGTCTCCACCAAGCCAGTCACGATGCTCTTTTTCTCTCCACCTTGCAGCACATGCCCTAGTCCCCCCAGCCCTCCTCAGAGGCAAATGGGAAGAGGCAGAGTGATGTTTTATGTGCTCTCTCCTCCTCCCTTAGATCTGTCCATTCCTCCACTCATGGAGCTCCATGCTATTCCTTAAGGCACAGACGTGAAGGACATACCAAGATGAACCAGGCTCCTTCAAGTTATTTAAGTTTTCCTCAGATTCATCTCAGAGCATTCAAACAACGAAGTGTGCAATTAACTGGAAAGGAAAAGTGTTTTTTAATGGCTTCACCAGTAAAAAGAGCCACTTAACTACTGGACAGCACTACTAATGTCTCCACAATCATACCTGTAAATACAGTAGTGTACTGAGTTTGCATGGCAAGGGTTTGGTAGTAGGGTAGCTACAGTGGTGGCCTCTGTGAGAAGCTGCCAGAAGGTTGCCCTGTGTCCAAACAGAGCCAATGTCATCCGGCTCCAGCATGGACCCACCGTTGGCCAAGCCCAAGCCCACAGGCAATGGTGGTAGTGCTTCTGGGATATTACATTTAAGAAGGTGAAAAAACCCCATGCAACAGCAGCTGCAGCTGGACAGAGGAGAGTATGTGAGAACAACAGCTCTGCAGGTACCCAGGTCAGTACGGGAGAGGAAATGGTTTGTGAGAGACTGGAATTTTAAAGGTTAATGAGCAGTGGGTGCTTTGCTGACAATGTGCAAGGTAACAGCCCAGGTGCAGAGGGGGTGCATGCACACCCACCACCAGTGGATAACCAAGACATGAAATTCTGTTTAGCAAAGCACTGGGGGG
The DNA here is from genome assembly GCA_035041135.1 of Platyrinchus mystaceus. Taxonomy (NCBI): domain Eukaryota; kingdom Metazoa; phylum Chordata; class Aves; order Passeriformes; family Tyrannidae; genus Platyrinchus; species Platyrinchus mystaceus. The sequence goes on along the minus strand of JAWWLV010000183.1, from coordinate 14,963,878 downwards.
TTTTTTGCAGCCCGAGGAGCACCCCATGCTGCAGCAGGGCTATGTCCAAAGGTGGCTGTGGCACTGTAGGAAGCCCACACTGGAGCACGCTCCTGGCAGGACCTGTGCCCCCGTGGAGTCCATGCTGGCACAGGTTTCAGCACTTGTGACCCCATGGCAGACCCACACTGGAGCAGACTGTTCCTGAGGGACTGCACCCAATGGAAGGGACACACACTGGGACAGTTTGTTTCTGAAGGACTACACCCTGTGGAATGAACCCCATGCTGGAGCAGAGGAAGTGTGAGGAGCACTCCCCCTGAGAAAGATGGAGCAGCGCAGTCAGCATGTGATGAACTGACCGCAGCCTCCATTCCTTGTCCCCCATGTGCTGCTGGTGGGGGGGAGGAAGGGAGAGAAAAATCAAGAATTGAGCCATGGAAGAAGGGAGGGTTGAATGGAATCAACATTTGGCTTTATTTCTCATTATCATACTCTGATATGATTGGTAATAAATTAAACCAATTTACCCAAGTCAGGTCTGTAACAGTAACTAGGTAACTCAATCTCTCCCTGCCCTTATTTCAACCCACAAACCTTTCCTTGTATTTTCTCCATCCTGTCCAGCCGAGGAGGGAAGTGATGAAGCAGCTTTGATGGGTACCTGACATCCAGCCAGGATCAACACATAACACAACAGACAGAACTTCCTGCAGAAAAGATGAACATGATTCTACTCCATTATCAACCTTTTATTGATAAAAGGACAGATGTTGGCAACAGGAAAAAAAGATGTTTCACATGGAAAACAGGAAGTAGCTTCTACTGGTCTTTCAATTCCTTCAGTCTTCTAATCGCAGATTTGACTGTCACTGCAGAGGTGGTACTGGAGGAAGAAACAGAGTCATTTGCATGTGGCAGCAGAACAACTGTGGCAGTGTTATCTTTTTTTTTAAGAAAGCACTATTCATTTTAAATAGTTATTGTCTGATTGCGCTGTCAACAGGGGTCTTAATTCCACTTCTGTTTTCATGACAACAAAGCATAGGCCTTGGCCTACAGAAGCACATGCAGCTTCACAGGCTACATCTTTACCCAAATTACCCAGTCATGCACCCACCACGTGCACATGGTGTGGGCTCAGCTCCCTCACAGCTGTTACATGTGGGGCAACAGTGTCTTCTATCAAAATTGTGAGGGAAGGAGAGTAAAGAAAGGGAGTAAGCAAGAGCACCTGCACGATAAGGGCTGTCATGATTTAGTGCTTTTACAACAGAGGGAAAACACAGAAATAATTTTATGGAGGAGATCTGGTATAGCCTACTGCAAAGAATAGCAATCAAACACAATTTGATCCATTGCAATCAAATTTTAACAAAGCAGGCAAGCCCTCCCATGTCACTAACTCAAGACAAATCTACTTAATGGTTAGATTAAAAAAAAAAAAAAAGATAAAAATTTCAAAAACTGTATTATGCCTCAGCTACACAAAAATAAATGCTGATAGGAGCTTCTTCATTTCCTTACTTGTAAGTCCAGGCACCACCAGCAACTGTCTTCATGCAGGATCCACAGTGCCAGATACCCACAGCCTTCCTCTTCATTTTGGTCTGGAATAAAAGAAAAAGGGGGAGAAAAAAAAAATCACTCTCCAGCAGCTGAAAAAGCCAAACAGAAACTTAAGGCGAGGACTTCAGCATCACACCACAGCGTTCCTATAAGCCTAGTTAAGACAGGCAAGGATCAGGGAATCTTTTTACTCAGATTCTGCAGAACAGGAGAAGTCCATCTGAAACACTTTTTCATTCAAATATAAAGTGGGTCTTTTCTAAACACATCACCAAAAGTCCAGCTCTTTTTGAAGGAGAAAAATAGCAAGGAGATACCTTGGTCATAGTAACTGATACTCTGACCTGGATTTGGTGACTAATGTGACACCACTGTTCCCAGTACTCCCTGGACAACCCAAGACTGTTGTAAACCAGACACCCTACAAACAGCATCTAAGAGTGGTGGGTCTTGAACTCCTTTCTCCTGGGTAAGTATCCATCACCTTGCAAAGGTCACAACAGGTTTGCCTAGACCTATTGCTGATTTAGGCAGCTCCGCAAAAGGGGTTATCAACATTCTCACTTCATGTGACAAAGACACCAATTTAAAAAAAAAAAACAACACAGAAAAACAATAACAAACCAACCCCCCAAAAAAACCCTCTGATGAAAATACTTTTAAATTACCAGCCACTTAAAGATACCTACTCTACAGATAACAATAAAAAATTATCTGGGCAAAGCACAAGCTGATGGGCATCTTAAACTGTCGAAAACCAGAGTTAACAGTGAATTTTGATTAAGTACATGAGCAGGTAAGATTACTTCTTATTAGAAATTCTTCCCCCTCCACAGTTATACAACACACAAAAGTGTGCAACTGCCATCAGGAGTTTTAAGTGGGAAAAAGCAAGCTCTCTTCCTCCTCCAGGTATGCTGTAATGATACTAAAAGAAAAGAAAAAGCCCAAACCATGTGCTAATTATCAAGATAACAAGTGTGATGCTTTAATACTGTCAAATCTATTTTATTAGAGATGTAATGGCAACGCTCCTCAATCTTTTGCATAATGAAACGTAATTTATGTTTCATTTAACTACCACTAAACACACATGTGAAATGTATCCTGTTTTTCATGGATTCTGACAGTAGCCCAAAGCTCACCATATACTAATCACTGTCTCAAAACTAGTCACATTATCCCTTTTGTACAAAAATTCCTGAAGCATCAAATTGCCTTTCTAGCACCAGAAACAATGTGATTTTTTCAGGGTAAGGAGATCTCTCACCTTGCCACAGAAGGAGCAGGTATACTTGGCATGCTGGCTAATTTCAATCTTCTTCACCATTTTCCTAAGGGATGCACCGTAACGGGTCCCATATTTACCCACAATCCCGACCTTCTTGGTGCGCTTGGCCTGTTGGGAAGCAAACCACAGTAAGCTTCAACTTTACAGAGACTGCCGTCTCCTCAGCTGCTTCCTTCTCCTGGCACAGCAGTGCCCGAAACCGGGGCTGCAGCCTCCCGCCCCCATTGTAAAAACTGAGCGTTCACAGAACGGGTCTGGTTGGAAGGGACCACAGTGGGTCATCCGGTCCATCGTCCCTGCTCAAGCAGGGTCATCCCAGACCACACAGCACAAAGCTGTGTCCAGACCGTTCTTGTGTATCTCCAGTGAGGGAGACTCCACACCCTGTACTGGGCAACCTGTTCCAGCACTCAGTCACTCGCACGGAAGTTCTTCCTCCTGTTCAGGTGGAACTTCCTGCGCATCAGTTTCTGCCTGTGGCCTCCTGTCTATTGCTCGGCACCACCGATCAGGGCCTGGCTCTGTCCTCCTGGCACCTCCCCTTTAGATATGCACACACATTCATGAGATCCCCTCTCAGCCGTCTCTTCTCGAGGCTGAACAGGCCCAGCTCCCCTCAGCCTGTCCTGGTAAGGGAAATGTGCCAGTCCCCCAATCCCCGTCTCTGCCCTCCCCTGGAGCAGCAGTTACGAAATGACGCCAGGCTGCTCCAGCCTCAGCCTCCCTCGCAACTTCTGCCGGGGCCCTTCGGATGGCGGTGTGGCCGCCAGGGCCGAGCATAGCCCGGGGCCAGCCGGGCTCTCTCAGGAGCGCTGTGGCGGCCGAGCCGCCCCCGCGGCCCCTTCACGGTGCAGCCGCTGCGCGCCCGGGACCGGCCTGTCCCCGTCGGCCCCCCGGCCGCCCTTCCCCGCTCCCGGGCCGCCTCCCCGCCACCGCCCAGGCGCAGCGCGGGGCCGGGGCACGCTGGGGCACACAGCGCACACCCGGGCCCGGCCCCGCGGACTCAGCGCGGCCGCCCCGGGGGGGATGGCGGGGGATGGCGGGGGATGGCGGCGGACGCGCCCCGGCCACACTCACCATCTTGCGCCGGCGCGGACGCGGAGAGGGAGAAGGAGAAGGAGCCCCGTGCGCAGGTCCGGGCGGGCCCGAGCGCTCGGAAGTGACGCGGCCGGGCCGGGCCGGGGCAGGTCCCGCTGGGAGACGGGAGAGAGAGCGGGGAGCGCCCGGGAATGGCCCGGAGGGTCGCGCAGTCTTCCTCACTGGCCCTACACCAGAACCGTCTGGATGCAGTCCTGTGCCCTGTGCTCTGGCATGACCGTGCCTGAGCAGCGAGGTTGGACCAGACGATGCGCTGTGGTCTGTTCTGTGGTACTGTGGAACCCACAGTGAGAGCCACATGAGGCTCAGCACCGTCGGAGGGAGAGGGAGCGAGGGGACTCAGAGCCCTGGGCTTCCACCCAGGGGGGTCCCGCCTGCATAGGAGATGAGGCAGGTACATTCACTGACCTCGTTTTTAAAGAGAAAGTAGTAGGTAGATGTCAGAATTAAAACAGGAACAGAAAACCTGACTGGAACTGCAGAAAGATGAGGATGATGATTAATCAATGAGGACAAATTCTCAGAACATAGCAGCCCTAAACCTAAAATGGTTTCAAGATAACCTAACCTGACGGAACCAAGGCAACTTCCTAATTTCCTCAGTTATCTACTGTTGAGAAAACCAGCCCCTGAAAGCTTCTGTGTGTCGCTGCAGAGGTGACTCTCCGCACCCAGACAGTACCCCCAGGTGTTTGGGGCACCAGAGGCATCTCCACCACCAGCACCAAAACTGGTGGGGTCAGCAAAACGTACTGTGAGCTGCAATGCTCATATGGGGATTAGCAACCCATTAACCTCCATTAAGAAATGTAATTAGTTAGCCCAAGAGCTTTTTAATGTAAGAGCCAGCTACAGCTCATCCCCTTCTGCCAGGAAAGAGCCAGAGCTTCCCAGTCCACCTGGAGAAACCATCTGCAGGTGCTTCTTCCAGATGCTTTTTCTCCCTTCCTGACAGCTCCATACCCACCCTGGCTGACTCGACCCATGGCAGACCTCCACTTGCAGTCTACTTAGTAAGGAATTAATGAATCAAGTGTTCCCTGCCACTGTGTTAGCCTTTCCCTGGCTGGGGACTGTACTTTCAGAGATGCTGCATCGTCTCTTGGCTCTTGCTTTGAGGATTTGAACACTCATAGTTTTAATTCTGTCATGCCAGGCTCCCCATTCCCTAATCACCCCTGCAAGCTCTTCTCCTGGGAGCTGGTAGGCCAGGGCCATGTTCCAGATGAGGGCTCAGCAGGGCTTTAAGCAACAGTATTTATATCTCCCTGTGTTGAGTCAAAATCTCATTTGATATATCCTAGGAATATATTTGCCCTTTTCAGATCCTCATCATAATGATGACTCACAGGATACAGCTTTGATACCGACGTACTAGAATATTAAAAAAAAAAAAAAAAATAAAAAGCTCCTTTGGCTGCTTAAGGATGATATGGTTAAAGAAATATAATTTGTCAGCCAACGCATCCACAACAAAGGATCTACTGCTGTTCTCTGGTCTGTATCTACAGAGTTAAAGTTTGCTGTGAGAGTACAGTGCATGGTCATACCCTTCATCTTACCAGTGTTACAGACAGTTCTGGCAACAACTAAACCCAGCCCCCTCGTTTGACAGCCATTCCCAGCACTGCCAGAGTAAACACAGTTTGCAAGTGACTGAGAAGATAATGGATGCAGACAAGCCAGCTTGGCCTTTCTTGATAGTCCACTGCCTTGAACTCTTCAGCACATGAAGCTGGCCAGCCTGGGACATGTAGAAGACTTAGCTGGAACTGCTCCAGCTTATTGTTCAGGTGTTTGTACCTGTTGTTCCTGGTTTGGCATCCTTCTTGAAAAAAAACCGTTCTCCAGTATGGGTGGGAGCACTGATGCAGATGTACAAGCAGGCATCCAGCCACAGCAAGATGCTCCAAGGTCCAGTAAGATGGGTCCTTCCCTTTCCTTTACTGGGCTTTAGATAATGCCAAAAAGCTGTGTCATCTTCAGTGGGCAGGTGCAAGAGTCCCCAGGAGTGCTGCATGTTCCCAAGCCTGCCTGTGGGTCTGTCAGCCTGCACATTACTTTGTACAAGGTCTCTTCAGCAAGCCTTGGAGATCCTGTCTGAGCCTGCTGGCAGCTGCCCAGCCACCACCTCACCACATTAATGATGGGCTAATGGTGCAATTGTGATAAGGCTTGCACAGTCTCTCCAATTCCTTGAAGTAATCACTAAAAGCACTTTCCTGCAAGATTCTTCTCCCCTTTTTCATCTAGTAAGGATAAAGTGAATCTCAAGTGTACTTCAGAAAAACCTCTGTATCTCTGCAGCAAACCAGCTGAGATTTTATGGGTCCTAATAAAGGAAGAGTACACCTAGCATTCCTCTAACAGGCTGGGATTTATCAACATATGGACAAGATGAATAGAGTTCATGAGAAGCAGAATTCTCCAAGGGTACTTACAGCATATTTCAGAAAAATACTGGTTTGAAATAGCTGTAGCTTTGCAAAGAGGAAAAGAACTACTCCTATAGGAGAAAACAATATGGGTATACAAATAATGTCTTCCATATTTTTTTTCAGTCAGACGACAGCAACATTTCTCACCCCTTACTCACAACAACCCACTTTGCAAGTAGAAAGATCACTTGTGCTACAGACAGATTGAATACTCTGTGTTCAAGATGACAGGCATTTAAAAATGTCAGAAAGTGTGTCTTTATCTCCTGGCCAGCTGTTGAAGCAAGAGCAATGATGTTTAGCTCTCAGTCTCAAACCCAGAGATGAAGCATTTCCTCCAGTAGCCCAGTCACACAACCCTCACCGCTGCTTACGTCCCAAAGCACCTTCTGCAGTCGTGAATGAAAAGCAATTCTCCACCCAGCACAACTGCATACGCAGCCTGTGGGGCATTTCCATGACGACAATTGCTGAAAATGGAATAATCAAACCCTTCAATGTAGGAAAAAAAATCTATTATTACCAGGTTGATCTTGCAGCACAAACATTTTTCTCCTCGGCCATGGAAGAGAGATCTTTTTGTCAGTGTCTGGTATCTGCACAGAGCCAAGCATGCCACCTGCACAGCATATTAGCTCCTGGCCTCCAGCAGCTAAGTGTAAGCCTTCAGTTTGCTTTTCCCCCGTACTTCTCTACAGATTATAGCTGTAAAACATAGATAACTGATACATTTGTGAAATTATATCTTCTCCTATATTCCCTGGTCACGTTGGCTTAACACTAGCTCATTTCCAAGTATCTTCTAGGACTAAGACCAGAAGCATGAAAGACATTAATCTGGGGATCATGCTACACCACACTGGCAATAATACACACACAAAAAATAACCATGCAGAGATGCATGAGAAGACCATGTGTGATAAACAGAGCCGCTTGTCTTTACATCAAGCCCACATCAAAAGCGGCCTCTAGAGTTTTTGCAGAGGCATCACCTCTGTTAAGTGGAATCAAGCCATGCCCAAGGGACAGCAACTGTGTCACAAGCTCCTGAAAGGAACCAAAGACCAACTTTGCTCAGGTGGCATTGAGGCTGGGAGGTCAGGTATCCCAGTTCACAGGGCCAAGAGCATGATAGAAACTATCATAGATCAAAACCAGGCATTTTAATCACTGCATCAAACAACAGTGCTGCTTTTGGCATTCTTAGTGTAACCTGCACAGAGCTGTAACGGGAGCAAGTAACAGGTCCCAGGATACCAGCCTAAACATCTTATGGAAGTAATTGTTGATTCACCTATAAGCAAAGTATCATAGGAGTTTCCCATTTGAAAGTTGATGCATTTTATAAAGCACAAAAAGGACATATATTTCAGACATTTTAAGTACTTTTAAAAAAATGTTAATATTTCCACTGCATCACATACTTCTCAAGCTTAAGGTCCAAATGGGAGATGAAATGCTAAAACAGAAAAAGTATCACAAGCTTGGGAACCACAATTTAAAAAATATTGTTATTTAAACAGTTCAGTCCAGAATCACTTTCTTACAAAACAAGAGCAAAACTCTACACATATCCCCCCTCTCCTCACTCACCTGTAGAAATTAGTCTTGAGCCCTGAAGAAAACACCACCCCACCTCCCTGAGAAGCCAGGCTTAATCCCTGGCAGTTAGCACAAGCTTTACTCTCTACTGACACATGCCATGGAGCAGCTCCTAAGATTCAGCAGATGAGGTCAGAGATGAGAGTGCTCAGGCTGATCAGCCTATCAGGCAATGCACACTTCCTGGTACACAGTTACACTGCTTAGTTTCAAGGTACCGACTGCTCTTTTCCCTTGTCTTTCCCACCTCCACAAAACATCAAGATCTGTCTGGATCTTTTTTCCTCATGGCTAAATGGAATATCAGAAAGCCAGTTTGTGAGTGACCAAGTAGGAGCTAAGTTTGCCAGTGAACCAACTCCTATAAACACAGGCTAGAACTCTTGGAGATGGAAGACTGATTGTTAAAAGCACAAGCACTCTGCAGCTGCTGAGGAGTTGGTTTTCACAACAGTTCTGCCTTGTGGACAGACAACCATTACCTGCTTTTTAAACCAAACAACTGTGGAAGCCAACATGCTGAAACATAGCAGCGTGCTACTTGCTCATGGCCATTCAGTCATCAGCAAACCTGGACTGCAAAACTGCACTGCACATCTGTCACACTGTCAGACTGCCTTCTCATTGTTTGAAATGAAACATGCTAGACATACAGAAAACTTAAAGTCTTTTATTTTTGAAAACTGAAAAATAAAACTTGATTGGTTTTGTTTTTTCTTTTTTAATTAAAAAAAGATCTCTTAGCTGCTATCTCTTTTGCTCTCACCATCACACTTTAAGAAACTCCTCCATACGCCGCTTTTTTGTGGGACTCACTGAACATGTTTCTGCTTCTCTATCTTGCAAGACACTGTCAGAGTCAAACTCACAGCCAGCATCAGCTGCCTCCAAAAGCAAAGCATCATCAGCATCATCTCTGCTCTCAGAGAAGGTCCTCTGGAAAAGGTCATAGATGGTCTGCTGCTTTGGATCAGGCTGAGAAAACAGAACAGACAGAGTCTGCATGAACATTGTCATATAAAACCTAGTGAGCAACAATCACAGGATGCTCCCCCTGAGACAGTGCATTTATGTGTATAGATTGTACCATGTATGATACACACACACATATATCTCATACATATATATACACTCAAAGACATACAACTGCATGGAGGCTAACATGTCTCCTTGCAAGCGGCAGGTTTGGAACACCTCTGTGGAGAGTCTAAGTCAAGGCATGGATCCTGGGAGGAGTTGGAGGATCTGGTCCGTGGCATTAAAGGCAGAACAGGTGTAAGGTCATCCTGCCAATCTAGATTACACAAGCCAAAGACCATTCAGTCTCTCCCAGAGACCACCAATATTCTTTCAGGTCAATTACCTTAGGACAGTAATTAGTGGACTCAGCTGTTTCAGAGAAATTGGTTTCTGAAAGACCAGCTTCGCCCAGCACTTTGATCTTCTCTTGAATCATTGGCCTAGGAGAGATAAATGGATTATTATCGAAAGGAAAAAAGTATCATCAAGGACACGATCATTTACTATGTGTAGATGAAAAAAAAAAAAACAAACAGGTATAAAGATGTTTTTTCTACCAATGCCTGTTAGTTCCTTAGCCTGTCCTGCTCATGATGACTGTATGCTGTCTTGGGGTATCAAGTCAATCCAGTTTAAACAAGTATCAATCAATTAAATAAGTAACAAGAAGAGGATTTAGGGCTACAAATATCTGGAGAACACACATATCTAACATGGAAACTCATTGACTAAGGCAACACCAATGGTATGAAGCCAGAACAAGAAGGTGCAGCTAAAGGGACTCTCAACAGCCTGTGTGTTCAGTCTCCAAGGCAAGCAGTGGTAATCCCCAACAACAGACACATCAGCATTTCAAGGATAACTCCCAATGTACAGCAGGAGGAAGAATCCATCACTGGCCCAAGAGGCAGAGAAGTCCCAGCTGCACCTGCAGACTGGATACTTTGAAAGGCACAAAGGCCATGGCACAATTAATGCATTAACCAAATAGCCTTGTCATCTTGATCTTTTTCTCATCTTTAAAAAAAGAATGCCACTGTCCTTTCAAGAGCCATATTTCCTTCCCATTAAGCACTAATGACTGCACAGACAGCATTTCACAAATAAAGGCAGAATTACTGTCATTAACTTTCCATGAAATTTGGGCAATGCATCACTTTCCAGATCCCTGCATTCTAGGGTTATAATTATTTGCCATCATGATATTCTGGGAACTGCACAAGTTCACTAAGTTCATTTGTTCCTTTAAACAAGGTAATAAAGATGTAATCTTGGACTTTAAATGAACCAGCTGGTGGATAATTTCTTTTCATCGTTTGCAGGTCAGTTCCCTTGCAGCACTGAAGATTCCTCAGATCCTCCCCACCCCCAGATGTCAGCTTCCCCAGCCCTAAGGACTTGCGTCCACTGATGTCCCTCAGAGTACCAAAAGACTCATACCACAACTATCCAGAGGTGGGTCAGTAGCACTTTTTTAATCCATCTGAAGGGCTCACTGAAGAGCAAGAGGACAGCAAGAGTACAGTCCTCCTCCACAGCTCCCTGTCCAAGCACTCAGAAGCCAGGTTGCTCCTCAGACTGAATCTACAATACACTGAATCATCTCCAGTGTCTGCTGACTTTGCTTGAAAATACTCAGCACTTTACAGTACCCTAGCATAGGAATGTTCTGGGCTGTTATCTAAGACGACAACTTCTCCTTACACAGAGGCTGCAACGGTTTGAGATGCATCAACTCCTCTAGAATTTCTCTTAAGGGCCTTTTCCTTGTCAGGTAACTACTTTTATGCCTCCTGCTTGTCAGCCACTTAGTCATGTCCACTGCAACCAAGTCATGTCACCAGCTCACAGCAGACCCAACTGGCACTTTTTGCTCCTCCCCTCACAGGCTGTGGAAATCAGCACTAACATTAAGCACCTCACATCACAGATGTGACAAACAATGGAAAGCAAGTGGCAGGAGAACCAAAGTGTCTTTCTCACTTCTTACCATAAGTAGTCATCTGCTGTGCCTCTAGCCACCAGGTAGTGAATATTAACAGAGCTGGTCTGTCCGATTCGATGTGCCCGATCTTCTGCTTGGATCAAAATCTTAATGTAAAAACATGACAAATACAAAGTGAGAACTGCAACATCTAAGAAACAGTGTAAGCACCAGAGGACAGGAAGATCTCATTTCTTGTGCTTAGCAGCTGTTTCTTATCTGGATCCTGTTAACACCTGTATCCTCAAACACAGACTAAGCCAAGAAGTAATCTGGTACACCAGGTTCCTAGCATCTTTCAAAAGTAGAGGGTCCGCACTGATGATGGACCCTTTCAGGTCTTGGTTTGGCGAGCTGTTAAAAGCTCTGTCAAATTAAGAAACAGGAGCATGTTTTGCTTTCATCCTATCTCTGAGCCAGCAAGCTGTATAACCAGCTTCACTGGTTCAAGCCCAGGAACCTGTGGTACCAGAGATAGGAGACATCAGAGAAAGCAAGAGAAAAACCCTAGAGGAAGTCCCCTGCCCATTATATCTCCTAATCAGCAATGTTTCTGCTCTCCAGGGAGCATCCAACCCCTGTCCCCTCCAGGACACTTACCCCTGGGTTCCAGAAGAGCTCTGCAAACACCACCAGGTCTGCAGCAGACAACGTAAGGCCCATGTTTGCAGCAGTGAGGGAAAGGACAGCCACAATCTGCTTCTCTGAGAACTGGAACTTCTGGCACAGGGACTGCCGCTCGGCTGAAGGTGTGGAGCCATCGATGCGAATGTACTCAACGTGCTGTGAAAAGGCACAAGGTACTGTTTAGAGACCTTCTGTCCCTTTTCCTGTACACTCCTTCCGTGTCTTAGTGGATACCATCTGCCTCCCCCATGGCAGAACTACAAAAGTAAAAAGGCAACAGTTATATTTTTAAGACCTTTCCTCATCTTTCAGGCAGAAGCACTGTAGCTCAGTATACAACATACCTCCCCCTTTGTCCAGTGTGTGACTTGCTCCCATGCCCATTGCTCTACCACAGTCCAGCACAACAGGAACAACAGCAACAAGCTCAGATACAGTGGAAAGGCCACTAGCTTAACACAAAGCTAAACACTGTCTCTGTACTGAAGTTTAGAATATCTTAAACCATTCTTCACACTGCCCCAGCAGGACCCAAAACTCTTTAGGAGCATCCATGGAAGTCTTAAATGAAAAACTAGCCAAACAACTTTGGAGTCAAGAGAGATGATTTGCAGGTCTGCTGAGTTTCCCTACAGTGTTCCAGTTCAAAAACATAAGAGCACCACAGAGGTAAAGACAGGCAGCCATAGTGGGCTTGGGTTGTTGCATTCTCCCTTCCGAGGAAAGCCTGGAGGACAAAGCAGAGACTGCCACACAGGGTAATAGTCCTCCAGGAATTCACAAGGTCCAGGGAAGATGATGGAGATTAAAGAACATTAATACAAAGTGCATTCTGTGAGGCATTCACCCTGACAGCTCAGTTCCCTTGGTGAAGGGCACAGTCAGACGCACAGCAAGTAGAAATTATCTCTGCTACTAACTTTCATAAACTATCTGACCGGCCATAACTCCAGGGAGCTCTTAAACAGCTCTGAGGCTGGAACAGTGATTAAGTTAAGGCAACTCACTCAGTCACTTACTTTCTTCTTCAGCTCTGCAACTACTGCATCCAGCATTATCTTGTGATGAGCAAACACCAGGAATTTATTATTCCCACTTTCCAGTAACTCTAGGATGTATTCTCTACATGAAAGAGGAAAAATATGAAAACTCTATAAAATTAATGTGCTGAGAGAATACAGACTTGGCTCACAACAAATTTTGAAGATACTACTCATCTACACACAGGCACTAGGAAAATGGCTAGCATAAAGAAAGCTGCAGTAAAGTGCAAGTAGCAAGTCAAGTGTCCTATAGATTAAAAATGACATTGAAGGAAAATTCACTCATTTTTTGATCACCACACCTGAACAGCTGCCTACATTTATACTTGGGGATTAATGAGAATCAGTTTATTATATCCTACTTGAAACATGACATCCCAGACCAGTCAACTGAAGGTCATCTATACTTAATGACAATCTCACTCACCCATCTGTATTTCTAATTTTTAAACAATTACAATACAGTAAAATATGCTATATGCAATTATACTTCCTGTGTTTAGTTAGGATTGTTTTATTTTAGAAGAAAAGATCTCTAAACACATAGCTCAGAATATCTTAAAAGTACCCTTCTCGCAAGGGTTCACATTGACAATTTACTCCAGCTTAACAATCTAAATACATCAGCTATTTCTAGGAGTTATCCATATGCATACAGGCTAATGGCCAATGAAAGGCAACAAGTCTCCTTTTAAATGCAGTTAAGAGGTGTTAACTAAATGAAAACATCTGGCTTTTCCCGTGGACTAATGGCAAAGCTATAGAACCCAAGTAGTAGCCTGTGTTACAATCAGGTCAGCTGGAGCCTGTACAGATGACACAAATGTCATCTTTTCTCTGGAATAGCAAAATTGGTTTGAAGATCAGGAATACCAAGTTCTTTGCTAAATACAACACAACTTAGGTCAGCAGCAACTGTCAGAAAACACCAAACAGGATTTCCAGTGCTGTATTAAGATTTATCAGTTTTTTGCAGACAACCCCTAGGGTTCATGAGTTCAGATCCCAGTTACTGACAGTATCATTTAACAAATCTGGGAGGGAAGTGGGACTGCTGGATTTTAAAACAAACATAAAAGCAAACATTCAGTGTAGTTAAGCAGGTGCCAACCAACACATCACAATTATTTTATACCTCATTCCCATATTCCATTTAACAAATGGCAAGTCACTTCAATGGAAGCAATGGAAGACCTGTCAACAAGGGTAAAATATGGGAAGTGCTGATGATCATAGGACAGTACCATTACCTGGATGGTACTGTACCTTAGCAGCTTATAGTAAGTGATATTTTAAATGCTCCTAAACCCCAGAAAAAAATGGACAAGTTCCTACCAGAGAGTCAAGTAAACAACACTTCATGGTTTTATACTCAGTTTATATTTGCAACTGAAATAAAAAGAAGAAAGTCTTCTAACTGTTCACTAACATAAAAGGAAGAAACTCCTCTACAGAAATGAGCACTGGGACACTGATGTGCAGTTCTGTGCCAAACATGCAAATTTTGCAACAAGGTCTGAGACTGTGAAATCACACAGTGCACATCAGCTGGTCCTTACATTCAGAGGGCTGTGGAAAGTAAACTGTTTTCATGTTATTATCATACTGCTTATTAGAAAGTTACGCTAAATGACCTAAAGCAACTCCTTTGCAGCCCCAGCAGAAAGGCTAAGGATGAATGGGCACAGAAAGGTCACAGAAGGAAATTACTCCTAGGGAAGAGAGTTAAAAGCACACCTATGGTACAAAACTTGCTACTGAGGTCCCATGTGAGCCCTGTGGAACAGCCAAGAATTTCAGTAGGGGCTGTGAGATTCTTCGAGCACATTTCAACTAAAGTTCAGTCTATCTCCAAGCTTTTTGATTCAGGGTTCCTGCTGCAGCAGGACTGCAGCATTTGTTTCCTCAAATTATTCTGTTGGTACTTTAAGTTTCATTGCTCCCTCCTTCCTTAAACTGAAATAGGGTCTGGATCAGGGAACTTGATCCAAGTCTCAAACACCAAGTAATTTTAGATGGTTCAAATGACAGTTTAGATCCATATCTGGAATGAAATCAGAAGACTTATTTTATTCAGCCTAGGAACTCCAAGAGGAGAAAATGTTTAGTGCATTGTAATTAAAATAAATTTTTTCTAGGCTGACTTAAGGCTATGCTTCATGTCCCTGCACTGTTATGTCTAAGGCACTGTTTCCTGTTCTCGGCAGACAAACACGTTTCAGGAGGCAGGAATGGAGCAGTGACACACAGCTTACATGACTGAGCGCAGTTTAGCTTCTGCTGTTCTGCTGAAGAAGACAAGAAGAGCTTCCGTCTCCTGTTGTTTCTGTAAAGAGAAAGACAAACGAATTAAAGTCTCAAAAATGCCTTTTCTCCTACTTGCTTACGGATCTGGGATGTATGCTGCTGCCAGTAAACACTTTGCTAGGAAAAAAATCAACATAAAGTGCACAATAGAAGCCTGGAGGGGGAAGTCTCCTACTCGCCTCTGGGTATGGCAGATACTCACACATTCCTGACACCTCCCTTTCTACCTCCTACTCAACTCCTACAAGTTGGATGACAAGTACATCACAAATTCAGCAAGGAAAAACTCCAAAGTTCTTACAGAACTGTAGTAGCAACCTAGGAGCCTAGAACATGCATTTACCATCCATACTTGGAAAACAAACAAGAGAAATAAAAACACACTCTTCACATTTTTTGCTACTGCTCTGTTCACAACACAGCTTAAACAAGGCTGTATTTTGATAGGCTGAATGAGATTACAGGGTGAGACAGAAGAGTAAGTACAGACCCAAGAGGTATGAAAGACAATTAGAAGTTATTAACAAGAGAGAAAAAAAAGAGAGGAAATGGTATTTCACACAAACGGACAAAGCAGACCACTTACATCAAAGCAAAACAAGATGAGCAGTTTTGATTCTGCTGTACATTCAGTTAAAAATGTGCCTTCAGATAAGGTGTGGCTCTGACCTTCTTTGGAATTCAGGTACAGTTTTTAACTGATGTTTTTGAATACAGGTACCTGAAATAGCAATGGCTCATCATGAAAATAGTTTCTGACTTACGCTTTTATATCCTTTGGCCATCTTCTTTGCTTCAGCTTCCAAGACAGCTTTGGTCTTTGCACTAATGCCTTCAGGAGCCACCACAACCATTTTGCGCTGCTTTGCTGGAAGCTGGGAAAGCACATCTGATTTCAGACGTCGAATCATGATGGACTCTTCCAGCAAAATTTTTAGTTCAGTTAAGTTGGATGATCCAGAGTAGTCCCAACCCCACGGCATCTGGGAAAGATCAAAGCAGTTATCAGTGTCAAACTTACAAGAGACTGGTCTGCAGGCAATCCAAAAGCAGAATAAATCTCCAACTGGACAAGGTAAGAACTTAAGGGTCAGGAGGAAGAGACATTTGACAAAAATTGACATAAGATAGAAACGTACAAACTAATCCACCCAAGGTGAAAAGGTTACTTACAAATTCCTCTATCTACAAGTGCCCAGGGAGGTGCAGGGAAGAGGACTATGCAGAAAGGTGGCAGGGATCCCTACTGCAGCACTACCCCTGGGTATTCATCCTCACACAGCAAGGTGCTGCTCTCCACTTGCAGCTTTGAGCAGGCCAAGAGAACTCACTGCAGTTCTGTGCATGCACATTTACCTTAGCTTTAAAAGCAGAGACACGCAGAAACCTTCTCTAAGAGCATGAGGACAAACATGCCTTAACCCAGATGCCTTCAGAGTTGTTACACTTGTCTGCCATGCCAGGTCAAAATCACCTGTATTCCACTGTGACCTGACTCTTGATCCACTTCCTGATATACGCTGTTTCTGCCATTACACGTTTGGTTCAAACCCAAGCAAACCATAAATAAACTGTGGCCCAAAATACATCACTCCAAACATTGTCTCTTCAAAGTATCACCATTTCAAAGCTCCTCTGAACAAGCCCTTCATTTACTCCTTGAAACACTCCCCTCTGAACATGCCCTATCCTCTAAGATCCTGTCTGCAGGCAATACACATCTGTTCAATTAATCTCAGCTCATCACTTCTCCTACTTGTAATTCACAGCCTATCATTTGTTCTCTGAGAAGGAACAACTACGTTGACACACAGTGGCATCAAAATTGGTACAATCCCCAAAAGAAGCATCTGTAAACAACTTTCTTTTGGACAAGAGACCCATAAGGTTTTAATGCTCAAGCAAAGACAAAGAAAAGCCTTTCTGCTGAAATTTCACAAATAAGGGCAGGAAATACAGCTACGGTAATACTAAAAACCAAGGTGGGGAGGGAGGTGAAATCTTCCTCACAGCTCTAATTCCAAGTCATATTGACAGTGTCCAAAAATATAACCTCTGGTCTTGGAATAACAATCCAAAGTAAACCACTGCATATGGATGCAAATTTGCTCCTGAAATGCATACAATGGAGGTGTGGGAAGCCTCAGCACCAACCCCTTTCATCTACTGCTCTACTCTTATTGTGTCACATTAATTGCTAAAATAGATTTAACCTTAAAAATCTATTTCTCTTTTACTTGTCTTCCCCAAAAGAAACCTGCTGCAACCCAGAAATAGAAGTAAAATAGGAAAAAACTCCAAAGTGTTCACTGCACCCTCCATCCTCTCACAGAATGTGTGAGACAAAAAACAAATCATATTAACCATGGGGTTAAGTCACATTTCTGACTGTATTAAGAGGTGGTGCTTTGATGAAACAGGGATGAGAATATGTTGTGGGACAGGAAGAGGAGGAATCAAACAGCTTATAGGCAAGTAAGACCTCTCTGATATCTGGAAGTGAACATTCCTACTTCAGGTTGAGATAAAACAGGACAATCTGCAATTCTATTGCCATGTTGTACTGATGAGAACCATTAACTGACTTCAGATTCTGGAACTTATGGCCACCATTAAAACTCATTTGACTTAATCTATTCCTACATAATTATGGTACCATCTGATTAGCTACAGTTGGTTCATTAAAGCTAGAAACAATTCAAACCCCAGACACAAAGCCATTTTAAATCTTGTAGAATTAAAACTTTGGCTCTGACAACAGCACAGTGGTGTACAGCTATAGGCAATAGGCCCACCTGGATCTCAGCCAACCCCTCAAAAAGCCAACATGGGTATCACTGCTCTGCTTCCCTGAAACCAGAAGTGCAAGATACATCCCTCAGGTCTGTGAAGAGCCAGCTCAAGTCTAGCTGGGCTTATTAGCTTTAGGCACTCTGCAGGAAAGCTGACATTGCTAAGCCACAGTCTTTGTGCTCCCTTTCTGCATTTCTTCAGACTCCATGTGCCCAGCAGAGCAGCTGTACAGAACCAAGGAGGAACCACCTGTGCTGTGCCCAGCCTCCTAAGCCCACTGCCCACACTGCTCACTGCACTGGTAGAGATCACCTCAGATTAGGCTACTCAGCAAGACCTGCTATGAGGTCTGGACACTCCTCAGGCTGCCTCATTCTACTTATGCAGCCCATGTTTGTCCACTTTCCACTTCCATAACAAGGAAGTAATACATATGCTTTGTGTCCATGTAGCCCAATTCATTTCAGAAGAGCAACATCATCATCACAGAAAGAACAAGGCACACACAGAGCCAATATAGCATCTACTGAGATATTAAAAAACACATACAAGGCAGAGTCCCTACAGTACATTCAGATTATATATTTCTTTTATGGTGCTGGAACAATTTGCAAACAAGGAAACATGCTAGCTCTGTGCTGCACCTAACTAGTGATAAAAAGATAATTATTTTTGGAATTATTAGAATTAAGTTTAGTATACTCTACTGTGGAAAAGAAAAGAGGAAAAAAAGAGGGACATTTATTTTGCCAAAATACACATCTGGCTTTGATCCATAACATTCCAGAACACATGCTTCCAACTGTGATTTTCTTACCAAACTGTTACAGCATCTTACATGAGTCAGTAAACTTATTACAGTGTTAGCAGAAGCTGCCAAACTTACAAATTCAGAGCATTTGCTCAGATAGAAATTATTTAATATTTGCCAACATCACCCAGTTCGAAAAATGAATTCACAGCATGTATTTTGGGAAACAGACTTGAGATAGTTTGTAAATAACAGGTGACATTTCACTTGTTGTATTTTTAAGAATACAGATGCTGGGAGGTTGAATTACAAAATTATAAAATTTTATATCTTTTCCAATAAAATCTGCCAGATATTTGTAATTTTCTGTCATAAAATCTATTATATTGAAACAGAAACTAGTTTTTTTAAGTTGAATGGTTCAGGTTCACCGATTTTTCTTTTATAGTGCAATTGGATTTATTATTAATACCAAAACATTTTTACATAGCACCTTTCATCCTGACAGATCTTCAAAACCCTTGCAAAACCTCTCTGGCTCTGTGCAATTCCATCTCCACTCATAAAACTGCTATTTTCAGGACAGAAAGAAGGACATATTTAAGTAATGACAGCAGAAATACCACAACAGTTCTACAGAGAGGAATGTAACTCCTAGCACAGTTTCAGGTTAGAGCTGCAAAAAGGAGCATGAGGGACACTCTACAGTCATGAAAGAACAACTACAATCATCAAAACACCTTTTAAATTTATTCATTGCTGAGTGGATCTATGGCAATCCAATATTCAGCAGTCCCATTTTTTCCTCTAATACTATCCACATCTCTTCATTTCCACCAGCCCCACTTCTCCAAATAACCAAATTCTTTCAGGGTTCACTCTATAATTTACTGACTTTAACTGCAGCAAAATATCCCAGGTGAGCATGGAGAAGACCAGCAATGTTCAACTGTCTAGCAGAGACAGGTCAAACAGAGAAACAAAATTGTACTAGAAACCCTGCAGAGGTTTTGAAGGGAGGCTGATACAGACTGTGACCTCCATGCTGAGTTTCACTGCAGGTTGAAAACTCATTTACACGGAGTACACTGTTACAACCTGGATCACGTAAAACTATTTTACTTCTTATATCCAGTACGCTACCTGAGGTCTGTGTGCTTTATAACTGAAGCAACAGGTAGTCATGTAGAACTTTACCCTTAAAGGGTTTATGAAACTCCAAACCTATTCAGACTCACATCCTGCAAATCAACTTTCCTTTTTACTGCAGAAAACCAACAAGATCGAACTGTATCTCTTAATTTTCCTCTAGGAAGCATTCTGAACACTACTCAGAAAGGAATCTTTCAATAAAGACAATGAAGCTGAGCAGAAGATGTGACCCTCTCCCTCCATATGATTCCTACTATGAATGGAGTCTAGGACTCCAGCTCTGTATCCATGATTGTGCATGTTAATGGCCTTAATCTAATCAACAGCATCAGCACACAAGTACCAAAGCCAGTTAATTGCTCCTCTGGGTTGCACATTTGGACGTACGAAGAACAACACTACACTGGCTATGAAAGCAAAAGTGGGCATTCAGACCTAGGAAAAAAGGAACTTGAGAATTATATATGGGACTGCAATAAGAATCTTCTTGAGGGAATCCTGGTATACGTTAGCTACCCCAAACAGAAAAGAAAACAAACACAAAAGCCCTACAAATAGCTGTAACTATTTTCATGGCATACACTGATGATGTTCAGTTCTTCAGTAAAAATTTTTGAACATGAAATGGTCATTCAGTGTTTCCAACCACAGTCAATGAGGCACAAAAAGTTAAATGGATTACTCAAGAAAAAAGCAGAGTTTGCGAGTTTGTGCTACAGGTGCATCCTCACGCTGCCAAGCCATTCTGTGCCATGTGCTAACTACTACATGTTTGTCCTGGAGGAACTGGAGGGCAAGACAGATTAGAGGGCTCTTGTTCCAAATTGGAACTCAGGGGAACTTGGTTTCCCCTTTTGTGTCTATGCAACCAGCACAGAAGATCCCTGAGCCTCCTTGTACAACAAGCAGCAGAAACTGTTCTTTTAGCAGTGTGTGTTCCAATACACACAGCAGCCCTAGGGATGGCAAATCCAAGCACAGCTGAGTTGCCCACACATTGGCAGCAAGGCAGACACATGCCATCCTGGCTGCAAATGCTGGCTTCCTGCACAACCAAGATCTTGCAGTGGTTGGACTCAATGACTCTATGGAAACTACTGCTGAGCAACTGACAGAGGAGTTATTTTCAAGATATGCTGGGGATTGTATCCATTTCCTGAATTAGAAGAGTGGAATACAAAGATGGACTGTAAGTCCTCATTTTTTACTTACCTGGAGGTATAAAATCCAAAATCCCAAGCAACGCTTTATCAAAGTGACTAAAGCAGACTAGAAACTTGGTTTTTGTTTTTGTGATTTTTAACCAATTAGCCCAAACCTGCAGCTGGTTAGAGGCCCCATATTACTCTTCCCATTTAAAACACTCTGGGGGCAAGATTTTATCAGAATAGGCCCCTTTCACCAGTTATGGCCATATTTGTTTCTTTTTTCCAAGCGTGTATTTCCATGGCTTCCATGGCAGATTTTGACAAGAAACATTAGCGCCTCCATGTCTCAGGCCCACCACTGCAGGACCTAGATCTTCTCACCTTAGGAGCTTTCAAAATGTTACTCTGCAGTGAGACTTTCACAAAAGAAAAGATGTAACATCAGACAGAAAGAAGAAGGAAGAAAAGAAAAAGCCTCCACATTTTGAATAAATACAATGCTGTTTGCAGAGTCCCAGTCTGCCACTTTCCCCACTCAAGTACCTTCCTGGCATCACAGTAGCGTAGCCCAAAGGAGTGGAATTGTGGGAAAAAGGATGGCTGGACAGCCATGATCTGCGTGTAGAGCTCCATGGGCCGTGACATGGCAGGGGTTCCTGAAAGCAGGATCACTCTCTTGGCAGCCTGGGAAAGCAAAACAGCATCATTTTCATACAGCTTACAATATAAAGAAGATCTAAGTAATCACCCCAGTCCCAAAAAACCCCCAGACCCCTGTTCAAGTACCCTAAATGGAAAAGTATTTCACCTTCCACAGATACTTTCAGCCATCACTACCTGCAGACACTCAAGTACAATGCTTAAAACTTCTAGGGAGCAGGACAAACCATAGAGTTTCTTATTAAACATCCACATGCTGTTAGGGAAGGGGACATCCAACTTATTACAGTACTTTCTGAACTGGCATTTACCCACTAAACACATTAATATCTCAAGCCTGGCTGAACATTTCATTCGGCATCAGATGTCACAGGAACATGACACATCCTCTCAGGTACATTGCTACCCCCAAAATAAATTCTCTCATAAAAAAGTTGCCACCACAAGCCATAAGCAGACTGTCTTTCTAACAAAAGCAGAAGAGATACAAAGAGATAGGATTTTTTTCTTACTTCATTTTTTCATTTTTTTAAATTCTACTACAAGGAGAAAAAGATGAAGCTGTCTGAAGCAGGACCAGAAGAAGATCTGACAGCCATGGTGAGTCCAGGCACAGTTGGCTGGATGCTAGAACATGATTCAATAAACACAAATTACGCAAATAGATTGTAAAACATGCTGTAGGGGAGACAGGAAGAGGGTGGGAAACCTGTAAGTAAAGTAGGTGCTCCTAAAAAGCGAAGGAAAAATTACACTGTAGACATGAAAGTCTCCAAGATGCACTTCTACTTTCATACTTTCACTATTACCTAATTCTATTATTAGGTAAGAGCTATGAATTTCTACTGCTGTAAATTCACATATAACACTTAAATTACACATGCCTTGCAATTTCCTGCATGGTTTAATGCAGGTTCATTAAAATAACAAAGAAATTCTTGAGTGACACCTGTACCAACAGCTCATTCACATTTAAATGAAAATGAAAATGAAATTGTTTTATCACTTCACTGAGATCAACAAGTCACCCAGCTCTATTCAGCTGTTTCATCCACTCACCAACCAAATCTGGTGGAAAAAGAGTTCACAGATCAGCTACCGGAAATTAATTTCAGAACTCTATCAGCTATTTATATATAGGTTGTGATCAATGTGGGACTTGCCTTCTCCAGTCATCCCTATTAAACAGATCAGAAAGAAATGTGACAACCACCAGGATCAGACAATTCCCATGAACTTTAAAAAAAGTAGGATGTTTATTGAACTGAGTCAGAGAAGTCAAACCTTTGGACATGTCCAAAGGTAAGAGTTAGTTTGCCCATGCTGCTCAAAGGAGGAAGGACTCACAGAGACCAGAGATATCAGAAGCCATGAGGAAAAAAAATGATCAGGCAGAAATTAGGTTAGTTTTTAAAATTAAGGTAACACTGGAAAACAACTGAGCAGAACCTAGACAGTATCTGATGCCTTGCAGAAGCCTTTGAAGAGCAAACTGATACCACCTTGAGAAATCTGCTGAAACACAAGACAAGCCAGTCCCGCAGGTACAACAAGAAACCTCCATATTGAAGTTGTTCCTCCTAGGCCAACAGAGGGCCACCACCAGAAAAAAAGAAAACACAGAGGTCATGCAATTACAGACATCTCATTTAAAATTAACTCTGGATCACGCTAAAGCAAGAAAAGCACACTCAAAACAGACCAGGGACATAATAAATGCAACATAAACCCAACTGTGTTGAAAGGTTTTATGCCATTCTCAAGGCTCTTCTTTAGAGGGTTTCCCTGGGAGCTACATGAGATGAGGTTGGAACACTAATTCCCCAGTAGTCAAAACAATTAGTCAGGCTCCTTCCCCAATCCCTAAATAGGTGTCAAAAAAGAAAATGAAGTTACAAGTTACTTGAATTCTAAACTTTTCCAGCTGCTGTTCTGCACTGTGTCACTTATTTCTGAGCAGAAATAGGGTAGATATAGGATAGATAGGGTATCTATCCAGTCACTACAAGCTCTTACTAAGGGCTGTGACACATCTTCTGATTAACCACTTCAAACAAACTGAAAAGTAAAAAACCCCAACAATAAGAAAAAAAGAACAAACCCCCCAAAAAACAGTGACTCTACACGAGCTGGGAAGAACTTGAGATATTAATTCCAGAAAACTCTGCAACATAGGTGGTCTAACACATTATCCCAAAGGTCCCTTTCAGTTTTAAAACTCATGACAGATGGAGCTCAAGAAAGAATAGAAGAAAAGAAATCCTAGGAAGACAAATTTCCAAGTGCTAAAGGCTGACTTAAAATCTGGATGAAAGAAATGGCTTTGATTCCCATTTTTTTTTCCAGTGGCAACTCATTTTGAATAGATGCCAATAAAGATTTGCTCCTGCAGAGAAGTCTCTGCCGCTCACTGCTGAATTCTTGTTTCCTGCTGAACCTTTTGTGCTGCCAAGAGTGAGAGCTTAGCCTCTTCCTTCTCAGGTCTGTAAGAATATAATGGAACACCACCACAGAAAGCAAGATTGCAGGGACCAGAAAGGACTTTCTAGCAAAATCAGATCTGTAAGCAATTGATATATATTTCTACATAGAACTAACATTAGCTGCTCAGCTGAATTTAGGTATGGAGTTCACAGAGCTAGTGGAGACCTGATCTGCAGACAAATATGGCTTTGTAGCATTACACAATACACCAGCAAGAATTAATTCCACAGGTGTGATAACATTTACAAAAGTCATTTTTGAAAGTCAAAGAATAATTTGTAAAATGATGGCACTTATTTCAGAGGTCAAAATGATCAACCAATCTGAAGGGGAATAGGTGAGGAGGAGGGGTTATGTGACAAACAAATAATTGAACATGCAAAGAGCCTCATTAACATACAATGACTGTCTGTGTTAAATGAATTTCACAGCATGAGCTCTGCCATATGCTAACAGACTGACATACTTTTTAAAGTAAGTGTGGCTGGTTCCAGCTGTACAATTACTTGTGTCCCCAGTTTTTGCTTACTGTGTAATTTTCAACTATTTAGCATAAGAATAGCTTATCCTCTGAAATGAAAAATCTGAGAGGGGCCATAATATAATAATCACCTGATGAAGTAGAAGATTTGATAAAGGGAAAAAGTAGCAGCTGTTTTGAGGAATCTGTTTCTGTACTTGGGCAAGGTAGATAGGGCTGTGGATTTCATAAGATAATCCTACAGTAGTTATTCCAAAAAATATAAATACCTTTTCCTATTCTTAAGTGACATCTAGACAGATGTGTGTCAAACAGCAGTGATAAGCTATGACTGAAGCAAATTACACTACCTTCTTATTCCAAGAAGGAAGGGAAATTGCAGGGTAAGAGCAGATCTGAAGATGCAGCCCTAAGGGCTTCTTCAGTTTCAAGATGAAGTTCCTTCTCTCAGCAGGTGACAAGGAAAGGCTTATTTATATAATCCATACAGATCTGTAAGACTTAAAGACAACTGCTGTTTATTTCCCATTGGAAAGGAAAATTTTTGTTTTCTCCTCACCTTCTACCTTCAGCATTGATCTGTTTCCTTTCATTATTTTTAAGTTGCTCTACTGAAACAAGCACAAAGGGTGTATTTGACTCCCATAACAAAACCAAGGACCTTTAACCCTGCAAACATCAGGGTGTGCATCATGCTATTAACTAGAACAGCAGCTCAGTGGGAACAATCACATTATTAATATTACTCAAATGTTGGAGAACAATGCCCATAGAGAGCACAAAGAGAATAAGAATATTTAATGCCACTGGAATTTTTTATTAGATATTACCTTTTATTTCTCAATTTATAACCCAGTTCTTCACTAGTTACTGTCATGCTTCCAAAAAACTCATCCATTTTCCACTGGGATCTTCCCCAGTTTCCACTGCATTGCAGTACTCCATGCAACTACAGAAGAATAAAGGCCATGCAGTACTTTGGCTGGTCAGAAGAGGTAGAATCCTTTTCAGTCTGGTCCCTACGAGATCCCACTACAGATCAATGAAAAACTTCTGTTTTGCTGTTTCTTCTCCATCTACATTGTTGAGGCTTTGCTGTTTTAAGATACCGGTAGCACGTACGCTCCCTCTCCTATGTTCATGTCTCTGGGTCAGTCTAATCTTGGAAGGAAAAAAAAAATACTTACAAAAGGTGTAACACCTTTGGCACTCTCTGCCTCTGAGGGAGGCAGATGCAGGGCAGAGGTGAAGGGAGCAACCAGTATTGTCAGTACATCCAGGAGAATTTAGTCACAAACATGAGACTACAGAAAACAGCAAGATGACAACTAGCTCCTATTACCAGTTGCCATAGCTTTCAATAGGGGCAAGAACAATCCAGGCCTAACCAGGCCTTTTGGTGACTCAACCAAAGCCCAACAGGATGAAGCCATTTTCACTTTGATGTCCATGGAAACAAGACAAAAGGACCACTTCGAGCACAGCAACTTCTAGCCCTCCTGAGTACTATGAGAGGTGCTGCAGCTGGGGACAGATCTCACGCAGCTGCTGGCACAGACCAGCCAGTGTGAAAGGTGGCTGACCTTGAAAGCAGGGGTTTTCCCACACGATCAAACATCAAAGGACTTTTTTCTACTACAGCTTTCAAACCATCCTGCTCCATAATTTTGCAGGGATGCACACAGACCGTGTACAAACTCTGCCACCTGCTTCCACGCAGGCGGATGAAGCATTCTTCCCCACGTACAAGTCTGCACACCCACAAGTTTGCACATCCACTGGGAACATGAAGGGAGTAAGAAATCTGGCCTAAACATCTTGCTACTGCTGCCATTTCACCCTCTCTTACTGTTTGTGCAATTACAGGTTCCTCTCAAAGCTCTGTCCGGTAACAATAATTGGGCACAACATTCCTATATACTTAGTCTAAACTAATGACAGCCTGGGGCAGGCTGAGGCAGCGAGCACAGCCACTGCATACATCAAGTCATTATAAAAGTTCTTCTGGTCACAGTTCCCACTGTCTCAAGCAAAACTTTTCTAAATCTCTGTCAGGGTAGCAACCAAGTATGTCAGAAAAGATAAGAGAGTACTGCACACACAGAGTTTGTGGCTTTTGTTAGTATTAAAAAAATGTCCAGAAGTCCCCAACTGACAGACTCAGGTCACACGTTTAATACATGGCTTTGCTTGAGAATTCCATACCACACTTGCAATACTGCAATATGTACAAGAGAGCAGGAAAAGATGAATTACTATTGAGTGGCTAAAAATACAGTTTCATTTTGAAAACTTGTCAATGTCAGATATTAAAACTATAATGAGGCTTTAAATGCCATAACCATGGGTTAAATATTTCAGAGATGGAGATTCAAATATTTCAGAGATGTTTAACAAGACAGATTTGAAATTAATATCCAAGGTAAGTCATCTTTATTATAAATGTACTGATTTAATCTGATTACTGTGAAGTTCTGTATGAACACTTGCAACAACTTATATATTTTATTTATTATTCAAATGGAGAAGTCACAAGAGCAAATTCTATCAAGATTGCAAGTATGGACGGAAGTGACAGAAATATTTCTGGCTCAAAAACATTTTAACTTCCATCTGTCCAGTGTCATTACAGACTCGTAAGTCTTCGTAGCATGTAAGAACCAAGGATCACATTTCTTAGGTGTGTTTTTTTTCTGTCCCTAGAAGTCAGTTCAAGGCTAAGCTTTCGTGCTTTAGGATGTTGGGAACCTCATAGGAATATAAGCAACTATGGCAACTTCAGACAGTTTAAAGCAGTATGATGCTAAAAACAGTTAAAAGTAGCAATGCTTAAAAGGCAGACGGACAAGGCAGGAGAGCTCCGGGCGCTCTGGATACAGCACTGGCACGGCTCCACACCAGGACTTTAAGGTAGGGATGAGGTGTTAGAAGCAGTTTACCTATCAAGTACTTGCCTATGGATATCCCTTTTTCTGGTCTCTTCTAAGAGCCCCAGTACTGCTCTAATCCTCTTAACCTAAAGAAGGCAAGCAAGAATCTTATCCACAGTAGCATGTTTATCAATGCCTCTTTTTCAATAATCTCAAAGTATCATGTAAAATACTGAAAATACTCCCATTGTTAACCCATTGACTATTTACTATAAAAATGACAGTACAGTTGTTAAATCTAGTATTCAACTGATGAAAGCTCCTGATATTTTGGCAGTTCTTTATACACAAAAGGATCGGTGTGATGTGCTCTGCATCACTCACTAGGAGCTGAAGACAAAGCTGCCAAAGGGGCTAGTTTTAGAGCAAAATCCCTGTTTTGGAAAGGAAGGAGGGCAGAAAAGTGACTATTACAGCAAATACTCAGGTCACAAGTTATTGTCAGCAAGCAGGAGAATAAAATTTACCTGAACATCTAACACAAAATATCTGGTACTGCATGCTGAGTGCAGGTGAGATAATGCATGATATGAACATGAAACTCTTAATGCTTTCAGAAGACTAGAATTCAGTTTCAGAAGCATCAGTTCTCAATTCTTTAAGACCAGTGATGTGACAGCATAAAACTGTAAATTCTCAGTAAGCGCATACAGGCAATTAACCTCTGCCTAACAGCTACCATCTTTCACTCTCGTATCTTGTAGCCTGCAAATAATTCTGACAAGCTGATCCTAACAAAGCTTCATGTAGGAAAGGATGAGGTTGCTTTTTGAGCATTTTGCAATGAAGTAAAATTTGTTATTTTCCACCACTTTCAGACAGATACCCTAATTACTGTATTTCAAACTGCTCGTAAAATTGGACCTCCTACTTAGTTTCCAAACATTAAAAGCTTTGAAGTGATTTGAAAACCAAGAGAAGACAAGAGTCAGGCCTTTAAGGAGAACAACGAAATTATTCAAGGACAACCACCTTCAGTTTGCCATTAAGAATCTTGCATATGAAAGTTGGTTGCTATAAAGCCATCACAGATCGAATCTTCTCTTTATACATACTTGCTGATTAATTGCTGAAGAGGAACTGCATGTACCTTCTTCTAATGTACAGACTCTGGAGTGTCTAGAAAATACTCATAATTTTAATCTGTATCTGTTAGAGGCTACCAGGGAGAGTTCAATACTTTGATCCCAGGACAACAGGAAAACATTAGAATTTGCATTTCTTCTGTTATCACATACTTGACTATTGCCTTCCCTTCTGTGGGCCACTTGTCTTGCTAACCTCACATTTTGCCATTTCCTAGTAGTTCTGTACATATAACCAGCAGGAGTGATCCTGAGCCCCAGCCACACAAATAAATTGGAAGCTTGCAGTAACAGACTAGAGCCCTAAACCAAAGCCAAGGAAGGGACCTAGGCAATGTCATTCTTATAAACAGCAGCAATTTGTGTGTCAAGAAGTAACTGATGATTATTTTCATTAAACAAGCTCTGTTGACATCACTAGATTCTTTCTACTCTCCCTGAATATATTCAGTAAGTTTTGATATTCCCTTTCTCCTGTCACCATAAAACTCATCAGTGGCAGTACCACAATGAGATCAAGGGAGCTTCTGAAGCTGTTTTGTTAGGTCTTGCCATCTAATATTTGTATAGAAACAAGTAGTAAAGCCAGAGACAAATTTTGCTTTTGGATCTACACTATTAGCTGGATTTCCCCTTGAACAATGCAAGAATTCAGCTGCTGGCTCCTAAACCTGGTAGATGGAACAACACTGCCTTGGGAGCCTGACCTTAGCAGTTTGACCCTTAGAGGGTTGGCACCAACACACGCACCTTGAGTAGAGGCATGGCAGCTCGGCATCGTGCAGTTTTTATGTTCTTTAGGAAATGAGATTCATCCTGAAACAAAACAAGCATGAAAGCAAAGTCAGTTCTGATCCATAGTCCAACTGCAGGTTACAGAACAAATTCCCAGTATTCTCAGCTATCTTGCAATACAAGCCTCTCATGCCAGAGGATATTTCAGGCATTGGGATAGTCACATCAAATTCTAAACAAAAAGACAGGATGGAGAGTAGCAGGCTTCCTGCATTCAAAACTGAAAGCAAATGGAACAGAAACCAAACCTGGCAGCCATGAATCATAAATGACCACAAAAAAACATGTGAACAGAGAGGGAAGGAGAAAGGAATATTATTTCCACCACTGGTACTCATTTGCCCCTATGTATCCTTTAAATGCAGCAAACATAGGAGGCCTCTACAGTGCCAGTTCCCTTAATAAGGGGTGAATGAAATTGATAAGAAAAAAAAGAAATCCAATTAAGACCCAACTGTTCTGCTGATAGGGCTCACCAGGTGGGTAATAGTTTCCTACTTGAGACATCACCCTCAAACAGGCTTCATTTCTACTGCTGTAGCAAGGCAGAACTTAGACACAAAAAATAGTCAGTGCCCTCCAAAGGTACATTCTCATCTTTCCATGTATGTAGAGGCAAGCAACCATGCATGCAAAGACAGTACAACTGCTTAGCCTCTCAGGCACAGGTTTCTCCCTCCTGGTTAATAAATGAGCTACATTAATGTTCCCAGCCATCAAAAGAAGACTGGAAGAAAAAACAGGAAAGCTCAGCACTCAGTAGGACTATTCTCTTCTGTAAAAACATACACAGGGTCCAAATTTGAACATATAAACACAGAGAAAGAACATTTACTGGTTCAGGGCTGGTAAAAAGTTCCAGGGCAGTAGAGCCCAATTCCACCCCCAGCCTACAAAAGCAAAGGAATTTCTTGTCAGAGTGTTTGTAAGGAAAAAGTATAAAAGTGAAAAAATCAATTCCCTCATGAGTAGTTTGGTCTCCAGAGAACTCCACCAATTACCACATTCTCATCTAATGCTGAGAAACAAAAGGATTACTATGTTCCAATTGTCATGATCTTTGGACAGGTGCATGTGTGCTGAAAACTAGACTGAGAACATCAAACACTCATAGTAAGCTACCTATACACTTTTGCTCCCTACTGATCCAAGCTGGATTTGAAACACTAGATGTTTCGAATTTTTAGTAACTGAAATCCAGAAAAACACCTTTTACTGTGGCTCTGTAAAAGGCTAAAAAGTGGATTTTGAAGTAATTTACAAAAGAAATGATACAAGTGATCAAAGAAGGCTTAATGCAGATTGTCAGTGGAACACAAGCAAAGGGAGATTTTTTAGACGTTTATGCACATACTTGGTGTTGAGAAGTTATCTGGTTTACTGGATAAACATAACACCACCCTGAAGTCCAATCCCCTTAAGAAGATACAACTCCAAGACTACTGTATTGACACACCATATTAAACACCTTTCTCTCCAGCAGAGGACATGACCAACCACAATGAAATCAGAGAGGCACCATAACCAGTAAAAAATCAGGAATCAGAAAAAAATTAAACTCCACTAGTTATTTCGAAAGGTTTCAGAGAAATCTCCTTGTACTCTTGAAGACAGCTGTGATCAAAGCCACAATTACAAGATAATTTCAGTCTTAAATAAGGCCCACTTCACACTTCTCTGCTGTACAAAGGTCATCCCATTTGCAGCATACAATTAACTTGGAAATTTTAGTGTACCACTTACAACAATAACTACTTGGAATGTGCTCTTAAGTTGCTTGTCCATCTTGCTGAGAAGGTCAAAACTGATGATGTTGATCAAGCTTCCTGTTAGGTTGTCTTTGCCAGTCACTATGACATTAGTGCTATCTGGACTCAAGGATGGAAGCCACCTGTGAAATGCCTGGAGGAAGAGGAAAGAAATTAATTGAATTCTGGTGCTTATCTTCTTTTTCAAGATCCCAAAGCACTTCACAGAATATCCTCATGAATACTTAGAACTTGGAGCCACCCCATCCACCACTAGACATCACCTGGGAGCACAGTAAGGGTAAGCAGCCTTCCCCCAACCACCCTAGTAAAGAGAAGATCAAGACCAGAACTCAGGCTATAAGGCAAAATCTACCTTCCACAGCTAGGAAAGCTCAAACATGCTCTATTTTTTCTTCTTACTGAAAAAATAAAAAGCAAGACAAACAAAAGAAAAAAAAACAACAACCCAATAAAACAAACAAAGCCCCTGATCTGTAGTAGAAATGTGAATAACCTGACAATGTTACCTGCTATGCTCAGAGCCAGAGAATGATGCAACCACTACTTACAGGGAAATTTAGTTTTCCTACTCAACAGGAAACCTCAGGCTGTGAAACATAGACTTCTGAGCAGTAAACATCTATTACTATAGCAATGTTTACTCCACAGTGAAGATAAAGTACAACTCATCCAGATCAACAAAACTCTTCCAATACCTCTTCTTAAAAAGTCTACAGAAAAAAAATTGCCAAACAAAAATAAAAAATGAAAAGATCAAGTTGACAACACACCAGCTGCTCTATGACAGCAGCTGAAATACATGTGGTAATAGTCATTCAATCAACCTCCTGAAACGCTCCACACACCAGAGCAAGATATCCTCCCCCAAACCCATCTGTTAGCCACAGACCACCCACCATTTATTTCTCTTGTAATTTTGTCCCAAATGACACCAAGCTCTCTGCAACATTTGAGTTCTGGTGATGTTGCTCTGCAGAAAACTGTCTGGGACTTTGGCCATCAGAATCTGGTCCCTACAGAAATGTAACCAAGTGGTGATGAGAGAAGGCTTCTCCGTCTCTAGGCCCTTTGCCTGTGGAAATACCCCAACCATCATTCCTCTCCACTGTTCAGCAGCCACTTGCAGCAGCAAGAGGAGTTAGATGAGAGCTTCTCACATTTCTCAGTATGTGAAAAAATAACAATTAACTATCCTTCACCACTTACTGTAAGCACCACAAGCAAAACAAGCCAACACGCAGGTTAGATCCCAACCGAAAAACATGTGGCTGGTGCCAAGTCAAAACTTAGACAAAGGCAGCAGCAAGAGAAAAGTATCTGGAAGCTCCTAATTGTTCTGCCCTCTCCTTTCATAAAGGGTATGTGACTAATTCACACCACAAAAGTGATGCTGTATCTCACATGATGCTGACCTTCGTCCACAAGAGGTGCTTCGAATCTGCCCTGACCATTAAATAATGAAGTTTCAATACTGAACTCTAAATGCACATGGCTGCAGCACTTCTCACCCAAGAGTACCTTGCATTTCCCCACTAGCTTCCTATGGCACCCCGAGTATGAAGTCACTGAGTGGTCTGAGCCCAGAAAACCAAACTAAACCACTGATAACTCTAAGATGAAGAAAATTTCTGCCAATTTGGCTCCAGTAAGCTTCTACCATTACAGTAAAACACATCTGTGCAAGAATGAACTGAGTAGATTACAGACTATAATAAACCTCACCTACTTCCACTTTCTGTGACACATTTTTCTTACAACTGCATCCTTCGCATACTCAAAAAGCAATACATCTATAGCAAATGACCTAACAAAACATCTACAACAGCCTCCTGGGGAGTCAGGACTAGGGGAAGGAAGAAGAAATCAAGCACAAAAATGCCTCGTATTGCTTAAATCTTTTGAAGCAGAATGTAGAAATTTAGTTGCAGGTGCCCAATACTTCAGGAAACCAAGCCTCAAATTGTTCCTGGTAGATATCCCATAGAAGTGATGGATTCAGATTGGGTGTTGTCCCAGACGTCTACAGGCCTTGAAATTCCAACTCTGATGAGCATCACTCCTTTCTCCTGTTTTCTTTTCGCCCTACGTTTTGTTGCACTACTGGATGTGAAAACACCCACCAGGATGCTCTAAGAACCTGGTTACAGCACAAAACCAGCAAATCCCAATCAATACTCTTCTCATCAATGCAATATTCCAGGAGAAGCTGAACTCCCACCCCCTCCTGCTCTGGCATGAATTTACTGACCTAAAAACTCTGGCTCACCTTCTTCTCCCACAGTGAGCATCTCACTAGCCTATGGCAACCCAACAGTGTACAGGCCATGGCAGTGATTTATTTTGAGACACATTTCCAACTATCCAAGCTTTCGTGGGCTTTGATCAACACTAATTAAGGACTCGGAGGAGTCAGCAGCCTACAGTGGACAGGCCAAAAGACGTAATATGACACACACTTAATGATGGTGATAATGGGGCCTTTTGAACAGAGCAGAGAATCCCAGCATCTGGGCCCCTGTTCCAGCCAAGGAACGGGCAAATACTGCTACAATGGGCTTGAATACAAGACAATTGCTTGAATGTAACTATTATCTTTGACACTGATGAGTAAAATGCCCCCTTGGAGCCAGCTGACTTGCAGGAACAAAGTTAACAGAGGGTCAGAGGAAATACTTTCTCTAGTTCTCCCTCTTTCCAACAGATCAGCTGGACAAGAAGAAGAAAAATGGCCAATAAAACAAAATAGGCATATACCATATAGTCAATGCTAAGCAATTTCTCCCACTTCAAGTTTCCAAATTGGTATAATTTTTAGTTTCTTTACCTTAATACTTTCAAAAATTTAACTTTTACAAAGTGCAATACAGTATAACCATGACACAGGCCCCTTACTGGCCACCCGCCCATGCTCGAGCTCACAGTACCTCTGCCCATGTAAACCTCACGGAAGAAGGAGTCACCACCAGCAAGGGCCATTCCTTCTGGTAATAGGCAGCAATGCAGATGGCCTGGATGGTCTTGCCCAAGCCCATGTCATCCGCAAGGAGTAAACGTCCGTTTCTCAAAATAGCGAAACTGGGGAAAATAGAGGGAAATAAGGGTCAGGAATTGGGTTACTATCTGGCAACCAAGATGAGGACAAGTCATTACCAAGCCTCTGATGTGGATCACCTGAAAGTGATCCGGGTTCTTCAATAAACCTGGATTTTCTCCCTTAGTCTTAACACACATGAGCGACTCCCACAGATCTCTCACAGCTTGGAAGCTCCTGACCAGAGTGGTTCAGCCCAGTCCTTAGAGACTTTGATTTCATAGGAGAAGTAGTGTCAAGATCATACAATTATTTAAAGCACATTCTTTACATGGTATTACATTCTGTCCTAGAGGTCATCCTGGCTGAGCTAAGAAATCATTACCAATAACAATGTCAATTTAAGGCCACTAAGAACAGACTTTCCTGGACTGTACATTGAAGTCAACAACAAACTATCATATATGATCGGGACAGGGTCATTTAAGAGTTTATCTTTACATACAATTAGTCATTTTGAATCTGTCAGGGCCTGGGTCCCATTTCCTGGTCCCTTCCCCTGTGTAGTTAATATTCAAAAAACAACAACAACAAAAAATACTCATAAAATATATTTTACCTTGCAAAATAAAAAAATCATATGACAATTACGTACATACTGAATCACAAGAGGGGAATCAGAGATGTATCATTTGAACAATTTTTTCAGACTAGCAAAATGCTACTTTGCTCCTGACTCATGATGAATTCTATCTAGAAACAAAACAGATGTGTCACTCAAAAATTCCACAAAACAAAAAAATCCCAACAAAATAAACCATACTATACCAAACAACCAAAAGCCCAGAATGCCAGAGTATAAGAGACCAAGACTGGAAGAGAATGCAACCTGGACACCAATATCAACTAGACAATTTTAGGCAAGGACTAGCCCTTAACAGCATGCAAAAAGGACATACTTCACACCTTCCCGCTGAAAGGGCATGAGGCTCGTCACAATTTTGGAGTCCACTACTGAAAGGTCAGCATCGGGAATGTCTGTGTGTGACTGGGAACTCTGCAGTTGAGCAGCAAAGGTCTGTATTACTGCCTGGGGCAGTGGCTCCACTTCTACTGACACGAGGCTCTGTAACAGTTCCACTGCAAAGAACAGAGCAGTTTATTATTGGAAGGGGAAACATACACACAACTTACATTATGGATGTCAGGGCACAACCCTCAACCTCATCAGCAATATTATTTCCTGTCCTGAAACAGCTCACAGAAATCACTGCATCATGCACAGGTGTTATCCTGGCCTCTTCCCTGAAGTCTATTTCAGAACCACATGATGAATCACATCTCCTCCCCTCGTATTTAGACTTGGTTATAAAAAAAATGAAACTCTGATGCCATCATTCAGAGATGATTGCTACTAATACAGCTGGAGCTGGATTATTCACACTGAGGGCAGCTTAGGGCACACTTTACTCAGAAATGAAAGTATGGATTTGAACAAAAGAGCTCCTGAAGCCCAGAAGGCAGGGGCATCTTTATCTTGACCTTGGGATTCTGCATTAAACACCTCTGAGGTTTCTACCGTGTCCAGATCACCCGGAGTGACCCAAGACAGTTACCTAAACAATATCATACGTGTTCAGCTTTGAAAACTCTCTTCTCCTCCGGTTCCCCAAATTCACACAGATTTGGTTCTGTCTCCACTTCATCTCCCACATTTACTACATTCAGGTAAGAAAACAGGAATCACCCCAAGAGTCAGAGAAACTGCACTTGTACCACTGTCAGCAGCACTCTGACAGCCATCCTTCAGTAACAACAGCACCTCCCTGCTCAGCTGGTGTCCACTTCTTTTCTCCTGGACAGAAGCAGCTTGCAGGTCAGAACCAGTCCACAGGCAGTCACTGGAGTTCTTCAATACTTATGTTGTTTCACCCACTTTACCTTCCCAGCTGAACTAAAGGGATCCCCAGCCTGCATGATGCCAAGACCTTTAGGCCTTCACCCATGCGTTATAACAAACAAAGCATCAAGGCAATTCTCCTCCTGGACAACCTTATTTCAGTCCCCTCCAGCAGCCTCTCTATCCCATCCCCCCCCAAATAAAAGTATTTCTTTTTAATCCAACAGTGAATTTCCAAAATAAATACCTGTTTAAAACATGCAGTGAACTGTAACCAGAAAAACATATTTATTAACTTTTGACAAGTGACTACGAAACAAGACACCTCTACACTAGGAACACAAATGCATGTGTACAGATCTTCACTGCAGGAAGCAACTTTCTATGTTATTCAGTGGCTGGTTTGTATATGAAGTCCAGAAGACATAAAAAAAACTGTTTGGAAAAACAACTGAAACAAGAACTCGCTCTACCAGCAGTAAATGCGTCAGAATTCAGTTAGGTATTTTTGTTTCAGTTATCTCCAAGAGGAAAGCAGCAGGATGGACCCCTGCCATATAAAAAGGGGAAAAGCAATTCCAAGAAATATACATATGAAAAGATTTCCATTTATGGTTGGGCAATGACCAAACTTTTTAAACTCTCCAGTTTAATTTATACTTCCTCAATAGCAGGAACTCTCTCCACCCGAAGTACAGCAGAAGCTTGTTATTACACTCACAGACCGAGCTGTGTGTTAGCATAATTTGCTCACTGATAATTCTGTTGCTATTGTTCTGTACATGAGCTGGGAGAGTGATTAAGATATATCTGCCACCAGCATGATTCATCCAACAGACATTTTTTAGTGAAGTGACCTTTATATAAAGATGACTGAGCAACTAGGCTAAGAGACATTACCTCTACAAACAGTTCCCAGCTAACAGATCTCTCTGCTGGAAATGGCAACCAGCCTTTTTAAATTCTCTCCTCTTTTTTTATTCTGATGTAGGCAAATGAACAGGCAACAAAGCAAATGCTGTTTCTCTAAAAGGCACGTGCTAGAAGCCTCAAATGCCCTCACAAATTACACCCTGCAAGATTCATAGAAATTTTTTTTCTTTCCTCAGATCTGTGGGATTCTCAATGCTTGTAATGTATACAACTGCCAGCCAGCATGACTGAGACTGTGACAGACTGGGAGGTGATGTGTTTGCTCAGACTGCCTAGCATGTGCTACAGGTTCAGGCCCTTTTTGCACGTACAAAAGGCCTTTTTAGCAAATTGTGAGTGAACACCAGCTCTTACTGAAATCAGGACCTATCAACATCCCAACCCTGCAGTTTCATAATGGTCTCCACCAAGACACACTCTCTTGTTTTCAAGACCTGGCATTCCTACACAGCCCCACCGCACAGCTTTCAGCCCTACAGCCATTACTAATGTTATTAAGACATGCATCATAGAAGCAGGCATATACTCAATTATTAAACATGCTTTGGAATCCCGTGGAAGCCGGAGCCCACGCTGGAGAAAAACTACTCTAAGCAACAGCTTTTCATCTCTGAAACGCTCAGTCACACTTTCTAAGGATGTGTGTAGAGCACTTTGCTTACTGTCTTCCTGAAGCTTACCCCAACCAAATTCCACAGCAACATACCTTCATACGAGTACCAAGGCAAACACAGCAGGTTGACTGGGACGAAAAATAATAATTGTAACACTTAGGACTTGTGCAATGCTATTCATCTCAAAGCACTCTATAAACTTAACATAGAAGACTGAGAAGCAGATGTGCTGGAAGCATGCTGCTGAGACTGGATTATTCTGCAAAGTTGCATCCGTTAAAAAAATAAAAAAACACAGCAACACAACAAACCACAGTTCTACATTTCAGTGCAGCAAGTCACAGTTTCAGCAGGATTACACAGATGCATAAAGGCAAAATGCAGTGGGCAGAAATTGATGCACAGGAAGTTGCACCTGAATATGAGGAAGAACTTCTTTACTGTGCGAGTGACCAAGATGTTGTAGAGTCTCCCTCATTGGAGATATCCAAGAACCATCTGGACACAATCCTGTGCCATGTGCTCTAGGATGACCCTGCTTGAGGGAGGTTGGACCAGATGACCCACAGTGGTCCCTTCTAACCTGACCCATTCTGTGATTCTGAGTCTACTGATCAACCAAGAAATGAACTCTGTAGTTGACTCTATGTGCTTGGATTCACTTGCAAGGAAAAATACAATACTCTCTTAAAAACACTTTTTTTATTGCTAAGCTTTCTTTTAAGCATTCAAACAGCATCAAAACATTTTAGGAGAGTACGAAATTCAGCGTCAAGAATGCCTCTGCTTCAAGCATATCTGCACAGTTCTGCAAGAGAAACAAAGCAGCTCTTCTTGTTTGCCTCAGAATCAACTCATCTATAGAAGCAACCTGAATTCTAACCGGCTGCAGACATCAATTAAAAACTTAATAGTTGTGTGCTGCCTGCAAAGCCATTATTACCAGCAGTAATATATGAGGCTTAACAAAATCAACTAGACAGCACTCAGACTGTTAACTGTGGATGAACTGATCATTACAGAAGTTATCATCTGACTTGAAAACCTAGTGCTCTGACCTGAAAAACCAAATTTACTGGGTGTGAAATGAACTAGCACACCACCATGCACATTGCTAAGGAAATGGAAGCAAAACTGCCTGATACATGTTTGTTTTCTAAGCAAGGGGTGGCTGTGACTGCGTATGAATTTATATACACACGAAAGAGCACAAGGTAGGCTGGCACTGAGGGTAACGGAAGCACAGCTAAAACAAGTCAGTTTGACAGAATTTCTGTAAGGACAGGTAGGCTTGGCAGCCACCATGTCAACCTCTTCAAATGTGGCAAGTGCAAACAAAGGAATCCATTCTCCTGTTACTCCTTAGCTCAAGTAGAGCTGCTTTACATTATAAGCAATAAAAATAACTTAGTGATAGTGAACACACCCATGCTTTAAGAAGTGGTCCACAAATTCAGTGCAGAATCTGAGAAAAGCTAAAGCTACCTTCCCAATGGGCCCCTAAAGCACTGTCATGAATAGCACACATTAATAAAGTTTTGAGTCTGGGCAAACAGTGTAAATGTTTGACAAAACAGGAGACACTGGCCTCACATTAGCAACTTGTCTTCCCAGAGTGAAAATAAAGAACAAATAAAGTTAGAATTCATTTGCCTCCCCAGAAAATAGCCCTTACCAGGGAAATACAGCTACTCACTTAGTTTGGGGTAATCCTCCAGCAGGAAATTCCACTTTCTGGTGTTCACATCTGCAATAGTTACAGCAAACACTGTCATAAGTCTCTTTCAAAAAAGATGGAATTCTCTGTCCATAAGAACCTGTCTATTCATCCTTATCTTCTGATACAGATTTCAGAACTGCTTTAAAAGAACTGTTACCTTCTTCAAAATCAGTTCTCCTCTGTTTGCTTTCATGTTAAGCAAACAGTTTGGAGAAGATTTAAAATTATGAGCACACATCTAGAACTGGTATCACGAGAGCAACACAAGGTCAGCTCTTCAAATGAACCACTGTAATGAACCCATCTGCCCAAGGATTTTGGCAACTCCTTTATTTTCACTGCAAGAAGGGATGGAGAATGTGCACGAAGGTTCCCATTTGTTAACCAACAAACTGTGGCTTCAGTCAGTAAAACAATCACTTTCAGTTGTACCTCTGTACCCTAGAGTCGATGTGCTCAGGAGGGTAAAAAAGAAATTCACCAATTCATCAATATCCAAAATGTAACTTCATGCCAGACCTACCTGGCAGGTTTTTCCTTGGGTAGCACCTGCCTACAACATCCAGGAAACAGAGTAAATCCAGAGTCAGCTGAACAATGAGCCAGGTGAGACCCTGCCCAAAGAACAAGCAATCCAGAATTTGTTCTCTATGCTGTCAGTGACCTGCTGTGACACTGTGCAGGTCACCTCATCACTCTTGTGCCTCAGTTCCCAAATTACAAGGGGAAAAGAATTTTATTTACCATTGAAATCTGAATGCCGACATAAAAAGTGCTCTGCAGTTACACACTTGCCTCAAAACTACTGGTAAAACTGCTGGTAAATTAAATCTGCCCAGGTAGGTGCAGCCATTATACACCTGAGTAAAGCAGGAGAAATA
The DNA here is from genome assembly GCA_035041135.1 of Platyrinchus mystaceus. Classification (NCBI taxonomy): domain Eukaryota; kingdom Metazoa; phylum Chordata; class Aves; order Passeriformes; family Tyrannidae; genus Platyrinchus; species Platyrinchus mystaceus. Next base: position 14,923,790 of record JAWWLV010000183.1, on the reverse strand, counting down.
AGAGAATGTCCACCTGCATTTGATAATAAAGACGAGAACTTCACATGGTCTCCGTGCTGCTGGCAAATTATCAGCACATCCCACCTCAACAGTAAACGTCATCATGCTGGGTTCTGAAATATCACCTTGGCTAACAGGCCCAGGAGACATGTTCTGCCATGGGATAAAGTGCTGGACACAGATACAGCACAGTAACAGAACTACAAGAGCTCTCAAAATCTTCACCATCTCTTATGCACAATCTCTTATGCTCTTTCAGAGGGATGTACTCTCACAATCTGTCCTCTCTGAAGCGAGAGCAGCCCCAACAAGGTCATTAAAAAAAAAAGCAGAAAAAACATGAGACTCACCATAATTTCTGGAATCCATCTGTTTGAACACTCCAATCACTTCTGCAGAATACCCAATATCAACCTCAAATCGCAAGCGAGAGATCAGCACACACTTCCCTTTGACAAGGGCTGAGGGTTTCTTCCAGTTCTTACACATCCTCAAGAGGGAGTTCACATCAACCCCACTGCCAACGAAATGAGAGCCTGATGCCAAGCCAGCTGCATTTTCTCCTTCCAGTGGTGCCAGAACTACTGACGAAAGTTGATTTGCTGCTTCCACTAGGGATAAAAACATGAGATACAGAAAAGAATGAGTAACAAAGAACACTGATAAACTAAAGATGCACAGGATACTTGGGGAAGAAAAGGAGCAAAAGGATAACAAACCATGCACCTTCAATTTGAACAGGAATGATGATTCCCTCCTTTCACTCACAGGGACAAAGACTAGAGAGAGGAATGGCCTGGAGAAGCAGGTTGGTGGGATTTTCCACAGAGAATACAGTCATGGCAAAGGGAACGTGACAGTAGGTGAACAAGGCCCTGTCCAGCATTGTCACTGCATTAGGCTCCTTCTCTGTCAGCAATCCCAACATGTGGCTCACTAAGCCAGGGCAAGCAATCTGCAGAACTACATTCAGCAGTAAATTGCACACAGCCATACAGCGTTTTCACTTACAAAATCACAGGGACAGGGGCATGGTGATCAACGGTATGTGCCTGAAAAGATGGGAAGGTGCTTCTGTAAACAGCAAAGGAGAAAGATCTAAAAATACCTGCCTTCTGCCTCATGTCAATGTCTGATAGGCAATCTCATCTAGGAGGTAGTAGTGGTAGTGGATCACAGGTTGGACTTGATGATCTGAGAGGTCTTTTCCAACCCAGCTGATTCTGTGATTCTATTCTATGAATGCTGCATATTCCCAGTGCTGTAGGAAGGAAACTAGTCCAAATTCCTAAATCTCTTTTATTACAACTTAAGTTCATCACCCTTTATTCTACTGTGTCCAGCTAACTGATATGCAACAAAATGTAAAAAATTTAAATTCAGTGGTCAAGGTCTGAAAAGGGAAAAAGAAATTCAGACAGTTTCTTCCTAACCAGTTAATAAATATACCAATTGGATTTAATCCAATCTTATTTTAAGATAAGTGACTTCCAAAATAAATCCAAGTATTTGAGATTTCTACTCCAAATAAAAAGTTTAAGAGCATCCTGTGAAAGTAATTCTTAAAGTAGAGGAATAGGAAACCACCAATTTAGACTTTCTCCCTCCGATGCACCAAGCAAAACATTTCCGATGCTCCTGTTAGATCTCACCTCTACAACTAATACTGAGAGAAACTGGGGGGGAAAAAAGGCATATTTTATTCTTATTTCAACATTTGTTTCTAGGCTTGACTGCATGTTTAATTTATAGCACAAAGAAAGAAAGGTGATACAAGACCACATTATTCAGAAGAACTAAATTAACAGTGGGAACTTCTAAAATAATTGTTTTACACTGTCAAGACTTCAAGGCCCTTTTAATTCAGTTCCCTTTTCTTAGGCTATTTTTCCACAATTTCATTGCCCAAGATTGATCACATATTGTCTTCATTTGTAAACAGAAACTTTCCACAGAGTACTCATATATTTGATAGCTTTGAAGAAAAATGCCTGATTTCTAAAAACCATCCTCTTCATTTGCAAGCTCCTTGGTGCAGACTTTGCTCTCATCTGTACTTGATACACTTCAAGCAAACCAGCAGCATTTAAATTATAAATGTGTGGCAACCCACATGGGAAGCTAAAATACCAGCACTCAACTGTGGTTTTTCAAAGTGCTCAACACAGGCCTAATTCTGTTCCCACTGAAATCAATAGTGATTTATCACTCACTTCAATACCGTGTGCTTTTGAAAAGCTTACCTGAAGTGTTTCCCTCTATCATCTCTCAATCTTTCCAGAACAAAATGACAGGAGAGGGGAAAAAAAGCCATCCTTGCTATGCCAAAAAAAAGGCAAATCCATTTTCAGTCTCACTCAAAGCTCTGGAGAGTTACCCTTTATCCTTTTATGACACACAAAATTAGCAGAAAAAGTGTTTCAAAAAGAGCTATATAAAAGGAAATACATGAATGGATGCAGAAATTAAGCATTAGCCACTAGAACACACTCAATTCTCATACAAATTCAAATGAAGTACCAGCACAGCAGATAATTTTCCTACAATCTTCTTGGCTGCTGAAGAATTCAGCAATGGCAGAAGAAGTTTAACCTGTGCTTGGTATTTAGATTACATGAAAAATGAAATTATTTCTAATCAACTACAAAGTGTCAGAAAAATGCTATGAGCTAGATGCCTAGAAGATAGGCATTATCTTTGAGTAGCACTACTTTTATTATCCAGACAATAACAAAGCTAAATAATAACTATGGAAGTCAGGGGAAGGGGGGTGTGTGTCAAGATTTCAATCCTTTTTTACCATTAAACAACCAGTTTACTTACTGAGACTGCTGTAATCTCCCAAGCTGAAATTCCATTTCTTCATAGCAGGATCTAAAACAGGGCAGAATATGAATCATTTGGGGTAGAAAAAAGTGGTGGTGTGCGACGTTCATGTTAGGTAAGAGAATTAAATCTACTCATGCAAACTTTTTGCCACACATCTGAAAAACAATCATACCCACGTTTGTAGCTGCAGGACACCAACAAAAGCCATAGGGCATATTAATATCAAAACAAGAAGAATGCAGCAGCCATTCACAGGGATCAGCAACACATGGGGGAAACATAACAAATAAAGGCGGGGGAAAGATCAGAAGCAAGCCAAAACGTGGAGATTCCACTGCTCTCGGTAACCCAGTTAACGGAATCAGCTTATCAACTCTGAACTACAGCAGAAGTGACCCATTTTCCCATATCAATTTATGAATAACTTCTCTTCCTTCACTCCCTAAAGACTCTGACCAGCTGCTGCCACTAAATTTCTCAGAGCACTGTTCATAAAGCAAGACTTCTGATTTCTTTTCTAAATCCAAGCTCAAGCTATTTATACCCAGAATTTCTATCCCATTTCATCTGTCTTTACTTTTTTTATGCCCGATAAATACCACCTATTCCACCCCAGCAATAGGTGCACTGGTAGGTGCATACAGCAACTACCGTTGCAGCAGATGCCAAAACTTCAATCCAATGTAACACAGAGATAACAACAAACAATCAATTCTTACCATAGGCTTTGCTTGGTACCTTCTTAAACACAGCAATAAGTTCCGCATTATACCCTATTTCAACCTGGAATCGGTCTTCCCCATATTTCACACATTTTCCTTTTGTAACATTATTTGCTTTCTTGCCAGAGGCAGCTTCAAAGGTAGAGCCCACACCAGCAGAGCTGGTCAGCTTCTGCATCCTACCACTGGCATGAGAGACAAAACCTTCCCCTTTTCTTTCTGTCAGTCTGCTTGTGTTTATCAGCATTTCTGAATCACTTGAGGTGGCACTGCTTGATGGTAAAACATATTTGATGGCAGATTTGTTTAGACTTTGTAAATTTTTACTGCCGTCAGGGTGCCTGTTATCAATTAATATAGGATGAGATGGTTCTGTGGAGTTCTTGAAAGCTGGGTAGCATTTGCACTGCTGGAAGGTTCCAAGATTAATTACAGCTTGTTGTCCATGTTCCTGACTACCAGCATCCAAGTAATGTTTATGGGAATAACTCAGAGAATTTGGGATCGTTGTACGGAAATGCTTAAGGCCACTTGCTTGTTCCGAGTCCTCTGAACAACTGTTTTGCTGCTTCTTTTGTGAACCAGCCATCTGTTGGTTTGCAGTGTAGTGGTTATAACCTTTCTGAAGACAGCTCTTCTGCTCCACAGGACTGTTTGGATTCTGTTGGTGCTGGCTGGTGAACCTGGCATGGTTGTCTTCTTCCTTCGAATTGCCCTGATTGCCTGGACTCTGTTCTTTCACCTGAGGTGCAGCAATCCCCACCTGCCCAGCTCTCTGGACTGCCAGCCTCTCTGCTCTGCGAGCCAAAGCTATCCGCCGGTTCTCTTCAATCCTCTTCTTCTGTTCCTCTGTAAGGCCCGATGACATCTTCAACAACTCAAATAATAAATCTGCATCAACACTACATCGGGAATTTATCACAGAGGCACCTGCTTCTTTACAGGAACAGAGGCCAGTCTACTAAAAAAACAAAAAAGAACATCAACAAATAGAGACAGGAAGTTTCAACTCAGTTCCCCCAAATGATTATTGTATTGATAACTCAGTATTATTAGTGATTATTACTGTATCTGATCCTACACAAATATGTGGTAGTACAGCAAAGCTGTCAGACCAAGGCTGAGCCATTATCAGCAAGTAGATGGTGACAACCATTGATGAAGCTTTGCATGCTAGTCCCACATATATAAAACATACAGAAAAAGGAGAAAACCCCTATCCCACTCTAATTCTGAGCACTCTTCTCTGCAAATCGCAGCAGAACTGATGAAACAGCAAAGCAGAGAGACACTCTGCACTGCAGAGCCAGCTCTGCAAAGGCAAACGCAGGCAAAGCAATACATCTGGAGGTGTTTAAGATGAGGCTGGATGTGGCACTGAGTGCCATGGTCTAGTAATCACAGTGGGGTTGAATCAAGGGTTGGACTTGATGATCTCGGAGGTCTCTTCCAACCCAGTTAATTCTATGATTCTATGATTCTATAATCTCTGCACAATGTTTGTGTAAGTGTGTCCTATTTCGGGTACCCATCAGCAAAGATGGAAAGATGGCCATCCTCCCTGTTCACCTTCGGCTCTTTGGGTACCTAAAAGAGCGTGGCAGACACATATTGAACCCCAAAGGGCAGTCGGCTCCTGCCTTGAGAAAGGTCGACCCGCAGGTCACGGATAGAAGTGAAGACGCGGCTCCCGCCACATCTCCCAGGAGCCGGCCTCGCTCCACCTCCTCCCCGCTTCATGCCCCGGGGGCCGCTCGCCCCCTCCAGCCCTCCATTCGCGTACTTTCCTCACCACCCTGGGAGCGGGGAGGTCGCTCCCTGCCCGCCCTTCTCCCATACGCCGGGCAGGCTCCCGTCCCAAACTCCAGGAAGGTCCCGGCCCGCGCCCCCCTCCCCACCCCTCCTCACCCCCTCCCTCCCCGCCGCCGCCCCGCGGGGTCCCGGCACTGCCGCCCGTCCCTGGGCGCGGGGTCCGTGCCGCAGTGCCCGCCCGTCCCTGGGCGCGGGGTCCGTGCCGCAGTGCCCGCCCGGCCCCGGCGCTCCGCCAAACCCGCTCACCCGCCGGCGGGAGAAGCCCGGGAACCCGCCGAGGGACTACAGCTCCCAGCAGCCCCCGCGCCACCTCCCGGCGGCACCGAGCGGCCGGCAGCGCGCGGCACGACGGGAGATACAAGCGGCTCGCGGAGCTGGGAAATGTAGTCCTGTGCTCACGGCGCCATATCGGGGGCGCTGCGGCGGCCCCGCCGGAGCAGGCGGGGGGCCGGGGGCCCCCCCTCACCACACACTTGCCCCTCTTCGGTTCAGGGCCACATGCGGGGTGCGGGGACTCTGCTGCGTGCCCCAGGCTGAGGGTTTGCCCCAGCCAGCACCTGGTGCTGCACGGGCGGGGCAGGGCACGCTCGCTTGCTGCCCCTGCTGTGTGGGTCTGGCACACCAGCGTGTCTGGATCTTAACTGGACACTGAGTGGGGAGTAAACGCTGAAGGTGATGTGTGAGAAGGGGTGACAACGCTTCTCAGCACTGAGGAGGGAGTCTACCCCTGGGTGTTAGAAGCAGTAGCTGACATTTGTGCAAGGTCACTCTTGACATTTTTGAACAGTGCTGATCACAGGATCAGTTAGGTTGGAAAACATCTCTGGGATCATCAAGTCCAACCTATGACCAAACACCACCATGTCAACTAGACCGTGGCACTATGTGCTACATCCAGTCTTTCCTTAAACACTTCCAGGAACAGCAACTGCGCCACCTCCCTTGGCAGTCCATTCCAGTATCTAATCACCCTTTCTGAAAATAAATTCTTCCTATGTCCAATCTAAACGTCTTGTGGCACAGCTTAAGACTCTGTTCTCTTGTCCTTTTGCTAGTTGCCTGGGAGAAGAGGCTGAAGCCCACCTGGGTACAACATCCTTTCAAGTAGTTGTAAAGAGTGATAAGGTCATCCTCGAGCCTCCTTTTCTCCAGACTGAACACACCCAGTTCCCTCAGCTTCTTCTCACAGGACATGTGTTCCAGACCCTTCACCAGCTCTGTTGGCCTTCTCTGGATATGCTCCAGACCTCAATGCCCTGCCTGAATTGAGGGGCCCAGAACTGGACACAGCACTTGAGGTGTGGCTTCACCAGTGCTGAGTAGAAGGGGCAATCACTTCCCTAGTCTTGTTGGCCACACTATTCCTAATAAAGGCCAGGGGGCCTGGCCACATGGGCATACACACTGGCTCATGTTCAGCTGCTGTCAACCAACACCCCCAGGTCCTTTTCCACTGGGCTGCTTTCCAGCCACTGTTCCCCCAGCCTGTAGTGCTGCCTGGAGGTTATTGTGGCCAAAGTGCAGGACCCAGCACTCGGTCTTGTTCAGCCTCATGCCATTGGACTCAGCCCATCGATCCAGCCTGTCCAGATTCCTCTGCAGAGCCTTTCTGCCCTCCATCAAAGCGACACGCTGACCCAACTTGGTGTCGTCCACGAATTTGCTAATGGGCAGCTTGATACCCTCATCCAGATCATCGATAAAGCCCAACACTGATCCCTGGGGGACATCACTAGTGACCAGAAAGATGAGGGAATGTGCCTGGAGTCTGGAAGAAGGCAGATGTCAGAGCTATCTACCAGCAAAGGAGGACACAGGAAACTACAGGTCCGTTAGTCTTACTCCAGACCCTGGGAAAGTAGTAGAGTGAGTCTTCTGAGAAACTGTTGCAAACCAAATGAAGCAGGTGACTGGGAAGGCCAGCACACATTTACTAAAGGTGAATCCTGGCAGGCTAACCTGATCACGTACAGCAAACAAACGTTTTCTGTTTACCTGGGGAAGTAGCCTCTTCATGGACAAACTGACCAGATACAGACTGGAGGGGTGGTCTGTGAGATGGATAGGAAATTGGCTCACAGGCCACAAGCAGAAGGCAACAATGGGTTTTATTCAGGCTGGCAACCTGCCACAAGTGGGCTCCCTCAGGGACCAATACTGGGCCCCACACTGTTCAACAAATTGCACTGGAAGAGGTTTCATCTTGATGTAAGACAGAAACTTTTTTCATTGAGAATAATCAATCACTGAAACAACCTCCCCAGGGACATGGTGTAGTCCTCATCACTGGAGGTTTTCAAGATCCAATTGGACAAGGTGATAGATAACCTCATCTAGGCTCTCTTTCCCACAAAAGGTTAAACCAGATGGTCTTTCGAGGTCCCTTTCAACCTAGGTTCATTTATGATTCTGTCAACACCTTCATAATAAGGTACCTTCATGCATATTTGCTTCAAAGTAAAAATAAAAGGGCCTCCCAGGTTTTGAATTACACATGGGGCTTGATTACACACAGCAAGATGCCCTTCCTGGACAGTAATGATCCCCATGTGCATGACCAGAGCAATAACTGGGGAGAAAGCAGAGAAAAGGTCCTGGGGAGCACCAGAAGCCCCTCCCATCTCAGGATTTTACCACTCTGCCCAGTGGCAGGTCCAGAGCTGCTATCCCTGTCTCCAGATACCATTTTCTTCCACCTGGCAGACCCTTTGGCTGGAGACACTGAAGCCAGCTGGCTGTTTCACAGTTTATTCATTCTTCTCTTTGCTGGTTAATTAGAAAAGGTTATCATTAAATTGCTTCCTGATTAAGCAGCAGGGACTGCCATTAGTCAGGAGCTTGTCAGCCCGAGAAAAACAAGGCAGGCAGCAAGGATGAGGTGCGACTCAACACACAGCGCAACACTGGGAGTGCTGTTACTCACCTGGGAATCGCGCACACACAGATATGAGCACGTACATCCACACAGGCACTCGCAAACACACTGCTTTTAAAGAAAACCATAGGCTAAATAGAGATTGGGTCCAAGGTTTTGTCCCAGCTTCCCTTAAGAAAAAAAGTCAAACCTTTTTGCAGGTTCCAGGTCCCCCCCACTGCAGAACAGTTTGCTAGAAAAGGATGCTCAGCCCCACAGTCTCTGTCCAGATCTTCCTCTTTTGCCCTTTCTTCCCTTGCAGACTCCAGCTGGCTACACAGCAGAGAGAGAAAGGAACAGACAAGAGACCTTTTTTTTTCTCCTTCTTGTCGCATTTTTAACTGCCCAAAGCTAAACCAGATCCCAGTGTCACATATGGGCGAGAGAGAGAACATGCAGAGCATAATCCTGCAACTGTTTCCAGCCACCTTTTCCCTGCCAGCAGCTATCGAGTTCCAGGTCTCTGTTGATGGCTCCTTATGCTTTGGGAGATCTAGGGGGAAAAAAGATAAACTTGGGAAAAGTGGAGGAAAGCCCCTGCCAGGGACTGTCCCCAACTTGTGAAAATGTTGAGAGCAGAGCATCATTTGCAGAGAGCCCTTGGGTTGCGTGGTCAGGCAGACACAGACAGACGTTGAAGCATTTGCTCCATATGGCACAACTTCAGCAAGACACAAGGAACAGCCCGGCCATGCAGAGAACAGACCTACAAAATGAGAGGCCATTTGTGAGCAGTTTGCTGGTAGCACTCCAGGTGTCCCTTCAGTCAGAACATGATCCCAGCAGTGGCTTGGACTCACCTTCCACATACTGGGTCAGGGAGCAGAGGTGCAGGGTGAAAATCCTGGAAAGACTAGGAGGGTTAGCACACCCCAGCTCTGCTGCAGAGGAAATGTATGAAGAAATGCTCCCACCAGTGAAAAAACTTAAGGAAATGAGATTCTCAGTGCTGTTTTTACCAGGGTCTTGCCATCACCTGGTTCATGCTGTAAGCATCCCCTCTTGGGCTGGGCTGGCTGGTCCTAACTGCTGGATTGAAATGAGCCAGAACTGCCTGTGTTGTACATCTTATATGAGCAGCAGCTAGTGTCTGGAATACAAGTCACCCAGGACTCCAGAGCTACTCTGGAATCCCATGGATTGTCCTTTGAGGCGTTTTGAGCTGCTCTTTGGAGGTTCTCCTGCTGTCATATTGAATGTATTGCCCCGTTTCACCACCTTGCCAACACACGTTGGTGGTTCTCCACATGAACAGGGCTGGCTTCCTTCCTCCTGGACGTGTGGCCAGCCTGCACTCTCTGCTGGGGCTGAATTGCATGCAGAGCTGCTGTCTGTAGCAAAGAGAGAATGGGGAATCAGCCCAGGCTAATGGCCCTGAGATGCCCCAGCTTCTTGCAGGGTTTTGTTAGCCCAAACTGAGCTCAGAGACACCATAAGCAGTGCCCAAATGTACCAGTGGAGAACTTGTAGCTGCACTTTCTAAAATAAATAAATCCTGTTCTCTTGAGCCTTATAAGTTTCTTCCCAGCTAAAACCAGTCAAGTGGCTGGACTGGGGACATGCAGGTCAGCACTTCAGAGAAGGTCTTGGGGCAGGAGGGTCAGAGAAAAGCCACTGGACTGGCAAAACTGCTTCTGGTTGGAGAAGCCTTTCTTTTGGGCTGCTCTTTACAGGACCTGTCTTCTGTAGGCCGTGGGCTTTTGCTTCCTCTGCTCTGGTTTGGGATCCTCAGCAGGGTCTATGCTGCCTAATGGGCAACGAGAGCCCTGGGCTTGGAGGGCCAGGGCATGATTTCTTTTGCGAGATGCAGACCCTGCATCCTCTACCATTCCCTGGATTTCTTTTCTTACGTAACACTTAATTCTCTCTACTTTCCCTCTGCCACCGAGGAACATCAAGGACCGTGGCCTGCTGGCCCATCTGACAGCCCAGGCCCTTTCCCTGAGCATCTTTGTAGGACCAAAGACAAAATGTAGAGTTTGCTGAATCCTGCTGCTCTTGAAATTCTGATGAAAGAGGATCTGCAGAGGTTTTTCTGTGAGTTTTTCTAGCATGAGAAGGTTGCTCCCCTCCTCTGACTGCCAGCTCAGTGAAGACCACTCCTTTTCCCTGCTTTTTGGTCACTCGGTGCAAGAAAAATTAGTCACCCTCCATTCTTTTGAAACAGCCTATTTTATCTACACAGCTTGTTCTTCTCTGGCATGCTGAAACCTTCCTGCTCTTGTTTATAGTACAACCCCTCCAACAGATTGCAGGGTCTCTTTTCTGCCTTCTGTCCTTTTTGGCTGGATTCCTCTCCACAGCTCCAGTCCAGAGCAATGGTCTGCACAGCACATGGCCCTGCTTTGCTGCCAGGCCACTGCCTCCCTCACAGGGCTGCTGCAAAGCTGAGCCGACTCGTGATCTTTTGTGTGATGCAGCCCAGGTGTGGGGGGCAGTTCATTGGCACCCAGAACAAAGATTTAAAAGAGAAAACCCCCCACATTCTACAGTGAGTGCAAACAGTGTTTTCAAACCTTCTGTGTTTGCCAGCATTTAACACAACGTGTGATCCAGCTGGGGTGAGGGCAATGGCAAATGTGACTCTCCAATGTCTTATGCTTAAGATGAGTGCAGAGCACACCCCTCTGCTCTACACAGTTGGGGTTTTTTGTCCAGATGCTGAACAGAAGTTTATCTTCGTGAAACACGGTTGAACTGGCAGAAGGGTCCAAAGTTAGAGGGAAAGGCTTATGTGCACACAGAGACAATTTAACTGCATAGGCTGTATTTTTTGAAAAAATGGGGTTAAACAAACCAAAGTTACATTGTTAGTTCTATTCTGGATCTTAAATTACTGGACTGGTTTTCAAGCTCGGAATGAGCATCTAATTCTATGGCCTCAGTATTGATATGAAGCCAACTTTTGAGGTCCTGTTTGTTAAAGCTAGCCACAGTTCTCTACCCTTTCTTCTCCTGTTGCATGAGAGACCCGGAGATGCAGAGAAATCTTTAAGCAGTAGAATCAGAGGTCACTGATGTTAAATAATTAACACCAACGTAATGTTAATGGTCCTATGCCCTTTCACAGGAGCAGCATCTTTCCATAAAGGATCTCAACGCACACTCCAGACCAAGAGGAGTTGGCAAAGCAGCTCTGGAGTTGTGTGTGATGCAGAGTCTGATGACAAGGCTTCCAAGAGACAGACCCAGGCTTGTGGCATGCTCAGGATTTTCCTAAAAGCCCTGAGCTTACAGTGGGTTCTGATACAATTGTTTTCCATCCTCTGCTGTGACTTAGATGGGAACAACATAAGACCACTGCTTAGATTAGAAATGTGGACTCAGTGCAGGACTCTATTCTACCTCAGACTTCACTCAACCAAAGGTGCAGGAAGGGTTGCTCTCATCTTAGAAACCACAATGAATGCAGTGCTTGGAAAGTGAGCCAGAATCTGGCCTTGACAAACAGCGCTCTTAAGCACATGCTCAACTTGAAGTATGTGCTTAAGCTTGTTAAGCTTGCTCCTTCAACAGAGAAGACTTTCTTTTATGTTGGGAGTCTCATCTGCTACAGAAGGGGGAAGTCACAAGGTGATTTTTTTGTTATATTTTGTATAACAGCCTCATCTAGAAAACACTTGCTGTCAGCTGCAGTATTTTGCAACCAGCTTGTCTCAGTGCCTTCCACTGAGCTCCATGGGATAGCAATTATTCCACAACAGAGAGTGCTCTTGAAGTGTCAGGGCAGTGCACTCTCAAGGTGCTGCTGCAGTTGCCTGTATGTCTATTATTATAAATAACAAGGGTCATAGGCAATGGGAATGTATGTACTTTATGTAGGGAAGGTATTTCCCCATTTTGATCACAGTAAAAATCATGATAGCCAGATCTTGAGAAGCAGTTATAAAGGTTCTGTTTAAAAGAATGAGACTACAGAAAGCAGATGCCCATCAAGTTAAATAAGGAATTTAATTAGCCAGCATTTTATCTTGTTTTCAGCAATATGATGACAAATTGCATCTTAATAAAATAACATTAGGGAGCAGCACAATTCTAGTGCTTCAGGAAATGAGAAGCAGTATAAGTTATAGGCCTGTTCCCACCAAAGAAGTCATTCTCATTCAGAAATCTGACATGCTGTTAAGATGGATAGTGTTTTAGCAATATGGTCCTCTGGCATTTAGAAAGATTTACACCACTTTTGGCTTTAAAAGGCTTAATACAGTGTGGTGAAGGAGAAGGAGTGGCATGAATAGCTCAAGGGACTGATAGTGCAATTAATATTTTTTTATTCTGTGGTGGCACAGGTATGCAGGGTTTTCACAGGTGAGTAGAACAAAGCTAGACTTTCCCCAGTGGAGTTATAACTAAACAAAGATGTTATACATTATGCATCAAGTAACAAGTTTAGTGTTTGTCATGTAGGCAAAAATTCAACTATAAGCTCGCATTTTGTTGATGTTGATGTTTTGGTAACATCCAGAGGACAGCTCTTGCCTAACCTTGAGAAGGGTTAATGAAGGATCCACAGAAAGTTTGCTTATGTCATGGTTTGAGAAAGTTTGTCTAAGCTCAACTTCTGGGACTCAAGAAACTACGGTTGTTTGGAATATTTATGTCCAGTAAAGAGGATTACAAAGCACAAGAATTACAACAATAAAAGATGAGGAGATTTAGCTTAATAATACAAAGATAAAGGAAATACTTGTCCCATTCAGCATGGTTGCCCACTGAATCCTTTGTTTTGTCTGTACTAGGCATCAGACCCAGGTTTTAGGTGATAGATCATGTGATCATGTGATTATCACATAGCTGTCCACTATAAAATGCACATTTTGATTCTAGGTGATATTGTGGGGCAATACATTTCCCTTGCTGATCATATGTTTTAACAACAATTATATCTGATGGTCTATTTGACATTTTCCATCTTTCATATTCAGTGGTTGCTCCATAGCTCTTATATTAGGAAAGGAGAAAAGTGCAAGAGTTGTCTGATTGGATCTCCTGTCATGCAAGGGTGCACACATACACAGACAGTGCACACATTGACTTTATATACATACACATATTATGTATATACAGATATATGTACTTGCTGACAGAGTAATCTCCTGGGTTCATGATTTAGTGTAACGTGGCCAGTCTTCGCGAACGAAGATCTGGGAAAGGTCTTTTTACCTTTCAAGCCTGCGCAATGGATTTTTTAG
>JAWWLV010000183.1:14900190-14910221 GCA_035041135.1 Platyrinchus mystaceus | reverse complement strand
GAGTGACCTTCTCTTAGATGGATGGCCTTAGGGGCTGACGAGCTCCATCTACCCGGGGGTGCCCCTGAAGCAGGACCGGGAATCGAACCCGCGTCCTCGGTGGTGAGAGCGCCGCACCTTAACCACTAGGCCACCAGGGGACCCCGGATTTAGTGTACTAATCTGAGATTATGCTGCTATTGCTGAGGACAGAAATACCTCTAAAGTTTGTTGATGAACTGGGAGTTCTCTGCCAGGAACTTCTTAGCCTGCATTTAGTTGGGATGAGGGTTAAGAGCTGTTGCTCTCGGACAGCTGTTCATTCATGTGTGTGAAATGAGTTTATGATTCTTGATCCAGGTTTAGAAAACAGGTGTCCATGCTATAAACCCCACCTTTGGTATTTAGACCCTTACTGTCTAGAGGGATGGTGATGAAGCTCTGCTCATTGCCATGGGGCAGAATTGAATCAAAAGTCAGTGCAGAACTGTGGGTTGGGAGTGGGTGTCCTCTTTCAACAGACAAACAATTCTTTTTAAGATTATCTTGCAGGAGCCTGATTTAAGGCCGATTGTGGAAGAGTAAGGTTTTTTCTTCACTCTATCAGTGGAAAAAATTTTGAAATGTACTGACCTGGAAAATCTAAGCTCAGAAGCAGCAGCTGGGTTTTCAGCAAGTCCCTTGATTCCTTCCCTGTTGTCCATCTGGATTCACTGCAACACAGAGAAATCAAGCATTGCCTCTGAGGTCAAGTGAAGTTTTGAAATGGCCACCATTTCCACGTAATTTTGCCAAGATGGCTGGTGCTGTCCCATGCTCTGAGAGTGCTGCTGGCTGTCAAGGTCTATAAGCAGTGGTAGGGATGACTTTTCTCATTTGCAGAGCTGTTTGCAGAATGGGACCCTGAGCCCTCTTGGAGGAAATTGTGAAGTAATGCACAAATCAAATCAAGATGCTGACTGAGATTGCATCATGGCACAATATGATGCTGACAGAATTTGAGGCTAAAAGCACTGACGTTCATGTCTAGCAACGTCTAATGCATCATATGGTTGTAAAGTGATAACTGAGTCCTGGAGGACAAAGACTAACCCCCATATGCCCTGCAAATACTTTCCAGTCCACAGATAACTTACAGACCGGGTCTTGAAAATCATTTGATCAGTGCCTGAACTTGATCTTTTAACACAGAACAGGTAGTTCCCTCTGAATTTGCAGATGCTGTCAGGTTTTATTCATGGGCATGACACCTTGCAGTATTAATGTTCCCTGTGGATGCAAGCAACTTTTTAAATGGATTTTCCAGACTTCCATTAATTACTTAATTGGCACACAGTGGTATATGAATTGAAGTGTATTCCTATAGGGCAGCCATACTTGAGACAGGCACCAAGCTATTTACAAGTAGAATTAAAAACAATTGGAAAAAACATTTCCAGTTGTCCCTGCTTCATCCCTGATTTCAGCAACAAAGCTGATATATTGCCAGGTACTGATCCAACTACCTGGGATTTGTCATGGTTGAGAACTTATTAGTGCTTATTTGACGGAAGAGGGAAAAAGAGGGAGAACACAGGTTGTATAAATCAGATTAAAGTACTGACAACTCCTAAGTAATGCTCATTCCAAGAACAAGCTCACTGTGTGATACACCACTGCTATAAAAGAAGTGCATTTTGAATGCATGCCACTCCACAAATACCTGGTGTTTGAGTTCTTGAGGCTTAGGTCCTAGAAGAGAAAACAGGGTTGCTGAAAAAGTTAAGTACTCTAGATGGAGATTATCTGAATGATTTAGTATCTGAGAGACTTAACAGCCATTGGATCTTACTTGTAGTTGATAATTCAGAACCATCTTGGATCAGATTAGAGTACAAATTATTACAGCTGATACAGACTAAATGAAAAAAATCTGGGTCTTGGCCCGAGCCTAGTGAGCAAAGAACTCCCATATGCCATGATTAACCTTGGCTCGCACGTTCAGTGGGAAGGCATGGTTAAATGCAAACCTAGAACAAACTCCTGGTTCTCCTCACAGTGTGGTTGCTGGATGTCACGACCATGAAATATTAATAGTCAGTGTGTGTTAAGAGTCCCCCTCTTTGCCTGATCCACAGATGATGTGCATCTGTCTTTGATTTCAGCCACTGAGCTCGGCTCAGGCTGCGGACACAGGTGCTTTTCACTTGGGAGCCCTCAATGCACCCGGCAGCAGGGCAGCTTTGCCACTAGTGTTGAGTCTGGGTTTGGCAGATGGCTCCAGCTTCCTGACTGTAACCCTGGCATCTTGCAACAGCACTAAAAAGCCCTGCGTTATTTTTATTTGATACATTAGTCTTTTTTTTTTCACCCACAAAGCAGAACATGAGCAATGGATAGAGCAGGGTAGTAGGAAAGAAAGCGAACAGCTACAGTTGCAAGCAGAGAGCTTTTCAGTGGCTCTACCAGTATCCCAACCCCTTTTCCTCATCCCTCTTTCACACACACACACACAGAGGGAGTTGAGCAGTGGCAGATGGGGAAAGAAAATAGATAAATAAAAGTGTCAGTAGGATGGATTGGTTTGCACTTGGTCTCCTCTCATCTCCCTGCATATGTCTGCTGGTATGTAAAGATCACACAACCAAGGGACTTAGCACTGACCTGGAAAATTTATACCACTGAACATAAAAATTAATCAAAAAGAAAAATGTAGGAAGGAGGTGGTCAGGGAAGAGAACAAAAGGAGATGAATTTTTCCTCCTGTGTACATCAGGATTTCATTGGGACAGCAAATTCGTAGGAGCATATTATGCCAACGCTACTGCAGGATCAGCTCTGCCTCAGAGAAAAGAGACTAGATGGGCAGTATCCTGTGCTGAGTTCCCTCATGGTTTTAATCCTTATCCGCCTAAATGAGGGCTCCCCAAAGGGCACCAGAGCCAGACAGGGATGAGCTCAGCAGAGTCCTAGCACGTAATGGCTTCAGATAGAAAAGATACCATCGCTGTCTTCAAGTTCTCCTGATGCCACATATCCAAACCACTTCAGGAAGGGCAGGAGGATGTATCTCAGAGTACTCTGGACCAGTTCTCCTGTGATCTTCCATTTTTCCAGTAAGCCTTGATGCCTGGCATGGAAGCCTTACCCAGGACCATAGGCAGATTCAAGAGTGGAATGAGGTTCAAATTTGATCTGTGTTTTATGCATGGAAACCTTTCTCTTTAGAACATGCTGGAAACTTTTTTCCTAAGGCACTATCTATCCTCCAGGGCATCCTTGCCTCCTTCTCATTGCTAGTTTCTACACAAATGCAGGATCTTTGGTGCTTAGTCACTCTACTGTTCCTGCTGTTTATTGCCAACAACGGGCATAATTCTCTGCTTAAGAGACCTTTGCGAGTTGCCGTGGAGGAGCCGTGGGCTGTTGTCATTCTGTTTCCAGGGGGCAATAAACAGCAGCAGTCAAACTTCCATGGAACAAAGATTGTGTGATTACTCAGTTATAAAGAGAGGGAAGAAAAATAGATATATATTGCATGTGTGCTTATTTGCACATCACACAAGGATGTGCAAATTGCTCTCAGAAGAGAGTCTTGCTATGAGGTAAAATAGATCCCCATGTGGCACTTCGATGCTGATTTGAATGGGGGAATTGGCCTGCCTGTGCCTCAGTTTCCCTATGGAAATCAAAGGTCTTCCCATCTAGCTTAAGTGCTTTCAGTGCCAGGAATTTATTTGTGCCCTCATAGGGCAGGTCAGAAAGGCAGGGATGTGAGTTTGGGGATGATGCAGGGAGAGAGGTGTTTCCTGGAATTAACAGCTTATGTTTTCCCCCTCTTCTTGAATGAGAGCAAGCATTTGCCTGGGAGGAAGATCCAGAGAAACCACATAAGACTTAAGATGGAAAGGACTGGTATTAGAATCAGCCTATCAACACAGTCAGATGCATCTGTCCTGAGGGTTAAAAAAATCACCAGAGAGAGCCAAAGCCTGTTGGGAGGGAAAACCCCTTTAACAGTGGGGAATCGCTGCCTACATGCACACATTGGCTCAGAAGCCAGTTATTCTGGGGTTTGTGAGACTGAATACTTCAGTCTAGTGGGACCAAGTCATTAGGAGCTGCATGACCCCAAGGACCAGAGGAGATTTCCAGTGCATCAGCACTGAGGGTTCAGCCCACTGGGAAACCCAGGCACTCAGCACCTCATGAAGGTGTTCGGCATGTGGCAACATCCATCCCTAAAATACTCCCCCACAATAAAATGTAATTACAAAACTCTTTAACTACATAAGCTTCTAAATCAATTAAGTATCTTGGCAAGAACATGTGTATGGTTTTGAAATCTTCCTTTAATTAACATAAAGTGTGTTAGGAAGCAGTAGATCTAGGCCATCACTTGGATGTAACAGTCTCATTTCATGTGCTCCTGAGGCCTTGGGAGAGTGTGTCAATGTGATGCTTAAGCTCCCTTTCAAATGCTGTGTATGGGGCACATGCAAGGCCAAGACCTCCCTTTCAAAACAAGGTTTCCATTCTGATGTACTATTGGGAGACCCTCCTTAGAAATGCAATGGTCAAAAATCAAGTCCTGTTCCCATGGGTGTAAATCCACTAACTTTTCCCACTCACAGCTCTTTCATTTCTCTCTGCTTTAATTCCCAGCAGCAATCCATCTCCAACAGTCCTGCCTTTAAATCCACAATCTCTTCCTGATGGAGCCTTCAGTTCATTCGTCAACAAACACTGCACTTGTCCTTTGTGCAAAGGTATAGGGTGAAGTCACCAAGGAGAGTGGTACCTGCCAGTGAAATCTTTGTGCACTTCTTAGAGACAGTTGTGGGCTCTCCTGGATTTCTGGTGTGCAGTGAAGGATATTCAGGGCAAGAGAGAGAGTTGAGATGGTATCTTAACAGGCTCTGGGTCAGCCCAGTGTTTTGTACCTGACATTTCCCAGCAGATCTGGAAGTCTGCTGACTGCTCCTGCTGTGAAAATTGTGTGGAGCTGGTGCATGTGGTGGGTGCTTCTTCAGCACAGGGAGACACTAGGATGTCCTCCTACAATGTACTTCAGAGTGTTTCTTTCTCTGATCTCCAGTGTCCCCTCCCTTCTCAAGTCCCACTATATGCAATGAAGGTCAGTTAGGAGACACGTAAAATGGTCTTCTCATGTGTGAATCTTGGCCTCTGCCAACATGGCAACTCATCTACTACTGATGAAACTAAGAGGATTATCTGGCTTGTGACTTTACTGCCTGCATTGTATGTACGCAGCATGTGTATATCTGCCTGCTGATCCAGAAACAAGCTGCTGTAGTTGAGGGCAGCTGCTGAAGTTATCTGGGCAGCCTAACATGTTAAATCCTAAGATATGTATTGGTAAGAATTTGGGGAAGCAGTCTCAAATGTCCAAGATGTTTATTATACTGAAGCAGATTTTTAGCTCAAGAGGGATCTCAGTTTATCACAGGATTCATCTCCTGGATATCCTGGCATGATGTCACCACACACAACCCCCTTTATACCAGGAATGGGTCCTTCTGAGGACCCACGTTCAATCTTCCCATACAAAATTGCTCCTTTTTTCTGAAGTTGAGTATGGCAGTGTTATGCCACATGATGTTCCTAAGGGAAATCCTCAGTGTTACTGTGTCTAATCATGAATCCTAGTAACTAAGCAAATACCTGATGACACACATCCTTTCCATTCACCTGGATTTGGAAAGTACGGCATATATATCTCAGGATCAGCCCCTACTGGGCTTGTTTAACAACATTGTTTTTTCTCTAAATCCCCTGTCAGACAAGTGAGAGCTAGTTCTAGGGCTGTTGCATGTCGCTAAAATAACATACATCTGAGAATGCAATTAGAGACTTGAAACAAATTTGACTTGACTTAGGAGAATAGTGGAAATATCCAAGGGATATGTGAGTTTATACTTTCTCTCTCTCTCTTTTTTTTTTTTAATGTCTAATTTCCAGGTCCTTTTAGGTTTGGGATTTCATGACAATTACTACATTCCTGGATAGTTAAAATCACTCAACATTTGGCTAAATGCCTTCTGAAGATATCCTGAAACACACCATCTATGGCAGCTGCTCTATTCCAGTCACAGTTCTGACTAGTCATCCAAGGGGAGAAGGAATTCCTTTTGTAGGAGGTAGTGTAGGACTTGTTACCAGGAAAGCTCCATGTTTGGGGTTGTCTAGTCTTGAAGAGAATTGCTGTGGCATTGCAAGTTTGAATTTTAAATCCAGTGACTAAAGGAGGAAAGGTGGGGGCTGTCCTCGTAAGTAATAGTATCCTCTTGCTCACATTCTCCTGCACATTGACTAGCCTCAAGCCTGCTTGTAGAGAAGGCTCAATAAAACGAAGGCCCAAATTTCTTCCTGAACACAAAAAAAAAAGATGCGCAATTGTGCTGCTTTGCTTTGGCTCCTGTTGCTGGACATGCCTGATTTTTCAAAAAAGAACCAATCCTTTACTTCCCTTTGTAGAGAGCAAGCTGCCATGGAAATAGAAAAATTTGTTCTCTGTCAACTCAGAGACAGACCGTGATTCTTGCAGGAAGAGAGTGAGTGGATGTTCAGTCTTTGCTTGGGGAAAAAGCAGTAGCACAGGAACTCCCTAGGTGCAGAGTCTCGTGATTTTTGCTCCAAGGTAAAAGTCCAAGGCAGCAGATATACCAAGGCACAGCACTCCAGAAATCATTTCTGATGTCCTTTGAGAAGATCATTCCAATCAATACAAGGATTATTTCTGAATGCTGGGAGGATGCATAACCCCCACCTTATCAGCCTGGCTTCCCAGCAGCAACATCCTTTGCACCAGCACATTTGGAACTGCCCAGAAAGAAAGAAAGACCAAAGAAAACATGACAGAGCTCCCTTCAGCGCCTGGCTCCATCTGCCCACAAGCTTCCTCAACTGAGTTATGGTAATTACATCACTTGAGATTTATTTAATATCTCCATCCGGGAAAAAGAACTAGGAAGTCAGGTTGTGACAAGCAATCAGAGGGTACTCAGCTGATGAGCAGCTCCCCATCAGTGAGAGAGCGGTAGGAACCTTCAATGTATTGGATTTAAGTAATGGTTTGCCAGAGGGACAGGGCCCACGCCACGGCAGTCAAAGCTCCTCTGCACCATTAAGGAGCTGTAAGTGGAGCAGGAGGCGCAGTGCAGCTATTGACCGAGTAGGTGGGCAAGAAAATGGGTTTAGGTAACTGTTTACTTCCTGAGAGATGGAAAACACAAAGGAATGTTTCTCTGGCAGCTTTCTGGCTCCCTGATCCTTACTGTCCAAATCAGCATTTATATTGTCTGTCTATCACATACCTGTGCACAATGACCAGTATGCTGTGTTCAAGCTGTTCTGCTGCAGTCCACACAGTGCTTTCCTGCTTGCATTTGCCCTCTCACTATCTCTGCCATTTTGTAAAAATTCCTGACCTAACAACATTAAAAAAAAAAAAATTGCTGATATGATTTTTTATCAGGCCGCCACATAGGCGGATCAAGTATTGCTGCAGCTCTAGCCACCCTCTTTCTTCCTTCCTCCACCCCCTCTGCACTGAGTGATGACTTGTACAGAGAGGTGAAGCGGAGGCACATGAATAGCAATACTTTTTTCCTCCTTGTTGAGGCGGTAGCTGAGGGCCAATAGGCCTGCACTCTGCTTTAGAAAACAGCATTAGAATGTCTGCTGTGAGACCAACCTGCAGCCTGACACCGGAATCCTCCCACAACAAACAGGCCTGCAGGTCTGTGCTGAGATGCCTGGGCATCTCCCCTTCTGATTTCCCAGTCAGCAGCTTGGATGTAACCAACCAAGAGGAACCACTTCTCTACTTTTAGCTGATTGATCCATATCTTTTTGTTCCTCTTTCTATACCTGAGGAGGACAGGTAGTGTGTGCCAGAGCTGATGCGTCCTGTGTGTTTCTTTCCTGTGTTAATCTCTTGACTGTTAGTGGGCTCAAGAGACACAGCATCAAAACTCCCAGAAACAGGCCCTTCTGCAAAAGGAGAAGGTGCTGCCCATTATTTGCTGCATATTGCTTCTTGTGGAGCAAATTTAGGAAGGCTGCACTGGGTTCCTGACAGCCCCTGACTCTTACTGGGACCTTGCCGAAGTGTCTAGGGCCAGGTCTTTCCAGTGAGAGCATTTTAAGCGAGGTGCCTTGATGCATACCAAGGGACCTGAATGCTGCATCCAAGTGTGAAAACATTGGCAGCTGTCCCATTTGCTGAAACAGGAATAATAGTAGCCACTCACCTCTGGGAAGCATATGGAACACCCCTGGTTTATTATTTGTTTTATTTATTTCGTCTTACTTACCATCCATTCAACTCTCTGGGCATACAGCCCATACATTGAAATCCAGAGTGTAACACAAAGATCTCCTCTACAGTGAGCATATCCTTTTTGTAAAACCAGGCATGGGCAGGAGGGAAGGATGGAAGATACTTTACACAAGCAAAGGATGACAACAATATATTTTTCTCCAATTCTGTTATTGATGGAATCATTCTGAAAATGTTGGTGACATCAAGGCAAGAAGATGGAAGCAATAAAAAGCAGGGGTGGGGTGATTGGTGGGAGCATGGACACAGAGATTCGGCCTCTTGCCAGCCTGTTGCATGCTCAGGAAGTCTCTAAAATGCTCTTTCCGTTATTATTTCTCTAATGACCCCATTAGGCATGTGTGAAATTCTGAGAAGCCTTAAATGTATTGTAGAGAGCCACAATGGCAAATCTGCCCAGCTTTTCTGAGGAATGGCAGGCTGCATTGATGAATGTTTTAGAGCATCCCAATGTGTAATTTATTTCCTAGAAATTAGTTGCACGTGCTGGTTTCATTTTCCTGTAGTGAATAATCACTTTTGCTCCCTTTTTAACTAGGCAACAACATAGATTCCTCTGCTAATCATGACACAGTGGTTTATGCATGTCATGTCTTTTTCTATAGGAAACAATTTTACATAATTGTCTAGGGCCCAGCACAACTTTTAAGAGACATGAGATTATGTATCAGTGGTAATGCTTAGGTCACTGCCATTGAAGACCTCATGCATAAGACCGGTGAGAGAACCCAGGCTGG
Organism: Platyrinchus mystaceus; assembly: GCA_035041135.1. Classification (NCBI taxonomy): domain Eukaryota; kingdom Metazoa; phylum Chordata; class Aves; order Passeriformes; family Tyrannidae; genus Platyrinchus; species Platyrinchus mystaceus. The sequence continues at coordinate 14,901,161 of JAWWLV010000183.1, read as the reverse complement.
GCATTGATATCTGCTATGGCCTCCTGAAGCAGAAGTTTAAGGAAATCCTATGGAGAAACCAAATTAAGGAGCCTGAAGTTTCAAGATGTTGACATGATGTCAGACCCAGGCATCCCTTCTGGAGAGCGTTCACTGGTCCCTGAGCTGAGACATTGCGCTGACATTAACCATACTGCATACACTAGAAGCCTTCAGACCTTTATCATTGAATACTTTTGGTCCTCATCAAACCCAGCACCTTTGTCAACTGTTCCTCCTGGGATGGCAAATATGAAGTCCCAGTGAGGACCTACGTTTCCCCTTGTATTCAGAGGCTGGATGGGTCTGCATAGACACATATAGGAGGCCAATGTAGAGAAAGCCTCTTCTGCTGATGATTGCAGGGAAAAGCTAATGGCCTCCAGCAGCTGCTACTTAAAATTTTCAAGCAGGCTGAGAGAGTAAAAATTATCGGCCTTGGCATCAATTCGTTACTTGCAGCAAAACTCTTCTAATTAAGCAATAGTGTTCAGTCATATTTACCCTTCATTGGGCTACAAGGAACCCATATTTCTACTGCAATACATGCTACTGAAAAAAACCCAAATTATCAGCGAGCAAACGCTGCTGGAGTAAAATGAAAAAATAATATCATAGCTATTAGACCATGAAATCCTCTGTAACTAATTAATCTGTCAGGGAAAAGTTTGTTGGTGGGATTTCGGCTTCCTGCTGGGAACCTGTAAAGCCAGCACCACTGCCCGACACATCACCGAACGCGAGGCCGCCGCCACCTGCCCCTGGAAGTTCCCGTGTTTCACAGGTTCCCGCAGCGGCCGGTGGGAGGTGGAAACCAGCCTGGAACACGCCGGGGCGCAGAGGCTTCGCTGCCTTCCGGCTCCCCCGGGGCGGCGGGGCCGCGTCCCGCAGTGCCGCGCTCGGCGGGGCCGCTGCGGGGCTCCGGGGCGGCCGCGGGCGGGGGGCGGGCGGGG
>JAWWLV010000183.1:14873201-14897981 GCA_035041135.1 Platyrinchus mystaceus | reverse complement strand
GCAGCCCGGCCGCCGAGGAGTGGGGCAGCCCCGCCGGGGAGCCGCCCGCCTCCCTGCCCAGCAGCACCTCCTCGGATGACTTCGGCAAGGGCAAGGCCGAGGACCGCTACTCGCTGGGAAGCAGCGTCGACAGCGGCATCCGCACCCCGCTCTGCAGGATCTGCTTCCAGGGGCCCGAGCAGGTGAGCGGCCGCGGGCGGTGGGCGCCGGGGCGGGGGGAGCGATGGCAGCGATGCCCCAGCCTGCGGGACCCGGGGCCTGCTGCTTGCAGGGGTGTCACTGGTGCACGGAGCAGGACCCGAAACCCACGGAGCCTCTGCCCAGGCCCTGGGCTTTAGGATTTTGCACCTCGGTAGTGTTTCCCAGGGAAGTGTGGGGTGGAGGCCTGCTCCATCCCTCCCTGCTGCCCGGCAGCCCTGCCCCGGGAGCCCATGCCCAGCCTCAGAGCTGTACAGCTGTGGCATGGGAGGGACGCGCTGACGCCTTCACGAAGCCAAGCGGAGCTTAGCAAGGGGGGCTTTTCATTGCTTTGTGGGTACCCAGTCGCAATGATACCAGAAGTGATGAAAAGGATGAGTTTAATGTGCAGTTTGCTTTTAAAAATACAGCTTCAGTCTGTACAAAGACACGTGGCAGGAGACAGTCCCACTTCAGTGGTTCCCAGGGGATGACTAGTAGGAGCTCTGCAGGTGCTCCACTGCTCCCATGCTCCCAGTTGACTAGCTGGAGGAGAAAACCAGCTGGTTACAGCTGTAGTTGTTGAAGCTGCAGCCTTGAGATGCTCTTTGGAACAGACTGAGATTAGGCCAGTGAAGTTTCCCTACACCACACAGGAGAATGAAACAAATGCAACCATGCTAGAACATAAGATGCCACCTTGGGGCATTATTCTCCATATTTAATGACAATTAAAAGCAGCTCATGTATTTTCAGGCTGGCAACTTCCTTATAGTGATGTTCCCAGCAACATTTGTACCTAACGTGACACGGCTTGCAGGTGGCAAAGAAGGCTGCAGACCTGTGTTTGTGGGATCAAGCCCATATATGCTGATAACCTTTACTACTTGGGATAGTCCCATTAGCTGTCTTAATAGGGGATCTTTGTATGGGAAAGGGTTAAGAGGTTTGACTCTACTGGTACTATTTCCATTTTGGGCACAGAATATGGCATGTAAAGTGATACATTGAAATCTTGAACGGATTGGGATTTGCCCCATGTCTTCTTTCCCCTTCATGGACCCGTATGCTCTGCTAAGGAAAACTATTTCTCACCTGAGAGTGGCCACGCTCTGGCACACATCCTGCCTTTCCCAGAGCTACCTACATGTGTAATGCAGTGATCATGCCATCCCTTATGTTGGTCCGAGGATGGTGGTGGTGGGCTGGGAGGTGCGGAATGGGCTTCCGTTCTTCTTTGGGAGAAGCAGGGCCTGACACCAACCCATGCCAATATTCACAACCCTGCTGGATGTGTCATACCAAGGGTCCCACAGGTCACAGCTCAGTGCTCAGTAGCCTTTTCTAATGGTTTATGCAGCTGATAGCTGAGACAGTTTTGACCATAGGCTTTTAGATGGGGATGGGAAAAAATAATTCCTTTTTGGAGATACCATATGCCCTCCTCACTTATTTGTCTTCTCCATGTCTCTTCTAAAAATCAGAAGCCATGCAATTCACTCCCTGAGAATTTGCATTATTCCACATTTCTAGTACTCTTCCCTGGCTTGCCATTCTGCCTGTGTACATGAGACGTAGCACCTGCGAGATTGGTTACGTGTCAGAGCAAATAGAACCTAAGCAGAATTAAAATAAAGGTAGCTCGGTTCCTTGGAGAACATTAATGCTTGAAAATAATTGGATGCTAATTTTCACACTGAAAACCAGTGTAGGTTGCATTGTAAAAGTGAGACTATTTGCTGACCTGAGTGAGAAGCTGAGCAGACGTGACTGGCATCTAATAGAGTTTCACCAGGATTTCTCTTTTTTTTTGCTTTTCACAGTTTCTGACCAATATAATAAGACACGGCTGGATTCTGCCACTCATCCTTGAGCTTTACCTAATTCTGTAAATAATTTTTTCTTCACCAGCATAGCTTGAGGAGTATCTGAAACCCTTTGCCCTGCAGCAGCTGGGAAGTGTAAATCATTATGGAGGCCCAAATCATGGGGTTTTAAAGCACAGCCAGATCCCCAGATCCTGACACAGCTTCCTGGAAGTGTGTTTCAGAATAACTGAGTGCTGAATCGGTGCAGATGATGTCAAGACTTGCAGTTTGGTTTACTTGGCCCATATGTCAATAAAAATCCAACAGGGCTAGATCCCAAATTCCTTTTCTGTGTTATTATTGTCGTTACTACTGGTTTAGTCTTTATTTCCCATTTGTTTTCCAACTCAACAGCTGAGAAAAGTCTCTTCATGTTTTGGACTCTCACAGCTATAAAAGTCATAGATGCACATTATTCTATACCACCTCTGCCAAGATCATCATGAAAATTTATCTGCTTGGAAACAAAATATAATTGCTAGTTCTTTACTCTGTAGATTATTGACAATGACAGATATAAACAGTGTTTTATTTACCTGTCAGAACCATCTAAAACTGCTGCAGCTGTGGGCAAATTTGCAGGGCTGCATCATGGTACCAAGAACAAAAGCCATCATTATAAATTGACTGTTAGGCACTCTAAGCTTATTTACCCAGATAAAATGACAGTGAGTCTCCAAAAGAAGTTTTAATCCTGTTTTGATATAAAAAGACCCAACCAAAACAACAGCCAAAAAGGTTTCTTAGTAATCTGGCTTTGCAGTAGGTTTTACTTAATATCTAATGCAAAACAAAATCAGTAGGGATTTTCACTTTAAATTTATGATTGCCCAACATGCATGATATTTCAGGCTACTGAATTGCTTATATCTTAAGCTCCTCATGTTTGTTTGTGGCTCTTATGGGTAAGCTGATTCTTTCATTTAAAAATGTGATGAGGACCGTAGGAAGGAGGAAAGCTCATTATTGTGAAACTTTTCTGATCCTTGCACGTTACTCGAGAGAAGAGCGAGTTGCAGACAAGAGAGAGTGGATCTGGTGACCAGGGGATCACAGCGTCTGGGCTCCTGTTTGAGGGCACGACCAGCAAGCTCTGCTTAGGTCGGGCAGTTGAAAAAGGCAACTGCTTTCATTGAAAATGAGATCTTAACATCATGAAAGCTGAGAGACTGAACTCTGCACTTGGTAATGGCATTGCCTTTTGGGGACTTGCTTGGCATTTTCAAAGGTTTCAATGTCCGAACATCCTGCACCGTTGTGTCAGGAAATTCTGAGAGTCTGGATTAAACGGCAAAGCTCTGGGGAGAAAGTGAGAAAGAAAAATGCTGGAGTATTTTCTTCTGTTTTGGGTAATGCTCAGTGTTTGCAGAATTTTGTCTGCTTTCCTGGATCTCTGACAATGTTCTGCAAGAGAAAGAAATGAAGATGAGCTCTGCTCTCACAAATGTTTCACAGTATTTGGTACAGTTCCAAGCTGAGAGCAAGAAATAGAGATGAGCAGGAAAAAACATGGGTGAAAAGTCCCTTCACATCAGTGGAGAAACTGTTTGCCCATGTCACAAGGAGTTAGCAGTACTGCAGAGTTTGGGATCTCAGAAGTGGTGCTAGCAGTGCTGAAAATAAATACAAAAGCATTCTTAAATAAAACTGAGATAATTTGGAAATCCATATGTCTCAAGGATTGCTTGTTAGATTGTCAGCTAGAGTGTGTGTACATCTTTTCTTACCTATCAGCGTCAGTCTGCATTTCTCTATTTCTCTTTTCTGGAGAAAGATGCTGTAAAGATGGGAGCTTTGAAAAGTCAGTGCAGATAGATTTGGTTGGCTAAGGAGGATTAGAGAGAACAGTCTGTGGACTCTTTTGCTTGCAGGCTTGGACTTAGCTCAGTATTTGATAGAAATGCTTGAAAACAGACTATCCTTCCCACCAAAGTTCCCTCTAGACTTTTGGGACATCAGCTCCTTAATATGAGAACATGAAGACCTTCAAGGATATTGGAAGAGAAGACAACATACAATGGATATTAAGGCATACATTGCCATGTGATATGTAATTAGGCTGTGGAGCTCCTTGCTGCAGGACATCAGCAAGACAAGGAACTAAAGTTTAATGAGTGATTGTAAAGCCATGTGGTTATTAAGAATACTTAGTGTCAGTACAATTAACGATAACACTTTTGAAAGTAAAATTCATGCTTCATATCTGAAGCCAATCTAGAGATCAGACTGAAGAGGAGCAAAGCCTTGGGGCTGGTCTCTAGCCCCACAGCTCACCAGCCTCTTGTGCATAACCAGTGAAATCCACGTCTGGATTTCATGCACATGTAATGTAATGTCTTCATCATCAAGGCACCTGCCATGTTCAGGACTTCTCTAGAGCTAAGCTGACCCTAAATTACTCAGTCTGGATTAACACACATTCTTGGGGGCCCTAGGTAGGATCAGTGAATGGTCAGTACTGTTGAATGGCTGGTCATTAGCATGTGTTGAAATAACCACTTGAAGTAACCACTGAGAATCTCAGCCCCATTCCTGTTCCAGGCACAGGCAAAAAGCCTCTTTAACCCCCTGCCTAGTAGGATTTGCAGAAAAGGCATGAGCTAAGCCAGGAAATATTGCTACTCTACAGAGTGGTCTCTCAGCATCCCAGAGGAGTGCAGAAGATCTCTGGGATGCCTGGTTTCTGATTTACAACGTTGTAAGATCAAGGAGAATCAGGTACCTGTTTTCTGGAGTGAGACAAAGAGGAAAAGAGGCAGGTTGTGGCATAATGCAGGACACAAGTGTGATAGTGAATGAGTGGAAGAAGAAACAACTGTGCAACCATTATCACAAGCATGTCCAAAGCCAGGAAAACTTGGAAATGGAGATGCTGGTATTTTGTGGGGTCTGTCCAAACTGGCTAGACCATCAGGACACTCTTTTCAAACATTGAGTCACAGAATGACAGTGCAGGGTTCCCATCCATGTCCTTTCATAGGTGTGTTCCCACAGGGTTCATTAACTTGGTGTTAGAAGGAGAATCATTCATTGGAAAACAGCCAGTCCTGCTAAAACCAAAGACTGAGAGATTCTGGGATGCAGATGTTCAGATTTCAATCTGTATATTGTAATTTATGACAAAAAGGAAGAGAAGATGCTTCCTGTAACATTCAGTCCACCTCTTTGCCTTCTCGTCTTTGAATCTTAACACCTCTACAGCTAATTTTCCTGTTTCATCTGTCCCAAGATCAAATCTGTGCTGTGCAGGCAGAATGTTCTTGGCTTTGTCAAAAGCTTTGCTTGAGCCATCAACTGAATGGAGCCCAGGATGCCATCTATTTTAGATTTAGATGCTGTTGCCACAGAGGTGATTGGCAAAGCTCCCATTAACTTCAACAGCAAAAGTGTAGGCATCCAGTAACAGGGACCTGACCCCTATATTTCAATAATGTTGTGCACACAGCGGGGTTTCTATAAATAATAGTGAAAGCCACTAATCCCATTGACTTTTAATTGCTCCAGAAGACGGGGTTTTCACCTTCTGTGCCTGCTGAAACTCTGATGCCTGACCCATTTATTTTGGTGCCACTAGCTAGCCTGAGCAGCAGTTTTTCTTTTCTTTCACTTTTCCCCATATAAAAGGCTTTATGAAGGAATTTGTCTGTGTTTGTGTCACTGTTTCTTGAATATACGTTTCAGGCCATGATTACCAGTGGCTGATGTCAGTTAGTGACAGAACAAGCAATGCAAAAGCATGTAGCTCCATTGTTTGCATCTGTAGAGTCACTGTTATTTCCACAAAGGCAACACTTGCTCCTGGAAGGGCTCTGTTCATACAAAACTGAATTGCATTCAGGTTGTCTTTCAAGCAAAAATTCATTCCCAGCAAGGGCCTCCTCTGTGGCAGCCTTTTGCTCACACTTGTGTTTTTCCATTCAAGGCTAGCCCAGTCCTGAAGTCAGAAATGTGGTTGTGCCAAAAATCTGTGATTCTGTGTGTCCTATGCGTCTGCTGCACGTGTCTTCACCACTCCTAGGCCGGAGTAAGGTAATAAGATAGACTACAATTGTTACTGGTCCATATATGTGGCCATCCCATCCTTTTATTAGCTGATTACTAAAGGAATAAAGCCGTGTGGTAGCTGTTAGTTTATGCTCATGAACCCTTCTCTGAACCTATTGGCTAATTTCAGCCAGATTTGGCAGAGAATAGAGATCTGAAAGGCATTAAATTCCTGTAAGTTTCATGAAAACTAGCTGGATGAAGAAGAGGAAAGCCAGAAATGTCCTGTTGTGGGAGAGATTATATCATTGTCTGTGCTAAACACTATAGGACATGGAGGACAAAGCTTCAGATGGAACAACTGCTTTAACGGGAATGTGTATCCCATTAGACAAAAAAAGAACAACCCCATCATCATATGGTTTCCATGGAAAACCAGACTTACAGAATAGCTTGTTAACTTTTTATCTTTCTCCTTTTCCTTTGTTAATCGGCATTGCTTACCTAAAATGAATTGCTTGATGCTGAAGACTTTCTTATCTTCCCCCATCTTTTCACAACCTACCTTTTATCCTCTTCTGATTTATCACTGGTTGCAGTAGAACAGATTACATTCTTGGCAGTGGAGAGCGATGAGTGATGACTTTCTTCTGATGAAGAAAATAACTGCAAGTCCTGGAAATGTATGCAGATAATAAATGGGCTGTCCCCATGGCCCACTGTGAGAAGGGATAAGGCAAAATCATGGTGGGCAGACTGATTCCAGTGACAGGGCCCATACCCTGAAATCCTCACACATATTTTCTTCTCTCATGTCTTTTCTTGTTTACGCTCTTCAGTGGTTTTCTCTCACCTCCTCTTCTTTCTCTTCTTCTTGGCTAAAGTCAATTCACGCATCAGATCTTGGCCCCACCCATCCTATGTGGTTCTACTCTGCACAGATTCTCCTATGGCCTATTTACCATCATATCCAAGCCTCCTCCGTGTGCAGCTTGAACGCTGATAACATGACTCAAAACAGTTGCACAAGTTTAACCTGCTTCCCTGTGTGGGGAGTGAGGGATAGGGTGGTACAGAATGGGAGAATGATAAGCAAAAAAATGGTTAACATATTGTTTTATTCTTTCCTGCATCTAGTGCCTTGTGTTTGTTGGAGAAACCAGGCTGTGCTTGGGGAAAACTGTGTAAACTCCATGGAGGATGGGGTAGTTCAGTCTTGAAAGGAACCCTTCAAAAGTTTTGTCTCCTCTGTAGAAGAAATTCCTGGCGAACTTCCATTATGGTTGGAGAATTGGACTGTCAGACTTATTTTTACCATGGAATCACAGACATTTAGACCAGCAGGTCCACATACAAAACAATTTTGCAGAACAGGAGAAAAAATAAACTTGATATTCCACTAGTTTGGAGGCCAAAGACTGCTACTGTCTTTGTGGTGTCTTTGCATGTCGCTCTTAGCAGAAGTTTACCACGGATTGCTTGATTGACAGTGTGTTTACGTTTAAGGTAAGGCCATGGGGTCACCTTTCCCATGCAGAAGTATGTGCCATTAGCTAAGAGAGGAGTGTTAGAGGCACCTTTAAGGTTTATAGTGCATTAAGCATTTGTAGGTGTTTTCCCTCATGGCCTGAAGAGAGTCCTGTGGCTGCAGCCTCTGTGAAGTTGTTCCTTGTGACTGCCATTGTAACCCCTGGTACTGTGTGGTTTTAGCTTCTGATTTTAATCCATACACTGATCATGTCCAAGCACAGGGCAACGCCCAGGTCTCAAGAAAATGAGTCCACCCATCCAAAATCCTGAGGCTGATCTAATTAGTTCTTGAGGATGAGTGTGGTTGGAGAATCCATCTTTCCTGCTGCAGCTCATTTCCTCTTGCCCTCCCATTAGGAGAACAACAGATTATTTTTACCTTTACTTGTTTTCCAAAAGGTAAGTAAGAGAAGGTATTTCCCAGTAGGTACACAGTGAAAATTCATCCTTTCCGGACAAGTTCAGGTGACAACTGAAGCCATAACACTCCCTGTTCTTCTCTGGGCTGAACAATTCCAATTCTACCTTTGCTCTTATGACCTGTTTTCTAGACTGCTAATCATCCTTGATGTTATCCTCTGGACTCTCACCAAATGGTCCATATTTTGCTTTAAATGTACTGGAAACAATTCTCCAGCTGAATCCTTGTAAGTGCTGAGCAGTGCAGAAAGGTCTTGAATCTTGTTTAACAAGTAACAGAAGTCATCCATTCCAGGGTAATGTTTGCTCTATTTATTTATTAATTTATTTGTTTATCTATTTATTTATTTATTTATGGAATAGCAGAAGATTATTGATTGTTACTCAACTCATGATCCAGTATGGTCTCCATGTCCTTCAGAGCTGCTTCTTGGGCAGTTCTCCATCCTGGCTCTGTGCACTTGGCATTACTGTCTCAGTGGAGGAGCTGTATTTGGCCTTACTGAATTACATCCCTTTTTCACCAGTAGCAGCTCCTTCCAGGAGGGTGTGTGGATGCACTGAGCATTAAGTCTGTTGAATCTTTCAGGTCATTAATGACTTGAGCTCTTTTGCCTTGCCTCCTGAGGAGAGTTGGGAGGAAAAGCCTGGAGGAGCAGCTGCGCTTTTCTTTAAGGATCCCTTGACTGCCATAGATAAGACTTATGGCTGGGGCTGGTCCTGTCACTGCCCGTTTATAGCCCTGGGGAAGAGGAGTGAATGGATCCTCATTACTTCAGTTCAGGTGTCTGCTCTCTGCCCCAATTAAAGCCACTCTCAGCAAGGCTGAATATGGCTTTCCTGACAGATTTAGGGCTCTAGCCAGTCCTGCTTGAATTGTTGCCCCCACCACCCACTTCTCTCCTGCTTCTCCAATCACTTTATGGTTTGGGTGGCTCGCATTTCCTCCACCTTCTTGTACTAGCAGTGTCACTTGGGCATTTACCCTACCCCCAGCTTGAGATTCTTTTCTCTCTTTTCCCTATTATGTATTCATGTTGTGCCTAGGTCTTCATTTGCTTACTTTAGGGTTTCACAGATACTTGCTCAGATCCTCATCTCTTGCCTTAACTTCTGTTATCTCTTTTTTTCCAACTTCCTAGCACAGGCATTGCCCTGCTTCCCTTGAGTCAAAACCAAGCAGCTCCCTTCTTTGACTGGTATCTTGATGGAAGAAGTGGTTTTCCAAGAACTGCTATGTGCATGTCCCTGCCCATCAGTGTTCCCTGTCCTTACCAAGACAGGTCCTGCATATTTTTTTACTCCAATTCTCAGTCTTTGGGAGAGCTAAGAAAGCCGTGTGGAAGAATCTGTTGGAAGATATAACACACAGCATCAGCACACGGGAATCCTGCTGACACTTCACCCACACCACATCAGCACCTACCCAGCAATTTCATGCAGGTGGTGAACTAAAGCTCAATGGATGGTTTGCACTTCCTGCAAGTTGGGGGGTGATGGGCTAAAGCTGCCCCTCCAAACACCCCACTACTTTTTGTTGTGTCAGGTGTTCTTCTCAGCTTGACTTATATTGTTGCATGACCTTGCACTGTCTGATGAATGAAGCACTTCCCTCTTCTCCTTGTTAAGCACACTAGGACCTGTCAGGATTTAAAGTGCTGGAAAAGTACAAGAATATTATTATCCCATTCCAAGTGATATTAAAAGAACATTAAGACAGATCAGATGAGCATTCAAGAAAAGTAGGTAATAATAAAATACTGTATTGGAGAGAAATAGCAGTTAAGTAATTAAAGAGAGGGTTTGCACAAGAGGCAGAAGGAGAGTTATGGGTGCTTCTGGCCTCTAGTCCATTCTTTATTTTAATACTATGATAACCTTTACAGGATGTCAGTATGTCAAGCATTGCACCAAGAAGTGAAGCAAAGGCTTTTCTTGCCCTAAAGAGTTCACGTTTAGGACATAAAAACCCAACATTTCCTTAACATTGAAGAGACATGCAGTCATACAAGATTTAGGGCTAGAGGGAGTTATTGGGCCAGTCTAGTCTGAACATCTCTGTAATAGCAGTGAAATAAGTTCCCTGAATGAAATTCCTGCTTGAAGGAGAAGGAATACCCCATCTTGATTTTCAGATCTCCCAACAATGGGATATTGTTGCAGTGCCCAAGGAGAAAATCTGGGGAAATAAGAGAACTGAAACTGTCTTTGCATATCAACTTTTGTCTTTTCTGTCACAGAAAGTACTGTGTATTGTGCGCATCCTTAGAAACCAGCTTCAAAAACCCTTGGGCTAGCTGGCAGAGAAGATTTCCCTCATGGAAAAAGTTCTGTGTTTGAAGACAGTTTTATTCCACATCAGATTAAAAGCAAGAAACTTTCAGCCTAGAAAAACACTCATGGGATTCAGCTAGTTAGGAAAAACACAGTTCATAGCCTCCTCTGACATATGAGAGCAGAAGAGCTGTCACCTACATTTAACCCACATTTGGAAAATTTTCTTCATAGATGAGATGGCTACATCATTTCTAAGAAAAACACTTCTGCAGCCCCCATAGCCTGCAGTGAGGACTCCTACATAAAGTCCAGCTTGCTAAACTGTCATGACCTGGCCCAGCTGCCATCGTTATTCTCTTTCCCACTCCTTATGGTTAATTTCTTGCCCTTCTTGCAGACATGTGAAACCTGCAGGAGAGTCCCTGGCCTTCCCAACCCGCATCTATTCATAAGATTTCTGCTTTCACCTTTTTCTTAGTGACACCAGACAAGAGCCTCATCTCTTTGAAGGTGTGCTCAGGCATGTGATGCAAATGTCAGGTGATGGTGGCAATTCCGAGTGTTGTAGCTCAGATCAAACAAAATCACACAACCTCAGAATAATTTCGGATGCAGAAACCTCAGGAGGTCATCTTATTCAATGCCTACTCAAGCAGATCTGACCAGATCAGATACCCAGATATCCAGAGCTGGATAGCTCCAAAGACAGTTATTCCACACACCTCTCTGGCCCCTGGTTTAATGTTTGACCTCCCTTATGGTGAAAATGTGAGGGTTCTATTTTTTATTTATAGTCATATTTCTTATGTTTCAAATTGTATCTGTTTCCTCTTGTCTAGTAACCATGCAGCTTGGAGAAGAGCCTGGCTATCTTTCTGAACCTTTCTAAGAGGTGGCTGAAGACAGCATTAAGACCTCCCCTAAGCTTTTACAGTGATTTTAGGAAGAGCTTGTGCAAAAGATAGGATTAAATGTCTGCTCTAATTCCCCAGGATGGATTTGGGCAGGGGCAGAGATTTTTGTAATGGTAGTCAGATAAATAGCAAGGGAAAATAGCTTCCCTCTATAGCTTGAAGAATGAGAACAAACATTGCTAATAATAGCAAAGGCTCAGATATTTCTCTTTGTCATAGCCAAGACACTTCTTGATCCAATAATGACTAAACCTCCAAGAGGTGATACTTTTTCAAATCCGAGTCTTATAGAAATGCTGGTTGTAGAAAAGCTTGATTGAGCAAGAACTGTTTCTGTTTAAATTGAACAGAAGGATAAGCACGAAGAGATCTGTAACTAAGGTTTTCAACTTTACAAAAGCAGATTTTGAAAAATTAGGAATCCTCAAAAATATGCAATATAACTGAAATTCATTATACAATGTCTAATTACTGCAAAAACAGCCATTAGCCTCTTTATAACAAACAGAAGCATTATGTTTCAGTTGCTGCTTTCTGGAAGCTTACAGCCATTTTCCTTTCTATGACCATTTTTGCTTTCTGCCTTCAATTAATTTGCCTGGAAAGCTGTTCAAAACCTGTCCCAAGATGTGCTTTAACAAAAATGAAAAATATTCTTTTCTCTTTTTCTTACTTGCTTCCCTAAGCATCAGTACTTACCCATGTCAATTCTGTTTATATTGACAAGATACACTCTGTGACATTTAAACTTCTCTGCCAAATTCACCCATCTTTGATAAATAAAGGCTGCAGAACTCCTAAGCTCTTATGAGTTGCATGAAAATGTGTGGCCAAGGGGGCCATACCCCCCATATTGGGTTTGTGATGCTGTGGAGGGGAATTGTCATAAGAGGTCCACAACTACTAGACATCAAAGAAGCCACTTTACTCTCCAGTTCAGTTCAGGGGGAGTTTACACATTGTCTGGCTCCACTGCTCTGAGAACTTCTGGTTTTGCTGTTGTCTTTGTTCTTAATTCTCTTTACAAAAAGGCAAGAAAAAGATCCATCTGCCAGCAGAAGCTGAACTAGCAAGTTTGAATGCAGTACCAGAGTATTTCAGAAAACTGTAACAATACCAGAGTATTTGGAAAACAAAGGAACTGCATAATAAAAGTTTTAGAGGCTTCTCCACTGACCCCAATCCAAGATCTGTTATTTCAGTCTGCCTCTTTCAAGGGCACTTCCCAACAGCACAGTCACACACAGCTGAATGGTACTTGCCCTTCAGGCAGCACAGGCATGGAGGAGGTTGATGCAGCCCTACCTGGGATGGCTTGAAAGCCTGAACCAGCATCTTTGGTAATTGGTAGTTGATGGCAGCTCCTCTTCCCCAAGCCTGCAGAACCCTATGTGTCAGTCCATCACTGTAGCAAACTCAGCTGGAGAGCCAGGTGACCAGGGGAACAATTGTAGACCAGTTAAGTGATCGTGAATGGCAGAGGAAGTATCAGAAATAATTCTGTGCAACTTAACAAGAGGAGGAATTTTGATCAGAGGCATCCAAAGTGCATCTGTCAGTAGGAAAGTGAGCTAAGCTGCTGGGACTCTTCAGAAGTTCTTATTGCTGTAGTAAGCCAAAGGGGATGCAGGGACTGCTACAGGCTTATGTATTTCTAAGGAGCAGTCTGAGAGGCCCCACATCAGAGATTATTTGCAAAGGCATACAAATGTGTGTGTGTGTAACTGAGGTGCCCTGCGTGTGTTTGGGAGGATCAGAAACATATGGGGCAAATGTTGCAATCTCTGAAGCTGGCAGGAGGTTTGCTACCATAGCGTGGCTCTGTTTTCTGTTTGGGTTGGATCCAGCTATTTTTCCTTGTAATGGATATGAGAAGACTACTGGGATTGGGTTTCTGTGATGAAACAGAAGATGCAGGGCAATGATCTTGGGACAGACGAAGCTGGAAAACACGTGCTCTGCTTCTCTGATCAGCACGAGGCCATGTTGTACCTCATGGAGCCTCACTCATTCATTCCTGTGGGCTATCCCACTGCCACCAAAAAGCCCAATGCCATTCATCAGCTCCTTGCTTCTTTGTATCCCAGTTCAGCTTTTTCCCACATTTGAGTCTCCTGCAAATGGGGGTCAGGGATCTGTAACTTATCCCTCTCCAGGTGATGTGTCTCCAACAGGGGAATGTAACTCTCTGGCTTTTCTCACCAGATAATCCTCTACCCCTAAGCAATGTGATTGGAGCAGCAATACCAGCCCTCCTAGGCTACAGGGGAGATTTTCACCTTCTCTCAACTACATCCTGAATGTTCCCAGTTTTTCAGCGTGCTCTGCATTTTGGCCTGATTAGGCTATTTGTTCTGTTGTATTGCAGAGATAAGGAGTGGTGCTTAGGAACAAGAGAGTATGTTCTCTCTGTATCCTGTAAAATAAGAGAAAATGTGCTCAGCTGGAAATGAAACAACTTGGAGTTCAAAACTCACTTCCACTAACAGCTGTTTTGCATTTTCATACAGTCACCAACCACCAGTACAGGCCAAGGTCTTTACCCCTAGTTAAATGCTCCTAAGGTCCTTAGCTATTTGTGTACTGGAGATACTGATGAGTCAAAAAGAGGCTGCACAAATGCATGGAGATTGGGAAAACCATCCAGATCCCTCCCATTTGGCCTGCCTTAACCATGTTTGGAACAAATATTCACCCACTGAGTCCCCTTTCTCAGACTGCCCTGTAATATTTGTTCCCAGGGTGAGGTAAAACCCACAAGTCCTCCTGGTCAACACTGTTTGGTACCCTCTGACACAGCTTCACGTGTAATGGGTGGGCTGCAGCTTGAGTAATAGCCCTTCCTGTGATTTATATCCTGTCAAGGGAGAGAGAGGGATTTTTGCCAGATACCTAACTACCTGTAAATGCTTATGGCACAACTGCTGGGACACATCTGCACTCATGTGACCATCTTTAATCTGTTTCCTTTTAAATCACTGTGTCTACATTGCCTTGAGTTGTTTTCCTTCACTCCTGAAATGTGCACAGCAGCGTTGGAGGTAGATATCTCCAGTGCATTGCTCTGCTTCTGGGCTTCAGGGCTTTTATGAGATGGTCAGAACACCATGGGGGTCAGGGACCTGTGTTCCCACCAGCACGACCCCTCTGTCTTTGGAGGTTCTTCATGATCTCCAGGCAGCAGCCAGCCCCCAGGCACTGCCGCAGCGTGTGCTGATCCCAGCGCTCACTATGGAGCAGGGACTGGCTCTAAGTGTTTGTGGCAGCGTGGGAGAAAGCAGATGCTACATGGCTGAGCCAAATTGGATTGAGAAGGGGATTAAGTGGTCATTTGAGGGTCACGTTTTCCTGCAGAGGGCAGATTGATGGCATGGTGCACATCTGGGCTGTGGAGCAGATGCAGCAGAGTTTCAGCTGCTGCCAGGCATTTTCCTGGAGTACTCTGCTGAGCTCACTACAGCGTTGGAGACACAACACAGCAGCCAAGAGCTCCCCCATCCAGGGATGTTGCTGTGAGGAAAGTGTTCCTTTGGAATGTGACTACTCTTTGCTGTTACTGGTACATTTCCAGTTACAGATCTGCACTTTGGCTGTTCCTCCCAGAAATATGTGCATGGCATGTCCAGTGCAACGTGGTGATTAGCAGTGTATCACAACTGTGCTGACTCACAGTGGCTCACAGATCAGGCCTCCATGTCTTCTGTTGTTTCATTCCTCTTATCAGTGCTTGGTGTTCACCCACTGAAAAAGATCTTTCCATCTGGTTGACCATCCAGGAAGTTCACCAGGTCATGAAAGCAGGCTGACCTGGAAAGATCCAAGATTCAAGGGTGTTTCAGAACTTGATTTAGTGTTTGAGCACTTTCTGACACTAGGATGTCAGGGCTGGGACTATGAAACAGTAGTGAGCCCTTGCTGGACAGTACAAGTGGTAAAGAAAAGTTCCTGGGCAGGGTGGTATTCACCCCATGTTAGAAGATCTCTAAGCAAATAGCACAGTGTGATATTGGGGGAAAGCCACATGGCCTGCCTCCATGAGTGCTCAAGTGGGGGCATCTCTGCTTCCTGCAGAGCCAAGGTTTGCCTTCCTGCTAGAGAAAAACAAATAGACAGAACGGTATGGGAAACAAAGGAGCAAACATAGTCCTCTCAGATGAGAGCTAACCTAGAGATCAGTATTAAAAAAACACAGATTTTAGAATCAAGGTGGCAGCTTGGTCACTGGATAACAGGTTCCAACAAAGGTAGAGGGTTGCTCTGTGGCTCTAAGAGGACACTTTTAGAGCAGTTCCCCTATGGTGTTGGCTTGACCAGAGGAGGTTCCTCTTCCAGTTCAAGCAGATGATAGAGGATGAAGAGCAACCAGGGATCTCAGCTTCTCCTCTGAGCTTTGTAAATAAGCTGTGATTCTGGGCACATCACCAAGGTGGGACATGGCTCTGAACTGCAGACACCTCAATGTGAGTGTCGCAACGTAGGTGTCTGCGTGTGGACTGGATGTCTAGGCAGTGAAAAATCAAGAGCTTGACTCATGCCCACGCAATGATTTCTTAGTGCAAAACATCTTGAGGTAGGTAATCATGCCCCTAGTCAATACAGTCAGTGGAGCTGGAGGGTTAGACACCTACATTTGCTCAGCTGACTCACTCCCGGCGCTCTGCTGTCAACATTGACTAGACCTCCATCGATTATACAGGGACAAGGACATCCAGTGTGCACATAGCTGCTACATCGAGATATAGTCTCTCTGGACCTGGATTCACCTGTAGTGATACACAGGACCCTTTCATGCCTCCATGAAGCAGGACTGGAGATCTTCACTTCCTTCTAGGAATGCTGTAAGGGATCCTTGCTCAACTGTAAAACACTGAATCCACTTCAAAGCTAGGTGCTCTGCAAATGCTGACTGTTCACATTATTATAAGTAAACAGCAATTCAGAAATGCATGCATAACATTGAAGAGTAGTAAACAGATGGGAGAAGTTGCCAAGTAAGGCCACGCTGAAGCGGCGAGCAAAAATAAGTGTTAGAGACAGTCTGACATTTTTATAGCAAGACAGACGCAGCCAGGATTTGCAGCATATAGCAATGAAATGGGGTCAAGGAGGTGAGCTGCCTTTTCTTGGCCAAGTTCTTCTCCTGTTGGGCAGTCCCTTCTGTGCTCAAACAGCAAACTCTCCTTGTTGCTGGCCTGGCTGGGTGCTTATCCAGTGGATGAGGCAGGAAAAGTGATACTATTTGTGGTGAGATGCTGCGTGGGAGAAAAGAGACAAAAACATAGCTTTGATGTCACTGAGTTACACCAGCACTGGTCTGAGTTGAACTGACAACTACTAATTACTGAGAGAAAAATGACTCACTAAAAAACAATAATAATTGTCTTACATCTAATGGATGACTTACAGTTAAATAGAAAACTACAGTCTCGGCACAGGGTACACGCATAATGTGACAGACAGCCTGAAGCCTCACGTATCTCTTACAGAAATGGAGTTCAAAAATTGTGCAAGACATGCTGTATTTTAATTAACCAAAGCCCAGAAAAGCTAGTCTGCAAACCTAGGCAGAAGCTGCATGAGGATACCTTTCTCCTGGCAAAACACCATAAGTCTGGCTTCTGAGAAGTTCCTGTTTTCCCTTTTCCAGTATCCAACTAGAATTGCTGCTGGAAACTCTCCCATGGGGAGGGGAGAGCATCAGCAGAGGGGGTCTCCGTAGAGAAGTAATGAGAGGGAGCAATTCTTGGGGACTGATGTAGTAAACGTGTAACAGTCGCTCCTGAAAATTCATGTGTCTGTCAGAGACGATAAAACTATTTCCCGTTGGTGTGATAAGAATGTATTAAATATTTGTCTGGGTTTACACAAGCATAGATTATAAGGAAAGCTCTTGTATTTTAAGGGATTACATACTTTACTACTGTGTATGCTACCTAAGTAGTACTGAGAGCAGTTCTCACATGAGTTTGTGCTACAAGGGAACAGTAAGCAACTTGGTTGATTGTGGTCTTAGGTGTAATTTGGATCAACTGACACGGTTTTCCTATTTTTGGCATTCAAAATGATCTTTCCACCTCCATAAAGAGGTCTGAAGTCTGTCTGGAACCTGAGCTGGTGCTGAGGCCCTCCTCATTTGGCTATAAGTGGCTCCACCATGCTTCTTGGGCATAGGAGCATGGGGGATCTGTCTCTGGTTCTCAGCTCACTTTTTAACCAGCAGGTCATTTCCAATCTCTGTTTTGGGAGGGACAGTTCAGCAGACCTTGGCTCTGAATTTCAAACTGCTGGGCCTACTCAGCAGACAGAGATGTCTGCTGGGGAACAAGGCACTCAGCATCTCTGGAAACAGCACCATCAGTTCAATGTAATCTTTGTTTTTTGAGGAAAAAGTTGGCTTGGTTGGCCTTTGAGTTACTGTTTGTTTTTTTCCTGTGCGTATGTTGATAATTCTTGTTATTGGGTCATTTCTCTTTGTAAAGCACTTTAAGTACACTTCAACACCAGTGTGCGACATGCAATTCCCTAAGATGGTGGTGGCCTCCTGTTCGCCTCTCCTTTTCTTTTTCTTTCTCTCTTGCAATGACTTGAAAGTTCCCTTGAGCCCTTGCTTAGCTGGTTCACCCTGGACTCTAAATAGTAACATCCTTAATCCAGGGAACTTCTCTAATCCTGGGGTTAGAGTGGGAGGCATGAGTGACTGCTCTGAGCAGCAAACCCATTTATGCAAAGTGTTTCACTCTCTGAGCAGCATCGTTGAGGAAGGATAAGATTAGAAGGATATCACTGGCAAAGTGACTAAGAGATTTATCTTATTCATAGGCTCGGCTTGTACTTAAGGAATTTACATTATTGGGATTTTTTAAAATCCGAGCTGGCTGGAATCTATCCATCTTCCAGCAGTGCCACAGATATCAAAGGCTTGTTGTTTCCTTCCTCGTTTGTACCTTGCAGTACCTACATATTGCTCTCACTGCTTTCTCTGTTGCTTTTCTACACCTGTTTCAATATGCCAGGAGTACCACTGCCACCCCCAAGTCCCTAAGAGGTTATCATAAGGCAACTCAATGTTGAGACATTTTCCCAGGTATTCAGTCTGTTTTTTCTTTTGCTTAATTAATTTCTTCATGATTTGTCTAGTTAACACTGTTGGGAAGTATTAAGAGGGATACATCTCCCTCTGACGCTGACATGTCTGGATATTTATAATAAAGAGGAGTTAGATCTCCTTGCAACTTCTAAGTCAGAGATCCCCTCTAGAGAGGGAGCTGGACTGGGTCATAAGATGAAGATTTCTGTGCATCTGTCCTGAGAGAAAACCCTTGGGACCTCAGGGAGCCCCTACCCCACCTGAGATCAGGAATACCAGCAGGAGAGCCCTGCCAGCACGAGGGCCCCAGCTCACAACACTGAGCCAAGGCCTGGAGTGCCTTTTCTCAACCGGGACTGTGTACTCAGCCAGACTACTTGGGGAAATTATATCATCTAAACCCCCCACTCCTCGCTAATGAAGACTGACACCTTGCTGGGGCCTGGATGGGGGCGGGAGGGATGGCTGGCACAAATGAGTTGCTCTGGGTAAAGGCTGCATGAAATAAGACGTGCAGTGCTGGAAGGCAAAATACCCACCGTGAGCATAGTCAGGCTAAGGTCAGTTCAGAAACTGTATCCTCCCACCATGGTGTCTCCCTGCACAGCAATTCAGCCAGGAGAAGCAGGGTCATTCCCACGGGAAAGAAAAAGGTGTCACTGAAGTTGAAGAAGAGGTTGGTGTCACTGAAAGAAGGTGAAGTCTTATCTACAGACCTTTTTTCAGAGTAAGAGTGACTGTCCAGTCTCTTGGTGATGTGTGGTCATGAGCAAGCTGAGCTAGTCTAAGTCCTTGCAGCTATAGTGATCAGCAATCTCAGCTCTGCGTTTCCACCCTTTCCAAGCCCTAGCATCAGTCTCCGTGCAGCCAGGGACTCGATCCAACAAGAATCAACTTTTTAAAATTTTTGATTGACTTTCTGTTGAATCATTCCCCGACCTGACCACCTGGTCACCAACACAGCACTGGTGAACAGGCAGGGCAGCACACCTGGCAGGGAAAGGGGAGGATGGCAGCACGGACTTAGCATAAACTGTGCATGGAATTGCATCCAGATACCAATTACCTTCTAGCAACAATGAAGTATAAGGCATTTGAGGATATACTGCAGCAATTTCAAGGGGATTATTCTATATTCAGCCCAGTGAGATATAGCAAATTTTGGGCTCAGCTTTTCAAGAAAACAAGTTCCTTGCCTGGCCTGACATATGAATGTCTATCCCAGAAGGGAGTCCCTTTTACCTCTGTAAAAGGACAGAGAAAGTCAGTGGCACTTTTAGGCATGGAGCATGTCATTTTTGTTCTTATACAGTTTGCAGTTTTTCCCAGGTGACACTGAAATCCAGAGACCTCCCAACCTACATACTGTGTCCCTACAAAAAACACAGGATGAGGGGATGGAGAAGCGGTTGCAGCATCACTGCTCGTAGGTTTTACCCTTCTTGTTCTAGAGAAGGGTGTGGAAGGGAGAAGGTTCTTACACACGCAGGGATGTGAGCCAACCCACTTGCCTGCCTTCAGACATGGATGTACATGCAGCCATCTTAGTGGTGTCCCAGCTTCTGTCCTATTGACCTTTAAATGATTGAGCTGGCCCAGGATGAAAGCCTGCCTTAATGAGCACAGCAAAGCCATGGCCTCTTGAACTGATGGCAGCAGTTGGCATATGACTCATGCCCAGGAGGTTCCTCTGCTCCCCACTCAAGTCATGGAGGTTGGTATTGCCATCCTTCACCTGCTGCACTTTTGAGATCAGATTAACATAGAACCAGTGAAAATTTGGGTTGGAAAAGCCTGGATAGGTGTGCTGTCTATCCCCACCACCTGCCTTACCTATACCTCTGACATGGCTCCTGCTCTATCCATGCATCACCACCAATCTCCCATATCATCCTGTTTCTCTCCACCTCATGGCCCCCAGCTGATTCCTCACCTCTCACTCTTCTACTTGTTTCCTCTCCTTTTTCCTCCTCTCTCCTTCAGATCTGGTGCTCTGACCTGGACAGAAGGTCCCTTCTGTCCTCCTTGGAAACAGCAATTCCTTGGCCAATTCCTAGCAGCAGAGTGGAATTGGGGACAGAGCCACACTCCAATGTCCACTTAGCTCCCATAGTGAGACCAACCTCTGGTGAGCATGAGACCAGGTTTGGTGCCTCTTCTTCCTCATCCCCTCCCTCCCAGCAGAGACGGAAATAGTGTTCTCCAAGCCAGTGTTGCTTATGGGACCCTGGAGTGCCTGGACAAACTGTGTGTCTGTGCCTGTCCCAGCACTGCTGTTGCCATTTCTTCATCAGAGAACAAACAGGGGAAAGCAGCCAGGAATGAGAAAGCCCTTCTTGGCCCAACCTGGTTTACTGCAGGTCACTCCAGTGTAACATCAGACCCCTGCTCCTCAGATCATCAGTCCCTTTATTTTCAGTATTATTTCCCAGCCCATCTTGCTGGGGCACCAGTGACTGTCACCTTAGAGCCACACTTAGCAGCACCTCTCTTACACCTCCACTTCCCAGAGCCCTTCCAAGCTCAGTACTGCAAAGTCATCACATTTGTGATCATCCTCATGCAGGGCTCTTTCTCCTTTGGCACATCCCCATCATCTGCACATGTCCCCTTTCCCAGCCCAGCCTCCAGAAATGGTCTTGCTGGGTGCCCTCCCTTCATCTTCACCTTTCTCCCCGGCAGGAGTGTGGGTGGAGAAGGCAGGCAAAACCTCTCCCTGAGTGGGTGTGCTTAATTTGGTGTTTGTTTTCAGTGCCGTCTGCTCATCACTGCTTAATGAATTTCATTTGTGACGCTGAAAGAAAGAAAAAAAGAGATATGTCCCTGTCTCACTAGAGCACCTTCTTTCAAGGGAAAATGCCCTTTGATGGTTGTTTGTGTCTGCAGGGTTCAGTTATTAGAAGGAATGAGCATAGTCACCTGAAGCATGCATTGAAATGCTGCTTATTTTCTCCCTCATGGGAGGAGGTGAAAGGTCCTGTTCTGCCAAGGGAAAAAGCAATGCTAAAATGCAGCCTGCCCCAGTGGAGGAGCTGGCTGAAGAGGGTGGCTCTGGACAGGCATGGGTTCACCTGGACAGGTCTGCTTGCCACAGGAAACCTCTGTGTCTTCTGAGCATACCCAGCACCAGCAGGCTGGGACTTTTTTCCCTATCTGCTTTTGCTTGGGACAGACCCAGAGCATCCCTGTACTGGGGATGGCTGGGAAATCTTGACCAATTTCTAGCCTGCCCTCATATCCAGACTACTTGAGATCTATTTGGTTTTGTGCCCACAAAGTCCTTTATTTAATCAAAATCAGGCCTTCACCCTCCAAAATTGTGACATAATTGATTCATATTCCTTTAAATAGTTACTAATTTCCTCTTTTAAAATTTTTCTCCTGTTCTCCTACACTGAGTTTAGATTAAGTGTTGTAATCAGCCTCTCTGTCCCTGGACAGGGTCAGCTTTCCCAGGCTATGTGTGGTGTTTGGTACAACACTGCTGTTTTGCAGAGGACCCATTTTCCCAATTGTGGCACTGGCTCTGACTCTTATTTAAGCTGCAGTGAAAGGAGAGGCCTTAGGGAACGGCTACCAGGCCTCTGGAGAGCCAGACCCAAGCGAAAGTGTGAAACGTCACTATGCCCGTGGGTGAGAAGGAAGAAAGTGTGTTAATGCTTTCAAGAAGCACCATCAGGCCACAGACTTTATTTCTCAGCCATCTACCTCACAGTCCTCTTGGCAAACCGCAAATAGTAACACCTCCCTCCATCCTTTCCTCCTTCCCTCCCAGGAGCTGGGAGGCAAAATTAACTATTGCAAAGCCCTCTGGGTGCATGAAACAGAGTCCAAAGTGTCTACGAAAAAGCCTTTCCACAATGCAAATCCTCACTCGTGATGTATTTTAGGCCTTTCATAGGATTAAAAATAAAGCTAGACAAGCCTCCTCCCAGCAGTCAGAGCCAGGGATGTGTGCAAGGCAGATTTGGGCTCAAAGCAGGCTCTGCTTTCCACAGCACAAGTGACTTGAAGGAGCAAGCCCAGCCTCGTGTTGTGCTTTTAGCACAAAAGGATGGATTTTGAGGCTCACTGGCAAGAAGTAGCACTGCCTTCCCCTGCCACTGTGCTCCTGCCTTCATTACGGCAGAGTGCGCTGCCAGGAGCAATTAGGCAGAACGAGTTTTGTTCTCTCTAAGAGCAAGAACTCTCTCGTGGAGAGGTTGCTTCTCACTGCTAAAACATGAGTTAGCTCAGGAATTTGTCGTGGTTTTTGAGGGGGTGTTGCCAGGCAGGGTAGGACCAACTGGTTTCATTAGAAAGGGGCTGAATGCAAAGCCACAGAGGGACATACAGGCTGGAAGGAGGGATGGTGCCAGTGTGAAACCCCTCACCTGGCATTTGGAAGCCTGTGGCATAGATCTCTGCAAAGACCTCCTGTGTGTCCTCCAGTGAGTCTCTGCCCGCACACCAGCTCCTGCCTGGGTGCTGGGGACACTGTGCTGTCCCTGTTCCCCAGGGAAATATCAGGGTAAAAGGCATCAACAATTATACAGCCCTCAGACTACTGAAAGAAGGAGGCACAGGCACACATGCCCAAGATAGCCACTATTAACCTTGCCTCATTTTATATATTTTTGCAGCTGCTTCAGATGTCTCAGTGTCTCCCTGGAGGGATGTTAGGTACTTACAGCCCTTTCAGCTCAGACAGAGCTGCTGACAGGAGCTGACGGCTTTGGCCGTGGCTCCATGGGGCTCCCTCATCATGGGCAGGCTGATTGAAGTCAGTTGAATTGTCCCTGCTCTGAAAAGCACTTGCCTGCAAGAGTGTGGCCGGGTTTCGGCAGCTGGGTCAGTGCCTACTGCCACTCACACAGATCTAATTGCAAGCTCGGGGTGTAAATAAGACAGAGGATAAATAAGAAAGGATGTGCTGGGAAGCCCCACAAGAGGAAATAAGGATATTATTGATTAATAAAGGTAATAACAGTAGTAGATATTGACTCAATCTTGCAGCACCAGGTGCACCAGCCATGTTGTGCTAACGCAGGAGAAGCAAAAGGTGCAGCAACCCCTGCACGCGTCACACAGTTCGTTTGCTCTTGCTGAGCTGGGCCAGAGAGAGCACGTTTGTAAAATGTAGCCTGAATATCATAAGCTAAAGTGACCTGTAGGATTTTCCCACTACAGTCAACTGGGGAGCTGTTGGCAGCAGTAGTCCAGAAGTATTTTTCCATTGCATTAGCCGAGAGGGTGGTGGCATTGCTGGGAAACGTGCTGAATTTGGGGAGCTTTGGAACTCACTGGAAGAGTTTTGCAGAAGATATAGAGAAATTGGTGTTCGCATTCACGGCAGTGCTGTCTCCCAGTCCCAGGCTCTGTAACAAAATGGTTTCCCTCTTTAAGCCATCCCTGGGCTCACTTTATCTCCCTGCGTTCAGGGCTGGCACAGACATCTGTGGAAATGCTGCCTGGTGGGATGTATCCACCGTCTGGGCTCAGTGTGAATATCCAACACCCAGCCTTAGTGCCATGGCAGGGGATGCTCTCCATGGAGCTAAACACTAAACATATTAGTTGTCCTCCAGTTACCTCTCCACCCAGCCCCTTTGCAAGGCAAGTAGCTTTTAACTGGGAAAAAACCTACCAGGATGTTGCAGTTGCTGCACCCCAAGTGGGAAAATGCAGAGCTCAAGTGACCCTCACCCACAGGGCTGTGAGGTGGACGAAGCCCTGACCTGGGTAAGAGGCATATACATGTTATGGTGAACATGTGCCACTCTGCACGGGAACAGCTCACATTTGCTTTGTCCTCTCACCCCCTAAATCTGATTTAGGGTGGCCTTGTCTGTGAGGCCTCCTGTTCCTTCAGTCTGTTTCCAATCATCCTGCTGGCCACCCTGCTGGTGTGTGGATGTATGTGTGTGTAGCGGCGTGTTAAGCCCTTTAGAGCATGAAATGTGATAGCTGTCCCTGCACGCAGTGAACTGGGGCTGCAAAGGGAGATGGAATTAATTGCACCAGCAAGTAGAAGTTGACTGACAGTCAGCATCGTGGCAGTGGGGAGGTGAGTCTGCAAAGGGCTGGGAATCAGCCTAATCAGGAAGAGTTTTCTTCAGCTGGTATCGGGGCAGAAAACACATCTGTTGGCATTAGTGCCTGAAGGTATCCACTGGGTTGGAGGAGTGCAGTGGGAGACCATGGCAGACACTTGGGTGCTGGGCTCCCCAGGCCTGAGGAGAAGGGCTCACAGGACAGCAGTTGGGATGTGCTGCATGAGAAGCCTGGTTTGGTGTGATCACAGGAAAAAAGCCACAGACAAATCCCTGGGATGTGGGCTGTAAGTGAGGGCTTGGGACTAGATTTAAAAGTGAATTTTGGAGCTGGCTGTTTTCAGAAGTAGCTGTCCCTGGCAACTGAGTCAGAGAATAAGGGACATTTAGCTGCTTATCCTGCCTGAGATTCAGCCTGAGCATGGAGCTGCCATGAAACCACTGTGCCAGGGCAGAGTAAAGCACAGTGCCAGTCAACGTTGGTTTTACTG
>JAWWLV010000183.1:14831177-14873101 GCA_035041135.1 Platyrinchus mystaceus | reverse complement strand
CCTGGTTTGGTGTGATCACAGGAAAAAAGCCACAGACAAATCCCTGGGATGTGGGCTGTAAGTGAGGGCTTGGGACTGATCTGAAACACTAGATTTAAAAGTGAATTTTGGAGCTGGCTGTTTTCAGAAGTAGCTGTCCCTGGCAACTGAGTCAAAGAATAAGGGACATTTAGCTGCTTATCCTGCCTGAGATTCAGCCTGGCACTTCTGCTTCCTGAGCATGGAGCTGCCATGAAACCACTGTGCCAGGGCAGAGTAAAGCACAGTGCCAGTCAACGTTGGTTTTACTGTATCATAGGCAGCACTGAGGCTAATCTTGAACCGCCTAGCTCATCTCCATAACCCCAAAACCAAAACTTTGTACAATATACTGATTCAGAGTCCCCACTAGGGCCAGATCCTCAATGACTCCAACTTGGTGTCTTGCCCTCTTGGTGCCATGGAGAGGTTTTATTGCAGGCGTTGGAGATGTGAGCACCCAGGCTGATCAGTCCAAGGCTGATAGTCACTATAATGACAAATTACCCCATGGCTCTGCCTTTTGTTACAGGGCTATTGCTACCGTGTCCGTGACATAGAGATGAATCATTCTGCACAGCAGTAGCACACGGCCTCCTCCAGAATGGCTGCTGGTTACTCATGCACAGCACCAATACGTGCTGGCTTACTGCTCCAGGAGGGTCATCTCCAGCTGCCTCTTCAAAATGCAAGAAGGGAGTGATATAGACCTGCTCCATGACATAGCTGAGTAGGGCTGAGTCCCTAGATGAGCAAAAAGAGGGGCAACAAATTGTCCCCGTCCTTCTGTGGGGAACAGAATTGTGCAGAGTCTCTTCTGAGCATAAGGAAGAACCAGAATTTCCACCCTTCCATTAAAGTCATTTGAGCTGATCTCAGTGGGAGGCAGGGCTGGCTAGCAGGGCCTCTGAGCCCTGTGTTCAGGTCGTAGCTGATTCCCTGCCTGACACAGGAAAATGAACTCCGGCTTGTCTGCACCAGAGAACTTCCCCCCTGCACTAATCTGGTCTGGCAGAGGAGGCAGAGCGAGGTGCCAAAATGCTTTTTTTTCTTTTCCTTTTCATCCTCTTTTTAAATAGCAGTTCAGCTGATGGGCAAAACACGATCTAGAGTAGCATTTCAGGCAGAAGAAAATTAGTTCAGCTTTTACCCTCATTAGCTGATTGCCGGTAATTAACATTTTGTCATTAACTACAGATGTTTATGGCCTGGAAGAGAAGTTTGGGTGTCTCCACAGTAGTTCTCAGATATGCACTGATTATCTCCATTTAATTGGCTGCCTGTGCCTCAGTTTCCTTATCCACTAAGGAGAAAAAAAGGTCATAATGACTCACCACCATCCTCTACATCCCAGTCTATAAGGGCTGTCAAAGGAAAATGTGCTGTCTTCAGATATCGGTCTTTTTAGGGAGCTCAGCTTCAGGAAATGCAGTTTTTCACTTGGCTTGCCAGCCCTTCCCATTAATGAGCCTCATTGTCCAATAGATCATAATCTCCTTGGCATTAAGTGACTTTTCATTGTGTCCTGGAGCTTTATTCAAACTGTTGTTGTCAAATAAGCATGGATGCAAACAAGTGCATTCATGCCTGTTTTTTGATGGCACCTGGTTCTTTTGCAGCTGATTATGCTGAGGTATCTCATAGAACCATAGCTGGGGATGAGGTGGAACACCCCACCCTGAAGACCCAGCTCCTGGTCTGAAAAAGCAGTCATAGCCCAGCACTTGAGTCTCAAACCCAGCGGCAGCTGTGGATGGGTAGCACTCGTTCATGTGATGCCTCTTTGACAAGCTGCAGTATCTCCCTGGGTTTCAGAACAAATCCTTCCATAGCACTTGTCTTCTCATTAAAATAAATGCATTTATGGAGCAACCTCTTCTGGAGGAGTAACCCCACAGTAGCAAATTCATGTGTGCAGCCTGGGATTTCAGAGAAACAATATAACTGGAAATAAAGCCATCTGGAGTTTCATCAGGAGAGCCGAAAGAAAGCTCCCTCTCTCCTCTCCCCACTCCTCATGCCTGGGGTGCTCCGCAGGGCCCAGCACTGACCTGGCTGTAGCTCTTCTCCCTTCCTGTTCCCACTGCAGCTGCTGCCTCCCTGGAAAACATGAAAGGCAGGAGCACTCAGTGCAAAAATGTCTTTCCAGGAGACTGCTCTAAGTGTCACTGAGTGAACAGGGAGCTTGGATAGGTAGGAAGAACTAGAAAATCATACACAGTACCCTGCCAGTTTCCCTTTGAAAGTCATTGCTGTTTATGTCCCCGCATCCCCCTCTCCACTCCTCCTGCTGTGCTGGGAGCCTCAGCGCTCTCTGCTTCCCAACCCTTCCTCCTCCTCTGCCTACGTAGCCCTCTACACCATTTGATGCTCTTTCTCCGAGCGGGAGGGCACAAAGCGAAGATTGACAACGGAGTTCAAAGGCCCTGGGGATGAAGCAGTGACGCTTCTTGTTGCCGCAGTGACTCCGAGTCCTGGTGGTTCCATGCAGGGTTGTACACCAGTGCCTCTCCCAGGTACAGCTACAGTCTCTGCAGGTTGAAACAAAAGCTCTGGCTGTATCTGGAGTCAGTGTCTGTCTTCAACAGGAAGGAAATATAGGTTTTCAGCAGAGCTAAAGGCATCTAGGTGATTTCTAGTTCACACAGCAGGCCCAGAGCTCAGCTGCTCTCTGCACTGGCAGAGAGAGTTTGCCTGTGCCAGCAAAATGCACATTGATGCAGCCTCACACACCGACCCCTCCTGCGCAGCAGCGTTGGCTGCTGATGGTCCCCATCGCTGTATTTATATCCCAGCAGTGCCCCAGCCACACTGTGAATAGGTGTCAGCACCAGCACAAGCAGATTTGATGGTCCCCAGGGAGAACTCGTCTGAAGGATAGGGACATGAGGATATCACAGTATCCAGGCTGGGGCTGTTCAAGCACAGGATGGGAATACTGGTGAGGGAGCCTGCAGACAGGCTGTCACACTAAGGGGCGGAGGTAGGAAAAATGGGGTTTATGCAGCACTTGCATTTTCTTGCCCTTACACCTCTTTAGTTCCCTCTCCTCCTCTAAGGATTTCACCTGCTGAGCTGTTGGCCCTGCTTTTCTGTGTGGCATGCCCCAGGTTTGCACAGATTAAATCCAAGTGGGGCTGACAACCCATGGGGGAGCACTGGGAAAGCATGACAGCACAAAGCATGTCTTCTAGGAGCAGCCAAGACAAGTGAATTACTGGGCATCTGGATAAATCCAAGGGGGAGTCCAAGGATTGTCCTCCAGCAGGGACAGTGTGTGGCCAGAAGCCACGTCACAGCCACACGTAACACCAGCTCATTATGAAGGAGCAGGACCCCAGTGGCTGTCCAAGCTGTGCAGAGCATGTTTGCACACAGCAGGAGCTGTGTGTCTCAGAGCACTCTGCTCTCTGCATCCCAGTCAGACTGGGGGCATGGGACAGTCACACCTGATCTAGTACCAGAGCAGTGACTCCATTGGGATGACTTCTAAGTCCCACTGGCTGTATCAGCTCTTGCTGAACCCCTTGCTCACTCTCCAGCTCTGCCTTGAGAGTGCTGTTCTGCTGGGGTGATTTTGCACAAAGCAAGAATCCCAGTCCCTGGATTTTCCTCTGCTCTTGGCAGACAGGCTTTCCTCCTGTAGTAAAACTCCCAAACACCTACAGGTTCCCTGTGGAGGGAAAACTCCCAGTCTGTCTTTTGGTGAAGTCTCTGCCTTCTCTGCTCCTCAGCACATCACCTGGTCACACAGAGTGACATAGCTGCTTTGCAGGCAGAGAGGGAACTCCAGAGAAGCCCGGAATATGTGTTCTTCCTGCTTGATAGATATCTTCAAGATGGAGGGATCCTCCACCAAACAGCCTCGGAAAACAATGTCTCTATTGCTGGCACCTGGTCCTAGCTCTGTGGTTTCCAGGAGAAAAAGACCCTGGGTCTTCAGGAAGGTCTTGAAGAAAAGGTGGATCAAGGCAGATCAAGACTGCTTTCCTCTGTGCCATCCAGTCAAATTCTCTGGTGTTCTAACCATTTGAACTAAAGCAATTTTCCGGACAGCAGGGCATTTCTGAACTTGTCTTTTTGTCCTCTCCACCTATTGTGGGTACTCCAGAGTCTTATAAGGAATTTAGCTCAGTCCATTGATTTTCCTACTCTGACATTTTTTAATAAGGTTTCTCTCTTCTATACATTCCCCTATTTTCAAGACACATAAGCAATTTTATTTTAGAGCCTTCCTATCCTTGCCAAGTTTGGCTGAAAGTGGCCAGTGACTAAAAAATGAGTTATTGGGAGGTATACACAGGCCCATGTATTACCAACTCTGCAGTCTTGTGTCTCATTCCCATTCCAAACCATGATAAAAAGGGGAGGAGCATTACCTGGTGAGACTATGTGATATCTGATGAGATGAGACAAGTCATAGTGGGGGAAGATGCAACACTGTAGAGATGGCAATGATGACAGAGGTGGGGTAGCTCTGACTGCAGAAGAGAGGAAAGAATTACATTCAGCAGTGCTGCTGATATAATTGGATGTATTTGACATGTGCTGGGATGATCCAGCAGTTCTGGCCAAAGGCTGATACTTCAGGTGTGGCTGAGCATTGTTTTGAATACCTCCGTGCTAAATTCTTGTGAATTTCACAGAGTCTGAGCTAGAGAACTGGACAGAGTGTTGGGGGACACTGGGAAAACTGGGGCAGATGGGAACTGGTGTATACATTTCTGCTTGCATTAGAGCACAAGCACATTCTGTCCCCAAGGAAGGGCTTCAGGGCTGGGCTGCCAAAGTGTCTCAGAGGGTTGGACAAGAAGGTCTCTGGCAAGTGCTCAGTGTGCCAGTGAAAATGGAAAATGCCCATGGGACATGTCATTGCCATGACTGTGGTAAGTACGAAAGAAAGTCCTTGATTTTCTTAACTGTGCCCATGTGGCCCTTTGGTCACCAGATGGATGCCTTTTTGTTTGTGGAACTTTTTCTGTTATTCAGAGTGTAGCAGCTTGGCCAGAAAAACTGCTTCCAGGTGGGGGATGGAGAGGCATCTGGAACTCCGTGTGAGCCTGAGCAGCACAGAGATCCTCCACATGTCCCAGCAAGCACGAAAACAGGGAGAAACACATTCCAAACTGGGAGCCAGATGTTCTGGCTGGGTTGAGATGCATTTGCAGCCTCTGCAAGCATCCAGGGAAGAGACAGAGAATGCTTATGCCCAAGAAATTCAGGGAGAAAATAGTGCAAGAAGAGTGCAGGGCAGTGGGCTGCAAGAGGAGGCAGATTTTTCTGGTCATGTACAGAAATGGAGCAGAGGTCATGGTTACTTCAGGGCCTTGAAAACTGAAGCAGGAGAGGAGGAGTATGTGCAAGTGATTAAGAGCCTGATTAACGTTCTCCTGTGGAGAATATGTGTAACTGCACAATGCACAACTCATGGCTGGAAGGCGACAGCTCTTAAACAGACATGCAGAAGCCTTTAGGAAGCAAAGGTAATTTTGTGGATTTTTTTTTTTTAAGCAGTCTTTTATAAAGCAGCTATCCCGGTTTCTCTGAGGTATGAAATTCTGTCAGGTTTCCCCCATTTCAGACCCAGTGACACCTATAATTTCAAACATAACTAGGTCTTGATTAAGACTTCAGGTGTTGAGGGACCTAGTGCATCTCTCTATAAGGTTCTTTTAATAGCTAATTGCTTTCACTATTTTAAAAAAAAATCACTTTATTTATAGACTGTATTTGCTCACCTTCATCTTCCATCTACTGGATCTCATTCTGTCTACTGGATTAAAAAGCCCTTCACTGTTAAAAACCTTCTCCCAGTAGTAGTACTTAACAGATTACAGTCGCATCACGTCTTCACCTTCTCTTCATTAAGCTAAGCAGATTAAGCTTCTCCCTCTACTCACTAGAGAGACAGGTTTTCCCAAACACAGACTCACAGTTCTGATTTTCACCTCTGAAATTGTAGGAGGGCTGTGGGGTGTCAGGGTACTCTCCTGATGGTCCAAATGACCAGACTAACCTCAAGACATGAGGATAAGGTGTAGGCTGTGTTTGAGAGGCTGAACACACTGTCTGAGATGCTCATTTGCTGGACTCTGGTCCATGGGTATGAAGCACAGTGCAGTATAGTCTTGGAGACTTCTCCTCTCCACTGTGTCCTCTTCCAGGATGTATTTACAGGAATTGGAGAGGAAAGAACATTTCTCAACTTCCTCTACTTAGAGCAGCTCCTCTCTGCACCTGGCAGTCCTTGGGTTAATCTTGCACTTGGAAGTTTACTGGTTTGTAGAAATCTCCCATTTATTTCTTGTGTGCACTTTGTTAAGGATAGGCCCATATGTCCTGTCTGCTCATCTAGTATGAAGAGGATTGACACAAACGAATGGTGCCATCCACAGCCTGATCATACTTAGCATCTTTGAATTTGGCAGAGACTGTGGAGCTACTTTAAAAAAGAAGAAGAAAAAAAAGTAAGATGCTGTCAACTCTGCTTTCCTAAATGGTTTATTAGAAAGCACGGTGTAAGAATCTGCTCAGCATTTTTGTGATTTGATCAAGAGTACCCAGGAGGGATGAGTGAAGCAATCTGGAAAGAATAAGAATTGATCCAAAGCTCAGCCTGAAACTTATTAGAAGTTTGTAAGTTAAAGCAGCTTTCATATAACTGTTCCCATCGCTACTTTCATGATCTCTTACTTTGCTAACACTGGGACCAAGGTTACAAATAACAACTGTTCTAAAGCTAGGATGTGTCCTGCCTGAACAGACATGCCAAGTCTTGAAGAGGATCTCCGTCTCTGGATTTCTGGCCAAGCCACACTCCTCAATTTCATGTTCCTACCTCGGTGTAAATGCACCATTTTTCATCCTGGCAGTGTGAGGGCATTCTGTCATTGCTGTCACCCAGAAGCAGTGGGTGGGATAGGCCTCTGAGCTGGAGACTGAAAGATGTCCAATCCCTTGTCTTTGCATGCTGTTTTGTGGTGGTGTCTGTGAAACATGAATTCCTCACTAGCTGATTTGGTTTAATGTACTCATTAATAAGGAGTACATTTGGTTTAATATACTCATTAATAATGAGTACATTTGGTTTAATATACTCAGATTGGTTTGTGTCAGGTCCCCAGTGCCTTTCCTGTCCTCTTCACCCTGGTTTTGGAATCAGGAAAATCCAGCTTTGTCAAGGACCGAAGAGTCCTCAAGACTCAGAAGTCCTCAATGTGACACAGAAAGATGTAGTGTGGAGAAGACTAAGCAGAAAACAGCTCCAAGCTTCACAGGGGGTAGAAAGAAGAGTAATTGTTGGAATTGATCCCAGTGTCACCACAATGACTCTGCTTGTGGGTTGGGGACCTTTCCATTCCAGATCCAATAGACTGCCTGGAGCAGTGTTACTGAGTTAAGGAGATATCTCCCATCTTCCTCTGGTCCCCAATGTGATGTTAAACCTTGTGTTTATCTCAAAAAGCTTGCTTTCAATCAGAATGGCAGTGCCTGTTCTCACTGGTGAGCAGGAAAGTTCTCATGATGCTTTTCGAAAGGGCATCCAAACAAGTGTCTTGGTGAAAGGGCATCCAAACAAGTGTCTGGGCCACTTGCCAGCCTGGGGAAATCACTGATCCTGCCGTCTGCCTAGATCTCTCCTCAGAATTATGAAATTGTGGTAGGCCTGCCAACACTAGTGGCATTGAGGATAAATTACTACATTTAGTCTCAGTCTACTGCCTCCCAACATAATCTCCCATGTTTCCAGTTACCTATATGTACACTTGTTCTCCATGTGTCAAGTGGGTGAGTTGGACATTGACCAGTGCATTTGATGCCTTTAGGTGGCACCAGACTTGCCAAAGCAACAGGACTTCTCCAGAGGAAGAATCTGCTTTCCCAGGAAGGTGATACGGTGGTGGTTGGGCAGACACGAAAATGCCTTCAGTGTGTCACACCTTGCAATGAGGAAGTGGTTTCTGAATTTTGTGCCTAATGGGTGAAGCTTAGCAGATAAATGTACATGTTAATTGTGAAGTTGTTCAAATAATGGGGACCCAGTTCTCTTTCTGTTCTGTGAAACATCTTAGGTAGCAGATACACTCAGTTACAATGTTCAGACTAAAAATAATTAATCCTTATAAATGCTGAGAAAGAGTTTAAGGATCTGCCTGTCATTTTGGTTATAAATCCCAGCTAAATGCGTTTACCACAGTCAATCAAACATGTAAGTTAACACTGATTAAATTTCTTAGCAAGCAAGAAGATTATTAGCTGGCTGGGCAGGGCAACTGGATCAGAGTACTGATCCAGTACCTCTTGAAGGTACTCAGTACCTACTGAGTACCTCTTGAAGTCAGTGTCCCTGTGGTGGTTAAAATGTCCCCTCACTGGCCCCTGAACTTCCACAAAACACAGAAGATGGGGTGTTCAAACACTTGTACTTAAGGTCATGGGTGGTAACTTCAAGCCTTGGGAATGCTTATCCCACTAAGACTACAAAAAGGACTGTTCAACACTGAGAAGATCTCCCATGCCAAGATCCTTTTCCACGCAGCAATCATGGGTGTTCACAGTATAGAATAACAGAATAACAGATGACCTTAAAGATCATCTAGATTCCAATGCCACTGCCATGGCCAGGGGTACCTCCCACTAGACCAGGTTGCTCAATGCCCCATCCAGCCTGGCCTTGAACACTGTCAGGGATGGGGCATCCACAACTTCTCGGGCAGGGTATACATGTATGGATTCACATTTCTTTTTGCACCTTAAAAAACAAAGAGCATGAGAAGGTTGGGAAAACGTGAGATGTAAAACTGAAAGGTAAGAAAAAAGGAAAACAAAATTATATGTAACTGAGAAAGAGCTGCAGTCTCTTCAACTTTCTCGATTTCTGAACACTTCCAGAATAAGCACCAGAACTGCAGTCCCCACACTGCTAGCAGAGCCCTAGCCGTGACTGCTGGCATGGTGGGTTTTGCTTATCAGGTTTCCTGAGGGGCAAGAAAAGCCTGATTGAAGGACAGAGTGGTTTGGTGGGCTGTCACTGGAATGCGCTAATGAAATCTGCTGATGGCATGAGGTTCAGAGGCCTTATCTGTGGAGAGCAGAGTGGGAACCTCAGCTTTGGGTTGCTCTGAGTAATAAAAATGACATGAAATGTATTTAGGGGTACAGGGAATAACAACCTGGACTTCCAGTGTTGCAGCTGGAAAGGGCAGTGCTGGACCGAGCGGACCAGGTGTTTCATGCAGAGACAGGAAAATCATGGCCATGGCATTGGCAAGCTCTCCTGCCTCTCCTGGGCAGAGGAGGGTTTCTGGGACAGCCACAGGCATGAAGACCCATTGGATGAGACAAAGTCACCAGCCATGTGTTTAGCCTAAGAAGGCAAAGTCGGAAGGAGAAATGCTGGACTATTCCAGCTCTGCTGGAGATGGGAGACCACAGCATAAAAGAGCAATGTACACTAGTGGTCAGCATGGTTCTAAAAGGACAGAAATTCAGAAACAGCTTTTCAATAGGAATGACATGAAGAGAAAAACTACTTGTAAAAGACTGAGTTCTTTACTTGGGATTGAGGCTTGCCATGGAATCATGCAACTTAATCTATCCAAGTTCAAAGTCACCCCTATAATAACAATCAGTTCAGAAAAGGCTCATGTAAATCACCCACCATTTTATGTCCCCAAGTCTGTGATCCTACTGTTCTTCACACACCCAACACTCATTTGCCAAAAAATATAAATAAGGTGGTTACAGGTAAGAAGAAGGTGGCACGAAGCTTTATCTGAGAGTAGAGGGCTTGAGATTCCAACAGTAGGTACACAATTCTCTATGTGCAGTTTGTTAATCCCAGCTGGATTTGTTTGTTTCAGTCATTTGAGACTCAGTCTCTAGGAAACTAAAAATAACTTTGAACTTGTGACTATTTTGTCATCTCTAGTTTCTTCTCCCTGCTCAAAAACTAGAACTATAAATCAGACAGTTCATCTTTGTAATCTACATCTAGTTAAAGAAATGGGTGTTAATCAGAGTAAAGTTTCCTCTGAATTCAGAATACTGAATTTGGGAAAGGTCTAGATCTCCACTCACACTTTTCATCCCACCTAAGTATCCAGGTCAGCTCTCAGGAGGTATAGAGAGGAGTTTTGCTCTGTCCAGCTCCTGCTCTCATAAGCAAGAACACAGCAGGCACAGACACCAAGACCTTGTCACGGCTTTGTCTCAGCTCACATGGCCTTGTAGTGAGAAGAGAGGTAAGAGGTAGATCATTCAGGTCAGTATTTAAACTACTGTTGGATTGGTGGATGTCCAGTGTGGCTATCTGAGGACAAACCCAACTGAACAGAAGGCATTTGGGATTGGCATTGGCCATAGCTAATTACCTGTAGCTAATGCAGGCTGGTAATGATGGTCCCATTGTATCTCAGCCATCTGTGCCAGGCAGTGCAACCTCTCCAGCACCTGAATTTATCAACATACCTAATGCTCCCTGCTAGGAAGAGGCTCAGACACTCCCAAGAAGTGCAGCTGGGGATCAGGCTCCCTCCTGGGCCTGACCAAGGGGCAGCAGGCTTTCCAGCTTGTGTTCAGAGGACTGTGAGAGGCTGTATTTTTTCACTGAGAAATTGCAAGGTCTGCTTTAAATTGATAGCTTTAACTTTCCTGAGACCTCATGAAAACATGGAAAGTACAAGTTGAGACAGTCATTGCGGGGGGTGGTCACTGTGGGAAGCAGTCTCCTGTCACCCCACACAATTTGTCAGACCTCTCCATCTAGAAGTATCTCTACAGCCCAACAAATCAGGGTCTGAGAAAGGTGGCAAGAGGGCAGCTGAGCAAGAAGGAGTTTGGC
This sequence comes from Platyrinchus mystaceus, assembly GCA_035041135.1. Lineage (NCBI taxonomy): Eukaryota > Metazoa > Chordata > Aves > Passeriformes > Tyrannidae > Platyrinchus > Platyrinchus mystaceus. The sequence goes on along the minus strand of JAWWLV010000183.1, from coordinate 14,862,240 downwards.
CATGCTTGGCTGTTCCATCCCAGAGTGACTGCTTTGCATTTTTTCTTCACTCAGAGGAGAATGCTGGCTTCATCAACCCCAAGCAGACTTTGTATGCAATTATTCCTTCAGCCTTCACATGTGGTAGGACTCTTCAAATGCCCCTCATTCACTGTTCTCATCTAACAGCCTTTCTCCTGGTCCTGTTTACACTCTGCACACGAGAGTCCCAGCTCCTGCTGGGGGTCTCCAGCTTGCTCCTGCCCTGCTGGCACTGCCATCCTGGGGAACAGCAGACCTCCTGCAGAAGTTGCTTGGTTCACCATCAAAGACTAGTTCCCAACCTGCTTTGCCATGGCCCCAGTGCAGGTAGAAAACCTCCTTCAAGCCTTAGTGAGCCCAGGAAGGGCCTCTTGTTCTTCACAGCTGAAAACGTGGGTTTGAACACACCCTCCCTGAGTGACCTGCCCAGAGACCATGCTGTGAAGAAGCCTAAATTACCCAGCCAGTAATGCTGCCTGCATGGAGAGTATTAAATGACTCACTAGGCTTTTCTGCCAATTTGTTAGGGGGTTTAAAATGTTTTTACTATTATTTAGCTTCCAAAAGCATTTCTCATATCCTCTCATCTGCTTTTAATGGAATGCATTTAGTTTTCTTTTTTAACCCAAGATTAAGGCATTATTTTCTGTTTTAAAACCTGGGTGGGTCATTAACTCTCTCAAAGTTTTTGGTATGTCTGGGGTTTCTTTTTCATGTTGTTAGGGAGAGCAGGACTTGAAGAATAGATGTTTTACATTTATTCACTGTGCCTGCCATGAAAACCATTCCTGTTTGAAATGAAGTCTTGTTATCTCAAACATGCCTCTTATGTCTGTGGTGGCAGCTGCCAGAGAAAATGCATTACCCTTCCAGCTTCTGCAGAGAGGTTGTGGCTGCGTGTGTGGGAAGGGAGGAATGTTTCTTCTGGAAGGACCCTTTACCTAAGTTCAGATGCCTTTCCATCACAAAATTCCTGGTCCTGGGATGAGGGACACCAGGAGAAGAGAACATGGAGTTTGTTCCTCAGAAAAACATGGGATGAATGGTGTGATCGTGTTGCATTTTTAGGCAGTCTCTACTGTCACTCAGCTCTGGCAAAGGTTAACGTGCTTTTTTTTGGTGGAGCAGAGGGCCTCTGAGAGGAACAGCACAGCCCTCACTGCCCACCTACACAACAGCACATCAAGGTCTCAATCCCATCCTTTCCCAAACCTTTTGCCAGCTCTAGAGATGGAGGTGTGTGCGGATGAGACGGGTGCCTCTCAGAGCAGCTCTCCAAGTTAGGTCATGGGAAAAAAACAAGGAATGCAGGCAGGACGGAGGGAAGAGGGAGGGAGACAGACTGAAAGGGTGAACCCAGAGGCAGGCAGGGGAGAGGAGAATGACAGGATCCCAGAAGCAGAGGCAAAAAGAGAGCTTGATGCTGTAATCAAGCCAGGAGGATCAGGCGAAGAGCGTGGACACCCCAAGGACTGTGTGTGGCTGTGCTGAGATGTGTGCGTGTGTTTGCTATCTGGCAGAGATTGCACAGCATCTTCATCATCCCTATCTAATATATTGATTGTGATTAATGCTATTACACAGCATATCTGATTAATTAACAATGGCTTCCCACTTCTGACTGCTCGTAGCCCAGCAAGTGCATCAGCTCTTACCCGGCAGATGCTGGCACTGCTATTCCTGGTCCCCACAGTGGGCTCCCCATGGCCCACCGTGGGAGCACAGTGGTCAGGGCACTAACAAGAGGGCTGGAGGGGATGTGGAAAAGCACCCTGTTGGTGGCAAATCAAGCTTTGCCACAGGAAGAGCAGGGTGGCTCACTGTGATAACAGAAATTATAGCAAAGGGGAGGATGTTCATCTGGTCAGATGGAGGAGGAGGAGGCTTGGAGAAGTCAGAGTTGCTTATGTGCAGGGCCTTCAACTCCTCACACCCCAGTTGCCATCTCTCCTTGTGACACTTTTTTCATGGATGGTTTTTGATAGCTGATAACCTGTTTCCATGACAACCGGCCTCTGTTGTGACATCAGTCTTGAAACAAGCCCAGGTTGATGTTTTCAAAGTTCCCGCATGTCTCGAGCAGTCAGAGGGCTGTCTTTGTGCTCTCTGTTCATCACTGGCATGCCTCTGAGGCTGAGAGGAGGAGGGTAAAGTTTCCCTCTAATGAGGGCAGTGGGTGCCTGGCTATATTTTCATGCATTAGTGAGCCAGAGAGAGATTAAAGGAAAGAGGCTCCACTAAAGGATTAGCAGATTTGGTTATTCAACTATCTCTTTAAATTATTATCCCTAATTATGAGTATGATGAAAGTCCACTTGGTGAGGGATTAGAAAAGAGCTGGATGCAGCTCTTGGGGCTCTTGTGCTAGAGCCTGGCTCTGGGGAAGATCTCCATGTCGTGCTTTTGTGTCCTCTACTCTGTTCTTTCTTGTTTGGTTGAAGAACAACTCCCTTAAAGGAGCGCTGCAGTCCTGGAGTTCTCTTTCCTCCCTTCTGAAGCCAGTGAGATGTCCCATGTGTAGGAGAAGCCAAAGGCAAGCAGGACCCCTGTCCCCTTTTTGGCTCTTCACCATCTCCATTTGTTTCCATTTCTGATTGCACATGGTTTCTTTGTGTTCCCACCTCATGACGTGATCAGAACCTCACCATTGTTTGCAAAACCCTTTGGTGTCCTCACATGTGCTCCAGGCAGAAAAATTATCAGTATTTTAAATCCACTCAGTCTTTTCTTCATACAGATCTTTTGCATCTGCAATATTACTTTCCACTTAAAGGGCTCCAAAGTGGTTTGCAAGGACAAGGCCTGGGATCCTGCTGCTGCTCTAACTTGGGGTGGGAGGGAAGAAGGTCACTGCCATCAAAGGCACAACAGATTAAATGGGATCAGACACTCAAAGTGCTCTGGAAATAAAAATGAGCTGAAGAACAGGGACTTCTTCTTAGGAAGAAAGCTGAAATCTGGGCAGAAGATAGGGACTAACCCACCTGTTCTTGTAAAATGCATAGAGAGAGGTTTTAGGTCATTTTGGCTCATTTTGGGCATGCTGAACCCTCATTTTCCTGGCAAGCTAGCTCGCTTTTTCTTGGCAGCCTGCAGGGTCTGGATTGAGAGTATATCATGATTCAGAGCTGAGCACTGGGGACCAGAAAGGAGTCTAAGGTTGTCCTAATTAAGCTCAAACACCCTCTGGGGAAGGGTGAGGCTGAGCAGGACTGGGGATGGGGAGAAGCATCTGACATGCATGAGCCTGGGTTTTGTCAGTCTTGAAGGTACTAATCCCATGGGAAGAGCAGACCTTGCCAACAGCTGGGAGAAGGACCGTACAAGCCCATGTGAATTATGCATCAGGACAGCTCTTTGGGAGCCCCAAACCCAGCTGCATCAGTCTAGGTTCTCTTATGGCTGTGGTGTTCTGCTACAGATTTGATGGAATAATTTTTTTTTGGGGGTGTTGGGTCTTTGGGGGTGGGGGAGAGTAAATTGCTGGCAAGAATTTGAAACATGGCAATTAATAGGCTTAAAGTGTCATGTTTTACAAGACTGTGTACACAACTTACAATAATGGGAATTGTAATTATAAGTTCTCCCAAGTGAGGAAGGCACAGCTTTGAGAGTCAGAGTGCCTTATCCAGCCCACCCCACAGCATCTCTTTGGGAAGAAATGAGCAGCAGAGCTTGGGAATGGCATTAGTTGGGGGGAGGAGTTGTTATATAGGCTTGTAGAGGAAACCTGAGTAGTCTCAGGTGGGGGTTGGAAACCATATCCAAAACAAACATCATTATCAGTATGAGGGTCACAGACCTCTAAGTTACATGCTGGTAAGCCACCCCAGTATTACCCCCAAACAGTGATAATGGTGGCTTTTCTGAGCTTCTTGCTGAGGAGAGGAGGAGAAGATCAGAGGGGAGGTGAAAAACTCTGTGTGCTCTTCCAGTTTGTGCATCTGGTGGAGTAAGACTGACATACAAGAAGCTCTACGTAGTGGGGGTAGCAGTGTGATGAATCAAAAGGGTGAGGGCCAGTGCCCCAGACATATGCCCACCTCTGTCACTGCCCTGTCCACAATGCATGGTAACTCAGTGGTCATGTGTCAAGGGGAAGGTCTTTGTGGCATGTTCAAGGTGGTTAATTAGTAACATCATAATCAAGAGCCAAGAGGTGTCGGTAATTGAACTCTGCCACTTCATTTTATCTGCTGCAGGGTAAATTTGGGGCTTCATGGCACAGGGAGGTGCCCAGGAGGGCTGGGTTTTTGGAGGGTTTCAGTGTTGGAGGCCTCTCTGAGGTTGGCTGCAACATGAACTCTTTTGGATTCCTGCAAGTGGCTGGCACCCAGAACTGGTTCTCCTGCACTATCATGGCCATGGGCTCAGTTGCTTCCCAGCCATGGGAGACCCAGGCTCTGCATCATTCCCTGGGTAAATGGCACATCCTGAGCAATAGTGTGTTTTTCCCAGACTGGCTGGTGTGGGAAGCACCAGCTGGATAAATAAACTAAGAAGCTTGAGACAGGTGATCTGACCACTGTTTCTATAAGCTTCATCTCACACCATTAACAGCAGAGGTTGAATTTTACCTGTTAGTTTGCAGTCCAGGCACTGGTTTTGTGGTGGTGTCATGGGCTGGCAGTTTTGGATTCAGATGGGCTGACTGAACCAAGCCCCCGTGCTCCGCAGCATCACGGTGATTTAGACCAGTTCCAGTGTCAGTGCTGTGGAAGCAAGCACATTCATGCCAGATCTGCCACTTTTATTTATCTGCCAGAAAGCAGTAGAGCTTCCCATAAATTGTTCCATCCAGGAAAGAAGCCAGGATTTGGTTCTCCACAAAAAGCAGCCTTGGCATCACCAGATCAATAGTGTCAAGCCAGTCTCTACATTGTTCAGTACACCAGAGCTGTGACCTCTGCATCAGTTTAGTTGCCAAATTAGAGGTTCTCTTAGCCATTGGGGTCACAAAAACCTTGGGAATCCATTCCTATAAATGGGGCTTTTGGGTGAAATGAACCCATCAGTGCTCTAAGAAGTGGGTCATCCATGAGAAAGTCTGGGTGCAACAGGGCTTGAAGCTGCCAGCACAAAGAAAGCTGAGACTGTCACTGAGGGGTAACAGGTCCTGTTGGCAGGGGAGGTGGCACAAAATCAGTTTCCTTTCTTTTCTGTGGGAGATCTGCACTACAGACAGGAGCAAAAATGTGTCCTTCACCTGACACCAATCACCAGTTACCAGGGTCTTTATGTAAAGATCTGTGCAAAGGTGGTGCACTATTTGCGGCGTGCCAAGGGCATAGGGTGGGCTAGATTTACTCAAATCCAATTTAGGAGAGAATTTTGTTGACTCTGAAACTCATAGCAAGGACAGAACAAAGTTCATGCAACACAAAGGCCTCACAGGGAAAAAAAAAACCCAAACAAAAACAAAACCACAAAAAGCACAACAGGTGAGCAGCTCAGCATGGGGGGCTGATTCCCTATTGTCAAGTAAAGCAGGAAAGCAAACCTCCTCCAGCTACTGATGTGCACACCTTCCTGCCAGGCTGCTCTGTAAAATCTCTGCCCACAGCTGAGACTTCACTGTGTGCAGTTGTTGCTCCTGCACCATTCCAACGTGGACCTCTTACAGCATGTTTACAAGGCACTGATGCAAGCCTGATTCATAACTCTCAGCTGAGGAGCTGGGACTGCATGTGATGAAAAGGAAGAGTTAGGGCAAATGTTCCCTTGGACGAGATCAGTTGTTAAAGTTTTATGTGTTTTTTTCAGCTAGATTTATACCCCTGTCCAGCTCCACCGTGTGCCTGGGAGTTACTGTTGCAAAGAACTAAGTGAAAACCTGGGCTGAGATCCCTGCATTTAAGCAGAAACCCACTCCCTTTTGGACTAATTTTCTGATGCTAGCAAGGAACAGAACAACTCCAAACTCTCTGACCCTTAGGCTGAAGGCTTTTCCACCATGTTTCAGCAACAGCATTCAGAGTCACCCTCTTGCTGATTTAAATATTTCACAGCTTGCAAGGCCTTAAATGAGTTGTGTATTGTGAACAATAAATTACATCAGAGCATGTGCAATTGGTTTCAGCCTAAACATGAGCATTCCTTTTCCTGAGTCAGCAAGTTTTCCTGGATAACTTCTAAGCCCATTAGTGTTTAAATGTCATCTGCACAGAAGATCTGGGACCTGTCTCTTCTGAATGCTGAGGTCAATCACTGCCTACAGAATGCCTGTAGAGCAAAAAGGATTTTAGTTATGCACACTCCTTTTGCAGGAAGATTGTTGCTTTGCTCACAGAAGTTGAGTGTGGTTGAGGGTCTTACAGGGGAATGCAAAACATGCCAGGAGGCTGCAGCGTTTGATGGCTGGACTTCTGTATAGAGTCTCGAGTCCTGGGTTTAACTCTTAAATCACATTCAGACTCCTGAAGCATCTGCCCTTCCCGTGCCTCAGTTTCCCCAGCAGTAAATTGGAGATAGTTGTTCTCCTTACCTATGAAGTAATCTTGAAAAACAACTCATATGAAAGGGGTTGTATTTTCAATATGGTGCTAATAAATACTGCAATATGGAGCACGTGGTAGCCTTACATATAATTATATACCCTCCTTAATTATTGAAGAGCTGCTTTAATAAAACATGCAACAAATAATTCAAATCTATTCAAGGAAAAAGATGTGCAAAAATTCTTCCTGTAAATATGTACAAAAATAATTTGCGTATTATTTAAAAATCAGAGGAGTTCTTTGCTCTATCTATAGAAAATAATTGAATAGAAAAATATTGAAGTTAGTAAACAGCAAATTAATAATTCACATAGTATTTACAGTCACAGGACACTATATTTTCCACCAAGTACATGTTCTATTTTCACCAATTGACCAAAGAGATGCTGCCAGCTAAGACATTTGTGTCTGGGCATTTTTGTGAGCTGTTTCGGGATGGGGGGATGCTGCTGTGAGTGACTTATCAAGTCCAGCTGACATTGGGGCCAGCGAAAACCTGCCAAGATGCAAAGCCAACCCCTGTCTAGAGAGCTGCAACAATTCAGCTCCAGATTCATGCCAGTACTAACGATCTCATTTGTACAATCTGCATCCCGGTCCTGTTATCACAGCCTGAATCCATGAGAGCAGCTCAGTTGGTTAGAGCATGGTGCTAATAACACCAAGGTTGTGGGTTTGATCCCTTAAGAGCTGGACCCTATGATCCTTGTGGGTCCCTTCCAATTCTGAACATTCTGTGATTTTATATTATTTTCCTTGCTCTTAGCTCTGCAATGGTCAGTTTTGGAGGTGATTGTCCTATGTTAACATTTATTCTTCTCTAGAATTGTCTGAAAATCTGTTGATTGCCCTGTACCAAAACCTGTGTGTTGCTCAGGAGAAATAAGAAGTCATTTAGGGTTCTCATTTTAAGAGGAAATGGGGATAGAACCCAAATTTTGCCACAGACCCCATGTGTGATTTTAGTGAATCACTCAGTGCAAACCTGAACTGTCACTACTGTGTGCAAATATGGGGGGGAAAGGAAAAATCTGGATGGCCTGCTTTCCTGAGCCCCCATGCCTGTTCCCCTAGGGAGCAGTGCTAAGAGGTGTGCACCTTCAGCACCCACATACTGGGTTCTCAGGGCTCCTCAGTGTTGAATCAGTGCTCATACAGGGGTGGCTTGAAAGCAACCGCTCATTGCGGGAACATGAGATAGTGTCTCTGGAGCAGCTTGAGAGACAGCCAGGTTGTACCTCCAAAGGCAGCCCCATCCAGCAGTGGGGCATCACCTTTTCACCCTTGTCCCCAGTCATGACAGGGGGAAGGTGTCCTCACACTTCAGACACACAGTGGTGCTGGACATCCCAAGTGCAGTGACCCAGCTGCCAGGCACCAGGCTGGGGATGTCACAGAATCATAGAATAGTTTGGGTGGGAAGGGACCTTTAAAGGCCATCTAGTCCAACCGCCCTGCCATAAGCAAGGACATCTTCAACTGCATCAGATTGCTCACAGACTCATCTAGCCTGACCTTGAACAGTTCCAGGGGTGGGGCATTCACCACCCCTCTGGGCAACCTGTTCCAATGTTTTACCAAGCTCACTATAATTTGTTCTTACATGTGAATAAATTGACCCTTCTTCAGTTTAAAACCATTACCTGTTGTCCTGTCATAACATGCCCTGCTAAAGAGTCTGCCCCAGTCTTTCTTACAGACACCCTTCAAGTGCAAGGCTGCAATGATGTCTTCCTGAAGCCTTCTCTTCTCCAGACTGAACAACCCCAGAACTCAGCCTGTCTTCATAGGAGAGGTGCTCCAGCCCTCTAATCAGCTTCACAGACCTCCTCTGGACTTGTTCCAGAAGGTCCATCTCCTTCCTGTGCTGGGGACCCCAGAGCTGGATGCAGTGCTCCAGGTGGAGTCTCACCTGCTTGCATCTGCCTGCAGCCCACCTGATTAACTCCTGCAGCTCCTGCTGGGGAGGCATTTGCTGTGGATCAGACCTTTGTTTTCACCTTCCATCCCTTCAAGACGCTGAAGCCCAAGAGTCAGACAGATCTAATGTGGGCAGCCCTCCAGGGAGGGTTTCAGACCTGAATTCACTAGCTTTTGGGTCACTTCAGATCAGCTCCAATCTTCCACTTATTCTAACAACACTGCTGCCCATATCTCTAGAGTTCAGTGCATTTAGAAGAGCTAAATCTTGGGGGAGAGGGTCTTTTCAGAAGCTCTTTGAAAAGGTTTTTCTAAGATCTAGATTCATGTTGTGTCCCTTCCCTTCAGATCAGAAACTTCAGTTGCTGCCTGATTTCTCCAGGAGTCAATCCCCAGTGTGGTCAGGTGTTGCTTCCTTTCTGAAAACCCAGAGCATTCACAGCTTCCGTGCACTCAGGGGGCTGGAATCAGGAAAAAGTAGTGCTTTTTCCTTTCGAGCTCACAGGTCTAAATCCTGGTCAGCAAACACCCACATAGGGTGGTCCTGTAGGGAAAAGAGCTGAACCTTGTTTCTTGTCCTGAGCCCTGGACCAGGCGGTTTTGCTAGAGCAAGATGTCAAGGTGTGCTCACAGCTAGGTGTTAGTGTGGCTGGGTTGAAGTCAGGGAGTTTGGGGGGAGTTGGGAGTTTTTGTGAAAGGGGATCCAGTGGTAGGTGGCTCCCCAGCATAGGCCATGCTCAAAAAGAGGCCAGGAGCAAGGGAACTAACCTTCAGCCAGGAGTTTGGAGGGATAAACCCTAAAGTCAGTGCTGAACTTGATGAAAAGGAGCCACAGTGGCACTCAGACATCAGCCCTTAGGGTTGCACCTGGATCCTCTGATGAGGGTGGGGAGTTAGTCACTGGAGATCTGCATCAGGGGTTATTTCTTCAATCAGGTTCCTCGCATTTCTTCAGTCTTTCCTCCCGGGAGCCCCTGACTGACAGCTCTCCAGCAGGGATTTGTGCCGGAGCTGTTACGAACTGACCACAGCCTCTGATGGGACTGCAATGGAGCAGGGGGTGTCTGAGGGACAGGAGGTACAGTTTACTCCATCTGTCATTTCCCTTCCTCACTGGGACTTGCATTACTTCATACCTGACAAAGAGAGGGGTATTATCTCCAGCTCTGCGACCGGATTTTAATGAGGCAATTCTTTTATTTTTGCTTTACATTCATTGAATACCTGGATGCAGAGAGGAGACATTGCACGAGGATTAAACCATTATCAAACCTGCCAGCAGTGGCAAGCTGGAGCTGCTTCTATGCTTCCTGTTCCCAATCTCCCACAGAGACTGTCATGACCACCCTTCCCTAAGCTACAGTCATGAATTTCAGCAGGGGATGGTCAGGTGGTTTGGGGTGAAGGTTGCTCATGAAAACCAACTTCCTGCCCTTGAGGGTTAAGACTATAAAACCATAGGCATAAAAAGCTCCCAGGGTTTCGCAAATGTTGCCTTGCCATCCCATCAGGTGAAGGGTCGGAGTACAGGTTATGACTGGAGACTCCACTGGAGAATCTTACATGGTGAGACTGGTGGGACTGAGGGTAGAACTGTGCTCAGGCATCCACTGATGCCAGCAGGGACTCGCCTTAGACTGCCTCAGATGAAAGCAGGGAACATGGGTTACCCTGATGGTGTACAAGAGATGCATGTCATGTCCATCCTGGCAAAAACTACTCTTTTGATTCATCTCTGTCCATGCATTCTTCTTGGACACTCACATTAGGGAAAACAGAGGCAAGTGAAAGGATGAGATCCACATGGCAACACCTGCTATTTTCACTTCTCCATTCTCTCCCCCATTTTTAGTTCCCATCATCTCTAACTGCTTGCTCAGGTGAGGTCCTCAGTCTTGGTGTTGCTTGGTTACAGGGCAGTGCCTGCAGAGAGGTGCTGCAGGGTTTGTGTCTCCTGGTACCCCTGCAGTTGTGCACTCATGGGTACAGTCTTTGGGTCACACACTGGCAGCTGTCTAAAGTCAGGGGCTGACTGTTACTGGAAGCCTTATCTGTTCTACCATCCAGGTGAGACCTTCCCTTTTTTTCAAGGGCATGCTCTACTCCTGTACAGTTTTATCTACATCTCTATATCGTTATCTCTACTCCTTTATAATTTTTTAGAGATGGACTCCATTGCTACCACGATTAAGGACCTAAAGATCTTTGGCATGTATTTAATATGTTTAGCATCTGCTTCATGCTAATGCTGCCGTTTTCTTTTGCTCATGAGGACACTAAAAGAAGAAGTGAAGTGAGATACAGATTTTCTTCTTTGTTCTGTAGAAAATATGAAGGGCATTATTCATGGTAAAAATATATTTAAATCAACTGAAACAGAAAAGCCTGTGTCCCCCCTCTACAAACATATAATGCAATTTCAACTACAATTTAAAAATAAGGAAATTATCCTTATAATAGCTAATTATATTCAAAGACTATTAGTGTAAACAAGACATCAACTCATCAAAAATATTTTTGCATTTATAAAAAATTTAAATTCTAGTCAGCCTTACTGTGCAGCAAAAAGACTAAAAATACCACTTCTCAGATTTCTTGAGACGTAATTTCTGCCATGGAGATCAGAAATTTCCAGGTGCACAGAGGAATGAAGGTATGTGCACCCCACATACCTTTTGAAAAGGTACCTTCTAGAAAGCAAGGACTATCTGCATGAATCAATAACAGATGTGGCACAGTGAGGAAGTGTCAAGACCAACTCATTTGCCATGGATAGTTAATGGTTATACTACAGCTCCCAGCCCAAGACTCTTAATTTACATCACGGTTGTCACATTAAAAAGCAGGTGCCCATGTCTGCCTCAGCCTTCATTAGACTGAAGGCTGTAGGACAGGCATCATCTACACCCAAAATATACCAAATCAGCCCTGTCCTCTCTTACCTGTCTTGACTCTCCCCTAAACCAGGAGCCCAGGGAGACAACCTCAGATGGAGATGTCTGCATGGGAGCACTGCACACTAGATGTGATAAATCCCACACTCTGTCTCTAAGTCAAACTCTCTCTCTTGCTGTCAGTGCCTTTCTCAATGTTCCTCTCCATTTCAGGTTTTAAAAAAGGCTGATGTTGCTACTATCTATAGGTTATGCAAATGAGACATTTTTGCCCCCAAAATACACCACCTTCCCTTTCTGTGTTTCTAGAAAGCAAGAAGGTAAATAATCAGTTCACCTTGGCTCAGGAAAGGAGTGGTAGTGGGGACTTCAGGGGAGAAAGCTATAAAATCCAGAATCAAGAACATGGAACAGTTAATTACTCAATGCTTCTTCCAATAGAAGTGCCAGAGGGTGCCCAGTTTACTAGATCAAGGAAGTACACTTTATCAGCTGGGCAGCTCACTTCCTTGGGATGTTGCAGGAGGAAGAAAAGAATAAAACACCTGAAAGAGGGATCACGAGTTACTAAACTCAGTGGTCTAGAAGCAGCCCCTTTCAATGAGCTGTGATCTGACCCTGTTCTTTGAAGACTGTGGCTCTGAAACATTAACCCCAACCACTGTTGCAACCCCAAGAGGAACACTAATTAAAAGAGCCGTCCAGTGCAGGACAAACAGTGCCCAGTAGTGATGAGAGGAGATTCAACAGATATTGGTGGCCTTAGAGGCAATACCATCTTCTGTCAGAAAGCAAAGGGGCCCATCTGGACTACAGGAAATGGGAAGCTGATCTGCTGCATAGCCTCAGGAAAACCATTTCTTCGCTATTGCTCCTGACCCTACTCTGTCTTACTAATATGATGGTCACCTCTGCAGGGCAGGCGCAATATTTCACTATCTGTCTGTTCAGTTCTTGGGAGAAATCAGCCCATCACTAAGGCAGTGTTTGGAAGAGAGACCTAAATTGGCAATAATTATGTCTATTCTGGAAAAAAAAATAATCCATTCCACTGTGTATTTTACTCTGCGTATTTGAAGCTGTTCCATTTACAGACACCCTCCATGTGTCACTCCACTTACAGACTCTGATGCAGATGGTCCAATTATTTATTAATCTGGTTTTAAAATATCCTCAGTGTGTTTCAGCAGGAGACACTTTCTTCAAGGTCCCAATTTCAGCAGTCAAAAAGAGGCTTGCTGTTGAATTTGCTGGAGAGGAAGATAGAGTCTTTTGTCCTTTCTGACCTTCCTTTCGCAGACTACTAACATCTCTTAGACCTGGGAGAGGCAGTTACTCTTGTAGTGCATTCATATTTTTAAATGTCTGAAATTGAAGAGATTATGCCTTAAATCTTTGCCAGCATCCCTAGAGTGCCTTCATACTCTCACAAGCCATGGCAGCATGGATAAGAAAAAGCATAAAAAATTATGTGAATTAAGTGCTGGGGGGGGTTGTTGTTGTTCTTTTTCCTTTCTGCCACATGTCCCAGAAGACTCAGAACATCTGAGATGTTGGTTGCAGGCCTGAATGAACTGGTTTTAGTGACAGCTCCTTGGATTTTGCCCTCCCTTCTTTACAATTATGTGAAGCTGACCAGGTTATTAATCCAGTACAGACATCACAGCTGAACTGGGCATCACCATGACTCAAGGTTTTCCCTTGCTGTGACATGGAAGATGTCTCACTGCAGAATAAGCATAGTTAGCCCATCTCCAGTAACCATCCATCAGGACACCAGCCACATTCACAGGCTACACTGAAACCCAAAGGCCATGGGGGACTTGAAACATCAGCTTGGGGATTGTGTCCCTCCTCTGCAAAAGCAGCAAAAGGAAAGTTAGGAAATGCATTCACTACCTTGTTGCTTTTCTAGCACTATTAGTTGAGCACTATTGCTGTTGTTTTGTCCAAGCCTGCTTGGCCCGGCAGATGAACCTTAGGATTAAAGGGTGGGCTCAGTTCAGCGCAGGCTGTGTCTCACCTAAAAAATTCATTGCGCAGGCTTGAAAGGTAAAAAAGACCTTTCCCATTTCTTCGTTCGTGAAGACTGGCCACATTGCTGTTGTGCTCAGGGGGGTGATGCACCAAAGGGATCCAGAAAGCACTTCAAGATCTTGGCCTGCAACTGACTTCACAGGATGAGGTCTGAGAATAGCCATAGACTTCAAAAGATGGCAAGCAGAAAATAACACACATAAGACTTTTCTCTTGTGCATCTTGTGACCCCAAAATCATGGTATGACACTGCTATTGCCACAGCCAGCCTGAGCTCACCTGGGAGAAGGATTGCCTTGTACTGAATGGCACCAAGGGTGTTTTAAATAGAGGTCTGAACCTCTACTTCCCATTCAGTGCTCTGCCCAAAAGGCAGGAACAGCTGGAGAGGCAGAGAGGAACAGAGCAGCAGGCTTCCCCAGGACAGGTCCTTATTTGGCCTTGTATCCCTGACCTTCCTCTCAAAGGTACCAGTCATTCCAATCCCATCATTGCAAGGTTAAGCTCCCTTTTGTTGCCCCAAGTCAGTAAATTTAGAAACAGTTAGTTAATTAGTATATTTGTCTTATACCTATTAAATTATTATGCAGCAAACAAGGTTTCCTGGGAATAAAACTAATATTGTGGAAAATGAAAGGAGATGTTTGTTCAATTCCGTTTTTGTAATGAATTGTTTGGACAATGCAACATTTGAACCGATGAGCAGGAAACACAGAAATTCCACCATTAAAGAGAAGTGGAAGTCCTCCCAGCACTGCCATCAGCAGGGCCATCCCCCCTTCCAGTTCCATGGCTCAGTGTGTGGAAGTGCTCACTGTGCCTTGGGTCTTGGAGGGAAACACAGACAAGAGGGACACTAAAGGCTTCTGCTTTGCTGAAGAAAATCTTCAGCTCATCTGGGCTTTTACTGCTGTGCCCCTTCATAGTTTTTGGCTTTTTGTAGCTAGGGGTTGCCATTTAAAGATCCTTTGGCTTTAGGAGTAGCTCAGATCCTTACCCTAGTGCTAGAGCAGGCAGGATATGAGGGAGAAAGGTGGGGTTTAGTTCCAGATGAGACTTGGGCAGGTCTGGATCTGATGTAGTGTCGAGCAATCCGAAAGGTGTGGCATCCTGTTATAAAATATCTCAGTCCCTAATGAACAAATAATAAAAAATTGATTAACTTGTGAGGCTTCCACCTCAGACTGGCTGGTCTCACAAGGCTCTGGTGTATGCCTTCTGGTACAAATAATATTCCTGCATTTGCTGCTGTAAAGTCCTGTACACATCAAAAGCAGAAAGATGTATGGTTCCTTGTGTCCGACATTTCTACCCCTGGAACAGAGAGAAGGTAACTGAGCTCCTGGAGGAAGTCTGGGATCTGTGTGTCTGTAACACTAAGACTTGGTGTTGTTGTTGAACATCCAGAAATTTTGAATGACCAGAGTCATTCTGAAAAAGACAAATGTGATCCTGCAACATGGTGGAAAACAGTCTCTCCCACTGTTCCCTGCAATACCAGGGAAAAAGAAGCTGCTGACAGAGGACCTGATTTGTCCCTGTAAACACACAAGAGAGAAGTAACTCTGGGTAGGAAAAAGAGCACTTCAAGCCACCCTCACCCCCCAATTATTCTGCAACAGGAATATTTAATATAAATAGAGCTTGAATGAATTTACAGTGAAAATCGCCCACAAGTTTCTAACTGACCAAGTAGGGAGCTATTGGAGGAGCTGGGTCATTAAATTGAACTGATTTTATAATGAAGCAGAGCACATTTGAGAGCAAATTTATGACATGCAATAACAGGAGGGTGGAGCTGGCTGCTGAAGTGATCTCTTCAATCTTATCCTTCTGCTCAAAGCAGGCTTCAGTTTCCTAATGTAAAGGCATTTAACTCAGTTAGAAGGGAAGACATGGCTGGACACCAGGACAGGGGCCTCTCCCCATAGCCCAGATCTGCCTGCAATGATCTACTCTCTCTAAAGGAGATACTGTCAAGCCACTGTGCAAGGCAACAAAATTTTGGCACCGAAAGCTCCTTCCTTTAAAATCAAACCCAACCATGCTCTCTTTCTGGAAGAGCCTCCCTTGAATGCATTTAAGCTTTTTTTTCTCCTGATTACAAGGATGAAAGGTGTGTTATTCCTAATACAGAAGCAACCCAAAAAAGGCACACACAGACACAGCAGAAGCATTGCAGGTCACAATGCATGACAGCTCGAGTCCATGTGAGAGGAAAACCCTTCCCAGCACAGAAGAGCATCATCCAGGCTAAGGTGAACACTTGCCACACGGGGGATTTTTGGTCACTTTCTCCCATTGCTTCTCTTTACTAAATGATCACTCTTGCTCCCTGACCTGGCTTTCATAAGGCCACGTGCACAGCAGGGCTACCTGTGCCTCTCCAATGTTTTTACTGATTCTAACATGGATATTCCCCTGTGCTAAACCCCCACTGGGTTCTACAAATCTGAATCAGGACAAGCAATCCTCAAACCAGCCATGATCATTGAAAGCAACCAGCTCCAAACTCACACACACACGTGACAGAGCAAATAAACCTCAAATTAGCAAACAACTTACCAGTCATTTAACATTATCACTCTAAGATCCCAGTTTGCTAATACACCTGGCTGATCTTTTTACAATTACTGTAGTAGTGCAGAGGAGCATCCTTCAAAATAGTTCCAGGTAGATAGCGCTTGTCTGGCATATAGCTCTGAGTATCTCCCAAGTGAAATAAGTACTGTTTCCACCTAAATAGGATCTAATGAGCCATTCAGTAGAGTAGAGAAAAAAAAAAGTCTTTGCCCTGAGGAAAAGCATCCCAAAGAATTCAACAGCATTTCCAGCCTGCTGCTGGCAGTGCTTGTCTCTCAGAAAACAAAGGCTACAGTAGTTTTCTTGAAGTGTAAATGAAAACTCAAAATTGCAAGAAGAAAATTAGGGTCTTTGACGTACGGATTTCATATGTTCGCAAAAGTCTCAGTCTTCAGTTTCATAATGCCTTATCCTGTCACACTTGCAAAAATAATTGTTAAAGAAGGATTATGGTGGCCCAGAGACTGTTGCCTGCATTTGCAGAGAGCTGAGACAGCAGGTCAGAGGTGAGTGATGCCTTGTCGCAGGTTCACAGTAATGCAGGTAGCAGTGTCAGCACTGCCAGCACCCACTTCACAACTCACACAATAACAGAATTACAGCAAGATTAGAGAAATAAGTAAATGCCTACCTGAAAGGCTGCTGGGTTGCAGTGGCTTGTTTCTGTGAGCCTGGAGATAGGGCAGGGTAAGTGCAGTCCTGTAGTCCACAGCAAGGTTTGCAGAGAGAGGTAATGGCTTTCATCAGCTGAGCTGATACAGGTGAAAAACTAGCCTGACCCACAGAAAAAAAGTGTGGCAAGCACAGGCCAGATACAGAGGCTCTGGATTAATCTGGTTATACAGAAAAAGGTGAGGATGGGCAGCCCTGGGAGGTAGTGGGGTGTAAGGGAGGAGAGAAATGCTGCAAGCCCAAATGGAGAGAGGGAAGAATGCTGAGCACCAGCTATAACCAGAGGTGAGCAGACTCATTATTGTTGTCCTTAAACATGAGAGAAACAGTGAGTTCAAGGACAGAAAACTGATTTTTAGCCATATCATACTCTCGAGGTTCAGAGAAGAGAACAAAATATCAGAACTGGATTAGATCTTTGGTGAAAAACATTCCCTCCCCAGTGACTGAGGGTCTCTATTCAGGTTCATGATAGAGAAGACAGGTCTGGAGCCTAAAATACATCAAGGGTATGTTCCACACAATCTACAGTCTTTACAGCTACAGCAGTCTTATTTTCTAGTGCTGCTCTGTGCAGAGCTGAAAGTCTCCTCTGTGGACTGGAGTATTGTGAGGGGCTTCTGAATCACAGATGCTTAAAAAGATGAGATGTGTTTAGCATCAGGTCAGAAAGCTCATGACAGCTCCCTGTTCACATTCAGCCATTAACCTGCTCTCGAGAAGCATCCAGAGTAAAGGTGGATGCAGGAAGAATCCCAGTCAGCTCAGTTTGGAGGTCATGTTTCCATTTGCACCTGGATTCACGGTGGACCAGGACCAACAAATCTGTCTTCCAGGTCTTCAAGGTGTCCTGTGGGGTGCTCAAGCTGTCCCCCTGGGGCAGGGGCGGATTCCTTGATGAGAAGTGATTTTATGTGTTTTCTGGACATCACAAGATGCCAGAGGAGTTTTTTTTTCTTCCCCATGACAATAGCTGTGTTCTAGGCATAAAATTAGTTTGCATTTCATTATTAAATACTTAAAATACCTGGCTTGGAACAAGCTCAGAGCACATGCAGGCACTGCATGCCCACTAAGAGACAAGCTGAGGGGACAGGAAAGGGGAGGCTGAGAAAAATCAGTGCCACCTGCCCTCCATGAAACAAGACTGCTGAGCTAAGTCCCCCTAGGAGGGAGGTGCAGCCTAACATTGTCACTGTACTAGGTAAACCTTGCATGGCTTAGAGTAACATACCACCACCCACTAAAGCCAAACCAAGGCCATTACACTGCTGCCTAAAAGAGAGCTCAGCCTCCTTCCACATGGCTTTTAAGGAAAGGTTCCCTTCTATAAATCTCTATCTTCTCTGGCTGCACTAAAGACTTCAGAAATTCCCAGGTTGTTTTTCAGCAGAGCTGGTCATAGACACAGCCACCCAAATACCAGCAGCACCAGAGAGCCAGCAAAAGCTGCCCAAGTCCAGCCAGCTCTCTGCTTTAATAGAGGCTTAAAAAGTACCTCCTCAAAGCTGCTCTGAGAGGCAATTCAAGCTGTGGAGACTTCACTCCTGAGGATCCTAAGATTGCTCTGAGTCAGGTAGCCCAAGACCCCCACAAGAAGAAACCCTGCTGTCTCATGCAACCCCCAAACCAACCTCACTTTCCACTCTCAAAGACTACACAGGTGCGTCTGCTAATGCCCTCAGGACTGTGGAAATGAACCCAATGACTTTCCACAGGTGTCTTTAATAACAAAGGTGAAAAGAAGGGTTGGGCAGAAGGCCTTGTGGGATACCCTTTGGAGAGGTGGAGGTGCTGCAGCATCTGCAGGTGGGCTGTGAAGATGCTGTGTGGTCCTTATGGAGGAGTTCTGAGCTGGGGAAGTTCAGACTGTATTTTTTGAAGTTAGGCTTCTGGAAATATTTTTTAGTTTAGCCAGGATGCTTTTAGTTTTAATTCAATATTAATATTTAAAGACTGTAATAGGACTGTTCCATGTTCTAGGGCACTTTAGGGTCCTTCCCATGATGCCTGGTGGGGGACAGAGAAGCTTTTCTAGATGTGACAAATCTCCATAACCAAGTATCAGTGTGTAAAAAGCCTGAGTACACCCACACTGATGATGGATAATGGTGTTTCCCTTGTAAGCCCTCAATCCCTGTGTCTGTCCCAAGGTATTACCTCATCACCTTTTACAGCTGTACTACCTGATCTTCCTCCTGAGACAACAGTGCAGGTGGACATGACATAGGGTAAGCAGCTCTCTATTGCCATCTTCTCCTGACAGTCTGGAATGAAAAAGGAGAAATTCATGCATGTAGAGGGGTGTTGTAAAGAGCAGACAGGGAGGAAAGGGAAGGTTATGGCAGAGGCAGGTTTGAGTGACTGCCTGGGAGTATCTGAGCTTGCTTCATAGTTAAGGCAGGGAAAGTGCTGGGTTTGCTTCTGGAAAACAATGTGTAAGGGTCTGTACAAAGCTGGGAACAGAGCAAAGCCTGGGACAACTCTGCTCTGAAGGGCTTGTGCCCTGGGACAACGAGCAGGTAATCAGCCCCTGAGGTCCCTCTGCCCAAAATCTTAAGGCCCGAAGCAGATAAGCAAAGCATCGCCCAGGTTAAAGCAGGACTGGATCTGCCGTCAGTCTCGAGGTGGCGCGACTTTAACACGTTCGGTCCTAGCAGCAGTTTATCCCTGCCCCACAGGGAAAACCAAATAACAGATCTCCCCAGGCTGCTGCCTGGCTCTTTCTGCAAGGCCGGCCGCGATCGGCCGCAGCCGGTGTGCCGGCAGCGCGGACAGGGCTCTGCGCTGCTGCCAGCCCGTGTTTACTCCTCGCAGTGCAGCTCCCGCATCTCTGTTTCCTTTGCAGTTTCACACCTCGCTTCCTTTCATCACATTACACCGAGGTGACCGCTTCCCCTCTGCCTTCCCTTTCCTGTGCTCCAGCCCAAGCACTGAGCCTTGTCTTCATCTGCCCAGGTTACGTGCAGGCTGTGCAAATAAAACCTGTCCCGTGGTGACAAAGATGCCGTGCTCACCTTGGGGAAACGCTCGCTCAGCTTGTGTCCCTGTTTCCTTGAAATCTAATCAGGTAAGGAGGGAGGCTCCCCTCTGTAATGATGGGAAGATGTAATAGTTGCAGGCTTGGATTATTATTTTTTTCCTATTAAGCAATGAATTTAACCAGAAAAGCTGGTCAGGAGGGACCTAGTCACCCTGCTTTTAGTTTATAATACAGCCAGCTCTGAAACACGTGGCAGTGCAGCAGAGCATGTTTCAAGACCTGCCCCCCATGTGCTTGTGCTCATCAGTGCTGTTACTAGGCAGACTTTCATCTCTGGTATCTCCAAAGAAATTAAAGAAATTACATTAAAAATTAAAAAAAAAAAAAAAGTATTGCTCTCCTCCCAGCAGCAGGAGGACAAATTTGCTGGAGATTCTGAACAGTGAAGCCCAGGACGCAGGTCACACCGAGAGATCTCACTCAGCTTCCCTGGCTGCTACCAGAGCCCAGGGATGTGGCCAAGCACAAGGAGAGGATCTGGAGGACACAGAAGGAGTGTTTCCACCCCACAGGCCCTGGGGCTGTTAGAAGTCCTCCAACTTCTCAGGGTGACTGCAAGTACCCTTGCCAGCAGGCACCACTGGTTTCATTTCATACTTGCTGCCCCTCAAAAAAAAAAAAATCTCAGAGTTATTTACTGCCTGTGGAAATGTGTAGATACAAGAGATGAAGGCAGATGCAGCTTGGGCAAGAGCTGTGGATGCAGGTGGTATATTTCTGCCAGGGTACCTCGCCCCTGCTCTGCCATCCCTGCAGTGAGGGACTGCTGAGCCCTGGCATTCATAGGGGCTTTCATGGTAGTTGGTGGTACTCGTTTTGGAAACGACGTTCTGAAAAATCATCAGCCACTGCCCATTCCTTTTATCCAGAACACAGAAGTCAGACTGAGAATTTGTGTGTAAACATACTGAAGAAGGTAAGCCCCCTGACTAGGTGGATGTGCAGTAGTGAGATCATTCCTTTTTCCTCAAAGGCTCACAGAACACTGGTGGGGTTCCCCTGAAGGACACCTTCCACTTAAACACCCCTGCAAGTGAACAGGGCTGCTGCAAGAGGTGGGGCCTTCCTCCAGAGCAGACGTGGGCTGCCCCAGTGCTTAAGGCTGGGACGTGTTCTAACTGTCAGAGCAGCAAAGGCACACCAGTGAAGATCAATGTCTGTGCAGACAGGTGGAAAGCCACATTTAATCATTTTCTCTTCAATAGTCTTATTTTTTTTTCAAGAAGTTTAAGCCCTTGACACGTGCAGATAAATGAAGTCTCCAGTTGTCCATGTGCAGTGGATAAGAGTCATTACCCTGATACACAGAGCAAGGATCCCAACATGGAGATTGCCCCAACTCCAACAGTGTGTCATCAGCAGAGCTGTAGGGGGGAGAGCTGGGGGCAAGGCCCATTCTGCCCCTGCCAATCCCAGACGGCTGTGCTTCCCATCACGCTGCAGCCCATGAGGAGCATCTTTGGCTGCTGCAGGTATTTCCCATTCCTGGAGCGTCGCTGTGAAGGGTGATAGCTGGGTAATGAGTTTCTTTAGTCTTGCTTGAGTGACTTCAGCTCTGCAGACACAACTTCTCAGAGTTTGACACCAAAGAGCAGATGAGTAGCTGATTACACCGTTAGTGGGACTTCTTCCAGGTAATACACATGCATGGATAGTGATAATTTCTGAGCTCAGTTCTGCAAAGGCAAGAAAAAAAACCAGGAGCTTTCAGAAACCTTTAAAAATCTTTCTGGCATAACAAAGCCCAGGAGCGCTGCACTGAAAGAACTCAGCTCTTGGGACTTCCAACTCTGTCTGCTTTCTAGCCATGACACCCAGGGCAAAGCAATGAGAACAGCATCCCTCTTTCCTCTTCTCTCTCCAATGACCCTCTTTCATCCCAGCTGCTTGCAGCATGAACAATAGTGAAGGAGTAACTAATCATGCCAAGAATTCAGCAGGTCACTGTCAGGAAAGCTGTCTGGGCATTTTCACATTGTTCCTAGCTTGGTGCACCAGGAAATGGAATAGAGTAGCTGGGTGGATGTAAAGGACAATCCCATCCTAAGAGCTGAGTGCATATTAGAAAGACAATAAAATCTTCTTCACTGGAACTCAGCAACAGGTACTTGACCCTTCCTCTGTGAAGGCACAACTTGCTGAGGGAACTGTAAGTTGTTACAGAGGAGATGTGTTGGAGGAAGACAGTCTACCCTCTAGCTAAGGGAGGATGCTGGAAGACTTGTCCCAGCCCAGTCTGACTGGACATAGTTCACTGAATTAAACTTATCCAGGTGAGGTAGGAGGAACCTTACATGGCAGAAACAGGTTCTGTATCTGATACAGCAAATCCCATGTGTAGTGAGCAGGAGAACCAATTTGACAGAGCACAATAAAGACCAACAACAGAGAGGTAATAATTTATATTTCAATAGGGCATCTTTCGTGCTGAGGGATACAAATTATTTGGCCACTGTTTGAAATTCAGCCACCTCCAGAGTGGAACACAGCCGTGCATAGCATCCAACATCGCCTCGGTGTTGATGTATTTGTTAATATGTAAATTGCTAATCAGTGTATCTTCAAAAGGTTATTGTAGAGTCAGATAATAAATCATCCTGTGTAATGCTTAATATCTTTATACTGACAGTGCTGAAACCTCAAAGCCTTGACACTGTTTATATATACACATCTGTGTGTGTATTTCACTTTTATGCGCACAATAAACCTGATCTTCTCCTTGTGCAAAAGGAAAACTAAAAAAAAAAAAAAAAGAAAATGGCCTCTGTAGCCCACTTGACTGATGTTACAGCAATTCTTACATTTATGTCTACCTTCTCTCCTCTGTTTCATACTCTGCCTGGGAAAGGGAAAGCTGGATTCCCCAGCTGGAGTAGGAAAACACAAAAAGGCTTTTCACCAGGAGGTGTATGCAGGCAAAGACTGAAACACATGGATTCATGCAGCTTTGCATACAGGAGGCCTTTGGCCAGGGCAGCGTTGAAAAAACCTAATTAATGTTGTGCAGCTTCCCCTGGGGACAGTGCAGCCAATGCCATTGGTGCCTTTGACTCTATCCTATTGAGCTGCTCTTCACTGGAAAGTTGTCACGCAAAGCAAAGGGATTTGGGGATTAAGCTGCCTGTTCTGTTTTCCCACGGTTTATTCTTGCTGCACTTCAGCTAAGTGGGCCTATGGGTTTATGAGCTCTGGGCCATACTCCTGCAGTGGCAGGGAGGATGGTGCTGAGAGTCAGCAAGAGCATGCTCACCCACCTCCTAATCCCAGCCTTTCCCCAGGGGACTTCACGTACTTTCACAGCACCCGGAATGCCTTGATAATCAAATGCAAGCATAAGGGCAATGTGACCACTCTTGTCATGACCAAGTGGTGCAAGATCCTCTGCTTTTTTCCTCTCCCTTAATCCCATCACTTGCTCTGGCTGCTCTGTGCTGCCGCTTGCTTTTCCATCTCACAGCCCTCTGACTCTCCCAGGGTGACCTTGAGCTGCCAGCCTTGCAGACAGTCCCCACCCCAGCCCCATGAGTACTTCTCTAGATCCCATTGGAGAGATGTTACTGGTGGTTTGGCACACTGGGGTCCGGAGCGGCATCCATCATCTCTGCATGAGTGCATCCTGCAGGCAGCTGCTCTGCTGCTGCTGGCAGGCATCTCTTGAAGAAACACGTTATATTTATGGCTGGTTTTTAGCTCACTGCCAGTAAAGGCAGTTCAGCCTCACTCTGTTGCTGCATCATTTCCAATGGAGGTGCCTCTGCCTCCAGTGCACGTTTTGCCAACAAGCACTTTGATTTTCCGCCAAACATTTAAGTGACCTTATGGCAGGATTGGAAGGCAAGGCTCTGGAGCTCCACCTCCCCATGGTCCCTGTAGGCCTCTGTTCTCCCTTCTGCTGCCTCCTTCATATATTTTTGTTCTATGTCTGCTTGCAGGGTTGCCTGAGACATTAAAAAGAAATGCCTCTACCACTAAGACAATGTGTAGTAATAAGGAACTTGATCTCACATACATTGGGATGTTCTGAGAACCGTTTTAATTTCTGCTAATCGGTAAATGAAAAATGAATTACTTCAGATGTCATGTCCTACTGCACGAGTCTTGTAATGTTTAGAAAAGCCATAACAGAGTTACCCAGTAATTGAAGGGCTCTACATGAGTGAACTTTGTAATTGCATATTCTTCTCCTTGAGTCTGGGAGGCAGAAAGGAAAAGCAGATCAGGCCACGTCTTAATGAAACAGCTCAGTCCTGCAGTGCTAGTGAAGCTAAAAGTAAACAAACCATGATCGTTATTTTATATCGCGGCTCCCCGGCCCTGCGGCAGCCCTGTGTGTGTTGTGCTGTCTCCCACCTTACTTCTCTTTTCAGCCCTCTTCCAGGCTGTCCTCAGCCCCAGGGGCAGCCTTCACCCCAGGTGCACCCAAGACCAGCAGCTGCCCCCATTCAAGTACTACCTCACACCACAGGAGACACAAACAACTTTGGAGACAGATATGGCTTTGGAGGGTTTCCATCTCTTCTCTGAGTTGCCAGTCCTGACCAGCCCAGATGGAGCAGGAAAAACTCCTGCGTAACCCTTCCCATCCAGACCAGTTGGGACAGTCCTTCCTGCCACATCCTCATCTCCGCTCCCAGCTGGGAAACGCTGCCTTTGAGTACTGGAGATGTGCTCTGTGCTTCTGTTCTCACCTTATTATTGGATTCCATGTGTTGAGTGTGTTCATGGCTCACCCAGTTTCCCACCCCTCTGCCCTCAGTCCTGGCTCAGGTTCACTTGAGAGTGCAATGGCAAATGAGAACCCTCAAATCCTGTGCTGTTGTCATTTCCCACTCCCCTTCATTGATAAGCTGATGGTACCAGCATGAAGCAGCTCTTTAGTGCAGGTGCTGCACTTTTGGAAGGAGCATCTCACTGCTGTAAGGCTGCCAACAGCACCTGGCCATTTTCTTGTTTGTGAAGAAAGCAGGAAGATGAGGCAAATATTACAGAGTAAAGATTTTCTCAGCTCTAATGTTGAAGGGTTTTTCAGCTTTCTCAGAGAAAAAAAAGCAAAAAAAAAGCCTACTGCTCTGTTTGTTTCACTGTCTTTAAAAGTGGGATCTATCATCTGGAGAGTCAAACCAGCATCCATTTCTGTGGATTTTCCATGGCTGCTCCTCAGCAGCCGATGGCATAATGTTTTCTGAAATGGCCATTAGCTGACTGTCTTTATGAACAGCTTCTCAAGGAAGTAGCTGCAAAGTTCAATTTGATGAATTATGAGCACATCTCGGATAAGAATTGCATTATATGGTACTTGCACGCTGAAAGCTTTAACTTTATACTTTGAACTTTTAAAATACACATTGATGGATCTGATGAGGACTGAAGAAGTAGAAAGGTAAAGGTCCCCAAGGATGAGAGATAATAAGGAGTAATTGCTGTCTTTCTTCCATGGAAAAAAAAGAAGTATATTTTGAAGAATTCTGTTTAGCTGAGGATTTTTCTAGTAAAAAAACGGTTTGTAGAAAAAAAAATTACTGGAAAACCTCTTTAATTGGTTGAAAATTTATTACAATAAGCCATAACGTAAGGGTACTTGATCTGTGCTGAAGAGTTGTTTGGCTTCGTGGTGTCGCATCAGATTTATCCCAGCATCCTGGGGAGCAAAATTGAGTTCACTCTTGTATCTCACACAGGATAAATCTAAGTATTGTCTGAAATACTTTAATTAAGAAGAGCCAGAGTGAAACAACAGTGCATTTCTCTTTTGGAAGTAACTAGATCGTTCTAGCTCACGAAATGGATGGGATCTGCAGTAAATCTCCAGAAGTTTAAAAGCCTCAGTACTTCTGGTGAAAGCCCAGGAGCTACAGACTAGGACATTTCTTCTCTGGGATGCTGAAACAGCTTCACTCTGTATTCAGGACAAGTCTGGAGCTGAACTCACTCCAACACCCAAGTGCTCAGGGGTATTCAGGTATCTTGATTTCACATGCGCAGCACTGTGATTTCTATGCACTGAAGGCTCTTCACTTAATCGGTGCTATTATCACACCTGATGAGGCACAGCAGGTGATATTTGAGATGCTTACCTTTTGATTCCTTGCAACCGAGCAACATTTAGTAAGAATTACTTAAATCAGCTAATCAAAAACATGTTCAATGACATTAGGATGAAGTGGGCTGTATAACACCTAAGTGAAGTTATTCTTCTTGTGGAAATCCTTCTGTAAAGAGAAAAGCAAGTAAATACCAGTATGATCTATATATTGTAAGCTCTTTGCTCCTTGGGCTATTGATAATTTATTCCCAAAAATCCTTTCTTATTCCATATTTCAGGTAAGGTTTGTCTTTGCTCTAGTGGGACAGGTTTGCACAAACGTTTCCTACTCATGCTTTGGTGGCATAGTCGAGACTGGCCAAGAGCCTGTGTGATAGGTGCCAAAGCAAGGGCACACAGAGGTACAGCTGGGCTGTAGCTGGGCTCTGCCAACACCTCTGTGTGCAACTGGGACAGCCTGGTGTCTGTCTTTCCATGCCAGGAAAATGGGACAATGGGGCCATTTGCAGGTGGATTTTGATGGTGTTGCATTGTAGGCAGTGGTGTGGGCCTTTCCAACACTGGTCCACGAGTTCCCATTTCTGTTGAATAGAACAAGGGTGTTCTCCAACTTCAGGAATTCAATTTCCATGGAGTTTGGCTACTCAAAAGAGGGCTGATGTTGAAATGACAAGCTGGCGGAGCTCTAAAGGTGCAAAGTTTGAAGCTTGGTTCAGTGGGCAGAGCAGGGAACAATTCACCTCCAACCACATGTCACCTCCATCTCTGGAAGCTGGGCAAGCTCCTTCTATCCGTGCGGAGGGGACCACAACACTTTGTGCTGCTTTGTCCCCCTTTGTGAGGGACTGATTTGGTACAGCGGGGAGACCTGAATAAACTGCTTGAACTCTGCAAACTGAGGACTTCCATTTTGATGAGAAATAAAGCAAGGGACACCACTGGCACAAAAAGCTAGAGAAAAGCATCAGTGGGAAGTCAGGGCCAGTGCTTTCTCCTCTCTGAAGTTATAGAGCCCTTGCGCTGCATTGCACAGTGTAGAGCAGCCCAGCCTGACAAGGCACAGGGCAGGATCAGTACCAGCTTCTTCACAGTGGGTTCAGTGGTGGCAGCATGGCCTTTGTTTGCTGAGGAAAACTGATTTGCTCTGAGGACTGATTTGCTGGGATTTGCTCTGATTTGCTCTGAGGAAAACTGAGGGATCGGGATTCCTGTTTAGAGGAGTCTGCTTTGAGAAAGCCCCATCTGTTGGCAAGACCTGCACACAGAGATGGAGCTGATCTTTCAGTTAAAGGGATGCTTAGGGACTGTCCTCCCCTCTCACTTCCCCAGCAGTGGCTGTCCCAGGTGAGAACTAATCCCCTTTCCATGCTGTCTCCCTTTCCCAGCCAAGTGGGACTTTTATTTCACTGGCCTGAAACTAGGTGTTAAAATACTCCATAGCTCATCGAACAAAAAATAATCTGTGATTCTCTGTTTCTCACAAAAATGCATACTTTCTTCTTCTTTAAAGTACTTTCCTTTAAAAGAAATTGGTGTTAAGATATGAGACACCTTTTCCTTCCTGAAAAAAACTCCTTTTGGCCTTTACCAGTGGTGGCAAGGAAGCACCGAGAGCAGTTGGATAATGCCATTCTGTGGGCAAACACATAGGCAAATTACTGTCAAATAAATATTGAAATAGCCCTAGTGTGGATTAAGTTCTTTTTTTCCTTTTTGTAATGGGAAGGGATGGGGTCATGTCCAAATATTTTACGTTAAATTCTGCAGCTTTCCTGTTTTCTGTTACCAAGGCATTGCATAAATGCGCCCCAGCTCACTGACAGTTCACATTAAGCTCAGTGGAGCTGTGTTCAATCACCTTCCCCTGGAAATCAGTGAAGGAGCGAGGGCAGAGCCATGCAGCAGAGCCACCACTCCACAGTGCTCCAAGAATGAGTCACCACAGCAAAGGCTCCTGTCTGGGGGAGCCAGAGCCACCACTCTCTAATGTGCTGGGCTTTCTGCACCCAGAAACTTCTCAAGCCTCTTCCTCTTTCTTTCTTTTCTTCATGAGTTTTTATTCCTTTTCTTCATTTCTCTCACCTGCCTTCCTGCCCTGCAGAACTCTTTAAGGTTTTATCAATTAAGGGAGGAAAAGAAGCCATCTTTTCTCATCCCTGGAAGAGCTGAGAGCTGATCTCTGCAGAGAGGAAATACATCTATCCTCCTGCCCAGCTGAGTCTGTGGCACCATCGCTTTCACTGTGGGAAAGGTGGAGTGCAGAGGTTGCTCTCAGGCTTTTCTGACATGGCACCCTATTAATAAGCAGTGGGGATCCCATGGGGGCACATGGACAGAGCTGTGAGGGGTCTTGCTTTTGAACACCCTGTTCAGAGGTGTCAGAGGAGGAGCAGGGCAATTTGGTAAAAAGGACAACCAACGTCATGATACAGCTCAGGGCTTTCTTGGGACTTTCCTGTTCTCTGCTGACCAGGGCACAGCCCTGGGATGGGAGCAGTCACATGCTTCTCCCCCAAATCCCTGCACTGTTGTGGGGCGTGAGGGCACAGTCGTTTCATCCTCTGGCTACCTCCAGCACAGCTGAGACTCTTGAGTCATCTGCTTTAACTGAAAAAATGTCATTTGACTTAAAACATGGGCAGGCTTCACTGCT
Organism: Platyrinchus mystaceus; assembly: GCA_035041135.1. NCBI lineage: Eukaryota > Metazoa > Chordata > Aves > Passeriformes > Tyrannidae > Platyrinchus > Platyrinchus mystaceus. Next base: position 14,833,877 of record JAWWLV010000183.1, on the reverse strand, counting down.
GCCCTGATGAGCAGCCAGATGAGGTGATGGTCCCTCAGCTTTGCAGTGACGGAGTCCCCAAGGGGAGCAGTAATGCTTTGAAAAAGAAGTCTCCCTTTCCACTTCTCCATCCCACTCCCAAATTCTGAGCTGCCACCCCTGTCATTGTCATCTTAGCAGTGGTGACAGGCACAAAACACTGCAGATGGGAAGGAACAGAGATAACTTAAAATTTCCTTTGTCCATGGTAAAGCCAAAGGCTGTTGGGATCAGCTCAGCTGGGAAGTCATGTCTTTTGTGGTAGCAGTAGGATGAGTTTTCCAGCAGGAGGCTGCAAGGCAGGTCCCACCCTACCCTCCTCACAGCTGTGGCTGCAACCTTTCATGTTTTCATTAGAGAGGTGCAGAAAAAGCCTGAGCAGTGTGGCAGCCTCGGCACTCCTCACAGGTGCCGCAGCAGCAGCCTCTGTGGGCGGAAAGGCAATTTGTGCTGTTTTTGGAGGATTGGGAGCTCTGCAGACGTGATGGCTTTTCAGACAGGACTCGCTCTGGAATAAACATTGGGTTTCAGCTCAGGACTATGTGAGATATATCCCTCTCTTGACCAGCACCCACATTTCCAGACATCACCAAAATACTCTTGATGGTCCCAGAGGGGTGTGTGGTGGTTTTGCTGGGTGCATTAAAGCTGAGATGCCTGTCTGCTTGCACCCAGCCTGTAGGCAGGGAGATGCCTGTGTTTTGTTGCTAGAGTTCTCATCGCCCTGTCAGAGATAAGTGCCCTATTCACAGGGCTGCTAGAACAGCTAATATCATTGAAAATTGCAGAAAACCATGAAAAAGCAGAGCTGTGCTCCCCTACATCCCTCTCAGAGCCCCCAGTCTGATGTGCCCAGCTCTAGCTGCTCACTCGTGTACTACCGTACTACCGTAGGGATTAGGAGCCCCAGAGGGCAACCCACACCTCTACCAGGCTGAGCCCTGCAGAGATGTGGTCCTTCCCCAGGGAGCTTCCAGGCCAAGAGCCCACACCAAAGACTGTGGCTACCAGGTAGCCACAGGCTTAAAGCCACGTCTGAGCAACACAAAGAATTGTCCAGAGCTGGATTTTTCTTCAGTCCTTTAAGGGGATTCGTTCTCTCTTGCTGCTGCGGTGAAGGTATTCATTGCACCCCAGGGCACACAGATCTTGCCTGCAATGGGGCAGTGCTGCCTCTGCATTCCACAGGGATGCCCAGTCTTGCAGGGGAGCTGTGGGATGAGACAGTCCTGGTCACAGAGGTGGCAGAGTCTGGATTATTTCTTTTTATAATCACTCACATAGATTTTCCTATGGGTTCTCCAGGTTTTAGGGTGCTGCCCAGTCAGGGGATCCCCCCAGGTGAGTCAAGAAAAGTCTCTCAGCAAATTGCTGCCAAAATGGAGATTGGGATCAGCACCCAGCTCTGCTGAAATGCCTGGGGAGATGCCACCCTGTGACAAAGCCCCAAACATATCCATACATATAGCCATATATATATACATGTGTGTGTGTATGTATATATATATATATACATACACACACACATACACACCTATTTCAAGTCCCTTGTTGTCTGTTGCTGGCTGGCACAGTGCTTACACACGTGAGGGTACTCACAGGAAGCATTTGAGCTGGTGGTAGTAACATACATGTTTAATTTCAAAGGATGGAAGGGCAGCTCTTGTAACTGTGTGTGAAGACAGACTGATCATTAGTAGATGTTTATTGAAGTTTACCAGCTCTGTAACAATGGGTTTCTCTTCTCCATCGGACACCATTTGTCGGTAATTATGTTCCTAATATAGAAATCATTTGGCATTTATTTGCCATAATAAAACTTCCCATTGCATTTAAATTCAATGTGAAGACTTAAGTATATTTAGGAGACACAGCTGAAGACCTGAAATTAAATATTCCTGGTTTCCTTTTTCAAACAAGACAAACTCAGGTAAATGCTAGCAGTCAGATCCATGTGTGAAGATTTGTGAGCAGCTGCATGTGCACCCAGAGAGAGATGGTAGGCCTTGTCATGTGGACAAGTCATTCAGCATCTTCTCATTGACTTGTCCAGGGCACTGGTTCTGTGGGTGATGTTCATGCTACTTTGCACATCCAAACAGGGAAAATGCACTGGTGAAGAAGAACTACAGGTCTTAGGATCTCCATCAGCTATCTTGGTTTTCTGTACAGCTTGCACTTTTCAAAATGTTTGCTTTAATGGTTGTGGTAGCAGGATGTTGGTAACTGGGCTGTTTCCATCTGAGCTGGTGCTCAGGAGCAACCCAGGCAGCACACATAGGTCAGCACAGCTAGAGCTGGGCCAGCCCAGAAGGCCACATCCTGGCCTAGTTACACTACTGTCCCCAGCCCTGCTGTGTTTAAAGGAGACTAGGTGGGCAAATTTGCTATACTTAATTTGCAGTTAAAAGAACAAACCCAGGAAACACATCCCATGTCTGCCTGCTGGTGGGTGAGCAGCTGCAGCTGTGGTAGCAATGTGTGGATGGTCTCCCAGCACTGATAAATGACAAATAAAATGGCCAGGTGAAACACTGCCCCCAGCACTCCACAGGGGTGACACTGCTCCTGACGTGGTTATTTTTTCCTGTAGCAGTGAAGATTCTAAGGTTAAAGTGAAACATGTGGTCAAAAATGGCTTTTTACATTTCTGTAAAAGTCCCTGCTTTCTTCTTCCCAAAA
>JAWWLV010000183.1:14772364-14823394 GCA_035041135.1 Platyrinchus mystaceus | reverse complement strand
CATCCATCCATCCATCCATCCATCCATCCATCCATCCATCCATCCATCCATCCATCCATCCATCCATCCACCCATTCTCTTGCTCTCCAGTTCCAGTTGCCAAGACAGGAGTCATGGGCATAGAGGCTTTAAATGCTCCTCTCTGATATTGTACAATAGTTGTGCAAAGCCCATGATTTTAAAAAGACCCTGAGTTTTAGAAGGTTTAGAAGGTTTTAGAAGCACATGATGGTATTGCCTGCACTCTGGTGCTGATACATTGTGGAATATGCCATAGTGCAATGCTACAGCGTATTTAATCTATACAGATCCTTTGTAGTTGCTCCTGGGCCACATCCACTCTGATGCTCTATTTGCTTCTATTCACATCTTCTGATGCTTCTATTTAGCAAATAGAAAATCTGTTTGAACCAACCTTCCCAGACCTACAACTGTTTGCAGTCTCGGGGAGTTCAACTGATTTACAGTTGGTATCGCTGACTCTTCCTGTATTGTGGGCTATTTCAGCTCCAAAGATTCTCAGTTATCCAATGCTGGGGTTGGGATCCAGTCTCTTCTGGCTCTATTTTGTCTATGGTGGTGCACTGTTAAGAGCTGATGAGTGCTTTTATATGGCCTCCTCATCAGGACACTCACATCTGCAAGGAAGCAGCTGAGGTCACAGGGTATTTGAACTTCAGCCTGAGATCCTGAGCTAAAAAGCTTGAGGCAAGTTTGCTGATGTCTCCTGGCTGTCCCATCCTGCTGAATCAGTTGTGCTGAGTGTGAGCTTTGCCTGTTCCCTGCTGAGCTTCAGTTGTAGCTTGCAAGCAATGGGTGCAATTGCTGCAAGGGAGACTTGCTGGCCTGTGCATTATAATGGAACTTTCTAGGATATTGATGCTGAGTATTACCAGATGCTCTGGCACATGGAAGAGAGGGGTTTTCATCACTGCACATTTCCATTACGTGGCTCTACTGGACCCTCCCTCCTCCCTGTTGCCTTTCTAGTATCTGAATAAGCCACAGCATCTGTAAGGGTACAGCTGGGAAGCTATGCCACAGCGGTGGCATTGGTGAATTTATAAAAAGAAAAGCCATCCTCCAAAAGATAATTGAGGAGGATGGCCAGGGCCTTGGGACAGCAGCAAGGGGAGAGCCAGACCTAAGCGGTGCTGGAAATGATCCTTTCCAACCTTCTAGGAAAAACCTGTTCTTGCTTGTGACCCTGGGTCTGAGAATTAAATCGCTGACTAGCACAGCTCAGGATGTTAATGATAGGTATTAAGGGGACATGTCAGATACAGCAATAAAAATAAACTGAACTGCCTGAGGCAGGCATGGGGGAGCTCTCAGGGGAGTGTAGGAAGGCTTTTCCAACAAACAAGGCTTCTTTGCAAGCTGCTGCAGTAAGACATAGACATCTTATGCAGGCAGTAGCTGCCTTGAATCTGCCAGTGCTGGTGCTTGGGAACCTTTGAAGACTGCTGGTGCCAAAGAAAGAGAAATACAGATCAGGCCTTAAATATTATAGTAATTACATTATTCATCTGTGTCACATTAGCAGTTGCAGGTTTTCACTCACAAGCCTCCAAGCAGAAGCACTGAAGCAAACAAGGGAACCAGGTTTGTTCCAAGTACTACACGTAGGTTATGAAACAGTGCAAGAGAATGAGTTACTTTAGTGGCAGGCACTGGTCCCAGCTTGCACCTTGGCTAAGGTCATCACAAATGTCAGACCTGGACTCCTAAGAAACCCTTTCTGAGGCATCTGGGTTGCAGAGCTTTGCAATTTGGGCAAAATGGGGAAACTTGGGGAAATTGATCCAAGAGAGACTGGTGTATTGCACCTGCAGATCTGGGTGGTGTGCCAAGGGAGGTGGTAGCAGAGGACAGACAGACAGCTCCAGACAGCTTTTTCAGAATGTGTCAGAGGGTTGGAGCTCTTTTTCCAGTGTGGATAGCAAACCATCACAGAGAGCTGGTTGGGCATGCTCTGAAGCCATTGTGAGCCTGGAGCTCACAAAGCTGCTCCTATTATCCGGCAGAAGCCTTCAAAGCTTTCTGGTACCACCAAGTCCTTAGTTCTGTCCCATTCTGCACTGGCAAAGCATCTGTAGAGCTTTCTACGTGCCTAAAGGTCACATCCCTCACTGACAACGTGGATGAGCTGCTGGTTGTTAAAAGTGCACTTCAGTGCAGCCCAGCAGCTACTGGGAACTCAACAGTCATTATCAGCTGAAGGAAGAAGGGCTCGTCTTTAGGTCTCTTCCCACAAGGTGGAATTGCTTAACACTGTGATCTTGCTAGAGCTTGAACATTTGAGCTGGAGATTTGGAGGGAGGGGGCCATGTATGCAGCCAGGCATTTAGACAAAGAGCTTTGCGAGTTTCAGATGTGCCAGTAAAGGGACGCTGCAGTGTTGCTGAGACCTTTCTTTGCAGCTCTAGTGGTGACCCAAGGATTAACAGGGTCACCTGCCAAATCCCTTGTCTGCTGGTCATAATGACAGTGGAGAGGGGTTAAGAAAAGATGTGATTTTCTAAGGGCTGTTATGAAATCTGAAAGGCACAGTGCTGTGATTGAGGTGGGCTCCCAAGGCCAGAAATGCAGGGACACATCAAGACCCGCTCCTGCAGCTGAAATTCATCAGCACATTCCACCTCTGAACAGCTCTTGGACCCTTCTGTCTGTGCACTCGCTGGGTAACAGGCTTTATCTTCTGTCTCACTTCTTTTCTCTTCTCTGTGCAAAAACCTCATACCCTAAGTTCTGTAGCAAAATGGAATTAAAAGATGAAAAATAATTACTCTGGTTATTGGTGGCACAAGCTAGATGTGGGATGCTAAATTGCAGTTCTCAGGGTTGCCAGAGAAGAAATACAGTATTTATTACTTGCCTTTTTTTTTTTTTCCTGGAAAATATTAAATTCTTCTGCAAGCTGGTTATTTTCCCCAGTGTTCAGCTCTGACCCATTTACCTCCTTGCCAGAGGGTAATCACACCCCAGTGCCATCTCCTGAACAGAGTCAGGACTGCTGCTGTGTGTGTCAGTGTCACTTAGTGCCAGATGCAGGGGGAGAGCCTCCTACCCCCTGGCATGGCTGACAGACTCCAGCCTCTTCATTATCCCCACAGCAAACTTCCTGGCAGCCTCTGCCAGCTGAGCAGTGTCAGGCAGTGTCCCTGCTGCTGCTCCAGCCTCTCTGTTCCCAACCAAGAGGAGCAGGGTTTGAAGTTTGCACCCAGGTGTGACTTCTCTGTGCCCTGAGCCCCATCTCCTTTGAGAGTGTATTTAGTACTGCACCTAAGCCTCCCTTTCTCTGCAAAACAGTGATGTTGGTTGTACATGGCTGCTAGTTGTTCTAGCAGTTCCTTCTTCTTTTTCTGTCTTTAATTGCTACCTTGGAGGGACCTGTTGCCACCACAGGCCTTGCAGTGTGCCAGACAGATGGTGAGGAGTCAGTCCATTACCTCCTTGAGAGAGAGAAATGATGCAGAATGATTTGGCTGGCACAGGCGCACGCGGGTCAGTGTGAGGGACCTGCAGGAAAGCCTTCGCACGCAGCACCAGCCTGTGCTCCCTGCACTCCCATCCCCTTGGCATCAGTCAGTTATTGGATAGGGAGATGAGGTCTGGGGAAAGCTGCAGTGGTGAAAGTGCAACCCCACACACATATCCAAACTCCCTTCCTGGTGCTCTGAGCTGATGGCTTTGCAGATTTGTCCTGCATTGGCTTATAGTGCTGTTGAGAACAAAGCTGAAGAGCTGATGGGAGGAAGGCATAGCTGCTGATCCCACCCTCAGAAACCAAATTTGGGGGCAATGGGTGCTGGGTGGCCTTTGCTCGGTTTTATGTCAGGAGAGGAGTTGCACAGCTGTGACCTTCCTGTGGACTCCGGCACCCATGCACCTTGCCTTGACCCGTTGGGACTGTTACCACCAAGCTTCCAGCCCCAAGAGGAGTCTGTTCACTACATCAACATCTTAGTGGCACAAAGAGGCCGCTTGTGTGGCTGGATTTGGTGGAGGCATGGAGCAGTTTTGGCTGTGACAGAGTGGGAATGGGCTGTTGAAGGGATCACCAAGTGTCCCCAATATTTGGTGTTTGCCTTGGCTGGGCCAGCTGCTGGGGCAGATGGTAGGAAGGGGACTGGGGCTAGCGAGCCCAGGGAGGAGATTGGGTTTAGCTGAACCCAGTCCTGCTTCAGCAGGGAACAAGCTCCCTCTCTGCTCAGCAGCTCTATGGCCATTTACTCTGTGACCAACTACGAAATAGCTGGTACCACCCACCTCACTAATGCTGCACATCCAAGATAGACGATTTGAGGGCTGTCTGCCCTTGCAGGATGTAAGCCAAGGAGCAAGGCTGGCACAGGCAGAGCAATCTCCTTCCAGTTGCAGCCCACAGACCTCAGCCTCAGGCTGAAGCTCTTGTCTGTTCCTCTCCAAATCCAGCCCTTTTCAGAGGAGAGCATTCGGTTCAGGGGTTTGGTCTTTGGACTGGTAGCAATGCCATGTATGCCCGTAGGAGGACAAGCCACCTCTTGTCCATCTTGCACTTCAGTCAGGGTTCAAAGGCCTCCTTATCTTGCAAAAAGCATTCCGAATTCCTGACCGACCTGGGCATTAAAGAGTAACCCAGCAGCTGAACTCCTTTTTACCCTGCGGAAGGATGGGACAAGCTTGACGGGTGACCCTGCTGTCCTAGGATATGTCTGACAATCATGCAGGGTGCTGAGGTCTCAGAAGAGATGACACTTCACGAGGACACTGGATTTGCACAAAATCTGGCCTAAACATTTTCAGTTCCTCTGAATCTTCTGTCCCTGCAGGAGGTTGAAGTCCATCTTTGTTTATCCTTCTGCCAGTCCCACTGCGATTTCAAGGGCATGTATCTCACAGTTAGAGGTGGCCTATATACTTGGATGCCAGAAGAGACTGTCTCTCCCCAGCCTGTTTACGTGCTTGATTTTTGATTTGAAGGAGAGGTTATGGACCACGTCCCCAAGTCTTGTTAAAGACACCAATTTCTGCTCTTGGTTTTATAGGGCAGTTTTCTCAGCAGTGTAAATCTGAGTGGGGAGGTTTTATGCTGGATGACAGAGAGGAGTCCAGGCTTAGGATATTTATAATGTAGCTTGTACAAAGCTATTTGACATAGTGAATGGATTTGGGGGAGTTATTTCTATTTTTTTCTTCCTCTGTGGAAGGAGCAATGACGTTTACCTTGGAATACAGCCTGAATTTGTCATCACCTAAAGGCAGGGTGTCCTGACCACAGCAACTTATGTTGTTTGCAGCAAGTTCTGTGGGATGTGAATTGCCGCTGAAAGATCCTACCTAGGGCTGTGATCCTGTCAGATCTCACAAAGTGGCACAGAACCAGCTCATGTGAGGCCTCGGAAAGAAAGCTTGGCTCTCTGAGATGCTTATGTACTAGGATGCCCTGGCTGAGGATGTTGTCTGGCCTCTATTTGAGGGAGCAACTGAACTTCCTGGTTTGTGATCACCATCACAGCTCTACTGTCATGGGGATGTTAGTTTTGGTGTCTTGCCCTCGTCTGTCATGCCTCGCTCAGGTCTCTATGCTTTACCGGTGAGATGCAGGATTCCTCTCCATTGCCTCTTCATCAGTGCTGTCAGGAAACATGGGGCCATGTGCTGGTGAACAACTGCCATGCTCCATCCCAGATGTGGACCAGGTAAAAGCACCTATGCTCATAGGTGCTCTTTGAGATCTCCAAACCACCACAATGATGTAAAACAGTAATGTGCCCCAAGTAACTAATGTCTTATCTTTTTTCCTTCTTCCCTTCCTCTTGTCCCCTCTCCCTGTTGCCTCCCCTTGCAGTGGCAGGCCATCTCTCTGACAGTCATTGAGAAGGTTCAGATAGCAGCAGCCATCCTGGGTTCCCTCTTCCTCATCGCCAGTATCTCGTGGCTCATCTGGTCGACCTTCAGTCCTTCAGCCAAATGGCAGCGCCAGGACCTGCTCTTCCAGATCTGCTATGGAATGTACGGCTTCATGGACATTGTCTGTATAGGTGGGTGATCGTGTCTCACAGTGCAGCCAAGGGTGCCCACTCGCTCACCTGTGGAGAGGAGCAGGAGATGGCATGGAGAGCCAGCCGATACAGCTTGGCTTGGATTGAGCATCCATGGCTTTTCCTTCTCTTTGCTTTTGTGACACCTTCTTTGCTGTCCTCTCTATTCCTCTGGGCGGCCCCAGAGTGTCTTCTTGGCTGGAATGGCAGAGGGACCTGCAGCAACCCCAGAGAGAAACAAATCTCTCCTCAGATCAAAAAGTGGATGGGGAGGTCTGGGGGAAGCAGGGAGGTATAAGGCTTTAGAGAAATTCCTTTCTATCTGGAATAGCTAATTTAGGGATTGCCCCGTGGGTGGGCATGGCAGGGTCTCTCCACATGCAGCTCCTTGGCTCTCCAACCCAGTCTCTCCGTCAGGCAGAGGTGGCAGCCTCTTCTTTGGTACACCTTGGAGCTGCAGGTTCCAACCAGGTCATGGACCAGCCCGAGGTACTTTTCAGGTTACTGGTACAGAGCAGCTCTGAGGATGAAGCCATGTCACTCACAGTGCAAATGCCCAGAGGGCAGCCTGGCCCCAGAAGTCTTCCTGGGAGCTCAGGCTTTAGCCCCAGTGCAGTTCTGCAGGATGGGGGAATGCAGCTGCCAGTGCCTGAAACAGTGTGGTGAACACAGGGAACCTCTAAAATGTGCTCCTGAGCAGTGTCCACCCAAGCACAGGCCACTATAGCTAACGTCAGTTCAACTGACCCTGACAGGAAGCAAAAATGGTACCAGAGAGTTTTTCATGTCTGGATCCTCCCATCACTGGTATAAAGCTGGAAGGAACCCTGCAAAACTCAGTGGAAAAGGCAATCCTCTTGACTTGGTGGAAATGTGTGTGTGTATGGATAGAGCCATTCCAGAGGGAAGGACCACAGCCCCCGGTTCAGCCCTCAGAGCAAGCAGGACAGAGCAGCAGTTGGTGAAATTTGGGTACAGAAGTAAAACAGACCCAGTGGCAGGGACAGAATTCTGGAGTGCACACCCTGGTGTCTGGTTTCAAATGGCTCTTGGCTTCAGCAGCCTTCCAACATGGGACTTGGGCCTTCCAAAACCAAGAATAATTCCTCCTATTGTTGCCACCCCTGTGCTAGCAAAGAGAGGTGAGCTTGGCCTGTAGAGATCATCCTGCTCCTTCATGAGATGCTGGTGGAGCTACCATATCTCCCCAGGAACAAATAGTGCCAAAGGGGCTGAAAGAGAGATGGGCAGCACCCACATGTTGGCTGAATAGCCACTGGTGATGTCCTCTTGTTGGTGGAATTGAAAGTGGAAAAAAATTATCCCTATACATGTGTGATGTGCATTTGGCGGAGGACAGAAGTGGAGAGCTCTGGCCTGGGCGGACATCAGTAACGTGATTAACTGGCTTTGATAAAGCTTCAAGAGCTGAGGGGAACTGATTAGCTCATCTGTCAATAGAAGCTAAATCCTCCCACACAGCAGAGAATAAACCATGCCAGTCTTGAACTGAAGGGGAACTGGGAAGACAGATTCAGATTTCAGGTTCTTTTTTTTTTGTTCAGTTTTCTAAGGGTCTGGCCTCTGTTTCTCTTTTCCACCTTCTCGGGGGGAAAAATAAGGCCATTTGCATCTCCACAGATGTCACCATTAAACTTAATGCCCTAAGCTGAGAGCTTTGACTTTTTTCCAGCTAAAGAACAAGCAGCCATACCATTTGCAGGAAAATTTCAGAGTCGTGACTTGGGGCAGCCCCTTGTCTCATGTTCTTCCCTGCGCAGCTGGGGTGCCAGGCATGCTGGCTTTCCCACAAACTCAAAAGCCAGTGGGAAGCATTACAGATGCAGTGAGTTAACATGTCTGTATGTGGGTTCTTTTGCCCAGCACTCAGAAACTAACCAGAGCTGGCTCCACTTGGACTGTGTGCAGCACGTCTGCCTGTGCTGCCAGGCAGCCCACCCATGCTCAACCAGGAGAGGTGGTGTTCTGGACCACATGAGCCTCTGTATCCATTTCTGTACAAAAGCTCATCTGTGCATGCTGCCAGCACTCTGCCCCTGCCACTCCATGGTGTAAAACTTGCTTGTATAGTGCATCTATGCTCTTTGCAGTCCCAGCTGCTGCTGCTGCTGCTCCCAGCTCATCAGTGGAGAGGAAAGGAGCTCTGAGCAGTGCTAACTGAGGTTGGGTGATCACTGTCCTCCCTACCTCCTCCTCCTCCTCCTCTTCCTCTGCCCAGTTTGAACTAAGTGATATGGGATCTTCACAGGGATCTGTGACTCCCTGGCTATTCATGTGGTCAGGTCTCTCCTTTGAGGGACTTCTCTTCAGCCCTGCAGATTTTGGGGGCCTGCACTAGCATGAGCCAAATTGAGAGGCCAGGCCAGGCCAGGTCAGGCCAGTGGAAGGGATTCATCAAAGGGAATTCTCTCCTATGAAGAAGGTCTGAGAGTGTTGGGGCTGTTCAGCCTGGAGAAGAGAAGGCTCCGGGGATACCAGTTTTCCAGTACATAGAAGGGCCTACAAGAAAGATAAAGAGGGACTTTTTGCAAGGGCATGTAGTGATAGGACAGGGGTAATGGCTTTAATTTGAAAGAGAGTAGATTTAGATTAGATATTAGAAAGAAATTCTTTACTGTGGGCGTGGTGAGGCAGTGAAACAGGTTGCCCAGAGAACTTGTGGATGCCCCATCCCTGGAAGTGTTCAAGGCCAGGAGTTTTGAGCAACCTGATGTACTGGAAAATGTCCTTGCCCACAGCAGAGGGGATGAAACTAGATGATCATTACGGTCCCTTCCAACCCAACCCATTCTATAATTCTATGAACACCACAACTGAATTTAATTCCTCATTCATTATAGTTTTGTGCAACTGTGATGGATGCAGTTTCCAGCTCCCTAGAAGACTTGCAATGAGTTCCTCACTGTGGATCAGCTATTTTCCCTCTCTTTATCCTTCTCCCAAACCTGGCTGCTTCATGCAGGGTCTTTTGATCACAGCTGGGCAAAGCCAGCTTTGGAGATTGAAAGTTCTGCTCCTGACTGCCAGCATGGCCCGAAGCCTCTTGTTACTCCTCCCTGGGTTTTAGTTCCGCTTCTGCAAGTTCAGGATAAAACCTCTCATGGATAATTGCAGTGACAACAGATCTTGAAACACTGGAGTGCTGTCTGTGCAATCCAGTGTCTCCTCCTCTGCAGTACAGTCCTTTTCCCCTTTTGCTATCCAGCCTGTGGGTGTGTAGGAAAAAATTTAGGAACTCTGAAATGTTCAGTCATGGGGAAAGGGCAGGACATTAGGTGCGCTCAGATCACACACTTGTTTTTTCCGGCTAATATAACACACACGTTGTCTATACATTGTTTGGTAACAGGCCCGGCAGCCTTAGCTAGCAGGTTATACTGTAGGTCCTACACTAATTCCAATTGTTTCTTCCTCCAGTTTGACCGCCAAATTTTGCTTTCACTGGCAGAGGAGCAGAGGTTTGAAAGACAAGGTACTTACTGAAGAGCAGATGTTCTGAAACAGAGCTCCTTTAGTTGTCCTTGGATGTCTCACGTCCATTGGGTAGCCAGGGACATTTGTCCAGGATGCTGGTTTATATACCCTGTCACCGGAGGTGTTCAGTAGGACACTTCCTGTGGCACTATGGAGCCTCAAAGCTGGAGAAGTCACTAAATCTGCAGAGATCCGAGTAACGTCAAACAGGGAATACACACCTAGTCAACAACTGCCCAGCTGTTTTGTGTTATCTCCTCTCTACCAAGTCATTAAGGGATTTAGGTAGCAATTTGCCAAGACAGAGGCATCTGTGGCCATTTGCATGGGTAATCCTATGGCACCACTGGTCTTTCCAATGTGGAGTCAAAGTGGAGGGCACAAGTGCTCCTTTGTATATATAGCTCCCTAAGCACAGATCATTTTGTTGTTGTTATCTTCACTTGAGCTGTACTTGATCTGTAATACTCAGATCGTCTCAAAGCTGAACTCTCAAAATACATCTGTTAACTCAGAGACTATTGATCTATGCAACAAAATCCAGGGGTCCTGAGTTTGACCCTTAGCCACTAACATTCAGTAGGACACTCCTTCTCTTTGGACCCTGCTAGATCCTAGCATGCTCCACAAAAACAATTGGAAGGGACAGACACCACTTTCTACCACTTCACCCACCATGGAAATAAAACTACAACCAAAATGCAACTAATCTGCTCTTCATGACCATCAGGACAGATGGTAGGGCCCCAAGGACCAGAAGGTACATCCATTCGGGCAAGATGTGCAAGATGGTCTTTTAACATTGTTCTCCCCCTTGCTCTCAGACATTTAACAGGAGGGCAGGAGGAACTGGAAAGAGTTGCTTGGGATTTGTGGGAACCTCCAGTACTGGATTTTTTTTAAGAACCTGTTGGAAGACATATGTCAAGAACAGGTTTGCAGAGAGATGATCCCAGTTAGTGAAGGAGGAACCGATTAAATGCTTCTTGATATCCAGCCAGTCTCAATGTCTTTGATACCGATCTCTTTCATCTCTGCTATCTCTGGTCATGTCTGTAAGACAAATATGAGAGTTGGATTAAACTAGAACCTGGTGATGATGCCAGCATAGGTATTGCTCTTCTGTGAAGCCATCTACAACAGAGATTTGAAATTGAGGCCTAGGAAGGGAATGAGAAGTTAAATGGAGACTGTTCATTTGATTAACTGTTCTCTCCATGGTCCATGAGAGGTAAATCCAGAAAGCTGACATGGAGATTAGCAGAAATGAGGTTATTGAAATGCACAGATAAATGGAATGAGCCTTTGTAGGCCTCAGTTACTGAGTAGGGAGAGTAGCAGCTAAGAGCTGGGCTGTAAATCCTGAGAGATGCCTTCCTGTTAATTAAATGACAGTCCTTGGAGGGGAAAGGAGGAGTTTGCCTCTCTCTCTGTCAAGGTGCAATTAGGAAAAGTCAGTGTTTGTACATTAAGGTGTCATTTGGCATCAGTAGGACAGGAAACCATCTCTTGTTAAACACGGAGGAACTCTGCCAGCTAATGAGAACATGTCACAGCCTAGGCTTGGGCACCACCAGATCAGCTCCGGGGGAGAAGCATGCCCCAGGAGGGCCCGTGGCCCTCTGTGTGTTCGGGGCTGTCACCATTAGTGTTTGTGTGTGCTGTCCTGTTTGGGCTCACACAGGGGCTATCCCTGAGCTTGGCATGCTGGGGGGCTTATCCCCAGCAATGCAAAACTAATCCAATCTGCCTCTCCTTGCATCACTGTCTGACGGGGACTGTTGCTTTGTCCATGCCCATCAGTCCTTGCTCTCTGGCTCACCCTGCTTCAGTGCTGACAGCAGTGCACTTTCGCAGGGACTAAATCCTTGTGCTCTTTTGAGCTTTTCCCGCTCTTTCCCTGGCAGTCAGTCCCTAATAGTATTTGCCTCCACAACAGCAACTGCATTGAAGCTCAGGAGTACAAGAGAGGCAAAGCAGGACCATTCATCCAGCCAACGATTTTTTTTGGCACACCATGGCAATCCATTACAGATCAGGAAGTGTCTGCCTGCTGTTTTTAATCCCAGCTGCCAGCAAGAATAATCAAAAGCATCCAGTATGTCTGACGGCATCTCTGCACAACCGTAGGTAATAACATAAGAAATCAATAGCCAATTAAAACTGATCCACAGCATTTGATCTTTCATAGTGCAATGGGAACAGTAATTAATGGAGCTTCCTTGAGACAGTGACAATTCAAGCTTCCTGCCAAGAGTAATGCGGTTTCATTTTAAATGAGCTTTGCTTCCTAGAGAAAATGCCAGTCTGAGGTAGCCTGAGGGTATTTTCTAGCCAGGTCACTCGGGCCCTCAGCATTCAAAGGATTTAGGAGACAAAGCCACAACAAAATAAAGAGAAACTGAGAAATGAGGTGTCTTCAGGGTCTTAGTCTTCATCTGTATTGATCCAATTCTCAAAAGGAAAGCAGATGTTTTCATTCAGGTCTGCATAGTTCCTCAAGGTACAAAGCAGGAAGAATTGCTACAGCAGCAGTAGGGAATCCGTCTTGAGGAAGCACCAAGCTCATGTGTTGGCTTGATGACACCCTAAAGGCAGAGCACAAGGCAAAGAAGTTCAGCAAATGTCTGGAGGAGAAAGCTGACACCAGCAAACGCATCAAATGTGTGTGGCTTTGACATACCTGGAAGACACCCATGAGAATATACAGAAGTCTTCCATGCCTTTCAACATGATGCACTGCTTGCCACGCTCTTCATGCCCTTCTTACCCAGTTTGCCTGTAAACTGGAGCTACCAGAAGCTAATTGAAGTGGCCAGATCCAGGTCCTACCTTCACAGCCAGCAGTCAGGATAAAATCAGGCAGCCAGATCACCTTTTTTTTTCACTGTGAACCCTGGTTTGCACACATTCAGCCAAATGTGCATGCTTGAAAAACCACTGAGCAAATCGTTGATCTATCAGGTGTAAAGAGGGGTGTGGAGACAGAAATAGTCTGCACAGGTCACGTTATGGGGTTCTCAATCCAGCTGGGCAAAGTCCATTTCTGAGAGCAATTACTACAGGCCTTGTAGCTGGGCCGGCACTGGGAGAAGCGGCGCTGCACAGCTGATCTGACAACCGACTCCTTGGCTGCTATCCAGGAACAGCGGACGCTCAGCAAAATCCAGACAGGCCACCCCTCTGTTCCTGAAAGATGGGACCTATTTTTATCTAATGCTGCATTGATTATTCCATAAGAGAGTGGGGCAGCCGGTGTGCGTGCATGGGTGCTGCTCTAGCCAGCGGGCATGTCTGCAAAGGCTCAATGTGCCCGCCGAACTCCAGTGCAGCTCTGGCAGCTCTCTGCAGAGTGAGCATGTCGGTGCTGAGCAGAGCCACAGGGTTTGGACCTGCCTCTGAACGCTCCCCCTTTTTGTAGGGAACAAACTCGGCTTGCAGCACAATCAGAGCAGCACCTGGCCTTTCACACGTGTTTGTTCAGCTGCACACTCCTTCACCACATCTATCTCCATGCAGGGTCCCACAGTTGCAGCAGGGCTCCAGAGATCTATTTTGTCGTGAGTAACCATATGGTGCTCTCTGCTCCAGTGGATCAATGTGTTTAGCATTTAATGAGGGCACCATAATTAACATTTTCTGAGGGAAAAAAAAATTTTTTTGCCTTGTGAATTGCACCTTGTGCTTTCAAGTGTGATACATTATAATCAGAATGATGCTTCCCTGTCACTAAACTGCATGCTGAAATGAAGTGCCTGGTGTCCCTGGGTTAAGTTTCCATACGTAGGCAGAGGCAGAAGCACTCACCTGCCCGTCATAGCTTCTACACTATAGCAGGAAATTCCCTTGTAGGCAGCTGGTAGGATCTCCCATGCCAGCTGCACAAATTGTGGTATCTACTAAAGGATAAAAAAAAGTCCTTAGCTCTGTGCCAGGCTGTGTTTTTCCAACTGCCTTCTGTCCTACTGCTCCTCCTACTACTGCCTGCATCCCCACAGACACTTTACTCCTGGAGATGGGAAGCTGTGGTCCGTGGCATGCTGTTGCGGCTGTATCAAGAGAATTCAACTCTGTGGTCAAAGATGAGACCACAGGAGGTCATCCCCCATGCACAGTGATGAAGCTGCTTTTGGTGTGTTCCCAGCTCTGTGGGGAGCCAGAAGCAGACATAAGGGGGGATTAATATGAAACCACATTAATCCAGCTCTGGGATCACTTCTTAGAGACTGATCGATGACGGCTACCTACCAACAGAGCCATCTTTCAGATCCAGAATACAACAGTCTATAAGGAAGAATTGCAAACAGGCCCATGGGCTAAGTTGCTAAATTTAATTCTTCTTGGAAGTTTTTCCCTGAAGCAGTGCTTTTCTTCCTGCACCGAGATCCACTGATGGCAGCCATAGCCCAAGTCCCTCTGTCTCATGGCAGAGCTGGATCCATAATACCCATGTGACTATGCAGTGTTAAGTAGAAATTGTTCAGTAATATTAAATAGCTCCAGGGATCCTGCACCCAATAGTCCAGCCAGCACTTTACCTTCACAGCAAACAAGCCCACAGCAATGACATTCAGGCAGTGTGGAGTGAGCAGTCATCACTACCTGCTGAATGCAGAGAAGCCTGAAGAGCTGAAGGTCCAGACATTTACTGTGCCAGGTGGGACAGTTCACTTTGCTCAGCCACAGCCACATTATGAACCTCTCGGTGTCCTACAAGGCTCTTCTGAAGACCTTTACTGCAGGCTTAGCCACTCTTGTTCCTTTCACTGCTGTAATACTTGTCAGCTCAGCATTGGTGGATCCCATAGGTGCAGGTGAACTCTTACCTGCCCCATTAGCCTCCATCAGCATTCACTCGGCTGGATATTGCAGCTCATAAAGGTCTTCAGCTCTGGTGGAAGAAGCTTGTATACCCAGAGCAGGAAGGAAAGTTTTGCCCTCTTAGATATCCTAGCTAGTAATGGATCAGAAATAATAGACCCTTGTCCTCTTGGCTTCTACCACCCTAATTAATTTTGAATAGTGCTTCTGTGGGAGAGGTGAAGGCCTTGCAGGGGAGAAGGTGGAGTGAGACCTGTGAGGACAGCATAAGGAGCAGAGAGGAGAGGCTGCAGCACCCAAGGTGGAAGGCTTCTGAGAATCTCACAGAAATGCTGGATTTGCAATGAATGATTTTGTCATGGCTGTGCAGGACAAAGCAGCCAAACACAGGCTGCACCACAGTGTATCCCAGGAGCACATTTATCCCAACAAAAGGCTAGCCAGAGAGCACCATGAGCATCTTCTGCCTGAAATCCTTGGGATTCCTTCCTACACATCAGGGGGGAAAGATGCCCACATCTTGCTCCAACGAGGGAGTAGAAAAAATCACAATGCACATGCTGACCTGTGGCTTTAGAGGCACTCTCAGGTCCATTAACTTAGCCTGTGTGCCCTACATTTCCCTGGGGAATAAGGGTGATCTGTACTCACCTTTGTGTCTCTCCTAACTGGTTCCTGTTCCTCTTAGGGGAAGAGCACTGAGGTGGCTGGAGCAGGATGGAGGAATTGGGCTCAGGCAGGACCCGCATCCCTTAGAAAATGAAAAAATGTGAAACTATTCTCATTTTTCCTTACAGAATTTCATTTGCTAATAAAAGTAGAGAGGGAGACACTAGTTCTACCTTCAATAAGCAAATGTCATGTTTTGATCATTATTGAATAAAGCATTTTGATTTAGCATTTAGAGATGACTGCTCATGCTGAGTATTTTAAATTCAGTGTCAGATTCTGGAATACAACATATAAAAAAAATCAAGTCCAAATGAAACATTTTCATCTGTCTGAAAATACACATGTATTCTTCCATTCTGGGGAAGAGTGACTTTTTCAGATCTCACTCCAAGCAAGTGTGAAGACAGATTCCCAAACCCTACACAGAACAGTGCTGTTGTCCAGCTTTGCCTTTAAAGAAGTGTCCTGGGAATGGCTAAGGATCCAGCATGACTGCACAGGAAGCACTTTGGTCAAAGTAACATTAGCTATGGTATGGCAAGGTTCAGAATGCAGACCTGGAGCAATGACTGCCATCGTACAAGCACAGTGAAATGGAAGCCACGAGCTTTTTCCCTTTTCACCATGAGTATTCAACTTCACGAACTTCTGTCAGGGAATGTCTGGAAACCTAAAGGTAGAAAAGACCCATAAAATCACCCAGAAATCAGGGTGTGCATTTAGCCAGTGTTCAATCTAGCTTGAAATGATTATTTACTCCCTTCTTTTAAAGACCTTGGAGTATCTGTCATGCACACAATGAGCGTCTTTCACCTGTTGTGCACAAAGCCTTTTCAAGATGTGGGGTGTTGCTGTCATGTCCATTTTAAATTTGATGAAAAAAGGCTCCAAGAGGATCTATACAATTGTAGCTACAAAATAAGGAGGGGAAAATTTAAGAGAGCAAGAGGGTGTATTAGTACTGCCTCCAAGCCCTGTCCCTTCTTTTCTGGCACAGTTATGAGTAGACTCACAAATGGGGAATGCTGCTGGAGAGGCATGATTCAAAAGCAAGGCTTCCGCTGGTAGAGCTCCCATCTCTATTTATTTATTTGCTTTTTCCAAGAAGAGTCTCATTTATTGCTGCCTGCATAACTAGAGACTGCCCTTTAATCCTCTGTTTTATCGTGCACTGTGAATTAAATACCATGGGAGTACAAGAGCCCTTGAGGGCACAACATCCATTTTGCTGTAGCTGTCCACAGCCAGCTGGGTTTACAGGAGTACTTGAGTTTATGTTTTATCTATTGCCTGAGCAAGGATTTCTTTGGGTTACATTTTCTGTATTTTCACTATTATTTCTTGTTTTGGTTTTGGGTGGTTTTTGTCCCAGTTTTGAGGCAAGGGGTAAAAGTACTAGTCTGGGCAGCACAGGAGAAATTAGTAGTGGTTGGTATTTCATATACTTACAGTTGCAAGTATTGTGGCATCTCTAGAGAAAGGGTGTTGCTGTGTGCAGTTTCTGGGGTCACCCCAGCTCCTCTGTCACTGACGGCATCCTGCAGACAGGCAGTGCTAATTTCCCATTGCAAACAAACCATGCGGGAGTGCTGAATGAAATTTCCCGTCCATTGGACATCTCCTGTCAGGTCCTTAATTTTGCCAGACTTTCCTCATTTTGAGTCTTACCAGCTCAGCCCTACAGGGCCCAGTCAGTGTGTTGCAGAGGAGCACCCGAGTCGGCAGGGGACGTGGCTGAGGATGTTTGCCCTGGGATGGAGGCAACACCTCACAGAGAAGATGAATCTACCTTGCAGCCATAAAAGCTCCCCAAATGCTTCTGCAACATGCTGTCCCCAGCTCGCACAAGCTCCACAAGCCCCATGATAGGCAGTCCTACCTGTCAACTCAATTCTTTCTGCTGGATAAAGCATTCGTCCTCCCACAGCTACAAATGCCATGTCTGTGGGATGGACTGCTCCTGCTTCCAAGAGGTGCTCATAGCATTCTGTGCACACAGGAATCGCTGCTGCTTGTTTGTGTTACATGAACTCATGACGCGCTGCAGTGTCACAACCTGGAAATTGTTCCTTGCCGCATAGCTCAGGAGCATCCTGCAAAATCACTGTGCTGCCTGGGGGAGAGATGCTGCCAGCTGCCACACCAAGCACTCCCAGCAGTACTAAAGGAGCTGCCTCCTCTCCCCAGCCCCCCACGCTCTGCTCCATGCCTGGTGGAGCAGCAACTGTGGGGATTCTCTGAGATGCCAGCACGCTGGATCCATCTCCCACCCAGCAGGACTCCTGCTGAGTCTGGGGGTGGGTGTTAATGGCTGCAGAGAGCTTGGGACACAGCGTAATCACCCACCCAGATGGGACCTGCTGCTCCCATGGCTCTGCCAGATGGAGCGGAGGAAGCAGAGAGGGAGAAGGGCTCCTTCTGCATTTGTGGGGGGCCCTGGCCTACCAGGGGCTGAGGAAGCTTTGAGGAACAGCTGCCCTTGAACGAGAGGAGATAAGCTGTAATAAACACAAGGTTTTCTGGTTAGTCATCAATTGGACGTTGTGGACCGGCCTGTTTGTGCTGTAATGACCCAAAATGGGAGAGTCCAAACCTCCATAAAATACCTCCAAGACAGCTGGAAGCAGCTTTTCTGTGTACACTGATGGGGGCTCTTCCCTAGCTATGAAGGTCTCAGCCTCTGAGAGGCTCCATTTCATTTTTGCTGGAGTCGTGGTCCCCGTGGCCTGAGGAGATCCAAGCATGGCGCACACATGCTGCGAAAGCCCTGTGACAGTGAAACCTTGTTACAGTGAATACACTTAGCAGAAGGAGTGCTTTATCTTCCCCAGACCCATGGATTCCATAATGGCACATGCCATCCAGTGATCAACAGCACTGTAACAGAGTCTAGCCATGCAGACATCCCAGTTCTGCCAAGCCAAAATACAGTCCAGATTCATACGTAACCAGTTCTTAAGATACTAAAAAAATGTGCATTGAGAATGATTGATAAGAAAATGCCTGATTATAATCAGCTAATTATTTTTCCATATGTTAAGCATTCATTCTAGCCCTAATCATTATGAATATATTTTCAGTTTATACTATCTCTCATTCAGTGCTGGCAATTGCTAAGTTTGCTCACCCTGTTTCAGTGTTATTCAGAGCAAACCTTTGCTAAATGTCTTGTGGACTATAGAAATCCTGACCACTGGTCAAGTGTCTTGTAACTATCAGAAATGTCTAAAAGACAGCATTAGAGGTTCTAGGTCATCCATTATGAACTACTCCTGCATGCAGGGCAGACTGTCCACTAAGCTCTTGAAACATTCCGGGGACAAAATTTATGTTTTGTTAAGTGGAGATGGCAGTTTTGAAGGAGTCTATACTTCCTCTTCGATTTCACCAGAAAACAAAAAATCCCTCAAAATCTGAATGTAGCAGTAGTTTGTATGGAAAGTGACTGTTTGATTAAAGCATTCCTGAGCTGAAGAAAAGTAAGGTGTGAGGATAATGGACTCCAGAAAAGCAGTGGCAGCAGCCTCAGGGGACCAGAGCAAGGAGTGTCTCTTGGGAAGAGAATTTGAAGGATAAAAGAGCTGTGAACAGCTCACAGCTGCCAAAAGGATGATACTAAAGGCACAACAGCAAACTGTGCCTGTGCAGGGGAAAGCTCAGAAGCATGGCAAGAGAGCACTGAGGCCACATCGGGAACTCTTTGAGGACCCAAAATCAGAAGCTGCAATCACACAAAAGGCAGAAAGAGTAACCTTCAACTAATGAAAAGTCTCTACAAATCACACAGACACGGGCAGCTATCAGGGTTGAACCCCAAGATGACTATCCAGGAATAAAAAAGGCAAAAAGAAATTAGTCCATAAGCATATGTAAAGAACAAGGCAACTCTAAGAGCTCAAATATTTTTTGATACACAGAGGGACAAAGAGTTAAATGTTGCCTTTGTTTCAGTCCTCAAAACTTAGCTAAAATAATTTTAATGTGGAGAAGGAAGCCCAGGGCAGAATCAGAAGAGAACAGCCTCAAATGAGTTAGCTCTGTCACTGTCAGCATGTCCTAATGAACTTCAGAGGAAGCTGCAGGAGCAGTCTCTGACCCACGACCATTTCATCTTCAAGAACTTGGGTTGCAGGATGCAGGAGGTGCGAGGCAGCTGGCAAAATGCAAGCAGAGTACCTATCTTTAAATATAACCTCTATCATTAAAGAAAGTAGGAATTGAGGATCAAGGAAATAAAGGGCAAATCAGCTTAACTGATTCATAAAAGGATAGTAGAATATCTTTGTAGCTAACCAACTGATGAGTACGAGAGTATAACCATATGTAATTTGGAAGGCTCATTGTACTACTGGCTAAGGAGGAAGCAGTTAGTTTGTTATGCTGTGACTTGGGCAATGCTCTTGATTCCTTGCCTTTAGATTCTCCTCAATAAACGAGAAATGTGCTCTGAATTAAATAACTATAATGCAGGTGTACAGCCAATGGAAAAACTGCTTTCTCAGTAGTTACCAGTGGTGTGCTGTAAACTGGAAACAAACAAACTTCAAGTTTTGGACTCTGCTCTCTTCAATATTTTTATTAATGACTTAGGTAATTAAATAGGAAGTGCTGTTATAAAATTCACATATGACACCAAGATTGGAAAAGCTGCAACAAGATGTAGTCGAATAAAGAGAAGTGCAAACACAAGCTGAAGACAGGAATTTTGTGACATATCAGTTTATTTCATCAGGGAATCAAAAGGCAGGTGGGGTGTACAGTGCTGATTCTGCACCTCCATGATCTAGGGACTGCACCCTCCTGGGGAGTTCACGTGCAGAAATAGGGGGATGAAATGAAGATGTTCTGGAGATGATGAACAGGAGTGAGGAGAAGGACATTACCTCGTTCCCAACCTGGTCACCTCTGAGGTTCACATTTCTCCTCCCAAATCACCCCAAGTGAGAGTCCCATTGGTGCCATGACATTATTTTCAATTATGAAACTGTCTCTCCCCACTCCTTGATTCACCCTCTTCTCCATTCCCTAAAGAGCACAGCTCTGCAACCTTGATTATCAGCCACAGGAGGATTTAAGTATGCTAGGTTGTTTAAAGAACTTGTCATGTTCAGCTGGAACTCACCTGGTCATGATGTTGGGGAATGCCAGATAATAGGTATCCCTTTCACTGCCTGTATTTTCTGGAACAGATCCCTCTGGCTCTCTTTTCCTGGTTTATCATCAGCCACTTTCCTGCTCTTAGGTCAAGATAAAAGGCGACTAAGGATGGAGCAAATAGGATGAGATTAAGGCAAAGAGATAAGTGAGGGCTGAGCTGCTTGAGCCTTGGAAACAAAAGTGGATAAACTTGAGATTGTCACACAAGATTAAAGAATTCGCAGAAAGGGAGGGAAGCATTTCTGTATGATGTCAGTAGAGAGAAAGGCTGGCAGTGAGAAATATTATGTCCCAGAAAGCTTGGTTTACCTTGGCCTGAGTCACCACTGCTGTGGATGCAAACATTAAGCTTTGATCACAGCTGCCATAATCTTCCCCTGACACCCAGTAATGAAAGCAACAGAAACAGGCTAAAACGTGGCAGCTGTCTGGCTGAGATGAAACTGCATTTGGAAAGGAAAACAAAAGAGCAAAGTGCTGCTGAAGGTGGAAACAAGAGGAGACAGCTCAGGTGGGAAGACAGGGCCTTTTTGAGAAGGTAACTGGCTGGAATAGACTCCTGTAGATAATAGGAGTGTCAGTGCAGGGATGATGTACCACCCACTGTCAGCAGAAGCCCTGTTTTTGTGGTTTTTTTACTGGCAGAGGTGAAAGAGGTAAAACAGTTCCTTTCCCAAGAATTTACCTGTTTCTTTCAAGAAAATGCATGGTAAGCGTTGGAATAAGAGGAAAGTTTTAATTAAGAGACTGAAAGTTGTGGTGAAAAGATAACTTGGTATCAGAGTCTGACCATGTTTAGGAGGTCACTGCTTGTAATTTCTGGGAAGCTGCTGCTCCAAAGTTGCCTTAGATTGGAGGCTCACAGACCCCTGGTTAATCTCACAGTTGGTGGTACACCAACCAATCCCCCCTTCCTTACCCAGAGACATAAACACACTTGTCCTTGTTACATCTGCCAATGTTCTTCCAACAGCCCTTCTAGCCATTTCTCTTGATCAGTTTTGTCACATGTCTGCTGATCCAATGCACCTCTATCCCTCCTAATCCAAGGGATTCCAGCTTTCAACAACTTCCAGCTCAAGGAATTTCGTCCAATGCTGGTCCAACCAGGTCTCTACACGAGAAAATGGGAATGAGAACAGTGCATCGTCAGTGTCCACATTCCGTGGGAGTTTCATTTCACCATCACCACAAACCAGGGATTTCATAAGCCAGGGAACAGTCTGGACCAACAAGTTCCATGTAAAATTTACAGACATTTTCCTTCTGAAGAGGATGATTTTCACAGAGGATAAATTGAGAACAGATTTTGTGAAGCAGATGAGGGTGAGGTAAACTGGGAAGGAGTGGAAAAGGACCAGGACACTACCAGAATCCATCTAAAACTCTCATATAGACATCTATGTGTTGAAAAGAGAGAATTGTACAGAGAGAGAAGTTCACACCAACCTTCAGTCTTACACACCCACACAGAGGACTTGACTTATGGAATAATTGACTCTAGCTGGACACATCAAGTTGAATACAGTTCTTCCTGAAGGATTTCCCACTGAATTCTGTCCTTAAATTTGAAAGTTTCACCTCTGTCAACAAGAATGATCCTTGAGAAAGGGTTTTTTTTGTTAGGGGATGCACGGAGCTGAATGTAGGAATTCCAATCCTAATTTATCTCAGACAGACAAAGTTTGTTTCAATGGGAGCATTAAGCATCCTGCAGCTTGATATAAAGGGATAGACTCTTGCCTGCTCTTGGCATGTACTCTTGCAAATGAATCACTGTTACTTCCGCCTCCCTGCCCACCCCTCCACTTGGTTTCCTCTTAATTTTACAGCTTCCTGAGCTTGACACTGGGAAATCGATAAGTAATTTAGAGCCCAGTAAATACAGACAAAAACAAGTTATTTTGTACTTTTATAAATATTTGGAAACCAGAATTATCTAAGAAAACAGGTGTTCAGTTGACTCAGCAACCCATCCATCAGCATCACACAGTTAATTGCATAAGATCATAAACATTTATAATTAGAAAGAAAACAAACAAGAATTTTATAAACAGCCCTCTTGAATCAGGCTGCGCATTAAATATTTGTGATAAGGTAATTAAGAATAGATTTACAATCCTGGCTCAGTGTTTAAAACTTGTAGAATGGATTTGATTCTATGAAGAATGTTCTACAGCCAAAGAGAAAACATTTGATTTCAGCTCTTTTATCCCAGGCTTAAGGTGGCCTCCAAGAAACACAGTCTCTCTCATTGATCAGAGTGAAATTTCATTCATTACAGATCAGACAGCTCATTTAAATATATGTCTAATGTCCCTTGTCATGGGCTGATCCACTTCAGGCCTGCTTCAAAGCTCTGTCTCCTTGGCTGGATCTGCAGGCTTTCCCTAAGTCCTGTGTTTTATTGTTGATGCTTTGATCAGACCACGTCAGAATTCTCAACCATGTTTCAAAGCGGGGAGGGGGAAACACATTTTTCTATTATGATGTCATGGTGTTTGGTTATGAAAAGCCAGCACCACTGCAGGATTACAGCTGTGTAATCTCAATGGCCTATGGGAACCAGAGGGTAGAGCTCTCTTATACCATAGTGCCCTATGCCATTCCCTGTCCCAAAACAGTCAGATCTGCATACTTAAACTATCCAATGTAATAACTTCTACAGCCAGGGAGCAGGCTCAGCACCCCATTTCAATGAATGTGAGAGTCCCCCTGAAGCTAATCTGTGATCAAGTCAGCAGGGCTTCTAGTTGTTCTTAAAACCAGGCAGGCTAGAAACTCAGTCTGTACTGAAGCAGTGATTTAAACTCTCTAACATCAGATGCAGACCCTGAGAAATGGGGTGGCTGCATCCTGGCAGTGAGTAGTGGGGAGATCAGCCCTAAGGGTAAAATGACCTTTAGGTATTTGAGGTTTTGATGAAGCACAGGTTTACTCCAATAAATATCTGCCATCAAAAACTAGAACAACCTAGAAAAGGCAGGTGGTGGCTAAAGCTGTAATATTTGATTAATTGAGAATAACCATAAACCACTTTATTTTGTGGTGACCATCACCTCTCCACACACTGTTGGTCAAGTCAGCCCCTTTGTTTAGTCATGATTTTGATTCTTATTTCTTGTGGGTCTTTTGTTCTTGTACTTTTACACTTGCAACAGGCAGGTAAGAGAGCTACTCTTCCTAGAAATGTTTTTGATAATCTTGATACTGACTAAGAATGGTGAAGCAAAAGTCATTAAGAACAATGTGCTAACTCATCCAGTCCTGCCTGCTGGTCTGGCTTTAGTTACATGGAATAAAAAGGCACTTTCCTAAGAGTCAGATGGCTGCAAAACAAGGAGACTCAGACCCCCCTCATTCCACATAAATCCCATTGTCTAGAAAAGCTTGTGGGATAAATTATAATGTGCCAATTAATCTACATGAGATGTTGCAGCTTCCTCCAGTCCAAGAGGAGAACACCTCTGTGTTGCAACCACTGCTGGACCCAGTGCTTCCAAAGGGTCTAGCCAGAGCCTGGCAACTTAATAACAGAGCTTAATACCCAAGTACTGCCATCATCTAAATAAAGTTATTTAATTCCTTATTCACCTGGCAAGGTTGGGGAGGGTGATGGAGACAGCTGGGAGATGAGATAACTGCTGTGTGGAACGGCCTGAGCTGCTCATTCTTTTTTGAATGCGGAGACCATTAGAAGTCAGGTGTCCTGCAGCCCAGTGCCACCCCCAGACATCAGCTCTGGTGAATGCAGGTGGGCAGCAGGACACACTCAGTGCACACACTGTGTGAGCTCATCTGCCCTTTCTATCAGGCGTGATGAGTTCCCCCTTGAGAGGAAGCAGTTATGTACAGTGAGGTACCTGCTCTGCAGATGAGCAAAACTTTGCCTTGGATAACAAACCACTTACAGGAATAGACAGACCCTTGTTTTTTTGCTCGATTGCTGCCTCTGGCCTGCATATGTGTATCTGCTCTGCTGCTGTGTGTGTGGGGAGAGACACGGGCTGTGCACACACATGACGCTGGTGCAGCAGCCGTCACTGGCACGTCAGATCCAGTTACATCCCCACCAAACACACGCCGTTAGCTTGGTGAATCATGCCTATGCAGCATGAAAAATTAGTCCAGTGACTGATAAACCTCGGGCATTTATTGGTAAACAGATACTCTGCTGCTGTAAGAGCATAACTCACTGTGCTGCATTTACGATCCTTTTATCGATGGCTGTGATAAAACTGTAATCCTTTAAATTCAGGGGGAAAAGGGATCCAGGAGAGGAGGAGCACCAGTGCTGTTGGTAATTAAAATACAGGATTTATCATGGAGTAAACAGTGGCCGAGGGAGAGCTGAGCTTAACTAGCTAGCTCGGGGAAGGTGCTGGGGTAGGTTTGTGGTTCTTTCTAAAGTTTTGTTTCTGTTTTATGTTTATTTCTTTCCCACTTCCCTCCAGGTCTAATAATACACGAAGGGCCCTCGGTTTACCGGATTTTTAAACGGTGGCAGGCGGTCAATCAGCAGTGGAAAGTGCTGAACTATGACAAAACAAAGGACATGGAGGAGCAAAAAACAGGGACCAGGACAAATCAGCGCCCCTCCGCCCAAACCACCCACTCGTCCTCCACTGGTGGTACAGCCACTAACTCCGCTCCAGCCGACAGCGGGGCACGGGCTGCCGGCCATGCCACAGGCACCCTCTCTGACCACCACTGTGCTTATACCATCCTGCATATACTCAGCCACCTGAGGCCTCACGAACAGAGGAGTCAGTCTAGTAGTAACAGAGAGCTCGTCATGAGGGTCACGACGGTCTGAGCCGAGGAATTCAGGAGGCCTTAACACGAAGCAGAGGAGACAAAGAACTCATAAAGCAGAGGAGCATGGTGTGCCTTTTTCTTTCTCTTTCCTTTTCTTTTTTCTCTTTTTTTTTTTCCTCCTCTCCTTTTCTTTTTTCAGTAACTGCACAAGATATAAGAGGCGGCACCTGGCCAGCTGAGGAAAAAAGCAGGTGGAGGGAGAGCTGCACACTCATGCTAAAGAGGTTAATGTTTTCCAGCCTGTTTAAAAAAAAAAAAAAAAGAGAAAAAAAAGAAAAAAAAACAACAACACAAATCACAAAAAAAACAACAAAACAAGTGCAATACAGACTACAAACTGAGTAGGCAGAGTTCTGGGGAAGCAGAGGAACAGACAGTTTAGCATGTCTTACAAATCCTATTACCTGGAATAGGTAACGCTCTGTACACACCCCCCGTACACACAAACATGTGCACACAAACCCACACACACAGTGTGAGATTTATAAAAACAGGGAAGGGAACAAAATATTTGGAGTGGTTTTATTTTCCAGACCGTGATTAACCAGGGCTATGAGTTGTTTTGTTTCATTAGTCACTGGAGCCTTGTTTGATTTACCGTGGGGTACCTGAAGTTAAATGGCTTGGGATTTTTCAGTATTGATTTACAGAAGGAGAGATTGAATCATCTCACCAAGAAATTCTTAAAAAAATCCAGGCATACACAAATTTCACCAAAAATCCTATTTTTTTCATAATGTTCCTGACAAGGGGTTTGTGAGGGTAGAACTGGGAGGGGGGTGGGTGCTCCATGACCTTTATTCGACGTATAGGCATTTTTGGCAAATTTTGTACAAACGTTCCGCAGGTGTTTCAAGCACAAGTACTGGTGTGATTCATGCCTTCATAACCCCAAATCTAGCATCCAAATCTTGCCACTTACACACATCATTTTCCATGCAGACATTCCAGGTTAATTTCCTTCCATTTTACTCCAATCACAAGAATATGACCCATCTTTGGTGGGTGTCTGCTCCCTTGCCAATTCAGACACTCATGCATTAGAAATGTACCTTTTTTTTTTGGTGTCTGTATCCTGCTGCTCAATTTGCAACAATCTCAGTCTTGTAGGCTGATCCTTTCACATCCAGTCTGTTAGTTTATTACAGAGTCTATTCCATTCAATCATCCAAAAGAGAGTTAGTCTGAAGAGGGAGCACAGTTGCTGATTGACTGTGTAACACTTCTAATAAGTCTCCTTCTCTGGGATATATCCTCGAAGGTACCGGTTGCTCTTCAGGAACATTCTCTTTCAATGCACAATGGCTGAATCATTTGTGGATATTAAAGGGACACTGTCAAGTACTTTTTAATAGTTTTTAGGGTTTGGGCTTTTTTTACTCTCCATTGTTTGTAATATTCTCTTACAAGCTTGAAAATAAAATTTCTTTCCCTACCGATTTTGTCCTTTTCCATTTGGGCACGTATGGTTCTCTCCACTCACTCCATTCCTTTCATCATCCCTATCCCTCTCCTCCCCACCTTTCTTCTGCTTTCCTGCTGACTGTCCTGGCTCTGTGGAGGGTATGTCCCAACTCTGTGGTGTTGAGCTATTTTGCAGTTGCCACGAAGGAAGCATAAGAGCAAGAACCCCAAAATTACAGAGATTAGCTAATTGAGGAGCAACAGCTCAGCAGTCCTAAAACAATGAACCTCTAGTG
Organism: Platyrinchus mystaceus; assembly: GCA_035041135.1. Classification (NCBI taxonomy): domain Eukaryota; kingdom Metazoa; phylum Chordata; class Aves; order Passeriformes; family Tyrannidae; genus Platyrinchus; species Platyrinchus mystaceus. Next base: position 14,796,705 of record JAWWLV010000183.1, on the reverse strand, counting down.
ATCAAGCCTGAACCCAGCTCCCCCCAAAATCAAGATAAGCACTTCAGCCAAACTGCATCCATTTAGCAGCAGCGCCAAGCAACGTTGCATGATGGCTGCATTCAACTGCCCTCCATCATTGTACCAGCACCTCTCACAGCTTCCATTGGAGACAGGGCAAACATGGGCTACCAGCTCCTTTGGTACCCAGGCTGTCATAGATCAGGTGTTTCTGGACCAGAGAAGGTGTCAGACTTCAACCTCTGGGTTTGAGCGCACCAGCCATTCTGCAGTGTTGAAGATGGAGGTTAGCATCTTAAGGCAAGGCCATATTTTTCACCTCAATTACTTGACAGTGTCCCTTTAAATATCAGGATGCAACAGAACAGGTACTTCTGTGGCAGAGAGTGTGGGAGGTGAAACACCATCCAAGGAAGCTGACTTACTGAGGACCCATGTGAAACATGGTCTCTGAGGCCACTGTACTTTTATCTGACCAGATGTACTATCTACCAAAGAATGTTTTTGGCAGAGAGGAGAAAGGGGTATTGGTGGGCAGAGGGAAAGGGAAGGGGCAGTTCCAGTCATCTCTGAAAGTAGCTATCCCCAGAAGGAAGCTGTTGCAATTAACATTCTCTGGAAGAACTGCTTCTGATCCACAGTAGAGAGAAACCTGGCCAAAGCAAGCAAACACAGCAGCCTCTCGCCCCTATACCTGTTCTGGAAGCTGTCCTCATTCCAAGAGATTTGTAATTATGGTATTTTTGGGAAGGGAGAAGCATATGCAGATGAAGGGACAACTGTCACCCATGATGTTGTTTCCCTCCCTGCCCTCCACTCATTTAATATGGAGAAGTCAAATTCCTTTAATTTGGCCAATGGCTAAAAGTTTATGAGGTCAGAAGCACAACTTGCTGTGAAAGAGTGGTGTGATCTAGTACTCTGAGCACACAGGACTCTGCATACTCTCACTCCAGCTCTGCCACTGACTCTGTAGCCTTGGGCTGTTTGGCTCAGTCCCCCCTCCACGCAAAGGGGGAATAACAATACGTACCTACCTCACAGGGATGTTGTGAGAACCCACGTTGGTAAAGCCTGTTGAAGTGCTAAGTCTACCACCGGTAGTCACGAGGCGTGTGGTGGGGGTGAGCAGCGCTGCCCTTTTGCTGGTTACAGTCTGAATCACTCAGCAGGAGTTCTATCGGCCTTCTCCTGCTTGGAGATCCTCCTTGATCCGAAGCAGAGGGTGTCGTCCAAGTGCCCTCTCCTCCATTGCATGACATTTTAAGCGGCTGTGAGGTGCAGGGTAGTGACAGACATGAAGTCCTACTTGACCAGGGATTTGCTACAACGTTTTCTATATCTGTGGGGTTTGTTGGTTTGGTTTTTCCATATATTGTGCTTAGAAATAAACTTTCCACTTAGGGCTGGCGGTTTGGGGTCTATTCTGTTGCATGGCAATGTATACAAGTCTTATTGTCTGTCTTACTGTGCAAATGATCCCGCAGCCCAATTTCAGAGATGGGTGTGGTCTGAGCCTTGTCATAGCGGCGTAAGACTCAAATGCCTGTCTAGACTGTTTAATATTTAAACAACACTATGAACTTGTCAATTGTATGTGTTCTGTGCAATACAAAGCATGTCATTAGCTGGCTTGATGGGCAGAGGGGCTAATGGAAGGTTAAAACCTATTCAGAGAACTTCAAACATGTGCCAGCATGGAGCCGAAGGGCTGCCACCAGCAAAGCAAACTTGGGGAAGCCATTGGAAATTGTTTTCAAAACAGTTTACTCCAGAACAAGGTACTTCTGAGTTTTTGAACTTCTAAGCTGCCAGTCTGAGAGAACAAGTTCAAATTTAGTGTGGGGGTTGGGGTTTTGAATTCTCTTTCTTTCCCAAAGTATTGATGGAAGAAATACTGATGAGGATCTCTTCCTTCTATAGCACAGTTCTCTTATCTCCCACAATCTCCTTGTGCCATCCCCTTTGTGCTACTATGCAGGACTTTCCAAGGTGCAAACAGAGACAGTACACTCCCAAGACATGAAAAATAAGTTGTGTATTGGGGGATTCTAGCTGACAGAAGAGATGGGGCAGAGCTGTGCTACAGAAGTCATCTCTTCTTCCCCATGTCTTTCCTCCAGTCTTGTCTGATGGGTTCCTGAAGAGACGTTCCCTGTATTTTGTTACAAAGCTCTCAGATCACCTTTCACTGACAAACAAAGCTTGCAGAGTTTGGCAGCTCTTTCTCCCAGTGAAGAAAATTCCAGGTCCTATCACTGTGGAGACCCTTCGGTTCCTGGGCTTTGTGGTCCTCTGACATTGTTTCAGGGTGGTCAGTGTGGAGGACTGTGTTCAGCCATCATCAGAAAACATGTGTGTATGATCCTGCTCAATCTTGTGATTTCTGCCAGTCCCCTGATTTTCTGTCGGCTTTGACAGTTCTTTCTGGTAATTCTTTTCTGGTTATGCTCTTCAGAGGTGTTTTGCTCTGTATCAGTTGCCAATGCTATTCTTGCCTACTGAAACATCAGTGCTGGCCTCCAGCTCCCACAGCTCTTCCATTCTTGCCATCCTGTCTCTTGGTAAATACTCACTGTCAAGTTCAAACCCTCTTCCTCTGTGCCTGCAGTGGATCAAGCGCATGCACTAACGCAAGGGTCATCAGAGAACACAGGGACCATTAAGAGTTTGCATCAGTAAGTCAAACTCTATAACCATCAGTCTTTGATATGTATTTTCATTGCCAGTCTCAGTGCCTGCTGTTAATTGGTTACCACAAAAAACCACACTAATACTAGCAAAACCCATAGGGCTGCTTTTCAAGTAAATCAGATGTGTTTCCTGTTGTGGTTTCCCAAGCAAGGTGCTGAAGAGCCCCATGTCTTACCTTACTATGATGTATGACCCTAGGAAAGAGCAAGTCAGCAGCATAGATTTTAGTCAAGAGAAGTGTTGGCTGTCCTGTTTTTACTCAGGGAGACAGGAAAATACCGCTCATGCTGCCAGGTCCCAGACTCTTCTCAAAGGCCTTCATCTGGCAGCAGTAAAACATCAGAGCCAATGCCCATAGCTGGAGGACAGTTTTGAAGACTTTCCAGTCCTGAAGACCATCCTCTGCCCACATGTGGTCGGTCATTCAAGCGTCCTCTCTTTGTTTTCCTCAAGAGAAAACTAAGCAAACTAAAGCAAACTAAGCAAAGCACTACTACTCTTCAGTGTAGAAGGAGGCTGCACCATTAGCACTTCCAACCTGTGGTTCATCCGCCAGGATTCCTGCACATCTCCTTGTGAGAATGCACAGTCAGAAGATCTATTCCTTCCTCTTACTATTGTATGATGGGCAAGCACTTGCAGGGGAACAGTCAGTAGTGCAATTGCCTTAGTGACTACTGTCTTAGTATCCTAATCTCCACTCTCACCTCACCTGTGACTGCTCCTTCTCATTCCTGAGCCAGCAGATGCCTCATCCCTTCTGCTGTTCCTAGACTTCAGCCCTGAAGATTTCCTGAGCAGACACAGAATTCCTCACACATTAATTTTAAGGTCTTCTACGTCCTCCATGTTTCCAGACAGGCAAAATCATTTCATTGATGAATAATGATTTATTTGAATAAGTGAGAGGGGAAACAAGTGTAGGAGCTTATTGCATTGACCTTCACCTCTTCTTACATGTTGAAGGAGATGGTGAAAACACCGATTGGTTTCCCCCATTCAGCAGCAGTGAACCAATGGCTCTAGGAATATTTCCCTCAGTAATGCAAGTCTGACATGCTGCAGTTACTGAAGGCAGTCTTTGATCTCCTATCTCTCATGTTGGATACAAGAAGAGCAGAAACTGACAGTCCTGTGCTGTTTACACAAACATCAAAAACTATCCTAGTTCATTATTCAGATTACCTCCAGGTCAGTGGGTGAATTTCTTCTTTGATGAAAGAACGGCGTTTTCTCTTCCAGAACTGGAATTTCAAGATAAAATATATGTAAACATATACGTATATATTTATAACTGTTATCCTGAAAATATAAAGAAGAGAAAAAAACTCCTAAATAAACCTGAAAGAATACTTAACTGTACTGAATAAGTCTGACCGGAGCTAGGGAGTTGCTGCATGGAAAATACAACATACGATTTGACTTCAGGCAAAGAGAAGACACAAGAGGGAAATGCTTTTATGCGACTTCTGGCCTATCTTTGGTCCATGTTTGTTACTGTACAGCATTTAATTAAGGCAGAAGTATGTAGAAAACAGATGCTCAGCTCCAGCAGTGGGAAACAAACTGAAGACCCCTCAAACTTATCTGAGCCATACTCAAACAAGCACAGTGATGCAAAAGCACAGGCACCTGCCACCACAACTGTTTGAGAAGAGATGGATTTCTGAGTGGGGCAAGAACTCAGACAGAAATTCTTTTCCAAGCCACATTGTCAGTACTTTTTTCTCATATTTTTTATTTTTTTATTAATAACCCTTTTTTTTCCAAGCATCTTGGGAAAGAAAAGGAAAAGGAAAAAAGGGGGGGAAAGAAAAAAAAAAAGAAGAAATTAAAAAAGAGGGTTCTGATATCCAAGTCTTAAAGAATTAAGTAACAGTAGAGGAGAGGTACTAAGGGGAGATGCTCCTTTATATGTTATGTTACGCATCAAGGTGTGCTTTAGGAGACATCACATTCAGTTGCCTGATTGCTCAAAGAAAGTCTGAGTGATCAAGTCTGCTCAAGGAGCCTTCCTAGAGCCTTCTACAGAGGACCACAGCTCCCCTTTTGATGGGATAGCCAGCATCAGGCTGTTTGCCTACAGTTGCCTCCCTCTATGGCAGGATGACCGCCTGTTGTTAGCAAGTCACTGTTGGGCAGCATCTATCAGCTTATGTAGGTTTTGTTACTGATAAACACAAAAATTGCACATGCCCACTGTTCCCCTGCAAGTGAGCTGTCTCATCCTTTCACAGCTCAAGTTGGTGAGAGAGCTACTCTGCTCTTTGCCCTTCATCACAGGACAGCTTTCCTTTAAAATCCAGTCTAGCACTCTTCTCTGGGAGTTTTTCCCACTACATTTTACTGAGATTCTTTTTCCTATAAGGATGAACAGACTTCTGTTCTAACCTACTTGATCTTCTTTTCCAGCTAGAGAGACAAAAATTGATGTTCTCTGATCAGCTGATCTCAGTACCTATGTTCTTATGAGATTATATTCCCCCTCCCCTTTCACCCACTACTCCATAATCTTTGCTCTCCTTTGGAAAGGGGTGATTTATTGCTACTAAATGATTAAACATCTCTCTGAGATGGGAGTGTGGACAGCCCTTCTACTCCTTGCTAACAGGCACACATACCTTCCTCACATCCCTCTATAGTGATGTGGCCAGCACAACCCTTTTTCATGGAGTTTCGCTTCTTGATCCAGAAGAGCAACCACTTTCAAGCTATTGAGCTGTGGGATAATGGCATGGGGAATCTTTTGTTTCTTAGCCTCAGGGTAACTATAGCAGATGATGTACCTGAGCCAAAAACATGGTAAGGACAAATCACTTGTAGGTGGTGGTAAATCTGGGTGAGGTCTGCTCTGATGACAGAGGAGCAGGAATATTTGTCAGATTTATATGGTAGCGAATTAAAATGGCCTTGTCCCTCCTGTTTTTAGCTCATACACATCAGCTCTCAGCTACAAACAAACCCTTTGTAGGCAGTGCAGGCCAGGCTTGGTGGGGAAATCTGCCTCATTCCAGAAGCACAACCAGCCCATAGCTATGCATCAACCCCTTCAGGACTTTTGCCCCTGAGAGGCTGAGCGTAAGAACAGAGGTAGCAGAAAGGGCAACAACACTTCCCTGGATCTTCATCCCCAGTGTGCAGAGTCCCAGTTAGGCTAATTTTGCATCTCTACATGTAAGTCATCTTTGAAATCACTTCTGAGGACTCCTTCACTACTACAGGGTCTGCCCAGGAGAGGAAGCAGTGTCTCTGCATGGATCCTCAAGGTCTGTTGCTGGGGTCCTCATTCAGGCCTGGAAGAAATCACTCTGTTCACTGAGGGTTGAATCAGTGGTGTGTCCATGCAGAAATACTCTCTTTGAGACTTCTGCAGAGATGCCTGTGGGGTTGGGAGGGAGGGAGTGGTTTTGTCCAGGGCAGGAAGCACGGGGAAGGGAAGGCTGCAATGTAAGAAAAAATCAGCCACAAGGGAGGGGTTGACTAAGAGGAATGACCATGTCAACTGTGTTACTGTCCCGTCATTCTCCTGAACCCAGAATGAAACTTCCAAGTGCTCTTCATGAGCTTACATTTATTAGAAAACTATTCCTGGGTGTTCAAGGTTGTTTTCTAATGAAAATATACATAATAAAAAAAGCAAATGAATGACTCTTGTTAATCTTTTTCTCTCCTCTGTTAACTTTTAACACACTGAAACTTACCTCCTTTCTTGTTTGTTTACTGCAATAAAAACTCTTTCTTTCTGGTCACAATTCACACAGGGCCTTATACAGTAAGCTTTCATCTTCTGTCTACATATCAGAGGCCAAGACTTCACGTAAGGAGATTTGAACAAAATGCCATAGCTCAGTGTGTTAGCACTTTGACTTATCATTTGTTTATGGCATTAAACAGCAAAAATCGTTTAGCAAACATCACTCTAAGGTTCTTATGCGGTGCCTTCCCTTTGTGCCAAAGAGAAGCTTGAGGCAACCATGGTAAGTACAGGCAAGCACTGAAAAAGTGCTGCTATTTTCAGAATACCCACTCTGGTGTGCTAGGTCCTTCTCAGGGACAGTACAGAACTGCCCTCAACAGTGAACATCTGTCTAAGCAGTGGTGGAGTCAGTCCTTACTCCAGGGCTTTATCTTCTACAAATTGCTGTGTGAACTCCAAGACAGGGAACGCTCAGAGCAAGTATGCACAAAGAAAGGGAGAACAGTGGATGCAATACCAAAGGTGATGGTAAAGAGCTAGGCTAGATCTGGAGCTCCTCTCCTGAATGCTTGGCACATGACAGCAACCTCTACATCAGGATATCTTTTGAGGCTGCCCCTTGCTTCTGTAGTGCCCACTGAATGTCTAGAGCATTACTTTTCAAGGGGGATGTCCCTAGAAGCCCTAGTGCAATTCTTACTACAATCAGCTACACAGCCTTCCTGTCTCAGGAGGAAAGCAGGGGCAATGTTTCATCAGCCAAAGACAGTCACAAGAAGCTCTGAACACTCTACTTATGCTGAAGCATAACAGAACGTTTCCATGTTTGCACATGTGAGGATCCTGCTCCAAAAGACAAGCAGAGTCTGTTCCTTAGCCTTCCCCTGAAAACCAGTTAAGTTTTTCTTTTCTTTTCTTTTCTTTTCTTTTCTTTTCTTTTCTTTTCTTTTCTTTTCTTTTCTTTTCTTTTCTTCCTTTTTTTTTTTTTTTTTTAAATTTTATTATATATATATTCAAACCCATTGAGTCTTCCAGCTCCCTTTGTTTCATCTGTTAGAGGTATGAGATCTGGAGATGACCTCCCTCCCATAGGGTAGAGGCTGAATGGGAGGATTCTCAGGACCAATGGTACTGGGTTTCAGAGGATACAGACAGTTGAGCGGCCCACAAAGTAAGTGGGCTCTCTCTGTAAGCTGTTGGATACCCAGGGCAGCTTGATTTCTCTACTCAAGTCGCCAGGGATAACAGGCTGCTCCCAAGACACAGGGTCAGGTTCCCATTGCTTGCATTCATGTTGCTATTGACCTAAGAGTGCTGTATTGAAGGATGAGGTTTCCTCAAGTTGTGGGTGTCACTTCAAACATTTTCTCTCACATGGAAGCTATAATCTTGAAAGAAGAAGATCTTTCTGTCTGAGGCAGTGGCTAGAGATATCTTCTGTTCCTAGGCTTCTGAGAGCTGTTGAAAAGTTCTGGGAATTTTTGTCCCATCCAGTTAAGTCTCTTGGATATAAAGGCAGAAAACACTCCTAATTATGTTTTTCTGTAGTGACTTAGGCTCATATTGTCTTAAATATTTGATCCTAAATGTCTTAAGAACTTTAAAGTCCTTCTGGGAAATTAAAACTGGGACATGTGTGATTCCTGTATCCTCATTGATGTTTGCCAAAATGATACCTGAGCCCCTCTTTGTCCTCTTGCTCTGCTCTGAACCAGAGTAGACAGTGCAAGGTAAAACTAGGTGGATATCTGGATTTCTCTGGTTGCTGCTGCTTCTCTGCCAGTTTAGTTTTGTTATTTTTATATCTGCCTGAAAGGTGATCTCAGTAAATGTACCTACTTTTTGAATTTCTAGCTGATGTATATATTGTAATTAATTAGCAACAGAAAGCAGAGTAGAAGGCAGAACCAAACATTTACCTAAATGTGTGGATAAAAAAGTCTGTTGTGATTTTCTCTATTCTGAATATTAGATATATGTGAATTAGTCTTTTTATCAGCAAAGTTGTTGCCTCTGCACCTTCTGTTTTTCAGAGACTTAATATTCTAAACTGAAATATTTGAAAGAATGAAGACATAGGTTATGACACTTTCATGTAGTCTCTGTTGTCCCATTTTGACTGTTATGATTTCTGCCCCTGTAGCACCCACAGATTTTAAGCAGGGTTAAAATGCTCCTTCACCAGTGGCAAGCTTGGTATTCAGAGTACACCACACTTGTAATCTCTTTCCTATCTAAAGAACTAGTTGAAAATCCCACTGTGTAGTTCTACAAGTGGAAAATGAAGGCACATGTCTGGGATCCCAGGGTGATTAATAAAGCACTGCATCATCCCACTTCTCTAACACTGTTCTTACTTCAAAGACGAATGAACAGCAGCTTTTTTTCCTTCAGTTCCCAGGGAAAGCCATGCAGGTTCATAGTGAAAGGGTTTCTGTTTCTTTGGTTTTGATCCACATATCCATGGTCTGAGGTCTAAGCATAGACAAAATCAACTGCTTTGAGGTCAAAAAAGAGAATTTCTTCTAGTTCTGACCTGGAGTTATAAATTGACCCAGTTTGACTCAGCTCTGGTTTGAGGTGGGGGGGAGGGGGCAGGCATCACTTGTAAATGCTCACAAACTTTGAGGAACTTGATATAAATTATGAATCTATAGTACAGCAGCTGCAATGACAGATCATAATGAATAGTTCTTACTGCTGTATTTCTAAGCTAGTCTACCCATAGCAGGAAACAATACTGAAACAGTATTGCTTGAAGAGTGCTACACCTTCTCCTTTCTTCTTAGGATATAAATTTGCTTTTTGTAAGGAGAATGACATGAACTTGTAGACAAAGATGGCCTTGGAAATGAGTGATGGGTTGGATTGGAGCAGCTTAGTAGAAAAATCTAAAAATCTAAAAGACAGGTGGTGTTTCACTTCAGGCCTTGCAATTGAGGTTTAGCACCAGATCTTGAATCCTTTAGCATTCAGTTTCAAGTGACTTTACACAGTTTTTATCCTTGTTCTCTGTTGTAGTACAGCAAACTCATCATCTACTGTACATGCAGAGAGAGTGCATGTCGTTATATGCAGATGAAGTTTCTTGAGACAACAGCCAGTCTAGTGCAAAGAAGGCTAGACCTGTATTTTAAGCCTCCCATGTCAATTTTCTGCCCTGAACATTCTGTGAAGCTTTGGCTTTGTCATTTTTTCTTTCTGCATGCCCCAGTTTGCACTTGTCATCTGAGCAGAATAGACTAAGAATAATAAGAAGGTAGACTTCCATGTGTTACAACAATGCACTTGTATAAGTAATTAGAATGGGTCATCTCTTAATAGATTACTTTTTTGCTGTGACATTTATGGTTGGGTAATGTGGAAAGGTGTCTCAACTGAGAAAATGACTGTAATTAATCCGTATGTGCAAAGTCATGCATCTTTAGGCCTTTTTTAACATGACTTGGATATGTACCTCCTGAGCCTTCTGCTAATGTCATACTTAGCAATCATATCAAAACTACATAGTTGGGTTTTTCCTTCCCCCCCCATGAAACTGTCTTGTTTCATTTTGGCCATTTGCTTTCACTTGGATATAAAATGTCATGTACATCTGGGCTAAGTGGGCTACGAACAACAACACAAAAAACACTTCAAGAAGCAAAACTCACACCCTCCACACAAGATCCCATGGTCCAAGAAATTTTGGCTGTACGTGCTGCTGGAGAAAAGTTCTTGTAAACCTCTCTGTGTTGGTTTATACACTACAAATCCCACAGAATGTATTAAAAAAAGTAGAGTCCAAGTCTGAGATGTTATAGTGCAAACAAATCTCCAGAGAAATTAATATTTAAGCCCTTTACACAATCATCCCATGACACTGTGCTGAAAGATGGCAATAGGCAACAGCAGAGAAGGCTGGGTATGCCACTAAAATCCATTGTAGTGGCTCTGTGTGTGTGCCCCAGGGCCTCGTAAGCAATCCAGTGTTTGTCAGGAGTGACAGAGCAGAGGGCAACTTAACACAGCACAGATTAGGGTGGGGGGATGGGGGATTTCCTTGAGCTGTTCTTAATAAAGTTGCTGTCTATGGAAGATCAAGCTCCCAGGTCAAATGCCATTTAGCTATGGCAGCATGCAGATACTTGGGTGCCAGATGTGGAAGGTCTTGGCTAATTGGTTCTGTCTGCGCTGGTATCCCAGCTCCCAGCCAGAAGACATAACATTATTCAAGGAGGTAAAGCAGTAAATCCAACCTCAAAGGCTTTTTCCTCCACTTGGCACTGAACTGGGAGCCCACAAGGAACAGCTTGGTAAACTTTGCCAAAGCAGGGCAGCAAGTGTGACTTGTACAGCAAGTCTCGCAATGTCATTAATGTTAAAGGAAGAGGGGGAGAACCTCCAGCCCAGTGGTAACTGTGCATGTGGCTGGTACACCCAAAAGCAAGGGAGAGACAGAATACATGTGAGGCAAACCCAGACCTTAAAAGCACTGAGGTCACCAATACTTTGGGGCTTCAGCATTGTCTTATGTCACTTAGTCTTCCTGCTTCCTCATCTATACATGAGCCTTTTGAAAGACAGATGGCCAGCCAGATGGCAGCTGCCTCATGCTTCCTGAAAGGTTAAAGGCACTGCTATCAAGGGACATCTAGCTCATATTTACATTGAGAGGAACAGTATGGTTTAAATTCAGCCTAAATATGGCCGCTGGTTAGTCTGGCTCATCTGAGCAAAAAACCTCTGCAGCAATTACATCAAGAAGCCCTTGACTGCAGTGGCCAGCTTTGGTTGATGTGAGTTGACTGGTTGACAAGAACAAATACTGGTGTGCTGAGATCTCTGCCTATCATATTCACAGTTCCTGGGTGTGCCCTGCCTGTGCCTCCTCCCCTATCTTTCTATCTACACTGGGATCATCTGTAATTGTACTGATTTTTCTCAAAGGAATCCAGTCTTTCTCCAGGCTCCTCAGTACTACATCCCAGATCCATTCAGGTCAAATAAAGACTTTTGACAGAGATACTGAAATTAGGATCTCAGTTGCCTCCATCTCATTTTTCATTCATGGTGAGAGACAGGCATAAATAAGGTGAGTTAGTTGGCCCAAACGGCACTACTGTAGCTAAAACCTAATTAAGTGAAGAGTAATACCTGAAACTATCTGTAGCCAAAATGTTTTGCACTCCAGGATTTCACATCTCAGCCTCCTTCTAACCTGACCCACACTTACCTGTGCATTGGCTAGTGCTCTCTCTCATTCTGCCTCCAGTCAGAGAACCAGATGCTGATGCACCAGCAGAGCCCTTCTAGACAAAGCATGCTCACCACAGCTCCTAGCAATGGACCTGATTGCAGGAGTTGAGCCCTAGATTCCATGTTGTACATGGCCATAAAATATGCTGTGCATACCTATGGTGCCCTAGAAATAATAAACACTAACCATAAACTATATGGAAACCACCTTGAATTATGATGTGGTTGTTATAGATACTCTATGGCCCAGGCTAACTTCTAGAGCTAGAGGCACTGTCTACAGAGTGAGTGAAGTTTCCCAGAATGTGTGAAATGCTGACATAAATCCCCAAATGAACTGAACTGAGCCTCCACAGCCTGGCCAAAGCCCTCCAGCCAGATTTCAATAGTATAAACAAGACTGATTCACCTCCTCCCTCATTGAATTAGAGATGGTAATAGTCCTGAAAGCAGCTGATTGCATGCTATCAATCATTCATAATGCTAATTTTTCTGACTTGGCACCAGAAAGAAAGCAACCAAGGTTGGAAAGGAGTGTAGGTTGCTGTTCTGCCCATGTCACACTGCTTGTGAACAATTCAGCAACAGCTTTATTCCTCAATCAATGCAGCTGCTAAGCTGAGGAAAAGCAGGACTTTACCGAAAAACAGATGTTTTGCACATGAGCTGACTTTTTCCAGTTAATGACCCAGATAGAAAAGAAAACAAAGCACAATATATGCACACACAAACCAGCATCGTCAGTGCTTGAAATAGTATTTAAGAAGTGCAGATATAGATACTGAGATATGTTGAGAGGAGAATTCTCTTATTTCACAGTTATTCCATAAACCTCTAAGACTTTTTGTAATGCCAGAATGGCCTTTGGCATATTTTCTCATATACACATTTTCTCTTCCAAGCGCCATGTGTGTATATGAACACACACACACTTGCACATATGATTCAGGGTGACAATGATAGCATTGAGTCTGATTTCTGTGAAATAGTGTTGAAAGTTCCCAGAGTGATTGAGGCAAGTTCTTGCAAAGTTGTTTTTATCAGTGTTTGAGACAGTTAACTAAGAGGGAGGTGATTTCCCACTATCTGGTTAGGCAATTAACTGAATTAGTATTTAGAAAATGGTTTCCAAAAATAGCAAAAAATGACCATGTTTTTATGCACCAACCTAATTGAGGACTGAGCTTTCAGGACTATAAAGAGTCCATGTGGTGGTGATTTTGAATACCTCAGTGTTTGACTTTCTGAATGGGAAAATTGCAAGGAGGCTGATTTCCAGGGCACTGCTTCTCAGCACTTTCTGAAAGTTGGTACCTGGGATATGTTTTAAATTTCATGCCTCTCTAAATTCCCAGTCACAGCTAAAAAAAGTGGCTAGAGTGTCTTCTTTGGGAGCTTTGGTGTCTTTGGGATCAGTGACTGCTTTGTCAGAGGTCAAAAATAAGAAACTCAAATAAACAAAGAGCTTGCAGCTATTTCCGTTTAATACACCAGAGCCTGCCTTGGTTCTGCACAGGGATACTGAAGAGGTGAGGATTAAAACTACTTGTGAAATTTTTTGTTCCTCCTCCTCTCCCCCCTAGTTGCCTTTTTCACTTTTTCTGGCACAATTCACAATTACTTTATTGTTATAATTGGTCTCTGTTCAGTAATATCTGACCTCGCCTTTCTAAGGGATTGAGAACAAGGATGAGAACTTCTCAAATCACAACTGAAGATGAGATCAGTAAGTGTGACCAAAAGGTGACTTGAGAAAGCTTTGAGAGATGCACTTTTTTCAGTTTCCAATTTGTTCTTTACTGTTGTGTACTGGAAATTCTGGAAGCAAGTCTGAAAAATGAAAGTCATCTGAGCTGCTTAGCAATGCAAAACTATTTTATTGTCAATCTGTTAAATCTTAGCTTTGTCTCAACTTCAGTGAAACTTGATCAAATGTGAGATGCTTCAGATGAAATGCTCAAGGAAGCAGTGTTTACTGATGAAACTTTGTTTAGTCGGAAATTCGCAGACCAGGTTTAGTTATAGTCTTGTATCTCTCTCACACAGATTTTTTTCCTTATACACGTATTCACAGAGAGCTTGTGTTAAATAGATGTTATCAAGTATTTACTTAAAAAAAAACAATAAGTTTTAAACTGTTTGACCAAAGAACCTTTTCCTCCCATCTGATGCTGCCAAAAGGATTTATATAGGAGCTAAAATGCATGTGGAAAGGGTCATGCCTGGAATTCTGCTGTAATTGTAATTTTTTTCATACTGAAAAACAGCTGCCCATCAGTTTAAGGGAATCGCTTGAGAGCCACTCCACACTGACCAGTAAAATGATTGAATCACTGAAACAGTAACTCACTGGAAAATGCATGTAGCTCTTCTGCCTTATCTTTGGCACAACCACAATGGTAACTAAGAAGTGCAAACTGAGCTCTGAACCTGATGGGCTAAGCTAAAGTGGACCAGAACAACTATGCCCCCAGCTCTGCAAAGCCCTGATTCCTCAAGTCTGCCTGCATCACTGAAATGCCCATCTCTGAAGCATAATTTCATGCTCTTTCTGACATTTCTGCTTCAGCTCCTGATGCAAGGTCAGAAGTAAACGTTAGGACTAAAGAAAAAAATTTGGTTATTTTTCCCCATCCATCCCTGCAAGCTCTACGTAAGTTCTTGATGAAGCTTCTGGGAATGTAGCGCATATGAAAAAAATCTAATTTCATCTAATATTTATCATATTGTATCTGTTACAACATTTCTAAGTTATTGCTATCGGTTCACCATGTGGAAGTAGCATCTCCATGTGAACCTTTAGGTCAGCAGGATCTGAAGCCACCGTTTCACTGATGATCTCTGCAGCCATGCCCATGAAAAGAACCTTACTGTGCTTCTGCTGAGCAAGGGTTGGAGTTCTCAGTTATGTTGACAGGCAGTGAAAGAAAGCACGTCTCAATAGAAAAAAACGAGACCTGCAAGCCCAGAATCTTAATCAGATGATTAATTAGCAACAGAGTCCATTTTTATTACATGCCTAGAAGAGTACTATATCTTGGGTGGGTAATGTGAAAGTCTGCAGTATTTTATGTTCCTACTGGTCACTTCTATGTGCTCCTGTGAAAATCCCCAAGATGCCTTTCTGAGAAACCTGAGAGGAAAAACAATTAAGACTTAACTTCCAAGTGAGCCGCTGGGCCTCAGGCAGAAAACCATGAGAAGACAAATGATAAATGGCCAAGTATTCTGTCTCAATAGGAAGACGAGCCAGACTGAGAACAGGTTTTCTAAAGAGCTAAGCCCTGACACAACTGAGAGGTTTAAACTGTAGAGCCAGCCCAGAAAACCAGAGTGGGACAGTTCACTGTGTGCTGGGGACTCCTGGAGTATTTTGCCTGTGGTATTTGCTGCAGCAGATGTGTCACCAGGTCAGTTGTGTTGGAAGCCTATTAAAAACTGATCGGACAATTTAACAGTTGATAATATCATGGCAATTATGTCCCTGAGATAAGTGTAACCAGATACCTGGCTCTGCGGCTTGAACACTTGGGCAGTCTCACTTGAAACATGGAGTGGTCTTTAGAGGATTACAATACCTCATGACTGCTGAATGTTTCCATTTGTGACACCACTGCTGATGCCCGTGGGGCTGTGCAGGGCAGCAGGAACGCACACCAGCAGATATTCCAGTGCTGCCTCAATAGTGTCATATCTCTGGGCTTACAGGGAAGCCTGACACTGTGGCTGCCTGCCAGCAGCACAATGCTGGCTCTGTCGGCAGTGGCTCTGGGAGCTCAGTGAGGCTGTGACAGGATTTGCCTCTGCAATTGTGCTATTGTGAGGGGTGTGTCTCACATGCATGTGGTACACAACACATGCAAGCTCCAGAAATGAGAAGGGCATGGGGGACAGGGCTGACTTGCATATTGACAGTTCTTGGACTTGTAAAACTCTAGGTGCCTTGAATTTGCATCACAAGGTCATTATTAGCAGGTGGGCCTGCTAGAGCAATCTGCAACTTTGTCAGCAATGAGGACTAAAAAGGTACAGAATAGCCAAAAATAGCTGATTCTGATATTTTACTTTAGAGTTCATCTACTACCAGCCAGTTTGTGATTCAACTAGGTTTAATTCTCTCTGTGATTTGGATTCAGTGAGCACATGGGAGAAAAGCTTATTTCTGGATTAACCGAAAGGCCAAGTCCAGCTGTGTCTATTCTTGGTCACAGCCTAGTCTTCCAATACCTGTCTGTGTTCCTGTGTTCTGTAACACCTCCTGTATGCAGTCAGCAAACCATGTTCATGCTCTTCTGCACTCTGAAAAAAAATTAAATACCAGGCACACTCCAGAAAACACAATTGCCAGAGATGTACTTATGGCCCTAAAGTGTAGCAATCCCCTATATACCCATCATCTCTCCCACAGACACATCATACTAACTTACAATATCCTCCTCACATACTTCTCTTTACATATTGTTATACAGACTAAATTTGCTTAGCACAACACAACAGACTCTTGCATGCAAGCCTGTGCGTTCTTAGCTCATGAGTTTTACCGTAAGTCCCATGAACATTCTGTGAACTTCCAGCTCCTAGATTCATGGGAACAATAAAAATCTCAACAGGGTTTTTAGGTTTTATGGTTGAAGAAAAAAAATACACATAAATATGATCTAAAAAGCCCCCAAACCAGAAGGCAAATAAAAATAATCCCAGAAACATTACTGTTATGCTGATAAATCCAGTGATTTTTAAGCTGCCTTCTTCAGGGATCTCATGTACGGTTTTGGGAGGGTATGGTTGGCCGCACTTGTGAGAAACACGTACTTCTCCACACTCAGGTCTCATAGAACTCTTTCCTTCTAAACCTCACACAGGTGCTTCACAACACTTACAGGCACTCACTGCCTCGAGATCTGCTGTAATCTGGGGTGAAAGTCTGTTTAGATTCAGGCTGGCCAAGACTCATCTCCAGTCATTACAGAGATCAGGGTGGGAAGTGGAGGCACTAGGGAATATGAGAAATGGAGGCACCAGGGGGCTGCTAAGGTTACTTCCAGTTTCTGCTGCTTCTTAGGGTTAATGAGGAACATGAGATGCCAGAACAAACAGCCTGCACTCCATTTAGCTGCTGAAACAGTGTGTCCTGCCTTGGAGGAGCTGCTCACACAAGATGGTTTCCAGAGCTCATGCTTGCTGCACTGCACACTGTCCCATTGCACTTGGGGCTTTCTGCTCTAAGCTTGAAAGCAAAAGTCATGCTCAGTGAGGAGATAGATGTGGCAGATCTTCCTTCTTGTGACAGCTCAGAGATGAGCTCTAGTCTGCTGAGAGCAGTCCAAGCCGTGGTGGCCCTGCTCTGCCCTGGGCTGCGCAACTTGTTGTGTGTGCAGGTGCTTTATGTGCCTTCGTGGAACGCAGCCAGCCCACTCCTGCCTCTGTATCTGGCTGGTTTTGTGCCAAGGAGTGCCCTTGGTTTGGAGTTGGGTTTGTTTCCCCTGATGGGCTGATTTATCTTAGTATGCCTAAGGGCAAGGAGTGGAACCCAGGGGTCTTGCACCATAGACACCTTTGGCATCATCTCCCTCCCCACTAGACTGTGATGTCAGGTTGTTGCCTAAAACCCTGACTCCATTGGTCTCCCAGACATGCCTAGATGTGGATAAAAAATTGATATTTCTTAAATGAAGTCTCTGCTCTCCTCTTTTGAGTGCTGAGGGAGAAAACACAGCATATGTTATGTGCTTTACTCTAAATGGCTGCAGCCAGGTCAGTTGAATCCTTGCCTCTGCCAGCTTTGTCCATGACCAATTTCAAGGGGCAGTAGTCCCCTGTGCAGAGAGGAGTGTGTGAACAGCAGCCTATGCAGGATTTCCTTGCTTTGTATGTTTATACTGGAAGATGGTTCCCCATCCTGTTATACTGGCCAGTGCAGCAAAGTGAGAGGAGAGCAGAGACAGCACTCAACTGACCTGAGAAGTACTTCAAGTTTTTGTGTCTGTGTGATCTCGCCTGCTCTCACTCAGGCCTGGGACAGCTGGAGAGGCTGGCTTTGGTGTTCTACTACAGCTGGAGAGGCGAGGGTGATGAGAATCCTTCTCTTCTGAAGAAGAATTTCTCTAAATCCAAAAGGGCACCCAGTATTTTTCTAAGGTCATGGAAGTTTTGCAAGAGTTATGAGTGATGGCAGAGACATACTTTGCAGTCAAGTCTTCTGGGAGTCGGTTGGGAGTTTTGGCTGAGTAAGAATTGGAACTGAAGTTATGAATATGGCCCAGAGCAAGTAATGAGTCTGTGGGTGAGGCTGACTCTAATTGAGATCTGCACTTCATGGCTGATCCACATGAGATCAAATGTAAAAGAAAAAGGGAATTGCTACCAGGACCTTGTGTGGGCCGGAGCAACAGTGCCTTGGGAGATTTCTCATATTGGCTCTAACAAAAACTTATTGAGGGTGGAGAGAAAACTGAAACAGGCAAGAATGAGGTTCACAGGAGATGCACTCTGACTGACACCATCTCTCTTCTTCTCTCTCCTTTATCTCTGCTGCATCTACAGTCTTTCCACACTTTTGAATGTCAAAACTCTTCTTTTTTAACATCCTGTGCCACTGGAGAAAAACTGAGAATTATATAGGGCACTAGATCTAGGCTGGAAATTATTTTCTTAGTTTGTGACAGAGGCCAGAAAGTCAAAATCTGAATCATAGTGGTGAACTGAAAATCTGGAAAAGAGCAGTAAGGTTAGGGGTCAAGTGCAGCACTTTGTTTAGACAATTTTCAAATGTTTTATTTTAGTTCTGGATTTTCTAAATTGTTTCTAGCCATACAATTACCTTAAATTTGGAAATTAAAAGCTACTTTGAAAAGTGGAGGTTTGAGCAATTTGGAGGAGGAAAAAACTTCAAACTGGAAACTTTACAAGAAAAAACTCTTTCCCAGGGAGAAAAACAATTATAATGGAATGGCACTGCATTGTGAAACCCTGAAAAAAACCTGATTCTTCTTGCCCAGCAGCTGTCTCTGAAAAGGGATGGTGCTCAGCCCTATACTTCCAAGAGTTCACCTTGAGGCAATGCAGCTTGTCACAGATATCCCTTTTACTGCCTCAATCTGTCCCTAGGACTTTCTTTCCTGCTTGTGGAAGTGTCTATGTTGTCTGATAAACACTGAGCAGAACCATATGTGAGCAAGGTTGCATTATGCAATATGGGAGAACGGGTTACTATCTACTCTTCAACTTGTGGAAGTTCTCCTTTTTGGCCAGGTCTCAAGGAGGGATATTGAATTACATTGCATTTCATTTCTGATTGACATTGGACATTTAAAATTTACTGCCAATACAGGCACAGGTTTTTTTCTGCTGAATTTTCTAGATCGACATGAGCCTGCCAATGCCAATTCTTGCTTTACAAGAAACTACTACATCCTAAGGCTGAATTTACAGTATTATTTCCTTGTAAATGTCAGATGTAATTTTGGGAGAATGTTCAGATATATCCGATACTGATCAACTCACCATTTTCGTTAGGATGTAATCAAATCCTAATACAGCTGAGATCCCTACCCATACTCTTGAGGAAGCCGATTGACAGTGTATGGAGGCAAGCTTTGGAAATAATAGACATGAAAAAGTATAAATCCTATGTTAAAGTTTTGTAAGTTTCATTATATAGTGATATTTCTGTTACTCCATGGGAGATTTGGATGAATATACACGGAAAAAAAAAAAGGCAGATGTGGATTAGAAACTTTTTGCTCAGCTTTATTTCAGGATTTTTCCTTTTAATTAAAAATAGAAAATCCCGTCTCCTGAAGGGGCAACACTGGACCAATTTGCACTGGAAATTAAAAGCTTGAGGCACTTTGCAATGGTACCTGATTCTTCTTAATTCCATCAAGTTTTGAGCCTCTTTGCCACCCTTCTAGTCACTCACGTGGAACAAAGAGTTAACTCTTGCTACCCAAGGAATTAACTGTAATGTCATGTTACCTGTCCAAACCCCTTATCCAGAGCCTCCAAATGGGATCCAAACTAGAATTCATTACTGGAGAGATGAGGACAGACTTTTTATCAGGGCCTACTGCAATAGGACAAGGAGTAATACTTTTAAATTAAAAGAGAGTCATTTTAGATTAAATATAAGGGAGAAGCTTTTTATAATGCAGGTGCTAAAACAGTGGCACAGGTTGCCCAGAGAGGTGGCAGATGCCCCATCTCTGGGAACATTCAAAGTGAGGTTGAAGATGTCCCTGCTCATTGCAGGGGGGTTGGACTACATGAGCTTTAAAGGTCCCTTCCAACCCAAACCATTCTATGATTCTGTGAAAATCATGAGCCTTAAACCTGTGAGTCTCTTCCTTTGTGTGCTGCCTCCAAGGCAAGTGCACATTGAAAGAGTGGAGAGAATATATTCTTTTTTTTTTTTCTTTGAAAATATATGTGCAAAATCCAGTACTGCTGTGATTAGAGAAGTCTGCAGAATAGACATGCCCAGAATCCGAAAAGGATGGGTGTCTTGTGGAGAAGGGTGTTTGACCAAATCCTGCTTATATTCACATCAGAATGGAATACTTTTAGTGACTTCAGAGGAGTCTGGATTGAATGACAGTAATCTTGTATTTTCAAATACAGCCCTTCCTATGAATAGTAAATATCACTTACTAAACTTTACCTCGCATACATGTGGCAGGTTGCAAGCAGTAGCAAGATTCAACGTTCTTCCTACCATTGAAGCACAATTATTCCAAAGGAAACTAAGGTACCAAGGGAAAAATATGCCTGACTGCAGGCAGCTGTGAAAGGCACAGCAAGGCTCTGGAACAGGGAGTGCTGTTCCTTCTTTTTGTATTCATAATGCTCTTTTTCCTGCACTTCACAAGAAAAGCACATATGAAAATGTGGAAGGACACTTTAGGGCCTGTTGCTCTCTAACCCTCTTTCTGGACTACAGATGCAATCTTAAGTATAACAGACATGAAGTAAGATGGAATCTCATAAGAAAATGGCACGTAGGGTATCACATACCCTGTACCTTCACTGATGAGAGCTTAGCAGATCAGTGGAACAGACATGCAGTACCATTGCCTAAAGTAGCAAGAAGCTGGTTTTCTTTCTCAGCCTTTTGTTCAAAGTACTTGACCTTTATCCTCACATCTTCTGTCCTTTATGAAGGGCCATACTAAATGCTCATTCCTTTCAGTTGTAGGAGTCATGTTTACAGCTATTCAGTCTCTGTGTGAAGCTCTCCCCAAAAATGCAGCCTAACAACTGCCTTTTACTGAAGGGAACAATAAGGCTTAATATAGTGCCTGGAGTGATATTATAGAGTTAGAGGCAGATCGGAGATTAGTACATTGTTTTTGCTGTAGAGGATTTCTTGCTAGGACATTAATAGTAAAGGCTTTACCTAATCATATTGTTTGCAGGCTTGTTTTGTTTTGCCAAAGTGATATGTAAGTCCCTGACTGTCAAAAGGGAGCAAAGTTCAGCTTCCCATTTTCTACTACTGCTGAAAAAATGAGCCTTGCAAAGTCTTGAGCTTGGCTTAAAACAAATTTTGTAAGTGGGGACATTTCTGTTTCTTGCAGCTGATTTCTGAGCCTATAGGTAACATGAAAGTTACATTTCTAAGTATGGGGGAAGAAGTCTCCATGAAGCATTGAGAGAATGCTGGATGAGGCTCACACATAAATTTTGGGATTTCACAATCTGGACTTTTAAAAAATCACCAGATTTCACAATATCCATAGTCACATTGTGAGGGATGGTGACCCTTCAGATTGGAAAGGATTTTTTTCAGGATTGTCTCTGTTGATTCTTAGTTTGGGTATTTTTCTTCCTTTCCACATGACCCTCTTTTTCAGGGTCATGTATATGTTGTATATTGGGAAATCTAGTTTTTCAAGACGCACCACTCTCCCCTGCCCCTTTTTCTGCAGCTCTTACAGGAGCAGGATAGCTTTCTCTGTAGCCCTTCTTTCCCACCGCTTTCCATATTGTTTCAGAGGCCTGTTGAAAGCAGTTCTTTATTCCCCCATCTGCTATCAATTGCCTCTGTCTCATGCTCTCTCATTGCACCTCATGCACCCCCACTTCAGGGACAAACTTTGAGAAAAACTTGCACTCCACTAAAGGCGTCTATCACTGGCTAAATCCTTCTCAAATATTGCCATTCTCGCTGTATGCAATTTGCTCTTTCCATGCCAAGGTTTGCTTCAGGAAATCCCCCAGATGAATTAAAAATATTGTTTTGCATTTGTTGGGACCTCTGCCCAGTGCTGCTTGCAGTGCACAAGCTGAGTTTGGTGCTAGTTGGGTCAAGATAGCTCAGAAAAATCTCATGACTGGGTACTGGCGCTCCTAAGCCTATTGGCTCACACACATGCTCACATACACACACAACACACACAGAGAGTCTCTCTCTTCTTTAAACAGGAAACTCAGATCAGCATGTGGTGAGTAACCAAATATCAGCAAAGACTTTCTTGCATTTTCTTAAATTCTGTTAAAAAGGAAATTTGAGAAGGAGGGAAAAAATCCTGTGTTAAAATAAACTCTTGGGTGTAAATAGGTCAGCACAATCAAGAAACCTAGGTGTTTAATGGAGAGATTCTGACCAGGATTCCTTAGTCACTGATTCAGTTGGAAGAAGAGAAGCTTCATGGTGCCTGGAGGTTTTTAAGAAGCTTGCAAAAAGTTAAAAACCCAGCAGGTATTGTGTGGACATGGGATGCAGGCCCATGATGTAAGCAGGCACAACTCTTTCCAAACGTATTGGAGCTGTGCAAGCAGTTTGGCTTTACCCATGGAAATAACACAGGTGTAAGTTAAACAAGGCCTGATTCATTGCGTTCAAGGCCATAGGGATTTTTATGGTTGTCTGGGTGGACTCTTTCTATAGCATATATTTTGCATACCCTGTGATTCATCTGTGAGGTCTGAGTTGTGGCAGAGTCAAAGTTCATTTTTTTAAAAAGAGAGATATCATATGTTGATTCAAAGGCTTCAAGAGACAGAAGACCAAGTCCTTTGGTTAGACTAGCCAAGGGTTAATTACCTCTAGCCGGCTGAATATATATCATTCTGCTCATTGCTCCTCGTGATTGCCCTCTGCCCCCATGGCATGGAAGTGGGTTTGGTGTGCCTGTCTCTCCTCAGCCTCACTTGCTGTATAGCCAGCTGTGCTATTGCAAAGAGAATGCTGCTTTTGTATCAGAGGTGATCAAAACAGAATGAAAGCTTTGGACAGCCACAGTGCTTCCTGCTCACTCAGTGACCAGCCAGAGATGATGGGAAACTGAGCCTCATACTCCCCACTGAGAAAGGACACAAAACTGGAGTATACTTATGCAGTCTTCTCTCCTGAAATTCCCAGTTTTGCTCAGGGAACATTTCAGACATGCAGCTATTTGCATATCATTCTTCAATTTTTAAGGAAAAACTACTAGAAAGAAGCTTGATATAAAATATGAGTCCTTTATTATGCAACTTGAGGGGGTCTGGTGATTGAATTTTGCTTCATCTTGGCTGAGGCAGATGCTTACCATGGCTAGTCAGAGTTCTGCACAAAAAAAGAGAGCTGAATGTTGACATCAAGGCTTGGCCCACTGATCTTACCAAAAAGAAGGTATTTCCTGTGTGGGGAGCAGCAAGAGCCGTGTAGTTCATACAAACTCCCGTCAAGAATACATGATGCTGTTTGCAGAAAATCATTACCAGATGGCACAGTGATGGTGGGTTTATGCAAACACACAGGGTGCAATAGAACAGATGAATAACATCTCTCTGCAGCACATTGAAAAGTCAAGGCGATGGCAAGCAGGGATCTTGCTTCACACTTGTTGGTCATGCTCCATTCTGCCTTTGTGCTGGACATGGATTCTCTGCAGTGGGG
Source organism: Platyrinchus mystaceus (assembly GCA_035041135.1). NCBI lineage: Eukaryota > Metazoa > Chordata > Aves > Passeriformes > Tyrannidae > Platyrinchus > Platyrinchus mystaceus. Next base: position 14,773,195 of record JAWWLV010000183.1, on the reverse strand, counting down.
AATGTGTCATGAGAATAGCCATGCCACCCAGGGCTTGAAGCCTCTACGTTGAGCTTAGCAAAGGAGAGTAACAGCAAGGACAATTAAATCTTGGTTGGCCTTCTGCTGCGCTCAGCACGGAGGAGATTTCTCTGGGTTCGTTAACACAGCTCTGATTCATAACCTTGAGTGGAAGGAGGCCAACAAGCACAGCATGCTATTCCTCTGAGTGAGCTGTTTCTGCTAAATGGAAGCAAAAATTGCAGCATACTCTCCCCTGAACTACTCAAGAGGTGCTCTGAAAGATTCATTAAAATGTTGTTCCATTTTAATGTGTTTTGTGGTGAAGAATGGGTCACTCATATTGCCAGGGAGGTTAGTAGGTTACTATGGTATTTTACCAAATCCTGGCTTCTGTTATCTGAGTGGAAAACAAACAGCCTGTGTATTCTGTGAAACGTTTTAGTAAGGTAAAAACCCCGACAGCTTCTGAGTATAGCATGGGACAAAATAAATTCTTTTTCAAATTGGGTTTTCAAGAGAGCCATAAAGCTGAATCCTGTCCTTTCTGGAACAGGTGCTGATTTGGGAGCTTGGAGTCACATCCTTTTCCCTGCCCTGTGGAACAGCCTCTTGAACTCAGAGTGGTGGTAGGAAAATGACAGTGCATTTCCCAAATACAGGCCTTTTTTCTGGCTACAGATTTTCCAAGATCAAGGCCATCATCTTTGTAGATTTGTTATTTTCTCATAATAAATAAGGGGCCAGTCTTCGTGAACGAAGATCTGGGAAAGGTGTTTTTACCTTTCAAGCCTGCGCAGTGGATTTTTTAGGTGAGACACAGCCTGCGCT
>JAWWLV010000183.1:14745038-14772264 GCA_035041135.1 Platyrinchus mystaceus | reverse complement strand
TTTTCTTTTTTCTTTTTTCTTTTTTCTTTTTTCTTTTTTCTTTTTTCTTTTTTCTTTTTTCTTTTTTCTTTTTTCTTCCCTTCCCCTCCCTTCCCTTCCACTCCCTTCCACTCCCTTCCACTCCCTTCCACTCCCCTTCCCCTTCCCTCCTTTTTTGTTGTTTTAATATAGATCTATTCAAATAAGTCTATTGAAATACAGAGAGGGAGAGAGAGAAGGAGAAGGGAACAAGTAGAGAAAATAAAATGCATAGGACAAGGAGCTGCTCAGAGAGAAACAGCCATGCTAACCAGAAATGGATGACAAAAAACAAGGAGAGGGGATTTGGCCGTGGGAGCAGGGATTGGACTGGCAGAGAGATAGAAGATATGTGGTGTGAAGAGGCTGATGGCAAATATTGATTACTGCAGCAATAACATGGTTGGTTTGGAATAAAGAGGATTATTTTTAACAAAACATATTGTTCCTAAGTCAAGGTGGCCTCCAAGGGCTAGTTTTATTCTGTGCACACAGCTACATTGCTAAAAGCCATCATGTGGCCTGCACATGCTCAGACCCAAAGTAATTTCCAACACCAGCCAGACAGGGCTCTGCAAAATTGTAACAGCTCTAAGACAATGTGGTCTTTGCCAGCTCAGTGGATTTTAGGAAAATGGGAAGGCTGAAACACTGGGTTGCTCTTCAGAGATGTAAGGTAGTCTGTTAAATAGGAAGGTTTGAGTGATATTGCAGCCTGGATTCCCTCACACAGACAGGAGTGTTGCCAAAACATTGGGATCTGAGCCCAAGCTGCAAAGTTCACAGCAGAATTGCAAAAATCACGGGCTCTAGAGTAAATAGCATTTTAGGCAAGGTGGTGGCAGGAAGATGTTTTTAGTGCTAGAAACATGAAACTATTTTGCTTTAGAAATGGATGAAAATTTCAAAACTTAACCTACAATGAATGTAGGTGTATCTGAATGGGAAATATATTTACCTGAATCCTAAAGAGAAAATAATGTGGTTTGAGAATTTTGAGCAGCGAATCAGTGTCTCCCATCCAGAAATGGCCACTCCTAGAGGCTGTACAACAGCTGCCTGCTCAATGGCCAGAGGATGATGCCAGTCCCTGGAAAAAATGTCCAACAACTGTCTGCAATTACAGTGATAAAAATCTCATTGTAATGTAAGTCTATCAGACAACTAGTTTATTAATTTTGAATGAGAACACCTAAGGGGCTGACATAAATCTGACTGAAATCAGCAGGATTTTTCCTCAGGCTTGAGTGGGCACATAAGATCAGGACTATGCCCTTGGGGCATTTTGTGCTCCCAGCTCCTCAGGACTCATTACTTTTCTGGTTTTGCAATCCAGAAGCAAAAGCACAGGAGACCAGTTAGTGGGTTGACTCTGCGAGGTCAACTGAGTCAGTCTTACTGCAGGATTTGTAAAAATGACTATTTTTACCACCCACCACCAAAAAAAACCCCCTCGTCTTCCAATGAACTAATAGCCATTAATCTTAAAGCATCGTCTTTGCAACAAAATTTGTGTGAATCTGCCCACCTACATCCAGCCATGCTTACGTGTGTAAGTACGTGCCTGTGTGAGATGGCACTCACACTGCTATGGGCACACACAGAGCTGGTGCAGGGCAAACACAGGGGTGTGCAGCAGCTACACCGAGATGGCTCTTGGCATGCATTGTCCGACTGCCCCATGAACTGGCATCAGCTGAAGTGGAAATGTAGTTGCCCTGCATCTACAGGGGAAAAGAGCCTGTTCACAGGCAGTTATGGTAGATTAGCTGAAACGCTATGAGTTCATTACCAAGATCACTTATTTACATATCTATAAACAAAGCCTCACATCCCCAAAAATAGCCAACAGTAGCCCCATGCATCCAGGCTAGACACAGTCACAGAGTTGCACTCCTTGAGAGAATAAGTATTCCACTCACTCTCATTTTGAGTTTAGTTGGGAGCAACAAGCACTGATTACTTAATGTAAACAGTGCCCTGGTTATTTAACACACTAAATAACAACAGACATCCATAAACTCATTTTATATACTTTTTTAATGCCCACAGCCTTCTCTAATTTGTGAATGCTGTCAACTTTATAGCACCACTAAAGCCTTATCAAACTTTGGAGCTGTCTCAGGTCAGAGCGTAATGGATCATTTTCAACACTATAACTGGCGTACAGGGAGGCTAAATCATTTCACTGGAGTCCCACTTTCACATGCAATCCATATGTTTGTCTTTTCCATTCAGAAAAGGTTTCTCGGTAGTGAAAGATGCCAGATCTGGAGTTGTCTGTGTTCACAACACATGGAATGACCCTGGAAGCTGTCTGTCCTCAGTCTCCAGTAACCACTTCTATGAGCTGAGCAATACTTAAGACCATCTATTTTAATCTGCCTTTGTATTTAATGTGGGCATCCACAGCTACAGCTCACCCAAATTTATACATGTAAAGGCCACTTGTCACATTCTAAACTGCCTTACTAATCATCTGAGAAAAATAGGAGCCTCCTAGGAATTATTCATACCAATTGTATTCAGCACCAAACTGCCTACACAGTTGTCTAGTATGATTTGATATGCTTGACTGGCCTCCACTGTCTCAATTTTAAATTGACACCTATCTCTAAAGTTAGGAAAAAAGCACCCATCCCTCTTTGGCACATACTGGGTATCCAGCAGTCCCATCAGTCAACTTTCCCCTGACTTTTTTAATCAGAGGGAGCAGGTTAGGCTGCTCAGGCTAAAATGAGATGGGGTCCCCAAAGCATTTGTTTCTTTGCTTATCTTACTGAAAAAGGGAGAAGGAAACTAAGGGTCTTCTGAAGTTCTCCTACCATCCACAGTCAGTATAAGACTTCAACTACCAAACCTCTTATCCCTGCAGTTAATTGTGCTTATGGTCTATAGCTTGATACATCTGTTGCTTGCATTCTTAATTTCTGTTCTGAACTTGTTAAACTTTTCCTAGAAATAAATAAATAAATAAAACCAAAACCAAAACAAAACACAAAAAACCAACCAAACAAACAAAAAACTCCACACCAATTTCTAGACAAATTTAGGGCCCTAAAATTACTGTTACTTCCTGAAAATTCAAGCCTGAATTTCTAAACTCTCAGGGGAAACCCAGCATTTTTTAAACAGCAAATTCTGCAAGGCTGTGGATGAAGCCTGGCAAAGAGCCGTTCTCTAAACAGCAAGGCAGCTTAGTCCTATGCCTGTCACCATTTGTGACTCTCATCATTACAGCACGTCTTGTAACAGAAGCATCTTTCAGAGCTTTGGGGAATTTTTTGTTTTCTTGTTTAAACACTGCAGTAGAGGGGAGAAAAATCCTGAGAAAACAGAAAAGGAAGGTAGAAAGAGGCTGAGTACACAGGCAAAATGGAGTGAGTACAGCCACCACAGCCAACAACTGGCCTGATGGAAAGCAGAGCCTCATGCTAAAGGATAGCCCCTGGATTAGAAATCATCCCTGAAAATGTTTAACTAGTGCATTTGCCTGACAGCCGAAGCAAACAAGAAGAGGCATACAGAAGTGTGTTGAGGCTTTAAAATACTATTTGCAAGACTGAAGGAGATCAGGGACTCAACAAACCAAAGTTGTTGGTGCCCATTCTATCTTCCAAAATAACAGATCTAAGAAAGGAAATCACTCATGACCTCACACAACAAGCAACTGATGTTTTCAGGGAGAGCTCTGCAGCCAGCAGACATTCCTTGGACTGCTTTTCTCAGCTAGCCAAACAGCAGTGCTCCTCTCACATCAGTTGACCTGCAGCCTGTCTCAGAGTCCCTTTCAGGAAAGCCAAGACATGCTATTCTTCTGCAAGGCAGGGGGAGATGTCACTGGCTTCCCATCCCCACCAGCAAGTGGCCACTGGGCCTGTGCACACAAGCACCAGCAGCTATGGTGGGATCACTCCTATACTGCACATGGACACCATCAAAGGGGACCAGTAATCGTGTTCCTTGCGGTGGACTTGATTGGAACCCATGAGGTTACACTAAAACTACAGCCCAGGAGGCATTTGAAACATTCATAGTACATTCTAAGCACACTGTTTCTGAACATGCATCAAATAATTCCCATTACTTTAGCACTCCATAAAAAAAAAATAAAATAAAAAAAATCCACTGTTGCCTTTGGCATCTGTCTCCACACCTCTTCCCCACTCTTCTCTGGCATGTGATGGTGGTGGTATTTGCTGCTGTTACTGAGATGCACGAGATTATGCAACTGTCTAGCATTTTGATTTAATCAGCTAGGGGAAAAAAACCTGCTCCAAATTCTATTAATAACTAGCAGCCAGCTCCATCTTTCCCTCCCTCCTCAAATTCCCTTAGAGGGAGGATCACAGACAGATCCTGCAAGAACAAACTAGCAACCTGACTGGATCAATAACATCCACAGTGCCAGGAATTTGCAATGAATTCTGGGTAATTAATCTGCCAGGGAAAGACAACCTTAATTAAGAACAGCCAAGCTGTTCTTTTCCCAAACCTTTTGATTAATAAAGCCACAGTATTGGTTTGGCCAAGGATTTTGGTCTAAATTTTAACAGGTTTTGTGTTCCTAACAAATGTTTTGAAAGCAACCATGCAGGCAGCAGTAAAGTCTTCACACAACAGTCAGAGAGGTAACTCCTTTACTTTGCCTTCTTGACACCACACTAAAGGTGAATATCTCATTATTTAGGATGGCCTCAGTGCTGGGGAGAAACACTGGCTTCACAGCTGGAATGGACGTGCCATGGAGACATTGCCCCATCCTCATATAAAAGGACCAGAGTTGAGATAAAACTGTGACCTTCCCTCCTCTTTTTCTCAGGAAGAGCATCCAGGACAAAAGGTTTCCTCAGTAGCCCAAAGCCCCTGCTTTCTCATCCCTTTCAGACAATCCTGGAAATACCATTTGAGAGCAAAGGCAGCTTGCCAGGACCCGTATTAGGCTGCAAGCAGCTGTTTGGATATGAGCAGTTGTACAGGTCACTCCGAAGTTCCTGAAGCAGCTGCTGTCACAAGGCAGTGAGAAATCCTCCCAGGCATCACATGATGATTCAGGAGGAGTATTGGTTATATTTCAGAAACATAGGATTTAAGCTCTTTGTTCTTTTGCTTCTGGTTCTACTTCAAATTCTTAATTTAACACATGATAAGTAACTATGGCAACACGTATCCTAGTATGCTCAGTGTGCTCAGGACCTTTTTCTGGTACTGATGACAACTGGTACAGATTCAGCCATGCCCAAACTCTTTTTCCTCAGGGCAAAAAAGTCCAAAGGGTGGCCACATCCAAACTGTGTATTGCTTCTGATCTGTGTTAACTCCTGAGCCTTGCTGGGTACTCCTATGGACACAGCCTGGGCCAAAAGCATGTCAAAAGCTGTGCTAACAACTTACCAAGACAATCCTGGGAGTGTTTCCTGGGCATCCATTCATGATGGAGGACGTCTCAAACAACTTAGGGTATACGCAGAAAGTCCCGAGAAACTGCTCCCAAACTGGCACTATAACCCAGCAAGGACTTAGCTGAGAGCAAAACCTTCCTGAAGCAATTTGCACATCCAGTTTTGAGGGCCTAAAAAGGTGTGTTCTTTTTATTTCTCAAAAAGGTAGAAAGGCTCTTTTGGTCTGTGAAACCTGTGACAGATTGATTACATTTCTGCCTTAACACAGTGCAAACAAGGAGATCAGACAGTTCAGGACAGGATGTCTCTGGAGACACTGGGTGAGTTGCAAAGAAATTTCAGAGACTTTCAGAGGGATCACTGATTTCACCAGCCCTGCTCATCTTTGCTGGTCAAACTCTACTCACCTGTCTGAAGCCAAGGAGGGTCTTCATATTTATCAGAGAAAATTAGCATTTTCCCTAATGGTATCCTGGATACAGGGTAATTATGGTAAAGACTAATGAAAATCATTTAACTCCTACTATGGGGACAGCATGATGACAGCTAGATTAAAGATGTACTTTATAAACCATCACAGAGCAAGAGGACATGATAATGAATGAGTTAATTACACCAGCATTTGAAGCTGATACTGCCCATCTGCCGCTTTGATTAATTAAAACTCTGATGGACAACAATGAGGCCCTTCTCAGGTCTGAAAGCAATTAATTGCCACAGTCCTCAATAAATCTAACAGCACCACTGCCTGAATGGGCAGAAGAGACCACTTCGAACAGCCCCAGAACAGAGGCAGCAGAGCATATCATGGAGTTCAAAGCATCTCCACCATGGTGTATTAATCTTTTGATGTAATACTGAGAGCTGGGGCCTAGCAATTTTAATTTCTTGTTTGATCTCCTTCTCTCTCCCCTTTCTTTCTTTCCTCTCAACATCAGTGGAAGGCACAGTCTCAGTAAAGGACATGAATTGCTGAGGAAACTAAGGAGGCTTCAGCCCTTTTTGTCCTCTGTCCAGACTCTCCAATCTGTAATGAATGGGTTAAATATTGCTCTTGAGTTTCTGTTCTCCTTGGAATAGTTGTAACCAGTCCTGACAAAGTAGGATTTTGGAAATGCAATGGGAGCTGAACTCTTCCAATGCTTCCCGTGTTCATCATTCAAAGAATGACAAAAAGCAGCACCAGTTGCTCAGAAAGTGGTGGCAAATTAAATTTTCCTGTGGGAACCTCAAGGAAAGACTCAGAAACCAGACACAGATTGTGTGCCCTGACTCAGTCAGGAGCAAAGAGAGGGCATGAGGAACAGAACCACAGAACATCCTGAGTTGGAATGGACCCATAAAGTTTATTAAGTCCAACAAGATGAATCTGATCAAAGGACTATCTACTGTGAGAAATCCTACACTCCAGAACCACTTTCCAAAGAAGGAAAAATGGGAAATCCCTAATGCACAACTATTTAAATGCAAAAGATGTTGTCTGTGTACTGCAGGGAAAAATGGCCACAGCCAGCAGGAAGGAATTAGTCCTTTTCATTTTTCACCCTCTGTCTGCACTGATCATCAGTCTTGCAAACTAAGCCTGGCTGGGACACAATGGGATTTTGAAGGAACACCGTGAAAGACCATTTTCTTTTGCAGCAAACAGGGCTAGATGATACCCAGACCATCTTCAAAGCCAGTGCAGCTCACATGTGTAGTTTGGAGACCTTGCACTACAAGATGCTGCTTTTTTCAGAGGGAAAAAAGCCTTTTCTCCCATTTTTATCCTACTTACACATTGTTAAGCAGTTCTTGCATTTCACCTCTAACACTAACAATTGAGGAACTAAGGCTTTTTCATACTATAGATCCAGGACAATGATTAATAACAATTATCAGCAGTGATTAGTTAATATGACCATAATACAACAATCCCACTGACTGCCGGTCCATTTTAGGCATCAGCACGTTGAAGCATGAGAGCTGTTCTCATTAAACACGCCTCTCTCCCGAGGACAAGAGGAGAATCCTCTTGGGAGCAGCAGCCTCAGCTGAGCATGATGCAGGCTGCAACTTCCCATAACTTTCCATGCTGGAATGGGGCAGGAAACAGTGGGATTAGACATGTTGAAGTTAATACAGAGATCATTGCTCTATAATCATAGATTGGCTTGGGTTGGAAGCAACCTTAAATGTCATCTAGTTTCAATCCCCTGGTGTGATCCAGAACACCTTCCACTAGCCCAGGTTACTCAGAGCCCCAACCAACCTGGCCTTGAACACTTTCAGGGATGGGGCATCCACAACTTTCCTGGGCAACTTGTTCCAGTGTCTCACCATCCTCACGTTAGAGAGAGGGTGATTATATTCTGGGTCCATGGCTCTTGCTTATTGCTGGGTCTTTAGTTCAGTAATTGAAAACAAACCACCTATTAAAGAGTAAAACAGGAGCAAGCAAGCAGAGGACAACAAATACGGGGCTTTTGTTTCAAGCTACAGTAGCTGGTTCTTAAAGTGCTTCAGAGGGGTTCACTGTGGAAAGGAACTTTTAACATACAAGTGAACAACAGACCCCTTTTTAGTTACAGAAAAAGAGGTAAATAATTAAGGAAAGAAAGAGATCTGAAAGGGCAGTGGTAGGAAGGCACTTTACAACAGATGCAGCGGCCATTTGCAAATACTAATAACTCTTTGTCTCCATCTAAACAAAGGAGGGTGAAAGACAGATGCCACATACATACCTAGATTTCCCAGGAGAAGAATGGAAGAGAAATTAGGACAGATCAGATGTTCAAGGATTAACATTATTGAAGAGTAACCGAAACACACGAGGAGCTGTCACTGCTCAGGTGAGCCCCAGCTGCCCCAAGGTATGTCTGTACCATGCAGAACAGAAGCATGCAGGTGTGCCCATGGCATCTCAGAAAAGCCAGCTAGGTCAGAGTCATCCAAGCATCTCTTCAGAACACCGTGATCCCCTGAGCCCAAAGGGCAAGAGGAGGTTAATCTTCTGCCACTGCATTTTAAGCCATCTTCAGAAAGCAGATAATGCAGCATGTCTCTGCAGATCAGTTGACGTGACAGATATGTACAGACATGTGCATCCACTGTGGAGTGAATCCATCACTCAAACTAAGATTTGGGTCAGGTTTTCTGACTCCACCTGCAACTCATAAAGACCACACTAAAAAGAGAGAGCAAGAATGGGGTGGGGGTTTGGGGTTTTTCAAATTTTTTTACTTCCAGTCCCTTCCCAGTATCACACATTTAAGTCATCTTATTCTCCAAAAGTCCTTCCTCTCTTGTCCAGCCCCAAAAGACTGCACATTCAGAAAAGGTAACAAGAAACTGCTCTCCAAGGGCAGGGATATTTTTTTGTCCCTGTTTTAGGTTTAAGCCCATTTCACATATTGACTTTTAATGTTAAAGCCATAACTCCCTCCAAAAAAATCAGGTTAGAAGAAACAACTTTCATAACAACATGAAAGCCTTACAGCATACTGCAAGCAGAACCACCGTTCTAAGCTTCCTGCAGCATTTGGCCATTACAAGGTAAGATGGGGATGTGGGTATAACTTCAGCTTCAAATTTCTTTCTTACCACTGTCAGTTCAAGGTAAGCCCCAATGTTATTTTTATCCACTGTATAGACCAGGTGCTTCAGAGATACTTGGTGTAACCTGCCACACTGCAACACAAGTGTCATATTGAATTAGTGATTCTCTACTACACTTCTGTCCTGTTCATCCACAAACAGGCATGTAGTAGAAGTGTAATAAAAATCACTTTCTAACTCTCATTTTATAAATCAATTAATACCTCCAATTACACAGCATTGTTGACATGGACAGTCAAGAGAAGCATTAATTAGACTGGCACATTAGACACTTGTTAATTACATTCTCAGTTCTCAATGTCAGGAGAGTCTCTCGTTTGTACCTTCAGAAGCTGTGAGAGGAGGAAGAAGGGAGAACAAAACCAACTCTTCTCTGATGTTGCATAGTTCTTGTCTAATCAGCTACTGCAGTGTAGCTGCCTTATTTTCATATGTGTGTATGCATCTGGATATGCAGAGGGACTGATTTTATCCACAAGAATATAAAAAATAAACATCTCTCTGCTGAAGTCAGTGAAACTGTACTGGTATGTAAACCAGCAAAAATAAAACCAAAATGCAATACATTGCTCCTAGCATTTTGATTTTGGTCTGAGATCTGCAATCACAGATTATGTTTCAGAGTATTTCACTCAGGTCTGGAGTTGAGCAGTTTGGTCCAGTTCAGCCGATAAGAATGCAGTTCAAGAGAAAGAAACATCATCTAGGTTTGAAGGAATTAGAGATAATTTTTGATTGAGGCTCCACTCTAACTTGACCTATTTTCCCCTCACCCATGTACATCTTTTAATATCTTCATCTCCAACAAAATTATTACACTTTTCTCATGCCTTTCCATCTCATGTACTTAACACTTGCGTTTTCACACTTCCTTCAGAGGTGGCCTCTGAGCCAAATATCCCTTCTGAAGCACAGAAAGGGGAAGGATATCTGTCCAAGAAACTGTAAAAGATGTGCTGAATTTACCAAAGGGCTCAAGAACGGCCCAGTAAGTTGGTCTCAAAGGACCACTGAAAGTGCATTGTCCCTCTTGCACAAAAATTGAACAAAGCAAAGGGTGTCCCAGAAATGACAAATAAGGGGTTGTGCTGAGCAGCACTGAGAACTGCAGGTAAAGTCCTGCTCAAAGCTCTGCACAGACAATTGACCTAAACTACCTCCCCTGGGTGTAGAAACTCACAGCAAAACTAAAAAGTAGAACTCATAAGCCCTAATTACAGGTACCACCAATTAACTACCAACACATAAAATATAGCTGGTAGCACACAAGATCTTTGAAGTCCTTTCATATGCTTCGATTTGCCAGGCAAAGAACAACACCAACTCTGATGACACATTCCTGCATTGTCTCCACTAACCAAGCTGCAGCAGACAGCAAAGAGTGCACAAAAAATCTCTTGCAGAGAAGCAATTGTGTCTGGAGCCCTCTTGCATGCTCCCACGGAATTAAGCATAAAAAGATTATTAGATTCCTTTAATAGTTTTGCAAATGCTCTTTTAGACATTTTAAAAAGCAAACAAAGGAGTGAAGGCCTAGTTGAAAGGGAGTATGTTTGTTCCATTTGAAGTGAGGATCTCAGGCAGCTGCATGAGACAGTGAGCCCCTACACACTGGGCTACAGCAGTGTCCTGGTTTCAGCTGGGGGAGAGTTAATGTTTTTCTTAGTAGCTGGTACAGTGCTGTGTTTTGGATTTAATATGAAAATAATGTTGATAACACATGATTTCTTAGTTGTTGCTAAGTAGCGTTTACCCTAAATCAAGGACTTTTTAGTTTCTGATGCTCTGCCAGTGAGCATGTGCACAGGAAGCCAAGAGAAAGCATGGCCAGGACAGCTAACAAACTGATTGAAGGGATATTCCATACCATGGAATGTCACGCTCAGCATACAAACTGGGGGAGTTGGCCAGGAGGCACCAATTGCTGCTCACAAACTGGCTGGGCATCAGCCAGCAACTGGTGAGCAATGAAGTGTACTGCACACAGGAAGACATGCCACCAGCAACACCTCCACACTGGCTTTGACTTGCCCAGCTCAAGGGTGCAGAGCCAGTCCACAAGGATCTGTGGCAAGGACATTACTTGTCTGCCAGCCTAGAGCCCCACCTGAGGACTGTGCCTTCCCTTCTCTAACAGACAGGGCTGGAGTAACAGTCGTGCAGGACGACAGCACCGAAGTTTTGAATTTACAGATTCCCAGCTCTTGCTTGTAACACTGAGTAGTTCACAAGCCAGCTTCGTGCCAACAAAGAAGGAAAGTTTCACAATGACTTTTCTTAGGATACCAGACCACCACATCAATCATTGCTAGATCAACTAAGTGCAGGTGCTCTCTCAGCTGCAATATACAAATTCAGACACAGCTCCTTCCAGGCAACACAGTGACCCCAAAAACCTCAGTGGCATGGTCTCAGCTCAAGGCCATCTTTTTTGCTGAGTAGTTGGGAGCCAGTATTAGATGAGATGGCTGAAGCTTTTGCTTTAGGATCACGATTCTATGTTGACTTCTCTGCAGCCTGCACCAGCTTTCGGTCTTGAAAGCATACATGGGTGACGCTCTTTTCTTCCTCATGCTGATCTACAGATCAATATGAACCTCTTTATTATCTAATTATAGCTGCAGGGGGCTCTTCGCGGCTCGAGTACATTTGTCTCCCTGTGATGTTAATACAATCAGGCACAAAGATCACTTCATTAAAAGATCATCTACGCTCAATCTTACGTGAGCTAAAAAAATCACTCCTTTTTCACACAAACTGTATGGAAAAAAGTGCAAAGCTGGATGACTCGCTGTAGCCCAGTGAACAGAGTTCAGCTCCGAAGAGCAGCTGGAGGAGGAGCTGTCACTAAGTAGATGCAGCACTTCCACCATGATTCAGATGAAGGATCTATCTACTGCACAGATAAATGGGCACTCTGCAATCATGTATGGTGAGGAAGTAAGTACATTGAATGTAAGGTGCAGAGTATCTGTGGTGAACCCAGAACAAAGTCTAGCTCTCCCTTACTGTAAAATGAAGTCCTTTTTTTTTTTTTCAGTCCACCCCCTTTACCTTCCTACTACATATCGCTCCTGAAGTGCAAAATACAGGGTTTGTTTATTTATAGTGCAGTCAGATAGACACTGTCCTCAGAGCAAAGAGGCTCTCAGAGCAAAGTAGCTGGTGGTCCAGAACGGGTGTTGTCTGCAAAGGAGGCTGAGAGTGTCCCAGCAAATGCAGCTCTAGGTTGATGCTTCACAGTTACCTGATAAATGTAGATGTAGCTTTCAGCTGGTCACCAAGTGAATATTACAGTTATACAAAAGAGCACATCTTCAGTAGTAAAGACTAAAATTAGAGATTAACAGCCAAGAGGAATCAGGTAGAGGAAGGATTTGAATTTGAAACTGTTATTGCTAGAAAACGCTTTAGCCTCTTGTATAGGATATACAATAAGAGGTAAAGGGAACACCACAACCAGCTTGCCTTCACTAGATTTTTTTCAGATCTAACTTATTTTTGCAGACATCATCTGAGGACACCTACCCTCAAGGCCTGTGGATGGAGAACAGTTACTTTGTAAACTCTGCAAGGAAATCAATGCAGCCTTGGGACATAGATAGCATGCACAGATAATCTGCAGGCAGAGCACAGCTTTTGCTACTGTGTCCCAGTACAAAATGGACATCTTAAAAATCATCCACAGAAAAAATCCTGGCTTGTCTACATCTACATTTCTACCAATACTGACCTATCTGTGTTCATATTGCCCCTCTACATTATAAATCACTCATCTGAAAAATAGGAGCAACACAATGTTCTTTTGAAAACCTCAGGATGAAAGTAAGCTATTACAGCACTCTCCGTGCCACTAAGTTATTAATAAACACACGAAGTTCTGAAATCTTTTTAGCAGATTCTACCCTACCACCTGTACGTGCCAGAAATTCAGCAGCAGGGAAACCAGAATCCTTGATTCATCATTCGTAGAAGGTTCTGGACATGAGTTAAATACACCTGCTTAAGACCAGAATTGCTCATACAGGAGCACCATAATGCAAATTGATTTCACCTTATCACCAAAATGATTTTCAGGAACCAGTGATCACAAGAAGACTCAGGATGATATAGGCCACCAGGTTGACACTGGCCTCAGAAAACAGAGATGAGTTGCCTCAGTGCGATTAGGTGAAAGGAACATGACAGCACACAGAGGTTCGAGCAAAGTGGAAGGCTCAATGCTATCACCTTTATTGTAGTACAATGCCAGTTTATGTAGGGTTGGGTGTAGAAGGCACTGGAAAAAGGGGAGGAGCATGGGACTGACAAGGGGATTAACCAGTGAGGGAGAACAGGAGGGAACATGACATCAGCAGGAACCAATCACAGGACTACCTGCATGCGGCAAATCCTAGCCAGTCAGGAAAAAGGGGTAACCGTGAAGGAGCAAACATGCCTGAACATGTTAAAATTCTATAAAACTGCGGTACAGATTTTTCTCAACCATGCATTAACAAACGGCATAACCCGTTTATTTCATATTTTAAAAATTAATTCAGAGGATGTCAGTGTTTGTTCTGTACTGATATGAAACTGTGGGCTTGTATGGGAACATCTGTCACTTATGCACATGCGTTGACATGTTCACAGACATCACCACCACAGAAGCAACCTTTCCCAAAGGAAATAAAGAAAGTGAGAGCCTGACTCTGGGTTACCAAAATGTTCCCACCATATTGAACACAGAAAAAATAACTGCACAGGGAGTGAAGGCTGTTTACATCATAATTTTGATAAACCTTTTTCTATATGTTAGTCTTGTTTTGCCGCAGGTGCAGCTTCCCAAGGATGGCTGCACAGGCAGGCTGGAAGGATAACCATGATAGCCCACCCTTGGATCCCCATACCTGCACCCTTGATACAGACATGCCAGATGCACCTTTCAAGGCCTCTACAGGAGTGCTGGCAAAAGTGACAAATTTGGCTTCAGTTAGCCCACTGAAAGAATACAAGAGAATAGAATTGTCTGGTCTGGAATGCATGACTGCTTATGAAAAGTCTGGTGTACTAGAGAAATTCTATAGCCCTATTTTGTGACTTGTTTTTTTTAATGCCCTCAGCAAGCATTGCAAACCTGGGTAATCATTGTTAAAAGCATTCTATTAAGGAACTGCAGCTCTAAGACACCTGGGTGTTACCCACAAACACCTAATGGGCATTAATACAGACTGGTTTATACACTACAAATATGGACAAGCTCCATGCATAGAAGCCACAAGAACTCTCTATTACCAAATAGCATTTTGAGCTGATGACACAGAGCTAAATCCCAAAAGCCACAGAAAGTTCAAGAAAGAACTTTTTTTCCCCTTTCTTCAGTACTGTGCTGCTCCTTAGGACCTGGGTGTGTTGGCTTCAATGAATCCTAAGGGAATGTGCTTGACATGATTTACTCACTTCTCATACTAAATGATATCCCTTCATCCATTCAATTTCCTCCCTCCTTGTCTTGAAGCACTACTTTTTTCAGTTGCTATCTAATCCCAAACTGTGTATGTATATTTTGAGTTATCTTTCCCTTCTCCTCTTCAGTTCCCTTGATGTCTTTAATTCATGCAGGGAGCAATCCGTGCTCTACAGACATGTCTGGTTTGTTGGGTACCAAACAAATCCCCAAAAGAGCATAGAGGAACAGCATTCACAGCAGTCATGCAAGCTTCTCTGGTACCCTATTGCCAGAGCTTTTAGAACCTGAGCAACCAGGCTGCCAGTTCTTGGCATACCTGGTGATTTTGTCTCAGTATCCTGTGTGCAGTCATTGCTATCCAGAGGAAAACCGTGGTACAATGAAGACGTCAACTTCTGCCCCATTGGCTGGTTTCATGCTGTCTCTGAGAGCACACAGGAAATCCCCAGAGATTTCAGAAAATCTTTGTACAGTAAAGGCTACAGACACGGATAAGTTATCTTCAGATGTGTTTGCTCTTCTAGGATTTGGAAGGTGGGGTTGATTGTTTCTTTAAAGAAAAATGGCACAGTGCTTGGACTAGGTGGCCTTTAAAGGCCCCTTCCAACTCAAACTATTCTTTGACTTAAAGCCAAACAAAATACAGAATTGCATCCCAACAATTCCGGTCACTCTGCAGCTACCGAGTGAATCACAAAAGCGTATTTTCTTCAGTTTCATTCATCCTGTGGGAGGAGTTCTGGTATCACTCTCAAACCATTTACAGCCTGGCCCAGAGTAATTTTTCAAGACCAGATACTGGCAACCTAAAAGCCAGATTCCATCACAAGGAACTTCCTGCACAAAAACTCCAACAGTTAAACTTAAGAGAAGGAAACAATTTGCTTTGAATACCTAACATATATTTCTCCATGTAGCTGTGATTTGTCTTTCAATTCCCTTTATCTCACAGTAAATCTCGAAACTGCCCACATCTTTTCTGTGAAGAATTAGATTTCACTGTCCAGAAGGTAAAGCTGGTCCTGCCTTCCAGCACACACTGACTCTGTAAAGTATTTGCTTAATTTTATATTCCCTTGATTTCCAGTGGTCCCCTTGGGTATGTGTTGTTCTTGTGTTTCAAGTTACAGTGAACTGTTGGTAGCCAAAGGTTTTTCTCTCTTCATTGTTTGTTCTTTTTCACATGCCCTCTGTTTCATCACAGTTCTTACTTCTGAGTCATCATCAGCTTTAAGTTAACGGGGATTATACACAATCTCATGTATAGACCTTGAGCTGTGAGTCATTCAAATGCTAAAGCTCCCATTTCCTGAGGACTGCAGAGAAATCTCTAGCAGACAAGCTACAACCCAATTACGTATTGTCTTGCTGGACTAACCCTATTCCTTCCACATTGATTTTGTCACTGCTGCCCGAAGGGAACTTTGTGACCATTTGCATTTTTAAATAGGTCAGTGTGTGTGTGTCTGGGAGAACTGTTCATTATGTAAAACAGCTCATTCTTTCTGGACTGTATAAGAGATATAGAAAGGCTGTTCTTTTTAATAATAAGCTTTGAAACCTCATCTGTTTCCTCTTGTTGCCTTTCAAAGTCATTAAATGGAATAACTGATCCTCCATTTCTCCAGAATATCTCGATCTTTGTGTGTTTAATGTCTGCCTCTCACATATTCCTGCTGCCTGTGAGACACTTAGTGGAATTCCCACTGCTCCACTTCTCCTCAAGACTTATGATCATGTTCTCCTCATGTCCCAGGGAGCGTCACAATAACTTGCTATTTTCTTCATTTACTCCCACCTCCCAAATCTTTTGCCATAAAACTTTTGCACTGACATACCCTCTCTATATGAAGTCTCATCCAACTGAAGTCCCTCAAAAGTCTTTCAACTGCCTTCCCTGTGAGACACCAAAAGTAAACAACTTTCCCCAGTTACAAAGGGAGGATAATCAAAAGGCAGAGAGATTGAGTAAGTGGCCCCAGATGAGTCTTCTGCAGAACTAGGAATAAAACCCTAATGTTGCTGTCCTCCACTAGTGAACCAGGTTAGCTCTCTTACATGCTTAGGAAATAAGACAATTAAAAAAATTTAATGGAGCTACAGGGTACACAGCCTGTTTCTCTGTTTAACTTACAGGTTGATTTAGTACATCACTGAGGATTCCACCTGTTATAGAACACACCTCATCTAAAGTACCTTCTTAATCTCCCAAGAAGCCTGGCCACCAGATCTCACAAATTTTTCAATCATCCCTTTTGATAGAGTCACAGGCTCCTTATGAACAACGTGCAGCAAACCCAATCAGCTTAGCTATGCATATGGTCCCTGCAAGGGCAGGTGTCCTCAAGTTTGCCATGTTCACTAGCCAACAAAAGTGCATTCAGATTAGGGCCTTCTGTGCTGCCCTGCTTGAGACTAAAGGAAAAAAATTCTCTCCCTGCTACCCCCTCCTTTTTTAGTAAGTAAAGGGTCCCTAAACATTCTGATACAGCTCCTATAACTCTAGTGAAAAGTCACAGAGTACAGGGGGCTATTTCTTCACATTGTGGATGCACTGACTCCATGGGAAGAGTACCTTTATCATTTGATTACTTGCATTAGCAGGCTGGAGAAGGAATTCTCATACATCCAAGCCATATAAAACTCCCATAATCAGGTCCTAACAGCTATTTTACCTTCCTTTACCTAGCATCTGATCCACATGCTTCAGGCAAAAATATCTGCACCACAGTTGGTCTCCTCAGGGGCTTGTTCTCCCTTTATGCATTGTCTCAGACAGCAGATAGAAAATGTTTCTAGTTATACCCTACATTGGAGGCATTTCTGTTTTCTGTTAATATCTTGAAAGCTGTAAGATTCACTCCCTTCTGGAGGAAAAGAAAATGACAGTTATTACTGCCTATTATTGCACATTAAAATAGGAAGAAAGGATAAGACAGAGTTGGAACTCAGTAAGATTGTGAAGAAAAACAATCCTTTGGTTTGATACACTCAAAGCAACAGCAAATACATTTCTATGGTCAACCTACTAATTCCATCATAGACTTCCCAAACTCTCATAGGAGTACATACAGTTGACTTGATGCATACAGAGGGGTCCTAAAAATTAGTACACCAGTAAACATATATATGAGTTTGAGTACTTTTTAGTGGTGTGAAATAATTCATTATTTGGTAACAGCAAAAAGTACTGTGAGTACTTCAGGTTGCTGGTAAATGGTCAACAGTTGAGACTTGTACTTGTGAGGCATCAGAAAGCACAGAATTCATTTTACTATGTCTTAGTCATGCTGGCTTTGCAGAGTTATTGGGAAGAAGCAGCAGATTAATTTCTGTCCAACTTGAGTCACTGAAGTACAGTATGTGCAGAGAAAGTCAGATGAGTGAAGGTTCTATTGTAAGGCACTAAGCTCACAGATGCACTAAGGTTATGCTTCATCCATAAAAACTAGAAGGGACAGGTTTTCTAGTTCCCGTTTAGTTCTTTTGTTTTCATGAATGCAAGTACTATTCCAAAACAGTAAAATGGGGAGGTTAGAGGGCGATACCAATCTTTCCACTTAATCAAAACTTGCCGCATGGAAAAATATTATTAAACTTTAAGCTAAGCTATGTAATTTTCTTGTATAGCAAAAAGTATCTCTGCCTCTATTCCAAACTTTTGTGCAGAGTTCAATGTGTGTTTTCATCCTTTGGAAAAGGTAAGAGAGGCTAAAAATCACAGCCTCGTCTTTTTTAATGTATCTATTTTAGTTCTCCATATCAGATTATGACAGTATTACAAAAGAAAACTATTCTGGTTTCCTTTTTTTTTCTTTACTTTGTGGTAATCCATTCCTCTAAAACTTTCAGGTTCAGTAATCACAAAAAAAGAAGAGTGCAAACTGGTGCAGAGCTTCTCCCAAAGCTGCCTTCAAAACAGTGCACATACATGCTATATCCATAAACTCCACCATCCAGAAAGACAAGTCACGTCTTGCAGAAAATGCTGCCTTCATTTACCAGCACCTTTGAGTGGTGGAGGCTTACAGAGAGAACTGTTCTTTTCTATGCAGTAGTTCTTCAAAGCTTTTAGAAATACAAGTGTGGGTGGGCCTCCAGTCCCCTGCTAGTACTAGGAACATTTTGCTTTTTAAATAATCTTTGCAACCCTCATCTTAAAAGAGGGACAAGAAAACTCAGAGGTTTTCTACATCTGATATTCTTAAGTGCTGCCCTGCACTGCGCTCCTTACTGTCCTGGTAGCAAGAGAAGAATGAAGACAGAAAGGAAAAGGAAATGAAGATGAAGGTAGGGTGGAAATGAGTTTTCCTCTGTCACAAACCAACAGCTGAAGTCAACTGCTTATTTCACAAGGTGGAACAAACCTAAAACCACTCTGTTCCTTACAAGTACAATGGGAATATCTATCAATGTATTTGTCAGTTTAACAAAATACAAGCTAAAACCCTTCTTTCCAGATTATGGCCAACCCACATGAGATCACAAGGGAACTCCTCCTTTATCTTCTGCCTTGTTGAAGTGCAGAATATAAAGATAGCCCATTTGTAGAATTCACAACTGAAATAGATTCTCCAGTCTTCCACACATAACTGATCTTCCTTCCTCATTTTCTAATTCCAAAGACCCTGTTCCAACATCAGACAGATAATTCTGTCAAAACCGAAACATCAGGCAAGTTAGGAAGATGAAAATCTACCCTGGCAACCAAGAGACCACAGTGCAGCAGAACAGATCTCCTCACATTAGAAGTGTTTTGATGGAATGTGTAATACTTTTATGCCACATTCTAAGGACAGAGATGAAGCCTTACTATGTAATGTTTTGGAAGTTATTTTCCACTACTTCTGTGGCATTTTTACAACTGTCCAAGAGCACAAATTGGGTTTTTGAATACAAAAAGGAATGAAACCAAACTTGAGAACAGTGTTAGAGTCAGTAGACCCCACTACTCAGTGACAGAGTAACCACCTTCATTTGCAGAACTGATATGGCCTGGATACTTCAGATTCATGATACCTTGTCACCAGAAGAACCTGATTCTTCCTCTGTGACTCTCAAAACCAGTATTTTGTCCTTTCTGTGGAGTATTCAGAGTTTCATGCTATGATCCCAGCTCCCTCACATTTAATTACACTTCTTGGTATAATATCTCTGGATACTTTCCACCTCCCAAAGTCCGCACTGCAAAATATTGGATTTTTGGTCCACACTCCTAATTAAGGAAGGGAAGATGGAAGAGGACTTGCAGACTAGGCAACACATGACATGGCTGATGTGACACGACAGTTAGGCTGTTGGCTCAGCTACTGGGCCAGCCAAAGAAGAGGAAAAAAGGCTGAACTCTTTATTTCTTTCTCTTTCACCTCTTCCCAGCATCAACTTTCACAAAATACTTTTAAAACATAATGCTGAAATCACTGCCCCTCCATCAAAACTGATTCTGCCCAAAGAGCAAAAGAGAGATCAGAGCAGTAGATTAACAGAAAGACACAACAATCATAAGCTTTGATCTCTTGGCAAACAAGGCTAACCAAGGTTACTGCCCCATGTTAGTAGCACCCAAAGAGCTTTCCAGAGAGGCATTACTTTCAGGGGAAAAGAGAAAATAAATCAGTAACATATAATGAAATCACAGCCAGTCTTTTTTTTTTTAGACACTTTGATAATTTCAATTAAGTACAGGATAAGGGACGCTCTCCTGCTTGCAAGAAAACAAAGCTGTGTGGTGTTTCCTGTGCTTTTGAAGTGGCCAACTAACTGCTCTAGTGCTTCTGAAGACTGGCCAGTACTGCAATTCACAGGATCATTAAGGTTGGAAAAGACTTCCAAAGTCATGAGTCCCACCTTCTCAACCGCACCAGAGCACTGAGTGCCACATCCTTAAAACACCCGCAGGGTGTTCCTTGAACACCTCCAGGGCTGTGATTCCTCCACCAACCTGGGAAGCTCATTCCAATGCTTAACAACCCCCTCCACAAAGAAATTATTCCTGAAAATGCTTCCCTTACTCAAGGGAAGCTCTTCCCTTTCTCAACTGCAGAACACGGGGTAGAAAAAATGAGCAGCAATGGCTAAAAATTATCTTCAGCAGGAATAAAATGCAAAATGAGTATTCTCAATAGAAACAGTGAGTCAGACCTACTAAACAGTAAGTCAGACTTTATAACTGAAAAATAAGCTTAAACTAAGTGTAAGATCTCTTCCACTTACTGAATAAGAACCTGAAAGCTGGCCCTTTGCAAAGAACAAATGTAAAATCAGGCTGCTATTTGATAGACCCTAAGTAAGACAGATCAGAAGCTTCTGATAACTGATACTCAGAAGGCTGGGCAGAATGAAAGACACTTTACTTGTCTTTTAAGAATTTGCTTTCACTTGTTTTGAGTCATAAATTCACATTCTTCTCTTCAGTACTATCAACTCAATTACCACATTGAGCCTACCTGTACATATTGTGCCGTGCAGCACTTCTCCATGAACTAAATGTCTACTGCTTGACAGAAGCAATACACTCTAGAGATGTGATCAACTGGTGCAAAAGAAACAGAAAGCCCTAATCCTTATTTTGATTTGCAGAGTAATTCTATCTCATCTGAGGTCCTGAATGGGATTTTCTCATAATCTCTACAATATGGTAAAAATTATTTTATTGGGTTGTTGTGAAGTTTAGAGTTTGTAAAGAATAGCATAAGTAATTACACTCTGCTTCTGTAGAGGAATTTTGATATTCAGTGTTCACACTGTAGGCCCAGAAAAGGGGCTTTAAATTGTTTCTCTTAGGTACTTAATAGCTGGTCACCTGATTTTAGCAAACATGGTTCTGAAGACAACAAAAAAACAGTTTCTAAAATATTTTTATTAAACAAACAAACAAACAAAAATGAAGTGTAAAAACCCCTCCAAACAAACCAGTCCACGCTGTACTCCATAAATTGGCCTTAAAAGACAATCAAAACACTGATCAAATATTTCTTATTTACAGTTGAGAAATACAAAATGCTATAAAGGTCTACAAAGATCACTTACTCCCTACCATCTGCATTTGAGAAACCCTTTCAACTCACCTAGGACAGGATGCAAGAGAAGGGAGAGCAGGTTGCTGTCAAGGGAAGTAGAGGCAAAAAGCAATTGCTATTTCCCACAGAGGAGCTGTTGGTCAGTATGAAGTGCAGATATCCCACAACATTTTGTAATTACAGGTCATGATTTTTTTCTTTTTTTTTATGATCTTAATACCATTTTTATCTTTATACATTTATCATAATGGAATTGATCTGGTTGTAACAAACAAGCATGTGTGAAGGTGTTATTACTGTCTCTTCCACCTGTAATCAAATTTGAGTATCTCTTTCTAAGCAGTATTTGACTACTTTGGCTTGCTCTCCTGGTTAGCAGTGTTAACTATTATCAACTGTCACAGGTGTCAGTGCACAGCTTTCATAGATTCTTCTACTCTGTGTTAGCAGTTATCAGCAGTGTATGAAACAGATATAACTGATTCATTCTTTCCTTTAGCACCAGGTGTGTCTGCAGTAACCGCACTACTTAGAAGTCTAAAAAAATCTAAAA
The DNA here is from genome assembly GCA_035041135.1 of Platyrinchus mystaceus. Lineage (NCBI taxonomy): Eukaryota > Metazoa > Chordata > Aves > Passeriformes > Tyrannidae > Platyrinchus > Platyrinchus mystaceus. The sequence continues at coordinate 14,750,226 of JAWWLV010000183.1, read as the reverse complement.
TCCCAGCACATGAAACAAGAAAGAGTATAACAGAAAGGGACAGACTTAGAGTTGCTGCTGAGCTGACACAATAGAGAACCTGTACTATAGAGATGACCATAATTACTGATTTGGGTACAGTGTGGCAAAATCAGCACACGTGGCTCTGCTGTGTGCTTTAGATTCTGTTGTGTATATCAAACTATTACTTTGTGAGTCCCTGGCCTAGAATTTTTTCCCGTTTCCCCCTCCCCCCACCTCTCTAATTTGTTTTTTGTTCATTTGTTTTTGTTTTGGGTTGGTTGGGGTTTCTTTAAATGCACAAAAATAGTAACTTCTTCCTTTCTATAACAATAATGCTAAGGGATTACCTCCACTAAAGATTCAGTATGACCTGGTAACCTCACTGTGACATTTCTGCCTTCCTTCCCAGGCAATGTAACAAGAATTTCAGGCACCAGAGCAGATTCTCATTAAATTTAGTAGTGCTTAGCTGAAAGCAATACCAAGGACAAGCTAGATCCAGTGTTCTAAAGAAAAAAAAAAAAGATGCCTTAAAGCTATTAGGACTTCCCAAATACTTCAAATCATTTCAGTCTTCTGTTCTAGTTTTGAGAAGTCAGATGACATTTATACCAACTGGAAGTGTTTCTCGGATTTCTGTTCTAATTTGAGAAAATAAAGATGGATGTTATATCTTCTCATTAGCATCTTTTTTTGTGCCCCATCTCACAGGGAGATCTCTTCCAAAACTTTGCTTGTATAGTCACTATATATCACCCAGTCACATCATGTCCAGCTGTAAACAGAAGAAACAGAGTTGAAGGGAGCAACAATGAATTCAAGTTATGTCTTACATGTGTTTAGTGCTTAGAATACACAGCAAATTTGGAAATCCTTATCATGTACCATAAATGGATTGCACAGAGCTTATTACTAAGCTTCTATAAAGTACAAAAGCAAACCTAAAAATTTCATCTTCCTATAAACATATGTACAATTTATAAATATTAAAAAGTACAATCCAAAAGTAGAAATCTGTCTGTTATTGAAGCTTATTTAAAACCATCTACACCATCAGCTTAAGCCTTGGAGTCAGACTTGTAATGATCCAGCCTGTAAAAGATGGCTAAAATATTTATTAAAAAAACCTCTTGAAATGCTTGAATTTCAGCAAGTCTATATAGAGAAGTTTAATTGAGAGAATTGAAACATCTTTTCTTAAACAATTTTTAGTTTTCAACCCACACAAATAGCTGATCAAAGAACACAAGCTTTGTTAAATGCCATTATAATAAATTATAACAATCCACTATCAAATGAGCAGCCTCATTGGCTGTTTTGAAACACACTAGAGGACACATTTTGCATATGTAAACACCTATGTTATGTAGTAACACTGTATTTGCCATCATGAAATTACACACCTGGTTAACTTTTACAATAGTAAATAAGTAATTTCATGTGGCTCTTTTCTGACTCAATTCCTTTAGTGTTTTTTAAGCCATGCACTCTAATCTATTGCTTTTAGAAGTACTCGTGCTCTCTCATTGCATCTTTCAGTTACAGTTTAAAGCCACATCATATCCTTACAATACTCACCAAATCATCAACATCACCACCTTCATCTGTGGGAGGCAGAGTTTCATTTTTATTTTCTTTCAGAGCCAAGAACTGAAAATACAAATGTATTTATGTGATACCGACAAAGCTGAGAGCATTTAACATTAAACTGACAGTCTCCTCTGTGTATCAAAACAAATCCACCTGTAATTAAAAATCATGACAAAAGTTTTTTCTGGTTTCCACTCTCCAAAATCATCTTCAAGAAATTTCATAAACTTGCTTTTAAAGGATTTTATGGTGAAATGTGTCAAGAACTAGACAAAAGGATATGGTTCTTCAGACAACATTTGGTTAAGGCTGTAGAACACCCTACAATAAGGATGCCGCAAATATTAGTCCCTGGTCTCAGGGGGAGTTGGGGAAACTTCATAGAAGAGAAATCATTTGAAGTCTACTAAGTTCGTAGAAACAAAAAGTTCTTGAGACAGGCTGGAGCCTGGGATTGTACTCTCTCCTACCCATCCCTTTTTGTCCACTGTCAAACACGGGATTCTGTGTTGGATGGAAATTTTGTCCACTACAGTTTGGCCATGTTTATGCTCTTAAAACAATATAATTTTAAAAAGTAATATTGCATGTAGCTACAAAATACTCAAGGATAACAAACTGGCCCCCACTGATATAAATATATACAGGAGCTGACCAATGACTTAAAACATTTCCTACATACAACATGCTAGTTCTGTGTAGAAGTTTCCCCACTTAATTCAATTAACGTTTAACAAATGAACAAAGACATGAATTTAAAAAAAACCCCACCCTCAAACATGCAAGATGGTTAGAATGCCAGTCTTTAAAATTAGAAAATTCATTATGTAAAATTATATTGCTGTAGCTGCTGATACAACTCACCATATGCCAACAGAAGAGAAAGGTAAATTGCTCACACACTACAACAACTGAAATCAAACATATAGACAATACCTGGAGTACTGCTACCTCTGAATTATTTTTCTCTTAGCCTAAAATAAAAACATTAGCTAGAGTGGTAGAAAAAAATACCAATATTTGACTCTTACTTAAAAAAGCATCCAGTTGTCTACAAGTTTTAGTTACAATCTTTTTACCAATATCCTTAATATAAAATATTTTTTTTTCTTACTAAAATGCACCAGAACAAACATAAAGAGCCAGGAACAACCCTGCCCCAGATAAAAGATAGATGCAAAGCCGAGGAGGTAGAAAAGCCACATTCCGTGACTTTGAGTTCCATCATCCTTAAGTCAGAAACAACTTCACTGTAACTCTAGGTGATGGAAGAGAAGAACTAATTAGAAAATAACCACATTAAACAGGCTACAAATACCTGCTCAGAGTTAATGTAACTTTTGTGCAAACAGATGGCAAACTGCTGTTCAGCTGAGGACCTGACTGTAACAGCCATGGAAGTTGTGTAAGAGGCCATGGGATCCCTACCAGCACCACCAATCTCTGAGACAATGTACTGTGAAAAGCTTAAACGCTATTTTAGACAAATAAAATATTCTGATCCTCCTCTAGAGGACTCGTGACAGCTTTAGACACGGGATAAAATACTGTGATGTTACCTGTTGCATCCCACTTATGGGAAAGAACCAGTTATCATATGCACTAGGATGAAAAGCAAATACATGACATTTGGTTAACACCAAAGACAGAGGATGTAGACAACCTCTGCCTATTTGTTTCAGAACTCAAAGGTCAGACCTTTCCTACATCCTAAACAGCAACATCCAAGAGGAATGTAGACAGTTCATTCCACAGACAACACACATTTTAACATGCTGAGTTCAATTTATCATACAGATTTTGTAGCTGAAAAAACAGAATGTGACAAGGACAGAAGAAATTAGAATTTCAAAATGCTGTATGTCTGTGCATCTTTTTTGTTGGAAGAGTTCTTAATCTACTAATCTAGTAGTAATATAAAGCACATACTACGAAACTAAAAGCTAATGACATTGTCAGCTCTGAAAGGCTTTTGTGCCAGATCAAATTTCATTTTTACACACTTAATTAAGAGTCAAATGGCATTTCTGAAAGCAGCACATTTTTCAAAGTTTTCAGAATTAGCTTTCTCACATTAAATTAGGTAAAGAAAGCTAAAAGCTAGAGAAATGTACGATGAAGATTTGCAATAAACTGAAACCTGAAATTTCCATCAAATGCTGAATATTGAAAGTTGGGCTTTTTTTCCAAAAACCTGTTTTACATTTATGCAAAAGGAAATTACATATAATAGCTGTGCTGAAATCCATTATCTTCCTCAAAGCAACCAGAAAAAGCACTTGACATTTCTGCTCTTTTAACCTATCATTCTCATGCTCTAAAAAGAGTACATCCAATATTACAAAAAAAGCAAACCCCAACAAAACTATCTAAAATCATTTTCTCAGTGATAGGAAAACATGCATGGATAACCTACCTTGTTAGAGATGAAAAAAGCAGTTTCTAAAATACAACCTTTTCCTGCTCATTAACTAACTCATGGAGAACCTACTTCTACTCACTTCTGGCTATTGCTACCTCAAGCAAAAAAGAAAAAGGAAACTTTTACCTGTAACCTCTCTAATAAGCAGCCTTCCTTTCTCCTGCAGACAGCAACCCTATGAAACCTTAAATCTTACAACCAAAACAGTCCTGAAACTACTATCATGTAGGAACCAAGATGTAAAAGAAAAGGCTTTTGTGTCACATAGTACCACACTGACAGCCAACCCTGTGACCTACAGGCTTGCACATGACCTATTACAGAGGTGAAGAAAACTTGCCTCTTACCCTACTGAGGGATATTTGAAAAATCCAATATAATCTTTTAGTGAAGGATATTGTGTTCAGTACAGAAAACAAATTAACCACTTCTGCAATCTACTATAGACCTATGAAAATGCTGACTTTGTATCACACGGGAAACCTGCGACTGGGTTTAAATGGACCAAAGAGGACTAGATTTTAGACCAGCACCATAACCTCAAGATAAAATTTTCTATCCCTGCAGATCTTACTCCAAGAATATGCAGTCTTACAGTTTAAGTAAAAAGTCATATGAGCCTTTGATGGACAATGGCAAATTAGGGTTCTGGTTTTGGATTTGGACAGTGTGTGGGGAGCTGGTTATCTAGTGAGTAAGTAGGACTGTCAACTGCCTAGTTAGCACAGAGATGCAACCCAATTACTCTGGAATTTAAGGTAACTGCCACGTTAGAGAACTCTGCTGCAGCGCTGATTTCTTGCACTCTCTCATTCCCCCAGTTTAATGGGAAGATATGGAGATTGTATGACCTTCAATCAATCACAAAACAGTTTCCTGTATTGAAACATGTGGCTGATTGTAGGTTGATGGTAAACAGAAATGTAAATTTGAAGTCACTCTACAAATGTTTTGCTCTACCTTAGTCTGGCAGCTGTAAATTAGTCCCTGGTACTCCATAATTTGTGGGGACCCCTGGTGGCCTAGCGGTTAAGATGCTGGTCTCTCAGCAACAAGGTCGCAGGTTCGAATCCCGGTCCTGCTTCAGGGTCCCCCAGGTAGATGGAGTTCGTCAGCCCCTAAGGCCATCCATCTAAGAGAAGGTCACTCTAAACAAACCTACGTCCTGAGGAC
>JAWWLV010000183.1:14729462-14744938 GCA_035041135.1 Platyrinchus mystaceus | reverse complement strand
AAGACTGGCCACTTACTTACTCCATAATTTGTGCTGCATTCCTATGCAGGCATAGTATTTTTTAGCTACCACAAGCTCACAGTTAAGACAACAGAATGCTGTAAGGTCTTGATGGTTAGTACAGATTTCCTTAAGGAACAGCTATTTCACATAGCATTAGCATATTTTTTGAGCATGAATGGTAGTTCCAGACTAAAAAGTAAAAGTTCTCAAGATGAATGTTGTCTTAAGAAGTTTCCAAGTAAATTCATCTCACTTGAAATAAATAGAAACCTTGATACTCTTTAAAACCACTACTGGGGAAAAAAGTTGCTCTGTACATTTATGCGTAATGAGAAACAGCCAGTAGGTCCTTTATGTCTAGAACAATCATCATTTGTACCCGGCACACGTGCTCAGCCTTCTAGACTCCTAGTTTGTCAGCTTTTCATTTTCATGACATTTCTGTGCCTTCTTCACCTTGAGGTAAATTGTTACAGATGAAAAAAGCAGTTTCTAAAATACAACCTTTTCCTGCTCATTAACTAATTCATTGAGAATCTACTTCTACGCACTTCTGGCTATTGCTAATGGAAGGCCTGAAAGTTGCAAAAATCAATGTGGCATCTTTTATAAAAGCTACTTCTCTGCAAATTCTTAGTGATTTTAGCCACAGGTTTACCTTTGGGGGGTCTGTAATACAAGGACCTTCTTTCTCCCAAACTAGCAGCCTGACACAATAATTCCCATCTTACCCTCTCCACACAAATACAGTTTTTGACAGCACCTCTGAATTCTGCTTTATTCCAAACAGAAGGCACCATTCTGCCTGTTAGAATTCACATTTGTAACTGTGACATCCTTCATTCATCACTGCAGTTACTGAAGTGCTGTATATCTGTAGGAATTATATGTGCAAGTACTCCCAAACTCTCATTTCTGAAAGGATCTAATATGATCACGAATAACACCAGCATCACCTATGACATCCATCAATCACAAGGGCTGCATAAAGTAGAAAACATTGGTATCATTGCATACATTGTGAAAACTAGCCATGGCAACCTCAACATCTGGAGGTCCCAACACATTTAGACAATAAAAAGTATTTGATTTTTGAGCTCGTGCTACCCGTGAGAAGACATTTCTTTCTATGAAGTTCAAATAGTGACCTTGCATATGTAAATAGCATTCTGCCGTTGCACTACACTGAGTTGCTGAAGTTTCTACTCTTTGTAGAGGGTATTTTCAGATAATGTCAATACATGCTACTTTCTAAAGACCAGTTAAAGTAAAACATCATGGTCGTCATCATCATCATCATCATCATCATCATCATGATGGCTAGGCTTCGCAAATGAAGATTTGGGAAAACATCATGGTACATGCTAAGAAATTATTTTTGCTCTGAAATGGGGCAATTTCAATTGTGTGGCAAAAGGACACTCTTATTCCTTCATATTGATCCCTCTTCATTCATCTAAAGGTTTATCCACATAAGAAAGTCTTCTATTCCACAGCAAGGTCTCTATACAAACAGATGGTCATTAAAAAAACTATACCTTTTCAGCCTCTTCACTGGTCACCAAACTTTCCTGTGCTTCATCTTTACTGATCAAAGAAATTCTGTCTGAAAAATGAAAAAGATATATAAAAATATCATTAGAAGGCTTCCCAAAAATGCAGCTAATGTTACAAATGAAAAACGTGTTCCAAATTCCAACTTCTGAATGTGTCATCATTACCAGCAAAAAAAAAAAAATATTGCTCAAAGGAAAATGTGACTTGCATAAATGAGTCAACTATGATATAAACTATGATATAAAAATAAATTAATGAGCATATTCATAAGCTTGTGGAAGTATCCATTTAGGAAACTGCTAATATTATGACAATCAAACTAATGAGACACTGAAATCATAGATCACAGATGAAATGCTGAAAATCTATTAGAAATTACACTTTTAGTCATTCACAGCATGCTATTAGGTCCTTAGAAAAAATTAACTCCTAGCATACAGACACTTATGCTGTGATTACTTGCAGTCTTGACTACCAAAGTGCTGGTCCTGGTCCACCTGGCTCCTTGGTTGTGCCAGTACCTCCATTCTGTGCAGTGAACCCACCCTCTCCCCCTCCCCACAGAAAACCCCCTCACCACTTGGCCACACAAATGCTTGTGCCTGAATAAGCAGCTGTGGGTGTGAGAGCAAAGAACTGTAGATTCCTAAATCTTCAGCAGCAGCACAAGTGTAACGCCCATAGAGCCCCGTGGCAGAGTTGCATGAAACAAGTGAACTTGTCAAACAGACCTGCCTTGCTTCTGAGCCACCAACTCATTAACTTACATCCATCCCCTTTTGGTGACTGCAGTCACTCATGACAAGGCCCAATGCACACCACATTTGGTAAAAAAGAAGGGATGGGTTGTGTGGCAAGATCAGGGAAAACAGGACTTCTCCTCTTGGTAGCAGCAAGCAAAATGCAATTACAGCTACCTACTGAGAGCTGTTAGATTATGCATAAAGCACCATGATTTCTTTTCACCATGCTCTCAAAAAAAGATACTATATTTTATATGAAAATGTCATGTCTCTTTGTTTGTCTGGTGGAGGCTTTTTCCCTCAAAAATACACTCCAGTTTGTCAAAAACTCTGATTTGTACTACCTAAAAATTATTCTGGCATGGCTTTGAAAGATCTAAGTTTCCTGCTTTCAAAGTTTATTGGTTTCTTTTTTCCAGTTTCTTCAGAGAAGGTCCCTTACAACACTACTGAATATAATATTCTTGTCAGTGTTGTCTTGTGCTGGTTTTCTGGGTTACTAAACAAATTCCTATCCTGTATTTTGCAAAAGTTGGATGAAGTAGACATTACAGTGTGCCTGGAGTTTATCACTTTGAAAGGTGCTATACAAAAGCACATCCCTGCATTTTATACCATGCACCCTTAAGAGATACAGCTGGGCATTTAACACATTTTCTTTGCACTGGCTCCAATTAAAAACATGAGTATGACGTAAAAGAATATTTTTTTAGTCTACTATGTTCTGTATTTGTGAAAATGTTCCTTTATTTATCACTTGAGTAGTCTCTGAATGTCTTTTAGAATGGCACTGCCTTGTATCTCCTGGTTTAATCATAGGTAGGTGTCATATTACCACATATTCTGTTCTTTAGGTTACTTAAATACAAAATGATCAGTGACATGTTTCAATGCTATCTATGACTTTTGTGAAGCTTAAATTGGAAGAATGTTTTTAGATCTTTGCTGCATGAGTTTCTTCCATTTATTCTGAAATTCAGCTGAAATTGTGTTTCCTTCTCCTTACCCTGTAACATTTAATTTGTCTCTCTTCTTCCACAATTAATTTACCATTGCAACAAGACTTGGCAAGGCATTATGAATATTGCTGATATAAAACTATTAGTGCAGAAAAGGAAGCTGCAACATGAAAGATTTTTCAGACATTTTTAAACAAGCTGCAGGAATGAACCATATCAAAATACTGCTGTGGTGTAATTTAAGTGTCCCATTGCTAACAAAGTTTTCCTCTTACATAACGGATAAATGGATAACACAGTTAGAAATTGGGTTTTTTTCGGGTTTGTTTTTTTTTTAATGCCATCCTACCTTGTATCATGATCTCCCAGAAATCAGCTAAGGCTTTATCTTCCAACTTTGATTTCAGGGCCTTCAGAAAGTCATTAAAGCACTGCACCTTGGACAGCTGAAAAAAACCCCCAGCAATGGTAAACAAGAAATACTTCAACTACTAAAGAGCACTGCAAACTTGATTCTTCATGACTCATCTAACACAGTGAACGCAAAAGTCACTACAGAATTTGGGTTTTATCTCTTAAAACTACGAGTTCTAAGGAAAAGTGAGCCACAAAAACTGTCTTTCAGAAAGTTAGAAGGACTTCCTTGTAAATAGCTTGATTGAAAAAGAAAATTGTAGGATTGCTTATTTTTCTTATACCAGCACCAGGCCATAGGCCTTTTGTTTTATGTTTAAAAGAAAACAAACAACAGCAAATAATACCAGAGAAGCCAGTCCCCATTCCAGTAAGAATAAAAACCCCCATAAAATGCAACTCCTTCTAAATTTTCAAACATAATTTAATCTAAAAATCAATTCTTTTTGCTGCAGCAATAAATTATCAAGTTTCTAATACAGCAAACAGGCCCATCATGACTTTAATTTGAAAGAGAGAAGAGTATTCACATGTTAACATTACCTTCATGGCCTCCTCTCTGAAAACTCTGATACAATCGATCCCTTTCATGTAGTACTGTGAACCTTTATTTTCCAGGAACTGATCAATGCGGTTTATCAACTGCTGACTCACTGGAAGACAAGGAGAAATAAATAAATCAATCAAATGATGCACACATTCAAGGAAAAAAAGCCCACTTTTCTTTTACATGTTTCTTTCTATTCCACACACATCTAAATAGTTAATCATACCCACAATGCCTCAAGCTACACAAATCAATTATTGTTATCTCAGCTACTGAGAATTACTTCAGACTCTCTGGAATAGCTAGATATACTAGGAAAAATCCCAGGCATGTCCAAGACAAAAGTCTTTTCCCTGAAAGCCAAGGAAAAAAGCACTGGCCTCGCTTATTTGATAAAAAGTAAAACCAGAAAATTCAGGATCCTAAAGCTTAGGGAGTTTATGTTCTACAACATCACCATATCCCCTAAACATTCTTCAAAATAGATGCATATTTCAATAAAAGCATTAAATTTACAAGGAAGGTGTAATAATGTCAAAACAACATCTGTAGGGTGATTGCAGTTAAAAGACTACCTTATTGTTATTGACATTAGAGTACATCTTGTCTCTGTACAGGTAGTTCAATGATTTTTTCATCAGGGCAACACTGTTTATGATTACAGAGATAAGTATTATAAACTGTGCATGCTTGACAGACAGAAGCAGAGGTAAACAGTGAGACCTGTACTAAAAAGAAGGGGAACACCAGTTTTATCCTTACTGTTCAGCTCCCAGAAGGTAGATAGCTGTAAACCACTGCAAACAAGACAAGTAAAAATGTCACTCGAGAGTTCTGCAAGCCCTACGAATTTCTGCTGGATTTTAGTCCTTTACTTTCTTCATGATTAATTACAAATGAGGAACTGTCCAATTTTACCCTCTGGCCTGGGAAAAGTCAAGTGTGAGGAGGATACAACAGTGGTCTGTAAACTCAGAAACATTCTGAAAAAGATGAACAGGGAGTTGATAGTTCCCTGTCTCTCTCAAAATGAGAGCCAAGAGTTGGGTTAAGAACCAAAAAAAAAAAAAAAGTACCTCTTTAAACATAAACCAGTTATCCCCTTCACCACAGACTGCTGTCAGATGCTTGAGGTTTTAACAGCTTAAAAAAAATGTTTGAATAAGTTCTTCTAATTCTTAAAAGAGGATCTCTATCAATGGAGATTACCAGTGATGTTGCCATTGAGGAAGAAAATTCAGGACAGCATTCTGAACAAGTCACAGCATCTGCCTGTCCTGTTCTTGTACTGTTAAAAACCAGTTACTGGATTAGCAGAACCTTTTGCCTGACCTACAGCCCTACTTATGTCCAGCTGTTATGGGCACAGTTGTCACTGCAAGTATTTCAGCTAAGGATACATCAACAGAGAAAATCATCTCCCAGAGTGGTGGAAGAGAAGGAGAAGTAAACACATGGAGAAGGAGACGTTGTTTAAGTACTGTATTCCACTCTGCTCACTGTGAGCATACACAGCACAGGCTGTTATATTATTTTCTATAAAATGCCTAATTGAACTGAATCTGAAGGACAGCATCTCTGAAAAAAGTGAAAAAAGGCATGTTTGATATTCTCCCACTAGTTTTTGACAATTTTTAGAAAATGAGGCTGATAATGGTTCTGCTCAACAGCAGCTATAGCACAAGGAAGTGTGCTGAAGTGCCTACTGCGCCAGAGGTGATCAGCTCACTCTATTTATTTCACCAGTAGCTGCCAAACTAAATTGAAGCCTCACTACTTAAGCTCCCCAAGTTAAGTCAGTCCATTTTTTTCATGGTTAATGATTTTCTCATTAAATGTTCTAATTTCTTATGAATTGCACTAATAAAAGCAAGTCCTGCTGGTGTTTTCATTGGTGGTGGTGGTTTTTTAAACACTGCCTTTTCATTGATGTGTTAAATTAAAACCCCAGGCACTATGAGGGTGCAATAAAAGTCCTTATTGTCAGAATGATTCCAGCACATACTGTTTGAAATTATCAGACACTCTACCACTTCTTTTGCATTTGTTTTTTTTTAAATCCCTTTCCATTTGATTGCCCTGCCAGCCATCAGAAGAAAAGACGTCTTGCTACTGACTGTGAGCTGCCTCCTTTTGAAATCTGTTGTAAGGAACCAAAGGAAACCTAAAATGTTTTACTAGGCATTGAAAGACCATAATATATGCAGCAAACAGGTTACATGGCAACAGTATTTTAAGTCAGATTTCTCTAACATCTTGAAACAGCTTGGCTAAAGCTGGTTCTGTCCATTGGTCTCCCTTAAATGATAGGCCAATGAATCTAGAATAGAGAAAATTCCTGTGTTCTGATTAGACTACCAAATTATTTCAAGGGGCCAAAGACAATACCAGAGACAGTAGATAAGGATTATAACTGGAAATTTTCAAAGTGGACTCTGTTCCTTTACCCTTCTAGGTCTGAGAACTTTGTTGATTTCCTGCTGCCTTTTCATTTAGTCTGAATCTTTGGGACTGGGTGCTGCAAAAAATAGATGTCCCTGTTTTTGGAGCAAGGCATATTCTGCATAAAGATGCCTTTTTTTTTTTTTTTTTCAACTAAGCTGTGATAAGCATTAATTTTGATGTGTCCCAGACAAATTTCAGGCACTGAAGTTCTGAAGAGTAGGTCCTTGAGTTACAAACTGACAGCCTATTCAGGCCACTGCTTTGTAACTTCTTTTCCTTGCCCCCCAACTTACCTCATTCCACACACATATTTAAGGAAGTGACCTAACAGACTAATGAACTAACATTTTGTATCAACAGGAATTCCAGCACTCCTAATAACCATCACATTCTGCAGAACATTCCAAGAAGTTTTAATCTTCTGTTTCCTCCTCCTACCGTGCCTGACTGGTTAGATAACAAATGTAGCTATTAAAGGTTGGAGAATGGCAGGAAAAAAAAATCATAGAAGATCTTTTAGTTCTAACAGAATTTAATCCCTTCCCCCTTGGCATTCAGATACATTTGCTACTCTAAAATACATTCAGTAGTGCTGTCATTTCTTGTGAAATATGCCATGAACAATTATATTCACTTGTTATCTCTGAACAGTTATAGTAAAAAAGTGCAGTTATATTTTCTTGTTTGTTCAGTTCAGTTCTTGGTCTTATTACTATGCCAACCAGATTACACAATAATAAAAGACAAAACTGTCTATTATTATAGTCCAAGTTCAATTCCTTGGGGATTTTTCCCCCCCTACAAAAATAAATCAAGTTAAGAAAGCAGTTCTTCCTTAGACAAAAGCCTCCTGTTTTTGTCAGTCATTTGATTTATCTGCTGGTGGTGGTAATGATTTGTATTCAGGGACAGTGCTTAAAGTAAGAACCACTGGCAAATCAGTTAAAACACCTGATAATTTTAAAATACTGCTCTGTAAGTATCACCTTTTTATAATTGAAAAGAAGAAAAATTCTGAACTGAAAACTGACCTCATTTTTGAGGACTTCCTTCATCTTTAAGCCAAGAAATAGGAATTTTAAGACTAAGAGCTGTTGAACTACTCCAATATCCTATGAGATGCTGTTCAATTTTGAAATGATCTCTCTAAATAGCCTGTGGGCATGGATCAGAATGATTTAAGCTGGATGTCTGAAGGACATTTGACCCCAATTCCTGCTCAAAACAGGGTCACTGTGGATCAGGTGGCTCAGTGCTCCACAGACCTGAGCTCCATGTAGCTCCAAAGATGGAGAGTCTCCAGGTTCTCTGGGCCCCTCTTTCTTTATTTGAGTACCATCATTGTGATCTTTATTATCTTTTTCCCATAACGTCTAATTCAAATTCTGTTTGTTGCAACTCAGAGCTTTGAGTTTCACCCAATTGCTGTGCCCTTCAAAGTCGAATCTGGCTTCATCTTCTCTGTGAAGCAGATACACAGAAAACTTCAAAGTGATTCTATATACTCAAGTATTTGGTTTGCAAATACTCTTCTGATGACTGAATCATTTTCAAACCAGTCTTTGCATCTGGCCTACCTAGCAGTAGAGCATGAATAGTCTCTGAAATACACAAAACCATCCAGTAAGATAAAAATGCAGACAAACTGCAAAAATATGCCAGCAAAAAATGAAATTAAATATTACCTTTTCTAAAAACTAACTTAGGTCCTGAATGTAATTAACTAAACCTATTTCTACAGAAAATCTTGCAATAAAGTATCATCCTTGTTCTTGTGCAATTACTGACTCCTTTAACTATACTTTTCTAGAAGTGCCTAGGAGTACAAATATTAACAAAATTTCTATAAATATAAAAATGAGAGTTTGGTACAGTTTGTCTCTGGACATTTTTTCTTATGTCCATAAACCTTTGAGTTGTCATTGCAGATTTTCCTCCCCGCTGGCAATCAGTAAAATAAAAATAAAAATAAAAAAAAAAGCTTTTCAACTACAGGACAGGAGTCCTGTAAGACACAATGAAATAAACTCGCACAGAAAATTTACAAATCGAAGAAAAAACTATGCATGTGTCAGTATCTTTTTTTTACTCCCCTGATCCTTCTTCTACAGAAGCCTATGAAAATACAGCACACCACATCAGACACGATCTGCTTTCCAGACGTGGATGGAAACATCTAAATAGTCCAATAGGATGAACTGATAATTAAAAAGATGGCAAGCACTCACAGCATTTGAGAATCCTCTTTGCAGCCACAGCAATGAAGAAGCTCATTGTACATCCTTGGGAACAACGATTAGATTCTACTCAGGTAAACTAATCTATTTTATGTGCATTCTTTGACAAAAACATCAGCAGGTATTATCAGAAGACATCTCTTTGTGATGACTGTGTACTTGTAACCTGCTCAAAATAAGACCTGCATGAAATGACATCTCTCTGGCCGTGAATGCAAATAAGAAAGTAAAGATATCTAGAGGGAAACACAATTCTAGTTATGTGAGCATCAACATTAACCACTAAGTGACACCATATAACACAACTTATCATGTAACCCTTAAGTAGGTCCCTACTGTAATAAACTACAGTTGTCAGTTAGGACCAAAGTCAATTACTGTTTCAGGAATTGAGCTGCCAGTCTCAGAAAACCTATCCCTAAGATCCTTAACAATTTGAAAATCTTTGATTTTCTAAAAATATGTATGTACATATTAGTGGCCCAGTTCTCACTAACACTGAATAAATCATTTCTGCTGCTCTGGTCTGCTGTGGGACACAGCATCAGACATGGACCAACTTGCACTTAGGCTTCTGCTGGGAATGGCACAAATCCTGATGATAAAATCCCAGCGAGGGCATGACAGGAAAAGTATTGGTACTCATTTTCGATGATAAATACACCATCAGGACTTCCCTACAAACTGTTTAAAAAGAAAAAAAAAATGCCCTTGGCATCCTGTGGTACTGCTAACTTTACAGTTTTGGTGAGAGACTTGCTGTGGACTGAAGAGAATGTGTGCCATTAACCTGTTTACATAACCAGAGTGCAATACACCAAGCCATTAAAAACATGCCTGCAATGTTTTATGTATTAAGCTACCTAAAAGGCTCTAAAGCATAAAAAGGATTAGCCAGAAGAAAGAGATAATATGCAGAGCATGTTTTTATTTATAGTGGCTCCTATCTCTCCTTTAAATGGGTGACTGCACTACATTCTGTTTAACTACACCTTATCATTACAGAGCAGATCACACAGAACAAAAGCAAATTGCTCAGAATTTCAGAACCTTCCAAACATGTACTGCAGTTATCTATCTTGCACAGCTACCAAGTGGACATATTTAAGCACTCTTTAGTTAAGCCACCTCCAAGGGTAATCACTATACTCATTTCTGCCTTAACTTTCCTACATGATAAAATTTATTACCATAACAAAGTCATCTGTTTCACAGTGTCTGTATTCTAATACGTTGTACAATGCTTTTTTACTGGGTCTTAATATGTCTGAGATTTAAGAACACAATTCCAAACATCTTTTCAATAAACAATTTCTTCTGGATCTAATACAAATTCCATGTAAAAAGCTAGCTAGCTGGCTTACAGGTCTGAATATTCTGGAGAGAAATGGCTATGTAGGCTTTAACAGACTATATCCCAAGTCAATATACTACTCAACATACCCCTCAACTACGTCTAAAAGGACCAAATGCCTTACTGAAATACCCAGCACCTCACTTAAGCACCTCTGCAAATCTTTCTTTGAAAAGAAATGCTACATTAGTAACTATTTGGCAGATCACCTTTACGTTGCCACAACCTTCAAACCAGCCTTTAAAAGATAAAGGGCCCCATCCATCTTGTGCATTTTTAAGGTACCTCTGGATTACATATATCTCTGTATAGCTATTCCACTAGGGAAATACATACAGACAAATGATAGTTCCATTGCATTTTCACACCTGGGGCATGCAAGACAGTGCCTGACCTGTGCTTTGTATTCTTCCTCTCCTCTACATCAAAACCCTGTCTTTCTGTATGCTGAGGATAGAGTCAGTGCACACAGAGCCTCCTCTCATCTTTCATACACACATACTACCTGCCTATAACACCCTAAAGTCACCTGTGCTTTCTTCTGCTCACAAGAAGTAAGAAATGATTTTTGCATGTAAAGATTTAAATCCCAGGCATCAGAGTCTTTTTTCTTCTACATGAAACAGAATAAGTAGACTGCAGAAGAAAGGTTTCTCACACTGTGCATAGCCAACAGCCCTCCACATCGAGCCAGAAAGATCATGGGAATGAGAAGCTGAGACTCAGTTTGAATGAGGCAGTCAGTGAGTACCAAGGATATTCAACACCTGTGGGGTTGCTCAGGTGCCTCAGTGTAGCTGTCTAATACTGTTTTACTCAAACATAGGTACCTGAGACTTTTAATTGGGAAAGGCAAGTATTGACATGGGAATTACAAGTGGCACCTTTCTTTGCTAAGTGGCACTAGAAACTAACCTGTAAATTCCAGAGCAACTCACATAGCACTAGAAACTTATGTTTAGACAAAGGGATTTAATTTACTGAACCCTGAAGATGCCACCAATAAAATTAAGACAGAAAAAAGTCATTTACCATCTTTGAAGTCAGCGTTTCTCTTCCTCACCAGAATTCGGAAATCTTCTGCTGGGTTAACACTGCCTACCTACAAAGGTACAAAAATGATACAATTGTCTGCCAATACCCATCTCTCTCTTCTTGCAGGGCAAAAAGAATCTTTGAATTTCTTTTAATTTTAATATGGAAACAGAAGCTCTACACTTCTCTGCATGCAGACTCATAAAATGTTAAATCTTTCAGTGCGTGTTAATGCACAGTACTCCCCGCAAAGGTTAGTTATGACATGAGCAAGATGAACTCACGCTCGCTATGCTGCACTGTTACCAGTCAGTCACATTCTCTGGTGCTGAGAGGACACAAGGACAGTAATTCAGGTTATCTGCTAGTTCAGCTTTGAGACCTTCTGTAGCACAGACCTCTCAGACCTCCCTAATCCTGCCAGTTGCCTACTGAGGAGTGGGAGCTTCCATGCACATAAGTACAGAATCAATGATTTGCCATTCCAATCGGAAGCCCAAAATTAAAAGCTTGCCCTCATGTCATCTACCATTTCTGGCACAGTTTGACATCTTAAAGCCAAAGCTCTAAATGGGCATACAGGTACAGAAACCTTAGAAAGGAACTAAAACTAGGTCAAATATAAATTAACCCTTACTGAAAAACAGATGCATTAACTCTAATTAAAAAAACCCCTATGCTGCTTAAAATTTCCTATCAGGAATGAAAAGTCTCCTAAGTTTTTTTTTTTAATTTTTATGCTTTGATGTCAAAATAATTTGTGAACTTTTCAGTAAGCTTGCTTGGTCTCATGATGTTTCTTCTAAATGTGGTAACGCCCCTTTTCAGGAAATACCAGAAAATTATATCAGGAGTACAGAATAATGAAATTGTTTTAGAGTTTAAATCTTCTATAAATATAGATAATGTATTTTTTAAAAATGAACATTAAAGAATAGCATGGTTGAAAACAAGTGAAATTATCTCAATACAAAATCTTTTTTTTCTCCATAATAGGAAAAAATTCAAATAAAGGAAGGGCACAGTTCTGATACAGGTTTCACCTATCCATAGAATTAAATTAGATCTAGCAGCAAGATGAAGCCAAATTTTTGATTTAGAACCCCAGCTAATGCAGAGAACAGTGTCTAAAGTCTCAGCAATACCTTTAATTAAATATATAGAGGCAACTTCTATGTTGTAGATGATATGAAAGACAGCAAGAACAAAATTAAACCACTGAACTCCAG
Organism: Platyrinchus mystaceus; assembly: GCA_035041135.1. Taxonomy (NCBI): domain Eukaryota; kingdom Metazoa; phylum Chordata; class Aves; order Passeriformes; family Tyrannidae; genus Platyrinchus; species Platyrinchus mystaceus. The sequence goes on along the minus strand of JAWWLV010000183.1, from coordinate 14,732,415 downwards.
TTCTGAGATTCTGTTTTCTTCAGATCCTCAGGCTTGCCTTTTAAAGTTCTAAACACTGGGAAAGAATTCTGTCCTAAAATATCCAAGACTGACAGAAACCTGTGCTAACATATGCTTAAGGGCAGAGAAAGTTGTCTTTATAATCTCTAGCAGAGACTCAAATGTACAAGTAGACAGTATTTCAGTCATGTTTCAGCTAGAAACCCCCCTTTTATCAGGAATTCTGTATATTCACTATAATACACTTAGAGAATTAATCTTCCCCCTTATTAATCAGATTCATAAAAATATGCTTACAGAGGTAATATTGCCTTCAGCAAGTTTTAGGATGCTAAAGCTCTCTTCCTCATCTTCAGTTTTTGGCTTCTTGAGGCGGGGTTCATCTTCGCTGCTGAAAATGAGAAGGACAAAACTGAATACAAACACTTGAAGTAAATTGTCCTGCCTACTAACTAGGGAGTCAGTAAATCAATGAAATATGCACTGAACTAAACTTCATTACCTAACTGTTCCAAAATCAACACTAAACCATGCCTCATTTTTCCCCATAGATTGCACAAAGCAGACAGCAGAAACAGAGATCAAACTTTATCTTAGCATGAAGCAAAGACATAACTTGTTGAAGGTATGAGATTATTTGTGCTTATTTCAGGTGTGAATTTAATTATACACTCCTTCACCTTTTTAAATACAAAATACCTCCAATCACTTTATTTGGAACCTGCATATTGAGTTAACCTTAACAATTTACACTACATAACATGACATTTGGTGTTCTCATCAGATTTGTTTTTAAACATGAAATGGCAATGAAAATATAACATTTAAGTAAGCAATTAGTTTACTCTTCAGTCACTACCTGCTAGTTTCTGTCTTGGAATTTATAGCTAATACAAACCTGTTTACACAGTGGCTTTTGAGTCTAATAACGCCTATTCTTCACCCACACATGAGAGCTTTATAGGATTATCAAAATCTGCTAGATAAACCCCAATTAAGCACATCACAACTCTCTTATGACATTTTAAGCTAAATCTCAAAATGCTTGCAAAAGGACTATTTGTTACTTTAGAAAGCTAATTGCGATTTTAGGCTTTCTCCCTTTGTCCTTACAGGTAACATATACCAACGTGCACATTCATATTAGGAACTTAACTGTAATGTGGAACATATTAAACTTTGGAGCACATTTTGGCAACAGAAGAAAAATCCAGATAATCACAAAAGGGGAAGAAAATCAGATACTATGTTCTGTGTCATATAATGTCACATATAATGTGACAGGCTACTGACACAGAAGAATTGATTTCAGTTTAAGAATAACTGAAAGTTACTCAGCAATCAAAGCAGCAGGATTTGAGTTCAAGGAATCTCAAAAAAAGTAACAAGTTTCTATAAAAAATTCTACTACTGCAGTGAAAAACAGAAACTGCTTGAAGACGTAGGGACAAAGCCAGAGATCCTGGACAAGGTGCCACTTTGCATTCTACAAGGTTAGAACTGATTGCAAAAATTGCATTGCATGTTACAGAAGCAATCAACTACTGGAAAGAACTTGTACAGTCTTCCTTTTTGCTTTCTGTAGCACACTCCTCCCCTACTTTACAATCAGTGTCTATCTCACTTTGTTTCTGCAGTCTTCTCGTCCCTTACTTCATTTTGTCACTACTGAAATGAAATCCCTTCTCCTCAGCAACTCCTGTCATTCAGCATAACCTTACTTATCATTCTAGGAGGAATGATGACTTTAGTTATGCTTCAGGACAAGGATAGGATACCTTGCTTCATTCTCAACTCCACTGACTTTCTGACTAACCTTGAACAAGTTCCTTGATTGTTTTGAACAGCCTCTGTCTCTCTGTAAAATGGAGAAACTGATACTTATCAACACCAGTGAGTTTAGAACTTCTACTGAAACAAAAGATCTTGTATACTGATGTGGTTTGATGAAAGGTGCAAAGAACAATGAAAATTCTCTTTTAGAATATTTTTCTCCAAAAGGTGTGTGGCAATCAATTGGAATGTCTTGAAACCTTTTTCTTCCTGCATTATTTTTACTGATTCAAAATGCTTTGGGATTGTAGGAAGGATAAAATAAATGATGATGCTACATTTAACGGCCTAGGACCAGATCTACAGTTGTCATTAATCAGTGCAGCACAGCAGAAACTAATGAATCCATACCCATTTATACCAGCCAAGGATCTGACATTTAGAATATGCACTGATTAGCAGTATTTTTAAACTGTAAAACGTGCAATTACTATTTGAGAAAAATTAATAAAATACAAGATTAATTTAAAACACCCACTTCTACATTAATATAGAAGCCTCTCACATGCTGTAAAGCTGGATGAGGTAACAGCCTCTCCACAGCCAACCTAAGATGGAAAAAGTAAAATGCTTTCTATTTTACTGGATTTTTTTAACTAGAGAGCTTAGCAAAAGTGATACAAATGAATGCTGAATACTGAAATCTGTATTAAGATATGATATCTACAATTATGCTGCATTAGTCTCATCAGACCTTAAAAATTAAGGAGAGAAAAATCTGATCAATGTGATGATAGGAGACACAAATCAGTTTTAGGAAACAAAAAGAACGGTCAAGAGATCTTCTAGCCAACTTTTTCACAATACTTCAGCGCATACTATCTACATATGATAGTTTTAATTAGTTGAATCTCATAGAATATAGAATTTAGAATCACAGAATGGTTTGGGTTGAAAGGAAACTTAAGTATTACCTCATTCCAAACCCCTGCCATGGACAGAGACACCTTCCACTAGACCAGGTTGCTCAGAGCTTCATCCAACCTGGTCTTCAACACCTCCAGGGATGGGGTATCCACAGCTTCTCTGAGCAACCTGTGCCAGTGCAGAGTGACATACTTGTCTTTATCAAGTGAATAAGTTGTATCACTCAGCTTTTCCCCAAACACAGAACAAAGCC
>JAWWLV010000183.1:14716773-14729362 GCA_035041135.1 Platyrinchus mystaceus | reverse complement strand
GTGCAGAGTGACATACTTGTCTTTATCAAGTGAATAAGTTGTATCACTCAGCTTTTCCCCAAACACAGAACAAAGCCATAGAGTTAGCACCACTGTTGTAGCAATGACAATACTACTGCTCCCATTCATTACTACAGCAATACCATTTTTATTTGCAATTTTTAAAAATCCTATTACTATTAATTCTTCTGTTAATAGTTGAGTTTGTATCCTTTCACTTCCTTTACAGACTTTTTTAAAAATCATTTTAATGCCCTACCTCAATTTCTATCTCAATTACTCTCAATTAATCTCAGTTTCATAGCTGCTTTTATCACCTCTCTAAAGGAAACAAGTTTTGAAACAAAATAGATTCCCTTCTTCCTTGTCAAATAGATGCTTTTGGGAAGATATATTTTTAAGCAGCTACCAGGAATAGGTCACTGCTTCTTGTTTGAATTCTCTCTCTAGCTTGCTTGAATCCAAATTTTGCCCCCCCTTTTTAAACTGGTTCTATCCCTTCTTAAAATACACATATAAATGTATGTATGTACACACACACAAAGAAACTGGGGCACAGAGTAAGGAAAAGAGAATTTAATCAGTATGAATTCACAGACACACCAAGGTAACACAGGCACACACTGAAATCAACAACAACAACAAAAAGTAAGGTGTTTCCCAATCTGTATAGAGAAATGTAGTCATTAATCTTGAGCAGCAAAGTGAGAAGTCTTATGTCATGTTTTCCCAGAGATAACTGGGGAGGAGGCTCTAGCCAACCCAAGATAAAGAATATATGACAGCTCAGCTAAGCAAGAACTCAAAACACCTCAATGACGTTGTTCCTAGTGCTGAAATGACTGAACCAAAAATGACAAAAAGGAGGGAGAAGGAGCTAACTGAGAGCACCCTAACACTGCAGGGGCCCCACTAGTTATATTACAGATTTCAGTAAGTTAAGCTGTAAGAGGCAGATTTTATTTGAGCAAATTGATTTGGCTGGGATGACAGTAGCAATGCAGTAGCAATTCAGCATTTATTCTTCCTATTTGCAGCACAAATAAACTAAACACAGGACATTCAACAACAACAAAAAAAATCGATCTTGAAACTGTTCAAACAGTAGGTGTTCCAGGAAGAGTCCATAACAGTTTGATTTTTTTTTAAGAAAACCACATTAATTGCAGAGCTGATAATAATGAAGCTGTTTTTCTTTTGATTGGTATTCAAAATGAAAGCTACGGAATGACCTAAATCAAGCATGCTAAGGTGGCTCCACTTTATGGCTAATTTAAAGCTTCATGGCATTTATTCTAAACTAAATTACACTCCCTTAGTGTTGTTTAAACTACTTTACAACCACCAGTAGAACAGACTGTCTGATCAAAAGACAGTAAGCAATGCAACAGGTTGCCCAGAGAGGATGTGCAGTCACCATCCCTGATGGTTTTCAAGACCAGACTGGATGAAGGCCTGTTTAGACCTCACAGGTGATCTTGCTTTGAGCAGCAGGTTGTACAAGAAACCTCCTGAGGTCCGTTCCACCCTGATGGATTTTGTGATTCTGTGACAGCAAATACAGACATACGGAAGTTACAAACTGGTTCCTGGTGTGTTTAGCACTGTAACAGTGTGACCACCACTATTCACAAGATACTCCAGACACACTGTGGCGCCACAATATTCTCCATCTATCAGCACCTTTTCCAGTGTGTAACTCATTGATTTTCTGTTCCAAAGACTCTGAGCCTGCTTCATCCAGCAAAAGCAACTTGAAGTGTAAAAAAAAAATTTTTTTTCAAAAAAATCCATAATACATCTCCAACTTACTTGTCTTTGAAGATGTCTTGAGCAGTCTTCTCTTCTTTCTTCTTGCCAACTTCCTTCAGGGGAAAAAGTGCTTTTACTCTTTCCAGAGGAGCCTGACACCTTTCTTTTACCACAGAGGGCATCTCCAGCATCTCTAAAAGGTGCTGCTCTATTGGCGGCAATGGCTTGTCGGGGTGAAAAGCCTTATGCTGCAAGCACTGCAAGAGACAAAATAGTTTGAGCAAAGTAAAACTTTCAAAAAGTAAAACTTCTATGTGCTTTTAATATAATACCTGTATGCCTGACACCATATGGTACATGCAAAATATCTTCCATATTAGAGAAACTACTTCTGTATTGCTAAAAAATATTCCAGATAACAAGTGCATTGAAAGTCTATGATCAGCTGTTTAAGGAGATTAATAATGACATGAAATAAGAATACTGATGCAGATGAGTGTTTCCACACTCACTGGAATGAGTTCTATGAAAATTATTAGGAAAATCCCCAATCATCTGCAACTGTTCATATTTTTAACTTCATACTACCTTTAAAATGCAGTTCTATTACAGAACAGTCACACAGGAAAGATTTCTACACATTCCAAAATTAGGCAATGAGATATATCTCAACCATGTATTCCAGTTATTGTCACAGTCCACTGTCCCTCACAGAAAATTTTTCTTCTTGGTAAGTAAAACTCGGTATGCACACAGGAGAAGCTTTCACCAGTTTAAGAGCAAATGGAAAGAAAGAATGCTAAATGTGCACAGGTGAGGCACAGAATATACGTATGTTTAGAATTTAGCTTTGAAAGGAGAAGGGAATGAAGGAGACTGACAGATGTACATCAAAGTTGGAAGAGATGGTAGGAGATACAGATGAGGCTCTTTCACCAAGCGTAAAGTCAGTGCACACGGTCAGGGAGCCAAACAGAGGGAGAGAGATAAGATTAAATGAGGCATGTTGCAGAAATTCCATTGAGAATTTTAAAAGCAAAGCAGGTAACTTTACAACTTTGTGAAATGTGAGATAGCATTAGAGAGGTTTGTGCGTTTACAGATATATACGCAGATACCAGAGCACGCATACACATACATCAAAACATGTGATATACATGGGAGACAAAATTTTCCACTACCATTGTACTGGATGCATTAGACACCAGTGTGAAGGTAACTATTCAGTAAACTAGGAGCACAGCAGATTTGCTCCCCTGTTGGCTGTCAGGCATGACATTAATTAAAAAAAAAAAAAATCAAAGCAAGTAAAACCCCCTATTCACGTTGAAAAGCTGCCAATAAAGAAAATCCAGACCATATGCTACACATCAATACTAATGTGTTTTCATGCTGCCATTAAGATTCCAATCCATATTAGAGAACATAGTGTCCAAAGGAGGCAGCAGTATAAGGCTACCGATTAGGAAACATTTGTAATGATTTAAGGCATAATTATTTTGAAAGACAGTAAAAATGCTGCTGGAAGCTACAGTAATGGCTCTTCTGATACAAATCCCCCCTCAGTATTAAAAAAACTTTAGGGAATTGAATTAAACTAACAAAGCAAAAAAACTAATCCCCCTGTTGTGAATATGTTTTTCAGGCTTTCATATCTGAAATCTTTATGTGTGCAGCTGTAAGAGCTGAGCAAACTGCCACAAATAGCCACAGCCTCCACTTGTACCTGTTTTTAAAGTACATGATTTGAGATAGCAGGTACCATCAAAGCTCAGGTACTAAATGGAGATTAAGTTAAACAGACAACCTGGAGTTTCTAAACCCACACAGTCCCTCTTGACCTTGCTTTCCCTTCCTTTTGTGCCCAGCAAGAACTATTCCTACCTTCACAGGCTAGAAGACAACCCACACTGTCATTGTCTTCCAGACTCGCTATTCTATTCACGCATGTTGTCACCAACACACTAGCTCCTCATTGCTCTTCTTAATTTCCTTATATTTCCACCTTAGAGACATAGCCAGCTTTCAGGAACAGAGCTCACACTAAGCTACTGGTCAACAGCTGTAATGAAGTGGGCTTTTCACATCATTAATTCCATGATAATGAATGGCACAAATGCACGAACAGGCAGAAATTTACTGCAAGAAAGTATTCTGCCTCGTTTCCTTTCAAACAGCATCTAGGAAAACACTTTTGTAGAACTGTATTTTAGCAAATCTATAAATTCTGCTGGAATTTGATAGTACTTAAAGCCTTAGAAGATGGGAGAGAGATTCAGCTATCTAAAAGATAAGCATTTAGTCTCTATCAGTCACCTACTCACTCTACAAAACCACAACTGTCATGTATTTATGATCTCCGAAATAAGAAGGATCAATCACTTGGCCAAAGTTCTTTTTTCATAGTTGTGGAATAGATTTGGACAACTCAGTTTACACTAGTTGGCTGGCTTTTGAGGTTAAACCTGTGTGAACTGCATCCTGACACAAATGTCTTCAGAGTTGAGCTTATACCCAGTTTGTGACAATTTCAAAATGACCTTCCAACAACCATTGAATCAAAGATAAGATTACTTGTCGCTAAAAGCCCTCATAGACATCCATGAGCAACCTCACGTCCCCATTTGCTCTGGGTTTTGAAAGAGAATATCCACACAGTCCAACCACTTACAAACCAGCTTAATCCTCTAAGGTCACTTACCCATGGTTTAATGAGAACCAAGACAGCACATTCAGATGGAGACTCTGCAGTTGGATTCCATGAACTATGAAATGCTGCAGGGCACCATCCCAACAAACCTCTCCCCAAGTCTGTCTCTGTACAGTCATTGTTGAACAACTTGTTTATTTGGCTAGCAAACAAAATGCACTGCATTCCCCAAGTATCTTAGGTGCTTCAAATCCCTGTATTTAAGAGGGACAACTTAAACAACAACATTGGAAGTCTGTCACTACAAAAGCTATGGAAGTTCACTTAGGCTTTTCTGGAAGCAAGGAATAAAAGTTGAGACTCTGGATATAGGATCTTCCTCATCTTCCACTCCAGCAAGCATTAACTACTTTCCACCCACTCTGTCATTTCCTAATGCCTACCACTACTTCCAGAGATATAATTTAGCTTGATGTTTCTGTTTAAATTCTGGCTCTTGTCACTTATCATTCCAAATATCTTCATGAGGCAACAAAGCACGGAAATGAAGGAGGAGTTCATCCTTTTCTTCAGAGTTATTTTTCGAAACCATTTATAGTTCCTGTTCAGCCCAATTTACTGGCTACAATCAAAAGACGGTGTTTAATTTTTCTTCATGGTTCTTAAGGAACCAGCAGTGCCACTTGGCCTAAGAGCAAAATACTAAAAATCTGAAACATTTTTGCAGCAAAGGAGAAAACAACTTATACAGATTAACAGCAATTTTGTACTAAGACACACAAATGGGGCTGTGCATAGCCAAAAGAAAGCACTAAGAGGACTGGTAATTTAGGGCTTTCTAAACAGCAAGCATTGTGGACAGAAACTGTATCCTACCTTGTACATTCAAACAGTCCATAAATACTTTTTTTACCAATAGCATTCACCCTTACAAAATCCCATTATCTTCTAAGGAAACTGGTGAGTTACTCAGTCTCCTCCAGCAGCACTTGACTCAAATGCTGGGACAACATCATCACACTATTTCAGAAGACAAACAGCACACCTAAAAAAAAACCCTCTTTCATTGATAGGTGACATCCACTAAACCAAAAAAATGCAAAATTGCATCTAGCACTATAACAGGAAATTCTATCCCCTATGTGTTTCATTTACAAGAAAAGCCGTATTTGTTTTATAACACCCAAACTTAACAATCCTTCCTAAAATAAGAGTTGTGCAGAGGTCAATTCATTTTAAGCTCTTGCCCTGCAATAACATAACCTTCTACCGATCAAATCTTGCATTCAGTTGCACGCTGTCTTGTCAATATGACTGGCAGAATTTGAAGAGAAACACTGAGTTCTTCAGGTGTCAGTCAGAGTAAGATTTGAAGAGTGGGCTTACATGTGTTCCTGAAACACACAATGACCTTCAGATCCCTTGGTTCTTTTGAAAGTACTGAGGTAGCAAGGCTTTGGGAAGCTAGGGCAAGTTTTCTTAACTTAAAAAAACATCTTCCTACTTGTAAACTGAAAAAAATAATTCAGAATTGCTGAGATATGATGAACATAGTTGCTATACCATTTTTGGTCAATTTTCAAAGCAGAGTCACACACTCAATATATCCCCATGGTTCCATATACCACACAATTCTGCAGCTGCATAAATTGCAACATAATTTTCCTTATTTTTAAATTTGCTGTGTCATTTTTTGAACACTTGAATTCCAACATATAATTAAGTCTCTCATCCTCACAGTTGCAATGAAAGTCTTCATGATATGAAATGATGTAAATCAAAATGTAGACAGCTTGATACAATAACTGCAAGAAGTGTGAACCATTCTGCTTGCCCATAAAGTGCATTAGCTTAGACACCCAAATGGAACATTTTAAATGTCAACAACGTTAACCATTTACTACTGATCAAGTTAACCCCAGACTGACCTGCTTTGAAATCACTGCTAGATGCATCAATGCACAGAAAAGTGAAAGAACACAGAATTAGAAGCTAAAGAAATCCATGATTTTCAGCTGATTTTTCTCTTTGCCCAAAAAATGAAGACCCAGTCTATGTTCACTCTGCAATACAGTCTGGAGATTCAAGTTATTTGTCTAGTCTAAGTGCCTGTGAGTATCACTGATGCTGCTGCAGAGACCTCAGCACAGCTATAATTTCTCTTGCTTCCTGGGAACTGGAAATTTTTAAAATAAATCTATGTTAGGGACAAGATAAAAGTCACAAGCTACCCCATACTTAAAATGCAAAAGATTTTATAGCTGCATCTTCACAATGCAGATCTTTCCAATGTAAATCAGAGAAAGACAGAAAGATGAAAAGTCTTAACAAAAGAAGTTTTAAAAAAATGTCAGAGTTCACCTCACCTGATATAACCTCTGAAAGTAAGGGTTTGGGATTTTGCTGGGCTTAAACAGGTCCTCAAAAGTTTCTCCATCTTCATAAACCAAATTCATAGAATCAATCAATGAGTCAACAGCAGACAACTGATCCGCTAAGGCAGCAATTACATAAAAAGAGAAATTAAATACACTTCCAGATGGATGCATTTCTTGAAACAATTTATAAAAGAAGATTCAGTTCACAACATGAAATTTTTAGCAAGTCATTACATGCCACAGAATACACTGCAGTTTTAGATGTACCAATAAAGAATACGGATAATGGACAGAATAATAAACCCCTTCTGTATTTAAGGACTGCAGTGTAAAGTCATAAAGCCTTTTCTTTCTTTCCCCAAGACCTCAATTATTGTTGCCTTTCTGCTTTAATTTTCTTTTCTTTTTCAAGATGTTTTCATTTGCAACAGAAGGTTTATAGGCCACTTAGAAAATAAGGAGAACAGTTGGTTTGAAAAACTAAATGGCATAATATAAATTTTTTAAGTTATGAATGCAAATTAACACAGTTCACAATAGACAACTACTGCTTTGGTAAGACAAGTTTTAAATTTGTTCTCAAACTGCTGGTTACAGGCAAGAAAATAGAAACTGTTTCAGAAACAAACCAGCAGGCTATGTATACCCTGATGTGCAGGTGCCCATTCAATGGATCTCATAACAACTGAAAGAAGTAGGAGTGGATTTTAAACTACATTCATTTAGACTCATTGCTGTGCAAAATTCTCAGAACAGCGAGTCAAGCTTTGTGTGGCTGAAAGTTCTATGGTTCTCCAAAGATGCCCTCCACCTGAATCTGGACACCAGTAAGTGCATACTTTAACAAACAACACACCACAGAAAATACAGTCTTTGCCTTTGTGCTGCAACTGGCTGCAGGACCAGCTTTGCACCAGTGGAGCAGCAGCCTCTGTTCTAATTCTAGCCTGATAATCACACACTGTAGATCCCACAAGGTTTGGCCATTTAGTCTCACAAATTAGTTCAAAGATCAAAGGATACAGAGGACTAAATCTCAGATCTGTCACAGAGATCCTGTGAGACTGATCATCCCATAACAGAGCCAGAAGTCATTTACCAGGACAGTTTAAAGGACAGCCTGCAAACTCCAAGTCTGCTGAGCCTGCAACTAAAGTGGCAAAGCTTTGATACACACTTACACTTCAAGATGACATCACCATAAAGGATGCCCAAATGGATTTTTTTCCTAAGGCAAAATATGACATAACTTATGTTTTCATTGGACAGCCAAATATTCTAACTCTTTTAGAGCATCTTAGAAGACGACAAGAAGGCTACCTTACCTGTAGGAATGTATTTTTTATTGTTTTTCAAGGATGAAAATATGTACTGCCTTAGGTCTTCCATGTAGGGTAGTTGCACATAGATGAGACACTGAGCAAGAGGAAAAAAGAAAAAACTGAGCCTGAAGAAAAAAAAAAAATCTATATCCCCAGAGTGCCATATCAGTACAATATAAACATAAGAAAAATCTGAAGACCTGATGCCTGTGTGTATCAAAATATTTAAATAAAATATTTACAGAGCAACAGTTTTAATCAGAATAAAACACACCATTATATTTTATAATATACTGATGGCTGCATTCCTCATTTTTCTATTGGTGGATAAAGATCTGCCAGGCCATCTGATCCCTTTTTCTTGTGCAGAGTTCCAATCAGCTATGCTTGAAATAACCCATATATCTGCGCTTTGGGAGGTTTTATCATAGCTTACTGTGTTTCAAAATCAAAAGTTGGTTTTGGTTTTTTAACATTCTCTGCCTCATTTTTTCTTTACTCAAATACCTCCTCCAGTTCATGCTACCCTAAAAAATTCCTTTCTATCCTTTATGTTTATACCCTTCAAAAGTCTGAAGATTGTTGTGTCCGCCCCCACCTCTGTCACTGCTCAGCCATATACATATTTAGCTCTTTCAATAGTTTCTCGTAACTAAGATCAGTTGAAACATATGCTGCAAAAATTCTGACATACTGTGTTGCTTCTAGGTCTCTCAGAAGGCTCTCTGCAGAAGGGTAAGAGTGAAAAATTACCTCATATGCCTCTTTAATATATGGAAAAGCTACTCCAATTTGCGGGTTGCTCCTTCTGTCATAAGCATAGCGCACGATAGCTACCACTTTCAACTCATCCAGTGCACGAACAAGGGCAGAAAAAGCAACTGCTGCATTCTGGGGGGGAGGGGTGAAGAGGAAACAGAATCATGCAAGTTCTTATTCATCTGCTGAAATACATCTTTCATAGTGAATTTAAAAGCACTGATTTAATCAAGACTAGTTCCCATTTCAGCTGTAACTTGAACACAAGCATTTTTCACGTTCAAAAACTGAAGAAGCAGAAAGGTCAAATCTCATCCTTATAGTGGATCCATTCAAAGCTGAATAAACTTCAGATCCAGCACATTCCACCTTTTTCACCAGAAGAAGAAGAGCTCTCAGAAGTCTTACAAGAGAAAGAGAAAGGGCGGGAAGTTGGACCCTGAAAGGAACTAATTAAAAGCACTACAGTGAGCTTTTTACCTCCAATACTTAAAATAATTTGGAGGTCTGTTCTAAATAACATAGGACAGGACACACTGTCGCTCTGCAGGAGAATGGACTTAAGGAAATTTCAGGTTCCACATGCCCCTGCACAAACATAATATCTACCAGTTGCTCATTATTCATGAGATCCTGTATTCATTTGGGGTCTAATCCAAATTCTTTTCACCCTAATGGGCAATGGAACAAGACTTCTGTAAGTTGCATTAGAAGTCTTTATTAACACCGAAAGGACAATCTCAAGCGTCACTACTATTCTTTTCTATTCCACAGCAAAATACCTTCAGCATTAAATAGCATTAAACTTCAGTTCACCTTACCTCATCATCTTTCGCTGCAAAGACCTTCAGAACCTGGTTACCCATGTAGTAATGCCTCTGGATCTAGATGCAAATGGTCAAAAGTTAGCCTGATGTAAAGAAAATGTCACTAATGCAACTGGACCAATTAAATTACAAAACAACTAACATCAAATTTTGTGGCTTCTCACTTAAATAATTACTGTGCATAGAGGTTAAAGCCCTGTAAGCCCATATCTCCTTTTATCACTCAACATGGATAGTCAGTCATATTGGGCAGGATATTCTCATACCTTCCTACTGATGGGCAGGAATGAAAGACTGTGGCACCTGCAGCTGTTACCAGTCTGAATTATACTGTAGTAATTCAAAAGTCAGTGTGAAAAACCACAGTAGTTAATACAAGACCTAAGCCCAAATGACACCACATCTATGCCATTCATTTTTTCTAGCAAAGATACTTCAAAAAGGAGCTGAAGTCGCATCCTTAATTAATAAACCTACTTTGACAGCAACACGGAGTATATACAGGTGTGCTGGCAAAGAAGCACTTCTGTTAGCAGAGTTTATTCTGTTCATAAACATGGCTGGCTCAGAAACAAACAAACAAAAATAGTTTCATGAAAGGACATCCCTGGCATAGTTGGAGCTACAGAGACACAAGCACAGATACCCTGCAATAGTGGAAAACCTATCACAAAGACTGCACACTACTATGAACGCTGGTTAAAATGACCTCTCTCTGTTAAACAAAAAAACTCCTCAAATTACAGTCTCAAAACTAACTTCATTATATTTTTTCTTATTTTTTTTTTTTGTTCATCATTTCATCTTTTTATTTTTTATCTTCTTTATTTAGCAAATTACTGTGAGTTTGTTGAAGTCAGTGACAACCTGCACCACAGCAGACCTATTTGCTGTGTTACAGCATGATTCTTCAGATCAGATTATTCTACCTACAATCATTCTCTGCTTTCTGTCTTTAAAAGCTCAGGAAATTTTATGTTCAGTATAGCATAAATAACTAGATGTGTGTATCACTACACCTTTTTTGTTTGCAAAAAAAAAAAATTGTCCCTTTGTAACATTTTCAAGTATTATTTCTCAATTTACATGGCATGGCTTATAAATTAAAAATCAAAGTTTAAGCGCCCTCTGATCTTCTTTCCTGAGGGATGTGAATAACTCAGGAAAATAATATAAGGTTGTTCTATTCCTTCTTTAATTATGTATTTGGAGCTGTTCCAGTTTTTCTAGTTAATAATAAATTATCTTTCCTCCTAAGTTTGAAAAAGAAACAATTTTTATAAAACATATAGTTGAATAGTGTCAGTTTTATGATTCCAAACAATAAAATTTAGAAGCCAAAACTTAAGGAAAGCATAGGTCTTGAAAATTCCAGCTTTAGTCAAAAAGTTCCTGATATCATTACCTATACACTGTAATTTTAATTCTGCAATCACACCTGAATAATTTTATTCCACTGAGGTATATCCTTCTATTATTGGTCATAACTACTCACTCCTAGCTAAAGGACCAGAGCACACTTTAAGATATAATTTCTATTCATTATGAAATTCACAGACAAGAAAAGTACATACTAATCAAAAGCAATGTTTGCTTTTGCAAATATTTGCAAAAGCATATTTTGCAAATGCACAATATTTTGTGCATTGAAAAATTAGAAAACCAAATTGTTAACTCTTTGATGCATATTTTTGTGAACCAAAAATATTCCTAAAACTAATGGTATTCCTACAATTATTAACTATGTAGTTGGAGGTACTACTGCACTATCTGACCATTGGTGGGAAAATAAAAACCCATGTGAGATAACAACTCACTTCCTCATCTGTTTCCCTCTTAGTTTCCGTTTTTCAATAAAAATCAGACTTCAAGTCAAAAGAGGAGGTCAGTCTCCAGCATAAGAAAACTCTGCCCGTGGTGAAATACATCCTACAGAATTAAATGAAGACAATAAGACTCAGCTGTAGGCTAATGATGTACGAAGAGATGCAAGAAATTGTCTCATTGAAACACTGGACTCAGACTCATTTCCCTTGTTAGATCTGGTTTCTGGTGCAGGATGTAGCAGTTCTCAACACTTCTCTGGCTCTGGCCATTTTAGGGCACATAAGCTCAAGCCCGATATGTTTCCTCTATCAGTCACTTGCAGTACACAAGCTGCCCTGTTTCTTAACAACTAAGTTCTCAAAGTCCTCAAGGAACAATCAGGTTACACTTTCCATTTAGGCTGGCTTTTCATTTCAATAAATCAACATAACCTCCTGGCTTCTCAGTTAATAATATGTTTTTGAACACTGCATTGCAGTAGTCTTAAGCACACATCCAGAGTCTCTGTGCCAACTGTACTGTAGAGCAAAAAGATGTTTAGTTACACCTGTTTGGGAGTAAGCTCCCTCAGATACTTTCTATTCCATTATCATATTTCCTTCCTTCCTGGTAAAGGTAATGATTCCTCAGCCTTTATCAGGGGTTTTACTTTATTCAGGCATTGAGACATGTCAAAGAGCAGGAGGGCTGGGAGCTGTCAAAACAGAAGGTGCAGAGCTGCCCTATGATTTCATTTCAGTTTTGACTAGTGAGGAGAACTGGGGGCAGATAACTCCAAGAAAAGTAAAGTTTCAGTCACCTTGTGCTGAAACATCCTGGAGAAAAAACAGAGGGAGTAACTAACATTCCCAATTACTTGGCACTTACACCTCTGTACTTTGTCGTCATGTGTCCTGCATCAAGAATAGTTTTGTTAAGCCTTTGCCTAAGGCTTTCCTAATTCTTAAGTCCTGGATTTCCAGCAGGAAATCACCTTGTGCTGGATAACTTTTATTAAGGTTCTTGCCCAATGTAACTTTCTTACAATTGTCAGGGAAAAAGAAGAGCAAAGTCAATACCCCAAGTACAGGTAAG
>JAWWLV010000183.1:14688672-14706378 GCA_035041135.1 Platyrinchus mystaceus | reverse complement strand
TGCTAGTAATAAATCCTAATATTATTCTCCCCACATCAAATCTCTTTTGTCTGCATAAACCTTCTCTCAACTTATAGTAATTGTCGTGGTCCAGGACGGGGTGAGAGAAAATCAGCCCAGAGTAAACCTGCGACACACACAGAGTTTTGCTTTTAAATAAAGTTCTCCAGAAAGCCTGTGGCTTCCTATGCTACCATCACATGCAACAGCTAATACAGATCTCAGCACCAACATTGAATCTTCAGATCAATGCCCATACCATGACAATCAAGGGACTCCTGTTATAACATGTAAGACATTGTTTCCATTTTCCAAGCCTGCTGTTGTGAATATAACTCTTCTCTTCAGACTTGCTCTTCTACTGACACCGGAATCAGGCTATAAATATCTGCAACACTATCTCATTATTTTTTGCCAGTAAATTCCTTACCTAAAAGGATCTAGGCTGTTGCTGTGGCAAACCCACTGTTTCTGAGGCTATTTCTGGCTCATTGTTTTCCCTTTCTCTGCTTATATAGATCTTTTGTCTCCCATTTCAGACTGTGGCTCTAAGCTATAAGCACAACTGGAGAAGAAGCCATCATCTTAACATTTATTTGCACATCACTTGATCAAGAAGACTTGGTCCATAACTGGATTTCATGGCGTGTATCATAGAAGTACTTATGATAATCATACTACCCCTCTACAGAAACCATACAGCAACAGATCACCAGCTCTTTCAAGATCATTATTAAGAAAGAATAACATTGTCCCTTTAAAGAAATGGCATCGTGTATAACAGCCCCTTTCATACTTACAAGAACTGAAGTGAAATTCCCGTTTTCTTCAAGTTAGCAATGATAATTTCCAGCTGATCCTCACTGACAGGACTACTAAGGTCTGTAAATAGTTCAATGTGTCTCTTCTCATATTTCTTTCCTCTTAAAGTACAAGAAAAAAATACATATACTGAAAATATTATCTACAAGGCCTTTTGATAAATATTTCCTTACAAAACTGATACTTTACCAAAGTAATTAACTTCAAAAAGAAAAAAACAAACAAATAAACCTAGTTGGTAGTAGCTATTCTATCACAGGTTATTATATTTATGATAGGATTTTTATCTTTACATTCCCCCTATTCCCTCCTACTCCCTAAAATTGAGGACTGTATAAATCACTAACTACATCTAAACGAGTGGAATTCTGCCAATTTTTACCAATATAGATAAAACGCTAACAAAATATGTTAGGTTTCTTATTGGTTACACTGGATATTTCCTTTGCAGCTGTAAGTATGTTTTGTGAAAATGTATTTTAAATGACTGCTGCTGGTGGGGATTCCATTTCAGTACTCTAATTCAGTAGATTCATTGGATAACAGGGACTTTCAAGACCACTTAATACACTAAGAAGTAGTAACAATACACATCAGGAAGGTCTGCCAGCAACAGAACAAAATTCAGTTAAAATGACACAGTTGTGACCTGCATATTCTTGCATAAGGGTGATTTTCTCGAATTTTTACCCTACAGTATTTTCTCAGCTGAAGGCAAACTCCATACCAAAGGTTTTAGCATATACAGGCACCTTCCTACAAAACAGCAAAACCAGTTGCTCCACAGATATTTAAGGTTATACTGCCATAAATACAGTGATTTTAATTCACAATTCAGTTTTAACCATTAAATTCATACAGCTTTCCACACAGATTGGACCTTACTGACAAAAATACAAATTGCATCACTAAGTCTCACCTTCTGCACTCACAATGAGATCATATAATCTTTTTAGCAACATGTTTGAGCTTTGCTTTGAGAGGAAGTACAGTTACCTTCCTTTCCCTGGACCATTAGTTCACTGAGTGTTAGAAACACATTTCCAGCCTAAATACATTCACTGACAACTTTGTAACACTTGTCTCAATATTTTTTCTCACCTTAAACAGTATTTAATCCTACAAGTTCATTTCCCACAGTCTGCATATTTACGAAGTTAAACCTTACCTCCAACAGTCTTTAAATTGCTAGGCTGAACAAAGTCACCTTTCTTGTTTAATTTGTAGCATACGCAATATAAATTTAATAGCCCTTTCCTAAGCATTTTAAGATCCAAATTAATGCTTTTTGAAAACAGATCACAAAGAATGTGACAGAAAGTGAAGCCACTGTGCCTTCTATAATAGCATGAATAGTTTCATGACTGTACTACAAAGTTACCAGTTTCCTCAGAAAGCTCTCAGATTGTCTGGAGAAGTCAGATGTTTCATGAGGACTCTTCAGAGATACACTCCTTTAGTGTGCTGTTTATTTTTAATGTTTGGTACTTTAAAAAAGCATTTTCCATATTTACACATACTGGAAATATAATATTGGTGATCAGATCAAATTGGCTTCATAGTGCAAAGTCAGAATTCTGTAAAAGGCTTCGAGTTACATACTCACATTGTTTCCTTCTGAAGCAAGTCCATACACACAATAATTGCATCCAGAACTAAGCAAATTTAAGAAAAATGTCATTTAGAACATGAACCTTGTCACAAGTGTTTTTTCGAAACAATTTAACGTTTTCACTCCCTCCCAAACACTGACAAATGTGCATTTTATTTAAGGAACACTCTTCTGAGATAAATACTTTTACAATAACTACTGTGTAAGAGGTTCCTATATAACTTGTCTGGTTTGCGATCTTATTTCTGCCCCATTTATCTGATGGACCAGTAAAAAGACTGCTTCAGATCCCAATCCTTTAACTGTCAATGAGACGCTCAAGTCCAACGAAGGAACAATATAATCTTTAGAATGTTTCTTTGAATCCACCAACAAATATATGATACCAATTTTTCCTGCAAGTTTTCCTTCAAACCACCTGTGTCTGACAATCTCTTGATGTTTTCCTCCTCATCACAACTGGGAACATGTGAGCCAGCTGACTGGCTGCACACTTCTCTGAAACAGCTCTGACTACCTGAGGGGAGCTCACAGCAATCATTTTATGGCCAGAAAAAGGGAAGACCACGTAGGAAATTGAACTGTACGTTCATGAAACGCACAAAGGAACACTACATAGATCACCTTCTTTTAAAACTCTACACCTTGTGCAACTAACAACAGAATACATTCAAACATGAACAACATACAAACCAGGAAGTGATTTTGGCAATGTCAGAAGTACTTTATAAATTAATCAATCTGATAAATCTCTATTCTTCTTTGTCTGGGGTAGAGTTAACTTTCTTCAGAGTAATTGGTATGGGGCTGTGTTTTGGATTTGTGCTGGAAACAACAACGATAACACAGTGATGTTTTAGTTATTGCTGAGCAGTGTTTTCACAGAGCAAAGGCCTTTTCTGGTTCTTGTACCACACTGCAAGGGAGGAGGCTTGAGGGGACACAAAAAGTGGGGAGGAACCACAGCCAGGAAAGCTGACCCCAACTGACCAAAGGGATATCCCACACCACATGGCATCATGCTCAGCACATAAAGCTGGAAGAAAGAAGGAGGAAGGGAGGACATTCAGAGTTCTGGTGTTTGTCTTCCCAGGTCTAAGGTCTGATGGAGCCCTGCTTTCCTGGAGATGGTTGAACACCAGACTGGTCATGGGAAGCAGTGAATGAATTCCTTGTTTTACTCTGCTTGCATGCATGGTTTTTATTTTATCGATTAACCTGTTTTGATCTCAACCCACGGGTTTTCCAGCTTTCACCCTTCCAATTCTCTTCCCATCCTGCTGGTGAAGAGTGAGTTGCCAGCTGGGCTTAAACCACGACAGTCTGGCTTCTGGTACTTGTGCTGATACATTGCATAAATAATATTTTTATTTGATTAAAAAGTATAAACCAAATACTGCAATGCTATTTTTAAAAACACATGGCTTTTTTGAGGCCTAAAATTATATTATCTTTGTTCCTCTTAATTAGCAGAACACTTCATAAAAGCAATTATTCCCAAAGGCCAAGACTCCATCTGCTAGCCTAAAAGAATGTCAAAAAGCAGCTAATCTGCTTTTGGATAAACTTACAACCACAAATTAGCTTAACTCTAATAGTAGTTAAAACTTGGGAGGCAAATCTGAGCCCATTTCACAGTGCTGGCCTCCTGTCTCCTCCATAGCTGAATCTGTTCAAGAACTGTTCTACAGCAAAAGGATACAGTCTGCTTGTTCAGAGCCTCCTTTAATCACATCTTGAATGTCTTCCAGCAGATCAAAATCTGGCAGCATTAGTGACCTATGTACAGTAATGTTTTGGTATTGGTCCCCACTGGCAAGGCCATTCCTAGTACCATTAGTGCCAAACAACACTACAGCGACCTCATCTTTACTCTCAGCAAAAACCTGGAGACACAGAAAATAAAAAAACAGGTATAAAAACACAGGTAGTTTCACACACAGCTACGTTAGACAGCTTCCAGCAACCTGAACTAATGTCAAATACAATGGATTTACTTTTCCTTACTTTCAGTGCTATTCTCTCAAAATGTCATCTTACAGGAAGTTCACTAAAGGGAGGTATAATTAAACTAACAGATTGACAGGAGGAGACTAAGTAAAATTGGCTGACTCGGTCCACAAAATGAGTCTTCAGGATGGGATTAAGAATGTTGAAAATTAGGAATGTTGTATCAGGAATGTTGAAAGAGAGGAGTACTTGTTTTCTCTAAAAGTTTCCAATGTCCTGAATAAAAAGAGTGATCAATCCAATCTCATGCACAAAAAACACAGCTGAAACAAAGAGCACTGTTACTCCTGCATAAAAACAGACTAATCCTTAATCCTTTCTCATTTATTTCAATTACCAGTAAATGAGGAAAATATTTCATAGATGGTATTGTCTCTTCTCCCTTTTTAACAGCTTTTTTTACACATATGGAGTCTCACACACCTGTCGTTGCACAAACTTTGTCATAATCTTCTTGGCTTGTTCAAGTGAGGACTCTTCACCAGGGGAAGAATTGCTCATTGTAAAGCCCACATCCAGGCACAGCACTGTCGCCACCTGGAAAGGAAAGACAATACTGAATAAGAATGAAAAAGGGTCAATATAAGCATAATTACTTAAAAGGTTAAAAGTGTACATACAAAACCTGAAAATTAAACTGTATCACTACCGGTTTCTTTTACAGTAACTGTTAATATGCCACAATATTTTAGTTGAAAATTGCAAGGATGAATTCCAATTTCAATTTAGGGGCTTAAATCCCCTAAGCTAGCCTATGTTTTTGCATTTCTGATCATCATTTAAACTGATTTACACGTAACACTGCTCAAGTCTTCCTCTAAATTGATTTATACACTAATATACGAATACAGTAAAATTCCTTAGGAAGCAAAGCTACCAAAAGGATATGGGCAATAAATCAAGACTGTCAAGTGACATAAGATGCACAGTCTGCTTTTACAAAGCAAAAGGAATGAACATAAAGAAAAGGTATTGGTCTAAGCTCTTTTGCATATGGCCTTGCAAGCAATTACAAGTACCTTTTCAAGCATCAACCAAAAGAACACAATATATTGTGCACCTCCCCTTTCAGCTTAACAAACACTGGTTTAAGTCCCTGCATCCTCTGAGAACAGGAAGAAGGAAAAGAGAAAGAAAGAAGGAAGGCTGAGGATCCTGAGTTGACCAGGAGGTTATACTCAGTCTTGACACTCTGCCTTCACCAGTGGCCTGTCTGGGAGCCAGGAATGAAGGTCTCTGGAGTCAGCTAGGTCTGCAGAAGCTCAGAGTGGAACAGAGGCAGTAACTGAGGCTGCACTTCACTCTCACAAGAGCCTTGTTACTGCTTACCTGCCAGCCTGGGGAATTACTCTATCAGCAACTGCAGAGCCTTGTTTTGTTGCTGTCCTGCTTCAGGACACACAATGGCTGACAGCTGAATCAATCCTATTGTACAAAACAGGTAAAATTCCCTCCACAGCTGGCAAGAAGACAGCAAAGAAACCAAAAACAGTGCAGGAGTGAAAAGCTGCTGTTTTGCTTAAAAAAGACGATCAAGTGGCAAGTGCTGACGTGCTCTTCCGGGAGGCAGCAAACTCCCAGCTCGGTGCCCATGCGAGTACGGGGAATCCTCCTTCTGACAGGGGGAAGAGGAAGGAAGAGGGCAGGTCTCTCTTTTGGTAATCCTCCTCTGTACATCTCTGCACTGTTATGACCTCTGTGCTTCTCACCTCCGAGCACCCGGTAATGCCGCGTTCAGGTGACGCTTTTAAGATGCTCAGCACGTGCGTCTGAAGGACAACACTGTCACACCTGAGCTAAACCAACTTCCTTCGCCCGAACTCCAATAAGGGCGGACACGGAACAAACCTGCCTTTATCTCTGATCTCTCGGTGCCGAAGAAGTTATAATAAAGAGCTATTAAAAGAGAGGGATGGCTACAGCAGCACACCTGTGTTAAACACACACAAAACCTTTGTTTAACTGATACTTAACCGCCCTGTCTCAGAAGAGACATTAACGCAGCTTTCACCAACAGAGTTCCTTAAACATAACAGGCGCACAAAACGCATTTTCAACAGGGCAAAACCAATTCTACTGTTATTTTAGCAAGAGCAATGGCAACTACTGCTGCAGGAATACCGCATTCCCTTGGAGCTACTCAGCTTTGCACCGGCTGCTCGGAGGCCGGCCCGGTGAGGAGCCACGGGAGCGAGCGACGGTGTTGCAGCCGCGGCGCCCCCCGTCCCCCAGCCCAGCCCTGCCCTGCCCTGCCGTACCTTTCCTGCGGGCGCCATGGCTGCGGCCGGGACGGGATGCCGCGCTCGGCGCTCCGCCGGCAACGCGGCCCCCGGGAACACGGCGGGAGCGCCGCGCGTTCCGCGGCGGGGGCAGCGCCGCCTGGCGGCAGGACGCGGGAAGGCGCCCTCCGAGCGGCAGAGCGGGCGTGGCGCGGCCGGCGGCCGTGGCGGCAGAGAGCGGCCGGACATGAGCCCGGTCTGGGTGCACTGGGGGCCCTGAGGAGAGGTGGTGGCAGGGCAAGTGTCAGCGGCAGAGAGTGCCCTATCCTGCCGTGCCCTGGAGCACCTCCCGGCTCACCCATCCCAGTTTGACCACAGCCAACAGACTGCACTCCGCAGCTGCTCGCTCGCTCCCCCTCCAGTGGGATGGGGAGGGAATTGGAAGTGGAAAAGGTGGGAAACTCGTGGGTGGAAATCAAAACAGTTTAATAGGAAAAGCGAAAGCCGCGCACACAAGCAAAGAAAAACAAGGAATTCATTCCCTGCTTCCCATAGGCAAGCAGGTGTTCAGCCTTCTCCAGGAGAGCAGGGCCCCATGGTTACTTGGAAAGATAAATGCCATCACTCCAAACGTCCCCCCTTTCTCCTTCTTCCCCCCACTTTGTACACCGGGCACGATGTCATATGGTTTGGAACACCCCTTGGATCAGTTTGGGTCACCTATCCAGGCTGTGTCTCCTCCCAACCTCTTCGCCAGTGTGGCGGTACCAAAAGCAGAAAAGGCCTTGGCTCTGTGTAAGCCCTGCTCAGCAATAGCAAAAACATCTCTATATTATCAACCCTGTGTTCAGCACAAATCCAAAGCACAACTCCACACCAGCAGCTGTGAAGAAAATTAACTCTACCCCAGCCAAAACCAGCACACCACCCCACAGGGTCTGTCCCCAGGGCTCTCCAGCCTCCTCCTCACAGCACCGCAGAGTCCCACAGGACACAGCCTGCTGAGGGAGCAGCCATTCCCTGTCACCAGCAGGACAAGGCTTTGGGCTGGCTGGAAGCGTCTCCCAAGTTGCTTTCTGCCCATGAATCACCAGCAGGTCAAGATTGTTTCATTAAACAGCAGATTTCCCCCACCATTAACAACAGAGAGAATTTCTGAACCGCATTACATCCAGGCTGTTTGATCAAACTGGAGCTCACTGACTCTAAAAAGTCCAAGTATAATGCATGCTATGTCATGTATATCTTGTTGCCTGTTGGATATTAAATTATCAGAGATGTATGAGAATAGCAAATATTTCATCACATATATTGAGTACTTCTTGTTCTGCATTACCTTCCCCATGCCCTTTGAGGGTATCATTACCAGTGTTCTTTCACGTCTAGGTATATCTCAAAACCCACATTATTGTCCATAAGTATTCTCAAAACAGAGCACAAAGGGGTGATACTACTATAGCTACAAAAGAGTAAATCTCACACAAACACTCCAAAAACCTTGTACCAGAACAACCCTGCAAACACAAGTGTTTCCTTTTTATATTGAGAGATGTCTGAAGACAAAAATCCCCTTTCCCTCCTTACTACATTGCCATGCTTTGGGAATATTGGTAATTTAGGGATTCTCTCTTCAAAGGACTTTGCATATCAAAGGAACAGAGCAGCTTGGCAACGTGAAAAACGTTTTTAGAGGAAACTGGTAGACAAAAAACCCCAGTCAGGTACTGCCAGAGAGAATCATGCATTGTCTTCCTGAATGTCTCTGAGGAGATTTCAGACTAATCAGCCAAGAAAATCAGGTCTGCTTACTATCATTATTATTCCTGATGTTATCTTAGTCCAAAAGCCCTTCCTTAGGCTCACAAGCAAGGAAAACCACAGTCCAACTGATTTCCAACATAGCTTGCAGTCTAGGCACGAGACACAGATGTGCTCAGACACACGGGAAGAACAGAGAAACAAGAACTGATCAATTGCATCAGCAGTGGCTTTTCACACACCAGCAGAAAAGCATTTTGCAAGGCATCAGAATCAATGAACACTTTATTTTTATGCTGCCCCAACTGCTGACATGGAATATTGACACAAACCCTTTCATAGTCCTCTCTGAATCCTAGATTTGACACAAAAGCTGGATCCCAAGCTTTGGTCCAAATACTCACAGCTAGAGCAGTAATTGCAAACATTATTCAAGAAAACCCAATCTAGGCCAGAAGTGGGAACCTCTGCTTTGCAGGAGGTTTGCATGCCCAGCCCAGGTACCAGCACCCTGTTCTTTTACAAAGTCTGAGCAAAACTACAGATACCTGTAACCATCAAACTCCACCTGTGATGTTCCTATCCTTTAACTCTCAGTCTGACATTAATTAGGGCTTTTAGCTCTCAGGCAAAACACACAAACAATAAACCCAAACATTCCCCCTTCGCACCTTCATGCTGTCAGATTTCCTCAGAGCTGTTTCCACAATTCAAAGGAAAAACTGACTAATCATTCCTGAAATAAACCTTAATCCCCATTTCCTTTTTCCTTTGCAAATCTGCACAGAGCTCCCTTATAGGCAATCACCAGATCTGACTAATTAACTCCATCTGGGGTCACTGGAGCTTGGTTAGCCTGGATGAAGAGTTGAAGTTCTTTGCTTGCAAAAGATTGCAAAAAGATGCTTGTTATTAATTGGCCATTTCCATTTTACAGTCTCTGGGTATAAATAATAAATGTGTGATATCTCAGAGGACTCAGGATCCAGAGTGATCAGCTGTAATCTCATTTGCACCAAAGTGAGTCATGTCTCAGTTCCAGTTAGGTTTTCACTTATTGCTCTGCTTACTCCTTTTTGGGTTATGTCTCCCCCCCAAAAAACAAGCCTGGATGAAATAAGCACACTCTTGGGAAGTAGCAATGAAGGGCTTGCCTCGTCTTTAACTTCACGTGATGCCTTTACAAGGCAGCAAGGAAAATTGTTTCCCCATTTTTGGGTTTTTTTTTTACAAGAAGGAATGTATTATCCAGACAGTTATAGCTGAGACCCAGCTGCTTATGGCAGCTCTGAGTAAATGTGAATGGCTTCAATGTAAAAGTAGACTAATGACTTGGCCTTCCTCCTTCTTTATGCACAGGGTAAAATTTTGGATAAATGCCTGGTGGAAAGAAGAATACCATAGCCATATGGGATCTTTCCCAATAGTTTTATTGAAAGACGTACGTGAAGTAGAACTTTCTACAGAAAAATAGTTTTAAGTTTGCAATCATTACGTACTCTTTGCCTGGGTTCATGTATGAAAGTGGGCACTAACTGCAAACTTAGAAATTATGAACTGAATTTCCTACAGAGATAAACAAATCAGGGCAAGGACACTGTGACACTTTGTATTTCCATCAGTACAAGCTTGGCAGCAAGCTGGAAGACAAAGTAGATGGGAAATTGGCACCCCAAATAAGGCAAAACAAAGCTTGGAAGCACATCTGTTAACATCTTCCTGCACTGGGTTTCATGAGGTGCTCACAGTTGTCTTCTCCCAAGAGGTCTTTCCAAACACCTGCTTGCAAGCATATGCCAAAACTGTGGTGCAGACCAGCACTAGTACTTATTATGCCTGTTTAGTGATGCCTAGTGGCCTTTCCCAAGGGATACAAGCCTAACACACAGTCTTTCATTAGTTGTTAATGTGAAATACACCTGCAGGGAAAAGATCTCAAACACTGGTTCCACTCTCAAAAGCAAAACTGGTATTTGACTTTGAGGATCAGCTATAAGTGCCCAGGGCTTATCCTCTGTCTGTAACTCATGAACCCTTGACACACTACAGAACTGTGCCTTTAATAAACTGAAAAATAATTTTTAAAAAATCCTTCAGGGGGTTTAACAATTCCCATCTATTCATCTGCCTGCTCTGTCCATTTTCAGCTTAGCTCATGCAGTGGAAGGAAATTAGTCTATTAGGAAACAAAGAAATCTCTGCAGTAGGAAAATTAGAAAGCTAAATAGGGTTATACCACACCATCCAACCTTGCCTGAAAACAAAAAAGAAAAACATAGTAAGGAGAGGTAATGAGTTAGGAGAGTATATTGGTGCGTCCTGCCAGGCACGTTCCAGCTCAGGGGCTCCTGAGCAGTGACAAATGGGTGGATCACAGCTGATACGCAAGCTACTTAAAAGCAGCACACCCAGAACTCCTAATCCCACACCACCACAAAGGAAAAATAGCTCCACAAGTTCTTCTAATTCTTCTACATGGAGCTGAGAGACTCTGAGACTCTGTGTTTATAGTTCCTCTTCCCAAAGAACATCACTGTTACTTTTCATTCTCACTGTCCTCCACCCCAGCTGCTGAATTTCCAGCTTCCTCTTTCCCTCCAAGCAGTCCCTTTCTCTTTTCCAAACTATGCAGTGAATACACATTGTTCAGGCAGAAAGAAAAAATTCCACTGGCTGTCATACACCAGCCTTATCAAGTGGCACAGAGGGGGAAAGCAAGCAAACTGTGTTTACAACCTCTTTTCTCCATGTTATATTTACCCTTTTCACAGGAGTCACAGATGACAATCATGGTCTTCCATTGCATGCACGTACTGTCCTGCAGAATTACTGCCCAGCCAGTAGCTCTTCCATCTGCTGTCTGTTATTCCTGATGAACTGAATGACACATTTGTCTAACAGGTTGAATTCTGGTTTCTTTCCTCTTTCAGTCCATTCATGAAATTTGAAATTGTAATTTTTTTTTTTAGTTCTAATCTTCTCAGTCATTGTGCTTACCATCCCCCTCACTTTGGTGACATTTCCAGATTTCTTAAGCACCATTTTGTCTTCAGCTACATCATGAAAGAACAGTGTTCAGCTCGAGATGGCCACCCCTGCAAATAACTGCTAGACACTCTAGGTATAGTTTTAGACAGCTCTAGATACATCATTCTAGCTGCTTTTGCAGCTCTTTTGTCATACACCAAAATGTACAACACTTCCCAGCCTGCATATGAGAATGTCATTTAAAACAGCATCAAAGCCTCATTAAAATCAAGGTAAACAATTTCTATCTAGAAAGGTCCTTTCTCTCTCACCAAATTTAAAAAAAAAAAAATGGTGTGATATTATTTAACACCATTTGTCCTTTAAAAAAAATCCTGATTTTCTTTTTACTTATTATCTTCTGAACACCTATCAAAGGTTTAATTATTTGCTGTGCTACTTTCCAGCATCTGAAACACAAATAGTCTATAAATCCCTGACATCTTTGCCCTCTCTCATCCTTTTTTAAACTAGATGTTATATTTGTAATCTCACACATCTTTCCAAGGGAAATTATGAATGCTCCTGAGCTTGCTTTCGCTGGTTTTATATTTGCCTTGGAAGGAATTCACCTGGGTCAGTTGATTTGAAAACATCTTTACTGTTTAAGCACTCTCTGACATTTCCTGTTTTATCTTGAGTTACTTTTTGCTGCTGGTGTTAATTGTGTTGCTGCCTCATTGCAGATGACCTTTGTAAATGGACAGTCTTCCACAGCTGTCAATTATTTAATTAGCTCAAAAGGCAGAAGCATATGCTGTGGGTCCAAAATTTTTCTCCCAGCTGAATCTCATGTAACTGTCAGGAGGAGTCTATATAAAGTAATTTCATTTTATTTATCTAACATGCTTTTCCATAAGAAGTAAAGAGAACATTAAAGCTGCAGAAGTTCAGCTCCAAAATGAGAGGAAGTTCTGACATTAAAGTTTCTCTCACAACCTTAACCAAATATTTTGCATCTGTATATGATACAGGTTCAACAACAGGAGCAGGTACTTTTTATCCTGCAATATCGTAGTTTATTTCAATCCATGTTGGCATAAAATTAGGGCTGTCCACTGAAGGAGTCATGAGACTCTTGACTCATTTGTTACAAAAATTGGGACACACAGAGTGAAAGAGGAAATTCTTATGATTGTGGTATCTGAATGGCATTTTAAAAATTAAACTCTCTGATTTTGTTCAGCAGGTTGCCTCCAATCTGATTTACAAATCAGTTGAACCCAAGTCTCACATCAGTAAGCACTTGTTGTGTATCACATTTTCTTGGTGCTAAATTTGAGATGCAGTCAGATCTGTGTTTGTGCTGAGCCCTCACAGGCGTTCATGAATGGAGCTTCTCTTTCAACACGGAAAATGCCTTATTATGCTGAATATTCAAAAAAAATCAGCTGCAAGGCATCTCAGAGGAGCACTGAGACTTCATAGGCCTTTGTACCTTTTAAAATCCTTGTGCCTTTGTTGCCACATATTAGTTCATCAGCATTTATGTCACATGCTATTGGAAATAAACATCAAGAGTATTTTTGTGAAGTACTTACATGTTACAGTGGCATGTATTATTGAGATATTGCTTTGCACGATGTCTGCAAATGCTGTATTGGCTTCTCATTAAATGTTTTCCCATACCCCACTATATAAGCCTGGCAAGCCAGAGAAAGAATAGCATGAACTCCTGTGGATGAAGATTGTTCCACATTGCATACCTATAAGGAACCGGGAAGGAGGGATTAATTTTATATCAATATATTAAAAATTAGCACGATGTAGCTTCTTAATATTTTCTATTGCAATCTCGTGGTATGCAGACTTCTTTGGATGCGTTTCTAAAGCAGAAAAAAAAAATATACTGCAGTGGGCTTTTATTCCGGTTTTTCAGTTCAGCCACTGGAGGGCAACATGATCCCAGCCACCAGGCACAGGCAGCTCTGCAGCCCCCAGGATTAGGGAGCATGCACCCAGCGAGCACCGCCGAACTGCAGAGGAATTTCTGCATATGGGTATGGCAGAAATTAAACAACAGCAGCAAAAACATATACTCTTACATTGCACTTTTTTGGAAAGTAGATTTAAAAATTTCTTCCTGCATCTAAAAACTGGGTTTTCTACTTAGGATTGCTTCATGGGTTCTAAATTTGTGGATTAGCCAACGGATTTCTGCAGATGATGCAAGGCCCACTCAGCCTGGTATCACAAGAGGTGAAATATTTCCCACTGGTAGGTAAATGAAAATCTGAGACATGTTTCTACACTTGCAATAACACTGGCAGATTTTTCTGGATTAGTTGTTAAATCTGTTACAATAGATTATTTGTTTATTATGTTTTACAGGACTGTCAGTGGTGTAGGGTTTGATTGGCTTCAAAATTAATTGAAATGGTTGGGCTCAACTGACTGCAGAGCACCTGGGTTCCTGGACCAGAGAGATCCTGTCAGATATGTTTGCTTTGGGGAAAGCAGTAGCTCTAGTATCAAATAGTGTTTGGAAAAAGTTAATACTGGTGTTTTAGGAAGAGGTAGTAAGTACAAAATAGATACCGATAAAATGAAATGGTACCTTAGAAACGGTGGGGAAATGTATTATAGGACACAGCAAACCCACAACATTTTTCCCAGAAGTCATGTACTGGCAGCTGCCAATTTCAGATTGGGTTATCACTGAAGCAGAATCTCATCCATCTTGTTCTCCACATGCTCTTCGTTTCACAGTCTTTCTCTCTGTCCCAGCGCTGCCTGTGCATTAAGTCTTTGTTTGCAGCCATCAGCAATCCAGCTGTGTTTGCAGCATCTCTGGAAAGCACTTTCATGCAGCGGGATTGTTCAGGAAAAGACAGCCAGGATAACTCACTGTGTGAAGGATTTGCTTTGCGGATGCACAAGGATAAGCCTTCCGTATCCTCCCCGTTTCATCCTTCCCCCACCAGTGTTGTGCACGTATGCATGCACACGCTGGCTAATAATCTAATTTAATCCTCACAGCACAGGATTTTGTCCCTTATCCCTCCAGCTGACCTGTAGGAGAGGATGAGGAGTCTTCAGCCACCAAACAAAGCTCTTTCCAAGATGGGAGAGGAGGATCCCATTTTAAATTCCTATCTGTTTGCCTTCACCTGGAAGCAGATTGAAATCAGAGTGACAGGATGAAATACCAGATCTTTAGAGAAATATTGGCTTTGATGCACTTTAAAAATGGAGTTCTGCAACATGGAGGATGGGATGTGAGGTTTTAAATCTTTTAGTTCTTGTGAGTTCCCAGTTTGTACAGCTGTGGGGGACAAAGCAGCAGTGTGAAGGAGGGAGCTGTATTTGAGAGAAAAGAAGGGATTAGATTTGGGTTTTATTTGCGTAAATTGATGTTAACCCATGACACTAGCAGATATGTGACAGTGTCAGATGCAGAGGCAGGGGAAGAATAATTTCAAGCTTTCCTGTCAGTTATTTTTTGTAATAATCCCTTGGAGGGAAAGGAGTCATCAAGATGACAATGATTTCTGCAGTTTTTTTGTGCTGGACATTCAAGGCAGACATTAAAATTTTTACAACTTCCTATTGAAACAAATGGCAGGTTTAGCCATTGAAAGATATTTGGTTTTAGGGTGAACTTGGAGCCTCAGAGCAATCCTGCTGTAATTATGGGGCTGGCAGAAGTCACCACCATGTCATGAAACTTTTGCCTTAGAGCCTGTTTTGATATTAGAGTTCATCACTTCAGTGGTGTTTAATCGCATTAGAGAGGAGCCAGTGCTAATATTGCTTTCAGTCACTGAAAGTAGCTCCACCAACACATGTTTGGGGAGAATCGAGATGTCATTGAGCAATGACACTGTGTGTGCCCTGGGATGATACTGCTCATTGTATGAAATATTTCACTTTTTTCTTTACTACATGCAGATACTAGGAATTATTTCTGCTCCTTTCTTAAGTCACAGAGGAGCTCATTTGAATAAATTAATGAAGGTTAAAATTGCTTGTATTTATTAATTCTGCATGCAATTTTGACATGGTTAAAGTGTTAAGGAAAATCTCCATTATGATGGAATGATATTCTAGTAATTGCCTGTAATTATAAGGGCATCTTTTTACAAATATATTTAAGTACATCATTAGAAGCTGACACATCCATACTTTAGGACAAGTAATGTATTTTAGAAAGAAAGACTGAATAAAAGCCATACTCTCCTTAGGCTGACTATCCCAGGAGCTGTTGGATTCATGCCCAGCACTGACACTGTAAAAGCCATTCAGTTTATTTACGATATTTGGGGTTGTTCAGATCACAACTGCAGGTGACTCAGATAATCAGGCTAGAATAAATTAAGCTGTATTTGTGTTGTATCCCAATGAGCCAGTTTGCTATTATTTTGTAGTAGAAATAATTGATTTCCTTATCTTACCACTGTAAGAGCAGAAAGCTCATAGCTTACAAATAAAGATAGTCAAAGGCACCTTCAAATATATTTGCCTTAATATACATCACTGATAGGGGATCTTGTAATAAACCAAGCCCTGATGGAACGTGTTGCCTGGGAGGTGGGTTTTTATCCTATCTGCAGGCAGAACATACTATCAAATTCAGTAGTTATCCTTTTTTATCTTGCAAAGTTGAATTTCCACCAGGAAGAAATGGCTGGGAAAAGGAGCCCTAAGACAGGGAGATCACATCTAAGTTTTGTATCTTAAAGGGCTCCAGGTCAAATTCATCCACTGCATATCTAATTTCAATGGATGCAAACCACAATGGATTTTAGCTGCTGTATTCTGGGGACAAGGGTTTATGTTTTAGCACACTAAAAGCAAGAGCACTTTTTTAACACAGGGAAAAATGCATTGTTGGCCTGACTCAGGCATTCTCTTTATTTTAATGCATTCTGACAAACGTCAGCTACCGTGTAATGACATGAAATTAGGAAAACTGAAAGTTAATGGAACTGGGTGACCAAGGGCGATACACGAGAGAGCCTCAAGCCTTGTTTCTCTGGGCTGCTTGTTTGCAATGCAGTCACACTTCATCTGTTATGTGAAAGGATGTTTAGGGGGCTTTTTGAACCCTCTGGCAATTTACCTGGGTCAAACATACAACCACAAGCCCTCTCTCATCATTAAGTGGCTGCCTGTTGGAAGAGAAATCATGCTTTAGTAGTTAAGACAAGCAAACACGATGTCCCTTCTAATTCACCAAATTAATTGAAAAGTTGTATTTCCAAGTGGATTAGCCCCCTGAATTTGCATCAACCTCTCTCTCTTCTTTTTGTGACTTCCCATTTCCATGCAGGGACAAAATGTGCATGGACCAATCTAGTCAGAAATGAAAACATATTAATCCAACTGCCTCCATGTTGCCAAGTGTTTGGAAAGAAGCAGCAAGGGCACTGGTCCCACAGATAATTCACAGTCTGGGATAAAAGGAGCTTGCATAAATTTTGAGCAAAATTGTGTCCATCACAGTGTAGGAATGTGGGCTGTGCACCCTTATTTTCTCTCTGTAATGCTAGTGTAATTGCATGCTTCAGTGTGCAACTAGTGGTTGCAGCTTCTAAAAGGTACCCATGGGGGTGGTTACATGGATCCACGGAGCAGCCTCTGCTGATAATCTTAGAGGAATTGCAGGATCCAAAGCACTGTCATGAGGGATTAGAAGGGTAAATTCAAGGGAGTAATTTGGATAAAAGTACAGTTCATTCTGTGATTGCTTCAGTCCTCAAAGAAACTGAATGGGATGGGTAAGTCAGCAGGCAGAGTTAACACCTTCTCTTCCCCCAGTGAGGTACACGGTGCAGTCATACAGGTGTGTTTTGCCTGGTGCAGAGGTCTTCAGTAGGAGTCTCTCACACTTCTAACCATTATCTTATAAAATCATTACCTTGTACCTCAGAGGTGAGAACTGCAAAGGTTAATGAGCTAATTCTCTGGGCCCACTACCTCCATCTCACCCTGTCACACCAGGAAGCCAAGTGTCCTTCACTATGTTCTTCACTGGAGGTGGAAAGTCCTCTGCATCAGGAAATTCTGTTCTCTTGGCAGTGTTTGCAGCAGGCATAAAACGTAAAGCATCTTCTTGCTATTTCCAACTGTTGCATTGGACATGGCACTGCCAGTTTGAGGAAATCACCTGCAGGTAGAGCTGTTACACTGAAGCTGTGCTAGCCCTCAGCTAGGCATTTCATTTAGGTTTTCCAAAGATCCATGTCTCCTTCTTAGAAGAAAGAAGATTTCAGATAAGTGTTTTCCCTGTGCTAGCAGGAGGGTAGGACTGTAATC
>JAWWLV010000183.1:14648916-14683424 GCA_035041135.1 Platyrinchus mystaceus | reverse complement strand
TTTTGACATTTGGAAAAAACTTACAAACTGTCATATAATTATATTTGCATTTTAAGAGATCAATAAGCAGGATAGTGTGTTGAAGTTACAAATAGACTGCCTTAGTTTTCAAGTGACATTGGTATAGGATGGTTCCTGCAGTGATACTAGCCATAAACTCTTCCATGGGACTAAAATATGTTACCTCCTGGTCTTAATACTGACTAGCTTGGAAGGAGGTCTCCAGAAACTCTTAAAAACAGGCTGAGCAGTTTGAACTGGTTCACAAAAGGAAGACAGCAAATAAGCCATGAGGATAGGGGTTGGGATCAAGGGGGAATCTGGTGTGTCTGATGGACCAGGAGCTTGCATTCACATTTAAGCCCCTTTCAGTCTGCACTGCTGACTCACAAAAGTATTAGCCTTAGGCCCTGCCTTTCACTTCTTCCCTTCTTTCCCTCAAGGGTGACCAGGTCAGACATCAGAAGTGAAAGTGGCTCCATTGTGCCCCATGATGACCTTGCCAAATAATCACTCTTCAAGAGGAAGCTGTGCTGAGAGTATGCAAACAAAAAGTAAATCCTAGATAATGAGTAAAAATCCCTATCAGAGGTAGAGCCACTAAATCCATCTGCTTCCATCCTTTCACTTAATAGGCAGTTGCTCAGCCATGGACAGCAGCTTGATCACAGAATCATTTGTTTACAGGATGCACAGCACTTTT
Source organism: Platyrinchus mystaceus (assembly GCA_035041135.1). Taxonomy (NCBI): domain Eukaryota; kingdom Metazoa; phylum Chordata; class Aves; order Passeriformes; family Tyrannidae; genus Platyrinchus; species Platyrinchus mystaceus. Next base: position 14,682,721 of record JAWWLV010000183.1, on the reverse strand, counting down.
CTGGATCAACTCCAACCCGCACGCACATTTAAAACTAAGAATGTGGCAACAACCAAACTCTGCAAAGAACTGCAGGAGACATTCCCAATCAGCCTGTAGTGCTTTTTGTTTCAGAGCATTTTCATGTATGAACTCAAACTCCCTTTGCCTGCAGTTTCGGAGGGGGTTGGTCCCCCTGTCACTTGATTTGACCTTAAAGCAAGCTGTCACCAAAAGAAGTTTATGGGAAGTGGGTGTTCCCAGGAATACATACCGTCTGCCATAGACTGACCCAGGAACTTGGAGCCTTCCTCAGAGCTCCTCTCCCCTCCTTCTTCATCCGCCTGTTCTTCTTCCACCTTATTGTCACTCTCTGACCGATACACTATTATTGACTCGGGACGGGACTCTTTTTTCTTCTTTTTCCTCCGGTCCATAGTGGCTTCCCCATCAAAGGTGACAGTGGTTGCCACAGCCCTTCTCATTGTGCCAGAGCGAGGGCTCTGGCCTCCAGACTTGCTGTCTTTCTGCACTGTCTCCTCCATCCCGCTGCTGGTCTCAAGCACTTCACTTGGCATCTTGTAGCACCTGTTTCCAATCTAACAGCACCAATCCTGCACTTAGAAGTCATTGATTAGACAATGGTCCCATAGATGCTTTGTTTCAGTAAAATGTCCCACTGCTGACATCCATGCACTCCATTCCCAGCCTAAAATGGGAGAGAAGTCTGAAAAAGTGTCTTTTTCTTACCAAGCAGAAAAAAATTGGCAGTATTTTCCTAAAAAGGGTTACTTCCAACTGGTTTAAATGCCATCTGAAGATCTGTACTACTGTCCTGAACATCAATTCTACTACATAGAATTTTTGTTGTATCTAATCTAATCTTGATTTTCAGTGTCCAATTTTAAATATAACAAATCAAAGCTACTGGAAAAGGAAACAGTATTAACATTTATAAGAAAGGAGTAAACAAGCACAGCTTGCTAGATGAATTTAACATTCCTCTGCAATGCTGGAAACAAACAGAAGACAACAGTTTTGGTCCAAATGCATGAGAATAAAGGACTAACAAAGAAGTTGACCAATTTAAGGGACCAGATTAGAGACAACTGCAACAGGAACACTGCACTTGTCTGGCATTACAACAGCTATATTGGTTCCAGCCTTTCTCATTTCGAGCATCTTCTGATTTACTGACCATTGCAAGGATATTACAAAAATTAATCAAATTATGTCAAAATATGTCAAAATGAATGTTTCAAACCTTAAAAATTTAGCAATATTTAGTGATGCCAAACTTGAAAAAATACAGTACATACAGTGTATTTAAACCAAAATTATTATTAAGATGACTTTCCTAGGGAGGGAATTGGAGACCATAGAAGTCTCCTGATTCTGCAGGGAAAACAACAAAAATCTTCACAAATCTTTGTACAAATATGAGGGCTCCATTTCTTGCTCCTCATTCAAGTAAAATTAACAGTAATACCAAGTGAAACTGTTATCTACAGGAAAGCTGCCTAAGTAAAAGCCACATAATTAAACATGCATTGAGGCAGACAAATCCTGCTCCATGAATATGGAAGATGCAGGATTAATGGTTCTCAGATTTCATAACATTTAAGAAACTGACTGTGCCAAGTATTCATGAAGTATTTAGGTACAAATCTGAACACACTGAATAATGCTTTAACAACTCTGAAGAGCCCTGTTGAACATTTACATGAACATTTGTATTTAAAAGAATGCACATGACCAATAATTAAGCTTCTACCTAGTAACTGAGTCATCTCTGTAACAGGAAACTAAGAAACACAGTTATCATAATTTGTAGCCCCCACAATGCTGGGGAAATTGTTTTACTTGAACAGATGCTATAAAAAAGACGAGTATTTTTATATTTGGCAATATGGTCCTGGTCTTCCCACAGATCTAAGATTTTCCTGGTTTGTTTTGAAATTTTGTGCAGAACTTTAGATCAACCATTTATGTCTCATACACTCACACTTACACACATCTGCCACACACAAAACTTTTAATTGTATCACCTTAACACCTAAGAATGTGACCAGTTGGCTCTATAGGGCTTTGCAGAACTCAACAATTCAGGTTATTTTTTTGTATTATAGAAAATAAATCTTCCCTGGTGATCAGAAGACACATAAAATTTAAATTTTTTCAGATTTTGGGGGAATTTAAGAAACCCCAAGATTTGGTATACCTCAGAAGTCAGACTACTTCTAGATCACTGGGCAGAGAATGTCTTTGTTAGCTCTGCAGGAGGGATGGGAACATCTCACCTGCCATGCAAAAATGTATGCCTAAATTAGCAGATATACTGAAAAACAGAAATTCACATAAGTTTTCATTTGGGTTTTTTTTAAAAATGCCTTTATGGGTAAATGGACTGAATTTATGCTATGGGATAAACTCACTCTTTGTAGTAAATTCATCCAGGAGGAACAATACGATCTATCATTTTTCTCTGAAAATCAGCAGTAAAGCTTCATGTTTTGCATCTATGAAATCCTAAAATCACCTGACCGAGTCTAATAAGCCCCTGGAACAACATTGAGATTCTGCTCCCAGAAGTGATGAAAACAGGCCTGGAAACACAGAGAAACCAAAAGCATCACTGCTGGGATAATCTACTAAAAGCCTGAAGACACAGAAGTTGATTGGGGATTAGATTCCCAAAGTTCCTGGCTGTAGTTCCATGCTCAGTACCTACTGACTTGAGAAAGGGATGACTTGCAAATAACATTTAAAAATAACACAAAGCTATGGTTAAAGATTTGTGGTTGGGGTTCTTTTTTTCTTCAAGTTGATCCAGCTGTGGCCTTGCTTAAACTCCCAGTGGATGATAAGCTGACATCAGTCTTCAGTGTGATGCCAAAGCCTAAAGGACTATGTCAGCCTTGGCTACGCAAGGAGGAGTGAGGTTATGTTACTTTTGTCTCTGTCACAGAAATCTCTGGCACTGGAAATCTGTGTCCCATTCTTGTGCTCAGCAGTCAGGCAGAATGATGATTAATGATCAGAAGATGCCTATGATCCCAGAGTTATTTTGCTATGCCTGACATTCCCACCCCCACTGTAGCATCTACCCCCACTGTGAATTACAACCAGGACTAGAAACACCTCCACAGCAGGGTTATCAAAGGGTGGCAGCTCAGTTTCTTGTCTTGCTGATAAAAGGAGAAGGAATGGGCAATGAGAGACAAGCCCCTAAGAAGCACTGTTCCTGTGGCTGAGTCAGAGCCCTTGGGATAAGGAAGTGAAGGAGCCCAGATTATTCTGTTTAAGGCACAAGAAGGTAAAATCTAATGTCAATCTGTCTACATCAAAAACAAAACCATGAAGGAGATCCCTCTGATCCAGCAGATGAGGATGCAGCAAGATAAAAAGCTGCAAGATACAAATACAGGCCAGACATTAGGTAGGTGTTTTAACAAAGTGGGTAGGTGTCACTTGATATACATCACTGGATGACTGATATACCATCACTGGAAACTTTCAAATCTGGACTGGCTATATAGGCAGCAGTTTGGTCACCTGTACCTGACCAGAAGAGGTATTAGTGTGGTAAAATCCTCTGATTTGTATTAGGGAGCAGTCAGATCATAGATCACAAAGATCCTTCTTGATCTTATGCCTGTTTTCACATCATGTTTATTTTTTTCTCATGTTTCCCAACGAAGTGGCTGAAATACCTCTGCCAGCTGGTCCAGACCTTCTGAACACAGCACTTCAAAATACCATCAGCAGCCCCACATCCTGCAGCAGGTGCTGGGAGTCAAACAGGTTCAAACTCCAGTCCCATGTTTCCTGGGAATATTTTTTCTGTAGCTGCAGACAAGAAAAGGGCTCTTGCAGAAATCACAGTAGTGTACAAAAAGCTTAATTTTTCTCTCTTTCTTTTCTTTACAGCCTCTAAGAACAAGGCCAGCCCTCAGCACTACACAGTTGTCCACTGCACCAGTTCTTTCAACCACACACCAAAATCTTTACCCCTTAAAAGCCTTGCTGTGGAGCTGCAGCATGACAAAAGCTGAGCATCTCGTATTAGTGATGTCTCCCACGTGAGAGCACAGGGACAGACAGGAATCTAATAACTGTCCATGGGAGGGAAGGGAAAGAAATGGTCACGTTTCAGAGATAGCAGGGAGCAGTTTATTAGCAAAACAATTTGTTATTAATCTCCATATGAAAACAGATGGAGAACCCAGGGGAGGCAGCTCTGCAAAAACACTTAGTAGAGGAATTTTTAGAAGCAGAGTCTTCTGTTACTATGCAGGAAAGCTACTGCTATTTATGCTTCCCATGACAGGAATAGTCTTTGACACACAAAACAAGAGCCTAAAAGCTTGGCCTTGCACCATTTAGGTCAAAGGAAGCTTCTTCCATTGGTTTTCAGGGCTTGATCCTGCTACTAACAGAAGAGAAATTATCTGGTTTGAATGCAGACAGGAAGGAAGAGCCCTCCTGCAAGCTAATAAAATCCTTGATCTTAAATCCCTGCTACAGCACAAGTAACCTTTTTATGACTGCTCAGAGCAGACAGGAGAGGAAAAAATGTAGACAGTAAGCAGCAAGGAGCATCAATTTTTATTTTTATAGTCACATAAAATGTACAACACATAAGAAGAACTGGCACTGTATCTTCACTCACATCATGCAGGGGTTGTCTGCAGAAACAAAAAAACGGTGCTTTAGAAGCACTGTGAGTTATGCAGGATGGGAAAAAGATAAAGGGAAATTTACCCCAGAGACACACCTCGAGGAGAGCTTCCCAGCCCTGGACCTTCCTTTGCTTGCTGCTTTTACTCCGGAACCGCCGCATCCCCAATCCTGTCTCCACCCAAGCCTGCCCCTGATTTTGTGCATATGCGTGTATGTTTTTAAGCAGGCATGTTACCCAAAAAGATCTTTTCCAATCCCTAGTAATTTTTAAAGGGGTTATCCGCTGGCAGATTGTACACATGAAAAATAGATGGTATTAGATGCACCCAGCTGTTCAGGACAGATCTGTCTGTCACCAGTCAATTGTGTTACAACAAAGTGCATTGGTCTAATGCAGAAATGCAGCCCCAGACCTAATAAAAACATTTGAAGACCTATGTAAGAAAACACATTTAATTCAGACCTTATGTAGGGAAAGGGCCAAATGGTTGGGCTCCCTCAACAGCTTTGTAGCTGTTTTAGATACTTAATGACTCCACGTTATCTTTCACATATGCATCTTCAGCTACTGAAACAGAGAATGCCTGTCTTCTCTTTATTTCACGGTGAAATAGCTCAAACTAGATTGCACAGAATCTAGCAAATACTCAAGGCTGGGATGAATGACATATTAGACAGTAAGGCGAGAACAGCCCCTCCCTATCAGTACTAGGGTCTGTGCAGCTTGTGGTAAGCTTGACGGGGGGATTTATCTCACAGAAAATAAAAAAAATGTTATTTTTAGCCAGATGGATTCCCTCATCAAGTTCACTGTGCAGCTCCTTCTAGAGGAAAGAATGTCTAAGCAAGGGAGGAAAAACTACCTCTCCTGGCAGTGGCCCATTTTGAGGCTGCATTAAGTGTCTGTATAACAACAAGAGGCACAAAGAGAAACATCTGCCTCTATCACCCCAGGAAGGTAAAAGAAAAAAAAAATGGCCAAGTTCATAGGTAACACTCATCTTTCCCTCCCTGCTTAATCTACAGAGTTCAAAGCACTTTCATGTCCTGGAGAGAGAGACAAGAAAAGTGACCATGCTCTGGGCGTGCATCCAAGCAGGAGCAGAGAATGGCACTGAGCACCCGAGCAGAGGGGATAACACAGTAAGATGACTCATGCCATCAAAAACTTTATGGGTGTTTGCTAACGGAGCCCCTCTCTGCTTCATGTCTTCCCCTCAGAAGCAGAGGGTGCTAAAAGCTCAAGCTAAAAGCAAAGGGAGCTGTGGGCAAGTGACATGACTTCTGCAGACAAGCACTGACAGACCCAAGTTTGCCCAGTCCTTCCAATTTATCACTGGCACACAGCTCCTGCCTGTAGGCAGGTGGCACGAGTGTCAGCCTGCACCACACTGCTGAGCAGCTACTGAGCCCATCCTGCTGGTACTATGAGCCAGATCTGCATTGGCCAACTCAGCTGGTCGACCATCACTGAAGCTGCAGCAGGACTAGACCTGTTTGGGTGTGGATTAAGGGCTTGCTGGCTCCCAGGACCATGCTGGGTTGCTCAGGCCCCCTGCTCTCCCTTCCATCCTTCCATAAGACACTCAAATGCTTGCTGACAGTATTCTACAGATACAGCCAAAATACAAAAAAAAATGTAGAAGAGAGAGGCATTCCAAAGTATTACTATATTGTTTCTGAATGATATTTTCAAAGGATTTTTTTAAAAGTCAAGGACATTTTACAGAGCATATGTTTTATGAATCAGGTCTTTTTATTTTCCTCTGCTATTCCACAACTTTTCCAAATGTCACAGAATAATAACTACTGTGTAGATCACTTATTACTGAAGACTGGAAGACAGCATAAAAGAATAGCTGAGCACTTTTATTTTATATTAAATGAAATGCCTAATCGATTTTTTGCATACCAACTTTTTTTAAATCCTCAAACTGTACTGGTCTACCTTCTTTTAGAGCAAAAGCCTGAAGTGCTGTCTTGCCCTTGTTCTCCCGCTTCTTTGTCCAGACTTCTAGAAAAATTGAGACAAAGGATACAAAGCTTTTCAGTACGTCCACATGGATTATATCTGTTTCTTTATTATACAATGCTAAAAAAGTCAAGGAATGGCATGTGCACATTAGCCTTTAAAGAGAACCAAAGCTTTCAAAGCAGCATGACTTGGAAACGGAAGTTGGTTTGAAATCTTCAAAGCAAACCAAGCATTTAGATATGAATCTAGAGTAAACTCGACAGAAGTCCCTAAATCTTGTGGGGAAAAAAATCTCAACCATAAAGTAGAGACAAGCTTTCTCTGTTCCCCTGCTCTACCCCTCAGTTCTGCATTTGCCAAAACAGGCCATCTTGCACCTTGAAACATCAGGTGCTGATTGTAATCCCTACCCCATACATCAAGTCACCGTTGGATTACACCATACCATAGGAACATCTGAACAAAGTAAATCCCACCAATTTTAGTCCGATATCTGGCCTCCACAGCAGTGCCTTTATTAGGCTGGGATCATGTGTAGCATCTATTTTTATTGTTATAATACTCATTCGGGATTGAAAGATGCACTAGGAACTTACTGCATACAACAAACTGGAGGTGTGCCTCCTCCCCTCTAGGCATCCAAGCAGATGCCTAGAAAACAGTAACAACAGAGCAAGCATGTAGTACATGAAAATGGAGTTTTGAGCTCCTCACCTCCCTTACCAGCATGCAGAGAAAATACCTTCTACACAGTGTATATACACAGGTATGTGCAAGTAAAAAACATGGGGAATTGCTGTGCCTGAAGCCTCCAAAGCCACAAAGCACCAGTGGTGGGTGTGACACATTTGTGCTGACACAAGGCATCTGCTACAGACCTGGCTGGCAGGTGATGTCAGTGAAGGACTGCAAGAACTCCATCACGCACTGCTCTCAAGAGGATGTTTTAATGCATGTTGGACTATTATCTGACCTTGACAATAATAAAAATAAGGACTTCAGGCTCTTTTTCCTTCCTAACTACTCAGAAGACCCCTGACAGTCTCAGTCCCCTTTCTTGTCCTGGTCTGTACTGGCAAGATCAAGCACCCTGATGTTTTACTCAGACAAAATGAGGAGACCACACACTGAAATATTTGCAATTAGAGAGGAAGTAGTTGCAGTCATACAGCCTAATGGAAAACACAGTCAATTGTAAATCCAGTCTGGAAAGGATTATCTGAAAAATACTGAGACGAGGATACATCCTGTGATTCTTATTTAGGCAAGATATTTGGGGGCTTCAAATCAGAACTTTCTCAGAGTAACACCTGGCTGCAGCCCAGGAATTGCTGGAGAGCACAACAGCATAGAGAGAGAACTGGAAGATTCCCCTGGGAGTGATTCACGATTGTTTAATGCATTGCACAGTAAATATAATCTAAGCTCTTTAGACAGTATCTCCAGCAGCAGGAATTACTTGGCTCAGGGGACTTGTGATTGGATACCAGTGCAGATAGAGATCCATGATGCCAGGATATTAAAAATGCAGCACTTCAAATTGCAGACAAGTGAATGATTTAGTATCATTAGTATGGTATTAGCAGGGTGTGTGATTATTTAGAAAACCTCTCAACGTACCTGTTTCAAACTGTTTGATGCTGATATTCTACATCTTGCACCACTATGAACTCTGCTTTGAGTGGGATGTCTTTCTTGGTATCTCCTGCATTTTTTTTCATCACTGGAATCAAATTCCTAGGGATAATGATGAAAGGCTGTAAAATCCTGATTATCTCCTAATTAGACTGAAATCCCCCAAGATACAGCTGAGAGTAAAGTACCTTCCAGAGAGGAAGTCCCTAAAGAGATTAATTGACCAGAGAGCCTGAACATCAGCTGGGACTGACCAGGAGGCTGTTCTGACACAGAAACCAGAGGCCACAGAGAAACGATGGAAGAAAGAACAGTCTCAGGGAAGAATATACAGGAGGTGAAAGTAGCAGGGATTTCCAGTGAGGCCTGTTGCATAATCCCACTGAAAGGTCCAAAGAAGTAGACACTGAAACTCACACTTGTTTTCACTTGGTTTTGGCTCAATTCAGGCATTTCTTGTAATAGGTATGGGGAGGGAAGAAATTACTGTTGTTATACTTTGTGTAGTTTGGTATCCCAGAAGATACAAACCTGAAGCACCCATAAGAGTGGGGTCTGCAAAAGCAGAGGCTACTGCAGTGCAACTGTGGTTTTTTTGCAAAAACCCTCTGTCAGAAATGGTCTCTGACATTAAAATTTTGTTTCTGGCACTAAGACACTTTTCATTAAATCTCTTCTGCTCTCACCTCCTTGTCAGACTGCTGACCCCAGGGATACCTTTCCTGGGGTTTGGATCCTGTGGAGGTTTCTCTCCTGTTCGGAGCCATCTGTTTTCTCACATCAGGTTGGCATTTAACAACTGTGAGACCTTCCCCCTTGCCAAAAAGGATTACAAGCTATAGGAGGGCACGGACACCCTGAAGGATAGCATGATACAAGGAGTTATTAAGGCAGGACATATCAGTGCCATGATTTTTAAAGCATGGCAGAATTGTGGACTGGCAGATGTCATCAACTGAATAGCTGAGCCATAGGCTGGCAAAGCACATCAGTTTTGGACAAAAGTAGCCTTTTCTGAAAATGCAGAGTTTCCTATTCATCTCAACAAATTGAACTAGTTCATTCAAAGCCAAGATACAATCTGGGAGCTGTAAAAACAGGAAATCTAGTTTTTCCTCTTCGATATATAAATAAAAAAGTAAATGTTCAAGAATGACGTGCTAATCCCACAACTCCAAAGGAGATGACAACTTAAAAAAACTACAGATTAATTCTTTTTCCTAAATGTGTCATTTTGATTTTTGAATGTTTAAAGTGATAGATATACCAAGGCAAAAAAATTCAGATAGTTAACTTCAAAAAATGAAAATTATGACTCCGAAGCTTTAAATGCAGATTTATTTTCTTCCAAATTCAAGCTGACATATACTGAAAAAATAAATAAAAAATAAGCTGTCTAATCAGACACTATTTTCTAACACATAAAAATTCAGAATCTGAACATTAAGTTTATAGAGTAACATAAATATGTAAGAGCCTTCTGCTTACTAATTTGCCACTCTGGCTCCATGTAGTGACAGACCAACATGTTTTTGTGCTACCAATAAAATTAACATTCCTTTGTGATTAAGAAAGAACAAGCATATGAGAAGATTAAAATTGATTTTAGTTAATAAGATTTTCTCCCTTCCAGCTTAAATAATTTTGAATTTCAAGCCCTGGAGTAAAATCGAGTCACACAAAGGTACAGTTTGAATCCTTGGTTCAAAGGCAACCCACACAACAGTGAACAGAAGCCACTGCCTTGCTGAAAATGTCTGTGAGCATTGGTTACCTCAGCTCTACTGTTTGTGGATAGATTTTGTACCAGAAGGGGCTACCCTGCATTGATGGCCAAGGAATGGATGTCTCCTTTTCTCTCCTTCTTCCTCTCCAGTCTGCATACCTTTCCCCTTTCTCCTCCCACCCATCACTAACAGAATCTTAACTCACGCGTTCAGCCCCTTATTTATTGCATTTCTGTGGCTACTGAGAAATTCCAGAAACCAAGCAATATATCCTGATGGGGAAAAAAAAATCATTTAATAGTTCTTTCTGGGAAGAATAGTGAAATCAAGGAAGTCACATGAGCACAGAGGCTCTCTGGATTTCCTTTGGAGCCCTGCAGCTCAGTTGGGATGGCAGGCAGGTTGGAGTATGAAGATCTAATTCACTAGCACAGATGAGTGCTTCTCCCTGGGATTAATTAATGATCGCTCTGATACAGCCTGCCTGAGATATGTAGGGCAGCCAGAGACAGTTAATAGGGATCTGTGAAGTCTCAGATTGTGGAAGATAATTAAAGAGGGGAAATTTTTTTTTTTTTGCAGTGTCACTCAGTGCTTCACATTTTGCCTCCAAAAAGTGGAGTGCTTTAAAACATTAAAAGATTCTACAAACATTAACCCACCCAAAAAAGGCAATTTTGTCTAACGCTTGTCTCACTGGCCTAAGCCACCATGCAGAAATCCACCCCTGTCTTGCCACCCTTTGCTGAATGAGCCTGGACATACTGCTAACTTCTCTATGCCTTCTCTTCCCTACAGTTTAAAGGAAGATACACAGCTTCTGTCGGAAAACACTGAACTTCAGGATAAGGATGTTATTCTAAAATTGTCTCAGATTTAAAGTATTAAACCTCAGAATATGTTTTGGGAAAAGTAAATATATTTGTTTAACAAATGAGAAAACCACAACAGACTCAGTGATTCTCCAACTTTAACTATACATGTCTTTTTTTAAAAAAAATTCTCACTGTCTTCTCATATTAGCCAACTCTCCTAAGGCAAAAATAACGAGACAAAATTGAGACATACTTTCAAACATCTCTTCTATTGAAAAGGACAGAGGAGATGCCTGGAAAGACACTGAACCTGCACACAGACGCTGCTGGGCACATCAGCGCTGGTTAATATCAGCTGCAATGGACAAAGATGCTCTGTCACTTCACTATAGGATAGAAAAGAAAATAATGTTGGCTGTTCTCTGTGTCAACTGAGCAATTAATATTGTGCTTAGTTAGGGCGATTTCTGGGGCGGGGTGGGGGGGAATACCACCACAAAGGCATCTTAGCCCAAAATGGCTATACTGGGGACATGGTAAACGCTACATCCTCAGCCTTCAGGGCGCGGAGAGAGGACTCCCCGCCCGCGGGTCCGCGGCCGGCGCACACCAGCACCTTTCCCTGCGCCCTGCGACACCCCATGGGCATTCCCCCGGCCGGGGCTCCGCTCCCGCTGATCCTGAGGGTGCCTGCCCGCGTCCATGGGGAAGGTGACCCGGAGCAGTGCAGAAAAACACGGCAACCCGACCGCGGCTGGGGGCAGGTGGGCGCTCGCTGCAGCCCGGCGGCACCGACCCCTCCCCGGCGCTGAGCGGTGTCTCCCCCGCGGGGTCGGGGTCGGACCTGGGCGTTCCTGACCCCGCACAGCCGCCCGCCCTTACCTGCCGCCCGCGGAGCTGCGCCGCAGTACCCCGGGCACCGCCGGCAGCGCCGGCACCGCCGCTCCGCCGCCGCCGCCGTCCCCGGCGCTGAGCCCCGGGCGGGCGGGGCCGCGCGTCACTCGGCGGGGGCGGTGTGATGGGACCGAAGGAGGGAAGCGGGGAGGGGGAAGATGGCGGCTGAGGGACGCGGGCTGCTGGCGCCGGGGCTGTTCCGCGGGCGGGTCGCCATCGTCACCGGCGGCGGCACCGGCATCGGCAAGGCCATCGCCACCGACTTGCTGGCGCTAGGTGGGCGCGGAGAGGGGCGGGGGCTCCGCAGGGAGCCCCGGTGGGACAGCGGGGCGAGGAGGGTGTTGGGGGTCGGATGAGGTTTGAGGGACGGTCAGGGAGCGCCCGGCGGGCTGCGGTGCGTTTTGGGGGCTGGCGGCGCTGCGAGGAGCGCGGGGTGTGGGACGTTGTGACAGGGGCGGTGAACGGCGAGGGGCACAAGGTGAGGATGGTGTGGGGCTGTGCCTTTTGGCCCGCTGGCACGTAAAAGATTTTAAACACAGCCGTCACAGTGAGGTTGTGTTAAACCCGGAGCCTTTCTCTCAGACACTTCCTTCAGTGAGTTTTCATCTTGAGTTAACTGGAGGATTTATCGGTTTGTTGAGCGGAGCCTTGCGGAGCAGAGTCGTTTTGAAGTGCTGTCCACACAGTAACATTAGAAACGTGGTGCTTCTCTCTCAGTGCCTGTGACAGGAATGTCCTGAAGTTGAAGAACATCTTCATTGTGCGCTGAGCAATGACACGTAATGCCAGTCATGACTGTCATGAAGAAAAATAAATGAAGTAGTGTCAGCTTGTGCAGTAGGTACCAAGTGTTCCTCATGAGTTACGATATCCTCCCTCCCAATTAGCATAGTTAGCAAAAATATAGTCTTTTACTGGACTTTATCAGTGTGTGTATTAGTAAGCACTTAAGTTGATAAATATAACTGTGCTACTCTGGTTCAGTATTTGTGTTAATTGGTAATTGTGTGTGCCATTTTAAGGACTCTGCGTTAGTCAAGTGGTTGTTCAAGCGACTGGAGTTCTTAATTTCAAATATCAGGAGATCTCAGAGACTACGATCTTTTGTATGTTGTTTTAAGATGGTCTCTGATTAAAGGTGAAGCTCCCATTCCTAGGGACAGGTAGTTGCAGCACTTCCTTCTGGAAGAATTCAACTCTATTTTTTTGGCTGGTTTTTATTTTTGGAGGTTTATTTTGTTGGTGGGTTTGGGTTTTTTTTGTTTTGTTTTATGTATATTTTCATAAGCCAGCCTGAGTCAAATGAACAGCTTGCTGCTTCTTCCTCCCACTAGTTGAGTTGATTCTGATGTTTGATCAGAATGTTCGAGAGGCCAAATTCCACTTGGCAACAGAGGAGGGGAAAAAAAAAACCTACACCTGGCAAGATGTGAAGTTGGTTTTTTTTTGACTGCAGGTGTTGAATTGGTTTATGTTAAAGCAGATAAACAGTTGACCTGGTATGAGGAATGGATGACTTCTGCTGGGATACTAAGATTATGGAAGCAGCAGAGCAAACTGGGAGCAAGAGCAAACTTGCATGCTTGGCAGTGGGAACTAGCAATTTGCTTATCCAATAGATGAAATTGCATGCCTGCTGGATTTGCACTAGGAATTAATTCGGTGTGCTTTGGTTTAGTCTATGTAGCAGCAATTGTTGAATCCTTAAAGCTGTCCTGAGTCCACTGGTGTGACAGAAGAAACTAGACTGGTTGTAGTGTGAGTGGTTGTCTTTAATTTGGCATTTGCATTGTTTTTTCTCTGTAGAATGAGTCTTTCTGCCTTGAAACACTGAAAAAACCAAAATACTTGAGCTCCTGCCTATATTTTTTCCCTCTCCTTTCTGCAGCTAGGATTCCGCAGTGCCCCAGGAAAGCCTCTTCCTGCTGTCTGTAGTCTGCAGATAGGGATGAATCTCATGAGCCTATTATCCTTTCCTTCAGTCTCTGTAGGGTTAAAAAGCAGAGCGTTACATTTGCTCACTGCTAGTCAAAATTACAGCCAGTTACATAGTAAGGTTATTTTTATGGTTTTAGAAGCAAGCACTTTTTGTAATCAAGACCTGCTGAAACATCTTTAAATGAGGCATCTGTGAGCACAGGTAGCAAAAGTGATGTCTGAAAGCTGCTTTGCTGACTCTGCAACTCACAGGCTATCTTCCCCTCTGCAGGAAGGAGAAGGAGCCTTGTGGACTTTTTTTTTTTTTTGATTGCTCTTTTCCTGGCACAAAGGGATCTTGTTGCTAAGAAGCATCTGACATCAGTCATTTCTCTCTCTTGCAAGAACTTCAACACTGTATTTTCTAGTCAGTGACTAATGATGGTGCATTTTGCCAGGTATCTTCATGATGGTATTAAAAAAACAGCACAATTCCTTTAGCTGAAGGATGTTTCATTTTGTCTCTACAGGTTGCAATGTTGTTATTGCCTCTCGTAAATTTGACCGATTAAAAGCTGCTGCAGAAGAACTAAATTGTATGTTTTCTTCCATGAGTCCTGCCAAAGTGACACCCATACAATGCAATATCCGCAAGGAAGAGGAGGTAAAGACTAGTGGTCTTGTTCTGGGGCTTGATATATCAAAAGCATATTGTGTATATAAATTCTTACATCTCCAAAGGTCTCTGCCCCCCCTCAAAAGTAGCTTAAATCAGAGTATGTGCTTTCCAAGGGAAGACATTTGTTAGCCACCTGAGCAAGAAAGCATTTGTAATTGCAAATGTTTTTCTGACCAGGCTTACATATTTCAGAAATTTCTGGGAGAAGCAGGCCTTGCAACTGGCATGTTCTACAGCCGAGCCAGAGCCCACTTAGTGTGATTGTTTGTCACATTTCTGTGACAGAAGTGAGGGGGTGTAAACTTGTGAAGATGGAGAGCTCAGAATAGTTCCTTCAAACAAGAAGACATGGGATCTCAGTGCTTGTGACTTGACACAAGTGCCATGCATTTTCATTTTAGCTTGTATTAAAGCCAAAAATCTCCCCACAGATTTATAATATTTTAGCCATGTTTAAATTTTGGTTACAGTTTGAGGTGTCCCTCATTGAAAACTTTATTACTATTCCAGTTGATTTTTTTTTGGTCTTTTTTCTTCTTATTCCAAAAAATGAGAGATCAAGAGCCAAAGTCTTTAATCCAGGTTCTTCAGAAGTCTGCATGCATCTCCTAATTTTTTATCTGTATAATTAAATATTTAAAAGTCCAACTTCAGGTTGGATTTTTAACTTAGTGAAGACAGCTTGAAAATCTTCCAGTAACCACTGATTACTGCATTTTTCTTAACTTTTCAAGATCTCTGTTAAATAACGTACATATTAATGACCTTCAGCAGCTATGAAGATTCTGGAAATAACCTAATATATAACAACAAAACAAAAAAGAAAATTATTCTCTTCTGGAACGGTCCGTGCCATAAAATATTTATAGTGATACACTCCGACTTTCTCTCCTGAAGGAGGTGAACCCCGGGGCTGTGCAGTATGTCACTTCACCTAGCAGTGAATTTTAGATTTGTATTTACCAGCATCAGCAGTGCAACATAATAGGTTATGACAGATGTCAGAGGGCAACTTTCATGATTAAAGCTACAGGAAAGAAAAGAGGTAAAGAGAGAAAAAAGGCTTAAGCTTTCTTGCAGAAAGTACTCTGGCAGGCTTAATAACCATCTGCATGTGAGTCTTATTTCTGTATCTGTTTAAAAATGATTTAGTGGGAACTACAGTGCTCAATGAGATGGTACAGGGCTTGGATGGTAAAATGAGGTAGTCTCCACTAGACTGCCTTTTCTTTTTCTTTTTTCCTGTTTAAGTGTGGCTAAATACCTATTTGACAAAACAGGCTTAAGTGGCTTTGAAAATTTTTGAAGGTGCTTTTAAAGCCTTCTTTAAAGTGCTGTGTAAAGTGTTTAGGCATTATTCTGTTTTACAGGTAACCATGCTGATACTTGAAGAAACTTTTGTCTTTGCTATTACCCTGCAGTTTTATCATAGAATTGTCCTCTTTCCAGTTTAGTTCTAAGCTCTGTTCATTTAGAGACATGCCAGAACTTTCTTGGAACTTTTCATATGATATTGGTGAAGCTTCTATAAGGTGTAACCTGCCAGTGGAAGTTCTTTTTAACCATTGTCTTTTCAGGTCTGTATCTATTGAAGAAAGAGTTCAGAGGAATAAGGCAGATTAAGCTCCAGTCTTGAGTTTATCAGTCGTTGATTCAGTTTTATAGTTTGACTCACTTGAGTTCTTCAACAGCTCTTACTTCTTTCTGTTGAACTCCTTTTCAGAAAAAAATCACTTTGAAAATTTCATAAGCTCTTTGCTGAAGATTTGAATAAGGAATGCATTTTCTGTTGTATGTTAACATAAGAACTTGTGTTAAACAAATGTTTATCCATTCCAGATGCCCATCTCCAAGACCAGATTTTTTTTACTGATTAGAGACATCCTGTGATGCTAAAGCCCAGCCACTTGTTATTTAATTTCTAAAATTACTGTTGGATCAGAAATATGTGGATCATGTTTTCAGCTTTTCAATTTGTAGTGAGGATAGCACTTCCCTACACTTAGGTATTTCTGTTTGTAATTTGAAACTAGGTAAGCTCAAATTAACAATCATTAACTTACACTGCTGAAAACAGTCAGCACTGAGACTTGTGGCAGATTTTCACAACCCACTGCTTACTATTGCTTTTTTGTTATGTTTGCTAAGAGCAGCAATGGTGAATACTTTTTTCTAATTTGCACTTGATTGCCTTGGGGAAACTAGAGGAGAAGTACCTTTGGGCATTACTTTGATTCAAAGAGCATTGTACATCCACTTTCAAAACCTACTCCATTCTTAACCTAAAATTTCGTGCCTGGGACTTGGAGTCTTAAAACCAGGGATCAGTAAAAGATGTAGTGGAGGATTTTCTAGCCTCAGAGGTTAATCTTAAGTAGAGGCAACACAGTAATACAACTCACAAATACAGTATTTTCACAAATACAGAAAGCAACAAGACTTGTACAACTGTGTTGGCTCTGTATGCTACTCATTAGTAGCTTTACAACTCATTGTCTGCTTTCAGCTTAGTATTAGTGAAGAGTATTTACCTCAGAAATCACGGAAACACATTGTTGGGTAGAGAGAACAGCCTCTGCAAGGATTCCATGTGAGTCATTATATCCTCTTTCTCAGCTTTTATACCAGGTACCAAAGAACTTGTGCAGGAGAAAAACATTATAAATGTTTCAACAAGGAAAAAAAAAACACTTGGGAGTTCAAGCCCTCTTAGATGTCAGAACTGATCCATCACAAGCTACAAAGCCTAGGAAGCTTCCTGAACAACTCCATAGTTTATTTAGTATATCCTTCTCTCTAACATCTCACTAAAGTCTTTCTAAGAGTAAATCTTTCTTTTTAAGGAAGCCACTGTGATCACCTGTAGGAACAAACCATCTGTTCTTACTATAGCATGCTTTTTTTTTTTTCATCCCTCCTTCTCCATCAGTTCTGCATTTTTCTAAATGCCTCTATGAATCCTGTCCTGGTTTTCATTTTATAACCAGGCAAACTGGAAGGAGGGACTTTGAATAAAGGAAGTTTCAGAAAGATGAAGGTACATTCAAATTGCCAGATTATTATTTTTTACCTCCTTTTGCAAATCTTAAAGTAACAGACCTACTTTGAAGATGACAACAGTTCATGCCTCTAGTTTGGATCTGTGAAATTCAAGCATTGGAAGATTTATCGCTCATCACATAGTGCAATATGTTTGTTAGAGCTCTTTCTGGCTTAGCAAGAGTCAAAGAAGGTGCAATAAATTAATTCCTGCAGAAGTTGATGGCAGGTATCGTGGGAATAGCATAATTAATTCACATTTTTAAGTCTCTAAATCTTCATCCTCAGAAACCCTCTTGCTTTCTAGCAAAGCTTGCTTTTCGTTTAATGTGCAGGAAATAATCCTGCTTGGATGGAGGATTTTCAACGACTGCATAACCTGTCAAGCTTATTTTTGTCATGAGTTTGCTGCTGCTTTTTACTAGTTTTCCATTGAGTGTTCTGTAAAGGATAAACCCCGGTTTTTATTTTTTAAAATGGAAGAGTAGAGAGTTCTGGGGTGTCAGTAAGAGTATCTGAGGCTTTTGTATTCTGTCATTGTAGGACCTCATCCTGGAGCAATGATTGTGCACCTCTCCCTTATCCTGTTGTCTGGAGTGTATGTAGTGATAGATATTGCTTCTTAATGATTATGAAGCTGAAGTGATTTTTATTGTTTGCATATTTTCTAGCACTGCCCACATAACGTATTGAGAGCAGGTCAGTTTGCTCTTGCTGAGATGCAAACCAGACAGCTCTGTTGTGTTTATGTCTTTTCCAACCAAGCTCTTTGTCCAAAATCTACGGACATAATTAATCAATTTCACTGCCTCAATATAATGGCGGCCAGAGCAGAGGGGAGAGACCCCATCCTTTTTCCATTATGAAAAGAGCTTTCTATTTACCTCTGTATGTGTTAGGAAGGGGAAGCAAGTATTTGTGGGTCTTAAATGTTGAGCTACAGCAAATCTATTTATGAGCCAAGACATGAGGAACTTTTTACCCTTGTAAAGCCTTTTTGCTATATGCTGTGGACAAAAATTTTCTTTAACTGGCGCCTAGATAAGTAGAAGACATGTCTAGGTAAGTGGAATATAAAACCTTTTACTTCTGGTAAGCCACTGCTGTTCTTGAAGTCAACAATTCAGAATTCTGTGCACAGAATTTTCACACTCAAGCTCCTGCTGCTGGACTAGACCCCGAGGGTAAAACCTGTCACTTGGCCATCTGACAAACAGGACTCCTTCAAACAGACTCCATGCAGTACTACTTAGCACATACCTTGTGTCTGAGTTCACTAGTAGCTTTTCTTCTCCAATAAAGCTGTAGCTTAGCATAGGCTCAGTTGGTTTATAAATGCTTAATGCCTGTCTGTGCGAATCCTGTAGTGGAAGACTGTGGTTTGGGGGGGAGTTGTAGGTAAGAGATTCCTGTTGTTGTACTTCTACATAACACAGCAAAACCAGGAAGTAAAAATACCTGTTATCACTGTGCCAGAATGCCTACTAGTTCCAGTTCCCAAATAGCAAATCTCTAACACTCTGTAGTGGGTTGTTTGCCTGTGAGTTTCACTTAAGTTCAGGGTGTCCAAGTACTGTCATCTCAGTTATCTGTGAAAGTGTGCTACTGCATAATACTTTTGAGTTGCAGTCACACACAAAAATGTCCCTTGTTGAAGAGTTCCGATGTTCTGGTTATGTCTGAAATGTCTGATTTTGCTCTTTTCAGTCTTTTCTAGAAGAATGTCCTAAACTAGTAGCTCTACCTCGTGAGGCTTTGCTTTGCTTTGCTTACAAAGAGAGTCTTCAGTAACTTTTCTAAGTGATTTTTAAATTATAGGACTAGAACAGAATCTTCTTGAGTTCTTGCTGTGATTTAAATGTGTTCCACCAGACTCTCCTCCTCTCTGTGCTGCTGGCTGCTGTCACCATGTTTACTGGGTGGTGATTGGGAGAAGCACTGCAATGATGTTTTCTCTACATCACAGAAGACATTCTGAAAATTGCTACAGTTGGAGCCACCTGAGCTGTCACTGGAGAGCCTGCTGGCCATTTGTGGTTTTCATAAAAAGAACTGATACGTGTTTGTTGTTGTTTTTTGTTTATTTTTTTCCCTGAGAATATGGTGCAACAAACATAGGATATGGGGCAGGGCACCACTTCACCTTCATGAAATTCAAACAGTCCCTCCCCCCCCCCCACACTTGAGTTGGTCAGAGCCTGCAATTATTATAATAATCCAGTGTATCACAGCTGTCACAGATGTTTTGGTTTTCTAGGGTTTTTTCCCCTCAGAAGTGCACCTCAAGGTGCAGTGACCGATGTTAGGAATAAGATGACATTCAGAAATTAAAGATGGTGGTTTAAGTATCAAAATTATTTCCTTGAGGCCTTCTTTCTCAGCAGGCATTGGTTTTTCAGTCAGGCTTCAGTCACTCTGTTTGTTTACATTTTTTTCTTCAGAGAGGTGCATCCTTACAGGATTCATACTATCCTGCTAAATCATCCCAAACTGTTAGCAACAAAAGATATAAGGCAGCTATTTATGAGACTGAGTTGCTGACATGGTGAGATACAGATCATGCATTGCTTGCTCTTTTTTTTCTGATGTTTTCCACTGTTAACTATATATAGAGAAAGGCTGATGGATATCCTTTTCCTAGTCCAATCTGTTTGAGCAGCAGCGTCACTGCAACTGTTTATTTTTCTGGTGGTTTTTTGGTCTGTGTTTTATTTAACCACAGATGCTAGTAACTTCATGTATGCTTGAGTAGGAAAAACTGATGCATGGTATCTAGTTATGATTGATGATGTAAGCTGGAAACAGTCATGTTGTCCGATTTCTTGAGATAAAGGTTAAATTATTTGTTAGTTGCTATGGAGTTCCTATTACTATCTTGTAATAATATTTTTGCTAAAGAAGACAACTTGCATTTCCAGCATGTTTTAGAGCTCATGTTTTGTAGGGTAACTAACCTTCTTGGTCTGTGTAAGAAGATTGACTGTTGCCAACTTGTATATCATAGTTTTAGTGAATGTACAAAACTTCTGGGTAAGGATGTTAAAACTCCACAAGACGGCTTACTTTTTCTATTTAAAATGCTCAGGTATACTGGCCAAATAAAAAAGCAGTAGTTACCCTCTATGGAGCTCTTTGAGCATCTGATGTGAACACCCCCACCCTTTTGAAAAATGTCAGGGAATTCTTAGTAAGACCTATGTAGCAGTCTTCTGTGTGTGACTGTACAAATCTTCAGTAGCTTAAATCCCCTTCTTCTTTCAGTGCTGGTATTTTGTTTAGCACCTGCATTACACCAGCAAGATATCCTAAATAAACATGGACACAGCCCAGTCCTTCTTGGCTGACTAAACCTGTCATAAGGATCTTACAGCCTCTTTGAAGGCCAGACCTCCTCTTGTTCTGTGAAGAGGATATGAGAGAGAAAATACTGTCTGAGAATGAAATTGGGTACAGGGCTTAATCAGCATACCACACTAACAAATGTTATTTCAGGTAGAAGCTTTGGTGAAGTCTACACTGAGTCTGCATGGGAAGATTGACTTCCTGGTGAATAATGGAGGGGGCCAATTTGCAAGTCCTTCTGAAGCCATCCGTGCAAAAGGCTGGAATGCTGTGATAGACACGAATCTGACAGGGACCTTCTATTGCTGCAAAGCAGGTAAGGTCTGAACATTAATCTTTTTTTTATTGTTGTTATTTGTTCACTTTTTTTACTGCAATACCAGAAGACAAGAAATATTTCCCTTCCTTCTTTTTTCCACACACTTATCTGACAGTGGGTATTTGTTTTGAGAAATCTCATCCAAAGCTTTGCATTAAATGGTACATTACATTTGTTCATATATACAAAGATAGATTTAAGCAAGTATGATCTTCTGGTTAAGGCCAGGTTTGGGGAGACAGTTGGCTTGGATACTCACTTAAAAGATTATACGAAAACCACTTAACTTCTGGGGTCTGTATTCACTGTATGTAACACAGGAAAATACTTCTTTCCCTTCAGGGATATAAATTTAAGCTTAAATTTAAGTATGACACATGATTCTCAGATAATATTTGGAATGTGGAAATGAAAGTGATTTACATTACATAAAAAGTAAAACCATGAAATCTTGATTTCCACCAAAGGCTTCTTGACAATCATTGAGCCTTTCCTGTACGACACCTCTTGTCCCATAACCTCACCTCTGGCTTGGCAAGAGCGTGGTACAAAGAGCGGATTTGGGAAAATGTGTGCTGTCACTGCAGTTAGGACTCCAAATTTGTCTTCCAATTGGCAAGTCCATTTCTGATATTTATAGGTTATCTTCCTCCTTCATACAGTGTACAATGCCTGGATGCAGGAACATGGAGGAGTCATTGTCAACATTACTGCTGCTGTGAGAAATGGATTTCCTGGAATGTCGTAATATATATTTTGGTTTTACATTTTCCTATATTTTTCCCCTAGAAGTACTAGTTGCTCTTAAACACTTCAGAAAGGTGTGCACTGGACAGCAGCTAAGTATAGAAATACAGCAGTTTGGTCAAGAGAGAGCAAGAGTATCGCTTGGCTGAACGTGTGGGGATCTCTTATTAATTCAGTAGGGGCTACAGGAGTAAATGGCATCTCTGGTTTCTCTCAACTGTTTTGTAAGAAACTATGAAGCAAGACTTTCCAGTGAAGCTTTCATTGGAAATGGTGTGCTAGTGGGACTAGTTGGACTAGTTTCTCCAAATTGCTGGAGAGTTTGCAAGAACTTGGCACCAGTTGCTTTTCTCTTCTATGTTCAGTTTGCAGATCTTGATGTTGCAATGAGTTACAGAAATTGGACCAGGGGTAGGGGAGTAGGAGGAACATTTCTGGTACATTACCAGGTTTTGTCTTTGTCCTTCAGCTCACGTGATACCTGCCTTCCCTGTTTTCCTTTTTACTCCCACTTAGTAGACATCTTTCTTGGAGAAGGTTTCTGCTGCAAATAGAATCAATTCTATTTGCCCTGCTCCTTTCTTGACTGGGAGGAGGCTCATGGCTACAAAAATATTGCCATGTTTGTAGTTGTTTTATACTGATGCAAATGATTACAGCCATGAAAATGTAGCATCCTATCCATTTGTTCAAATTTCTTTACCCTCAAAATGGAGGTGAGCAGGAGTTTTCCAATTTGAAACTTGCTACCACAAAAGTTCCAATTTGTTGAAAGGTAGTAATGCTTAGGAAATTAATTGTTTCAGTTATTTTCTTTTCAAAGGAAATTTTGAAGTTGTCAATGTGCTGCATGTTGACAGTTTCTTGAAAAAAAAAATCTGAATTTCTTCTTTGAAACTTCCTTTTCCTCTTTTTTTTAAAAAAAACTTTGAAATTGAGTTTCTATTGAAGAAAATACAAAAAATATACTTCAAGCAATGTGTTGCATTACCTCTCTTTGTCCAGCATTGGAAGTTTTCAAAAATAACATATTTTAAGGATCAGCAGAATATTTTCTCACTAGCATGTACTTGGCAGTACAGAATAAATTTCGAGATCCACAGGGTGGTGCTGAAGCTGCAGTTATTTGAGTTTCTCCACTGTGGTAAAATCTGGCTACATTGTCTTGGCAAATACGCTGAAGCTGCATTTGAGAGTTGAACCATGAGAAGAAGCTAATTCTGAGTAACAGTGGACAAATTTTCCTAAATCACTAGTGTGCATAGATGTGGGTGGATAGACAAAACTACTTACAAATTAAATTCCTGCTGAATTGATCCTCATTGTAGAAATGTACTGGTGAAAAAGATTTGCCATTACAATTCCAGCCACCACTTTTGCCAAAAGTCACCTGATACAGTTTTCCATAAGTATTAATTTTGAACATAAAACTTGTCAAGTTTGCTCATAGTGTGCTTGGGGGTTATTCATACGTTTAGACCAGAAATAAATGAGTTATGTTTTCTTACATTTTTCTTCAGGTTTTTGTATTCTTTCCCTGGTATTTGAGAAGTTATTCTATCATCTCCTCTAAGTCTTTTTTGTTAGGCTAAAGAATCTAAATTCTATTCATTTTCTGTGAGTCCAACTGTCTACTATTCATTATTGCAGTACTTTTGTCTGCATTTGTTCAAGGTTGTAATCATTTCAGACTAGTTTCCTATAGCAGCAAGGTGCATGACTTCACACCAACTCTTGTTGTCTCTATCTCCATCCATCTAGAGTAATTTTTGAATAGTGACTGATTTTAATCATGTCTGTCAGAAGGTTTAAACTGTTTTTCAGACCACTGCCCTTCCAAGTCTTGCTTTAACTCTGCAGCCTACAGGTAGTTTTACCTAGTTTGAACTTTACCTCTTTGTTTCACATTTTATAAGCCTCCCTCTGCAGTAGAGTAGGTGACCTCATGTCACACTGGGGGAGGGATTGTAAGTATTTCCAGCAATGACAGGAGATCATAGCCTAGCTTGTTTAAGCAGTGAAGCTATGGTCAAACTTGCAAACTAGAGAATCTCTGTCTCTCGGGGGGTTGGTCCAGCCACAGAAAGTTACTCTGACTACTCCAATGAGACTGCAGTAGAATTAATATTGGGCACTCCTAGCTGAGGGAACAAGATGCTTCCTTTGCTTTCTTCTCTCAATAGGCACTCAGGAGCTGCAAGAGCTGCAGTGGATAACCTAACCAAGACTTTAGCATTGGAATGGGCCCACAGTGGAGTAAGAATCAACAGTGTTGCTCCTGTAAGTAATGGCAAATTATAAAATTAAACTTAGCAATCATATGTGTTCATAATTAAAGTTTTCAGGCCAAAAGGGGTCTATAACCTGTGACTGATTTTGGATTGTTTATGCATTTATTTATTTGTAATCACCTCATCTGTGTTCTTCAGGTCATTTGAGAGTGTTTTGTACTTTCTGGATGATGAGTCAGAGGATGTGGGATAAAATTGCTTCTGCTTTCTGCTTTGACTTGGCACTCTTGGTTGCTTTTTTTGTCGCTTAATGAAATGATACTGGTGCGAGTTGGTCACCTGTCTTACAAAGCCTTGACATGAGATTACTGAATGTTTTGTGTTTTGGTGATGGATATATTATTTCTGAGTTCAGGAAGCTTTTTCTGTTTGAGGTTCAGGTATGCTGATGGTTTCAACCTGTGTGTTTACAAAGTTATTTTAAATATCTCTGAATGTGTACTGTAGTGCCTTTTACCCTGTGTTGTACATGTTAAGTTAAATTTGCTTTAGACATAAAGAGAATGTATTTGGAGTGGAGCTTTCCTCAGAGGAATCATATGTAAAAATGTGTGCTCTGATTTTTTTTCTTATCAAATTCATGCAGACAGGAAACCACTATGCAAGACAGCTAAAATATGCCTGCCACATTTCTGAGGAAGTAGGCAGCAGGTAGCAGTTTTTTTTAAATAACAGTATGGAAAGAGCAGCTATATTTTGTAGTGGATAGTACTGCAGATACAGAGGTTATATTGAAGCTCTAGCTTTAAATTTCGAGATTGTGTGATCTGCTGCGATTTGTGTAATCTGCTCTTAACCACAATTTATTTTGCACATTTACTCTCTCGAAATCAAAAGAGGAAATGTAAATTTTGTGCAGCTACTTCTACAGTCAGGAATTATCCTACCTCACAGTGAGTGCCATAATTGAGGTGTCATATTTGTTTAAGTGATCCCTAGGAACATCTTGCTATTATTTTTGTAGAATGTCTGTATATCCTGTTGTGCCCCTTGTCCTAAAACATCTGGCTCACTTTGTTTGGCATTGCAGAGAATGCTTAATGGCAGATGTGTGATGATCATTCAGGTAGTGGCTTTTATGTAGCCTTTGTGAGACCCAGTTCATCTGGGGACTTGTTAAATATTAACATCTACTCGCTTGTACTTCCTGTTTATTTGTTTTTTCTGATTTATCAAGTCTTGGGGAAGTAAGTAATTAAGACAGCATTATTATGTGAATATACTTTTCAGGCATGCTAATTACCTAATGAATCATGCTGATTATACATTATAGCACGTCAAAAGAAGTTTTTGACAAGCAAACACTTCAGGGGTTTGGCTCTTTCATAAGTATTTGTTGGCTTTGTTACTATGCTGGTAATGAAAGTCCATGTTGTAGTTACAGTAATACTTCTGTCACCTTTGTGGACACATCAGGTCTGTGGTAACAATACAAAACTGTTACTACTTTAGAGGAGCAGATTAACCTGTAGGGAATGGATACACAGAGAGGGAAACCTGCATTCTGAAAAAGTAGTTTCACATACTCACATTATACAGATCTCTTAGAAATCTTAGTATGTACTTAGTGGATGAATTCAAATTTTTTTATTTGACTTAAACTTCAGTCCCAAAGATTCTGTCCTGACTAATGGATGTAACCCTGTGTTCCCGTTGCTGTAGCCTTCATCTTTCCTCTTAAGATTAAACTGGACTGAGTAATCATCAGAGCAAACACAGTCACCTTATTCTGTTTCTACAGCAGCTAAGTAGGGAGAGTTGGAATTCTGACTGAAATCTGCTTCCATAATTTGCAATAAATCAGTCTTGTGTTCTTACAGATGACAAGACACTGTTGAGAACTTGTTCTTGGGGCTTTGTAGTTTCCTGCTGTAAGCTAACGTGAAATGCTTGTAATTTCAAAGCAGCCTCTGAGTTTCTTTATACTCCATTTTTTAGTTATTGAAGTGACAGCGGAGAATTGGAATAATCAGAAGTATTGTGCTTGAATAGAGAAGTGGCTGGCAGCCAAATTACCTTCTTGTATAAATTATACTATTCCATTACATTTAAAAACTTGCATTCAAGTGCTCTTTAGATAGTTTAATCCCACAGGAAATCAGTGATGACAACTTCACAATTTTAGAATGATCCATTTAAACATATGCAAGAGAACTTAATTTTCACTATGCTGTTTTAAAATAGGGACTAGTATTTTCGGAAACTGCTGTTGCAAACTATGGAGAGCAAGGTATGATGATGTGGTTAAACAGCATACCAAAGGTTCCTGCCAAGAGGTCAGCGGTTCCTGAGGAGGTAACATATTTCAGAACATTTGTGATATTTCTACTTTTGTGTCTCTATTTAGAAGCCATTTTATTATATGGAGAAAAAAAGACTTAATTCTGCACTGTGATGGAATATTTAAAAAGAAAAAAAGCTCATAGTAATGTGTAGTCATGCCAAGTGGGAGCCTTAACCAGTAGTCACTGATTTACTGAAAATTTAATTCAGCTGCCTCTTACAGCTGAGGTGTTTCATGGTAGACATTAGTTCCTGAAGAAGTTGACTTCCATCAGGAAGGAATGAAAGAATGAATATGAAGGTGAAAAAAAAAGTATCTTAAAAGTACTTAGCTCTCTTCTACCAAGAATGTGCTTATTTGATAAATTGGTTCACATTTTTGTTTGATTTTTAAGCATTTGATGCTGAGAGCTTTTTGGTTTTCCTCTGTTGAGTACTTGATGTTTATCACTAGGAGGATGGTTTTAAGACTGTTACAGTTTTTGCTGAGTGGAAAATGTTACTATGTCTTACCTGTGTAAGTTTTTACTGGCCTCTTTGACATGAACAGTTCCCAGCGGTCTAAAAAAGATGAAAACTGTAATTCTTTTGACAGATCTCTCCTGCAGTGTGTTTCCTACTATCTCCAGCTGCTTCTTTCATAACTGGGATAACCATGGTTGTGGATGGGGGCCAGAGTTTATACAGCCATACCCTAGAAATACCTGGTAAGAAATGGGCTACAAAATAATGCCCTTCAAGTGACTGAAGTTGGGCAATGGGAGGACACAAAAGTAAAATGCCTGGTTTCTCAGTCAACTAAATATGTTCTTTTATTTGTTTTCCTCAGATCATGACAGATGGCCTGCACCACCAGAAGGAAAAAATTCTGAAATGCTGAAAAAGCTTTCTGGCGAGTTCAAGCCAAAGCTGTAAAAGGAGATTTCACCTTATTGCCAGTTACGCACTTGCTGATAATCTCACTTTGTGATTTGAGCCTATCATTCTCATTAATAATTTTATTTCTCATATGTAACTACATTAAGTGCCTTGATTTTCATTGGTTTATATTTAAAACTTGAAAGACTGTACACAATAAATATCTTTCTGAAAACACTTGCCATTCATTCTTTTGGGAAGGGGAGGGGTAAAAGACAAATTGTCCATTTGATAGGCATTAAGTAATGAAGAATCCCAGCCAGAAGTGAATAAAAAGAATACTTATTTTGAAGTGAAGGCAGCTGAGGTGGAATGTTTTGAAATCCTTCAATTTAGGGAGAAGGCAATTTAAATCTCTTGTTATTAGTTGCATCAGTAACCATTGAGGTAATTGTTATCTCTGCACTATTTCTGTTCAGGAACACACTGTGTGCTCAACAGTGGTTTTAAAGACCATGTACAGTAAGTATTTCTCTGAAAATAATTAAAAATGAGGTGGAATACTCTTATTAATATTTCAAAGTAAATTGGCATATAGTATTGGGAATGTTTTGAATTGCTTGCAAATACAATCGCATAATAGAGTTAAGCTGACTGCTTCTTACATTTGATAATAGAATAATCAGATAAATTTAAACTTTAATATACAGTTAAAATTGGATGGAAAAGAGAGTAGAGATTCAACAATTTTACATGCAAAATCCTGAAGCCAAATCTGTGGTGTATAATGCAGTGCTCTCTGCAGTGTGCTATACTAGTAATCCTTTGTTTACCAGTTAAAATGCTTTATCCATACTGTGTTGTCTTTCAATGGTAACAGA
This sequence comes from Platyrinchus mystaceus, assembly GCA_035041135.1. Lineage (NCBI taxonomy): Eukaryota > Metazoa > Chordata > Aves > Passeriformes > Tyrannidae > Platyrinchus > Platyrinchus mystaceus. The sequence goes on along the minus strand of JAWWLV010000183.1, from coordinate 14,654,657 downwards.
ACTTTGTTCACCAGTGTCTCTAAAACAGATGAGATTTTTGTGAATAGCACAGAGATGCCATTTAAAAACCAGAAATCTTGCAATGTATCACTTGAAAAGGCTATGTTTGTAGTTTTTCTTATCCTTTTTAAGGCAAATGTTCCTATGTCTGCCATCTGTAGTGAAAATATAAAAAATAAGTAATGACTGTTTGCTGTAGCAACTGAAATTTGTGGAATCAAGTTGCTGCAATAGAAGTGAGCTTTTAGTACTTCATTTTGGACTGAATGTAAGAGTCTGCCAGTTGCTTGTGCTCTGCAAAGGTGTTTGGCCTTTGTGTTTTTCAGTTAAATATGGGTTCTTACATAGATTTATATAGATTGCTTTTCATGAAAATCTGAATTCCATTTTTGGGTGGGAAGAGAGGTTTGAGCCTAGATACATGCTCTTTCAGGTGTATCCTCCTTCCTTAGTAACTGGATGATCATTTATGCAGTTGTGAGAAACTTGTTCAGAGAAAAAGTCAGCTTTTTTCAAACCTCTTGTGAAAGGTATATTTTGATTATTGCAAATATTAGTTCAGGGTACACAGTAAGAGAATTCCTGGAAGCAAATGCACCTGTTGGGTAACTAACTCTAGAAGTCTAGCCCATTGCATTGAATGAAATTATTTAGTTTATTAAGACATGATTTCTACATTCTTAACATTTTTCTGGAAAAGGTTAAATGTGAATGTGTGTGCTTCAGACTTTGGAATTTACTTTCTCTTTGTTTGAGTGTGAGTTTCTATGGTACGCATGGACTGTGGATTTGATGTGAGATGGAAGTGAATTGCTAAACTAAATTACTTTTATTATATCCCAGAACTGTTCACTACAGAATTTGAGTATAAACTTGGAAATAATAAGTTTTTAATCTTGCAAATTCCTCTTTAACTATGCTGTAGTGTGAATATTCATAAAGGGGGTCTTATATATGTAGTGATGGTGAAATGCATCATTCATCTCAGGAAATGGAATATTAGAAAGGTGAGCATTCACCTGTGTGGGAGATGTGTTCAGTCTGCAATTAGTAGACTCCTTCACAAGTAAGAACTATAACAAATCTTTCTGCTTGGGATGAATAAAAGGACCTTTTATTTGACCTCTCCTTCTTCAGCTTTCAGCAAAGCAATGGATGCACTACGGAGATGAAAGCTAGTTCTTTAGAAGGGCTGTGTGTGCTTTTTCCCTGGCAGGAAGTTGAAACAGCCAGCATTTGCCGAGCCATAAAGTGCTGCAGCCCAGTACAGTAGGAAAATATACTCAAAATGCTCTGGTGTAAGAATACAGAAAATGCATCCTCAGAAGGAGAAAGGGAAACATCGGCGTTCTCCACTTTTTTTCTTTTTTTTTCCCTAGTAATACGACTAATTTTCCCCCTACTGTGCACAATGTTAAAATGCTTATCACAGTTTGTTAGATATTAGGATAGTAACTCCTTGCTGTAATGGTTTAGCAATTGTCACAGGCATTCTTGTTTGCTTGTTGGTTTTGTTTTGTTTATTTGTATTTGGGTTTCGTGTTCTCTTCTTGCACCATGAAGGACATGAAATGTTTAATTCTCAGAACCAAGATTTTATTTTGGTCTTGTCTCTTTGGTCCATTTTTATGCAGATTAGAATTATTTTAAAGGTTTTGCTGCACCTTGCAGGAACCCAGTGTTGTGTCAGTTGGCAGCATGAATGTTTGTGCTGTTAGTGCTGCAGATGGTATCAGCTGCAGCAAAGCTCTTCCTACGCCAACAGCCCTTGATCAAAGGCCATTGAGAGGTTAAAAAGATGGGTGTGGTAGCAAAATATCCTCAACCTGTGTAAGATTTGGGTATCTGAAGTTCAGAGAACAGGGCTTGATGTTATTTTATTTATTTCACAAGGAAGGTGAAAGCAACTGTGAGAAAAGGGCTGAGGAATCAAGGAAATACACTGAAACTTAAATGTTTGCTACACTGCACAGTTGTAGTAAGCAAAGAGAAGACTGTTGGAATGACAGTTACACTTGCCATTCTGTTAGAAATCCCTCTTTGGTTGCTTTAATATTTACCTCTATGGCTAAACCTGTACCTATTCTGCCTATCCCTTACCAGATATTCATTTGACTGATGAATAGGTGCTTATGAACTGCTACTTTGCTCCACTCTCTGGTGTTGTATCTGAATATGTCATAAAACTTTACATTTGTGACAGCAGTGTAGTTCAACTGTCAAGTGTACTTGCCTTATGTTTTACAGATACTCTGTGTGTTAAGCAGAATATTGCTCATTCAGGGTACTTATTTAGCATAAAATGAAGTTTGGTTATTCTGTGGGTTTACTTAGTGTAAAATGAAGTCTGTGTTGTAAAAATCTTCATTCTTTAAAGATTTACAGTTTTCGTGTTTGCTAAAGGGAATACAGTCTGTGCAGTGTTATTCTGCAGTAATGTCCATTGTCTGCCTTAAGATGTAAATGAAAAAAATACGAGGCAACCATTGCTTGTAATAAGCATTTGTGGCTATGTTTAGTCTTCTGAATAGTTGTATAGAATATCCCATATAATCTTTAAGAAAGTGTGCTCTTTGCCAGATAGTGTAATTTCATATACTTCTCATCAGCATCTCCCAGTTTCCTCTTGCCATCTCAAGTAGCAGACCTGTGTTAAATGGCTGAGTGCTGCAGGCGTTGGGGGAATTGTCGGATTAGTAAAGTCAGGAGCGTTTGTGTTCGGGGTTACTGAATGTGGCTGAGTCCTAAAGGTAAATGAGTTGCTTCATAAAGTTCAGTGATGGGATTGGAGCAGAGAAACCTATGAGTACCGCTGCCCAGGCTCACTTAGAGTGTACAGTACATCTTTATGAATCTTCCAGCAGTGGTTTAGGACTGTCCTCCCCAAGCTATTTGCTCTTCCTCTCTTTTGGCATCAGCATTCCAGTGATGGTGCATTGTATTGGGAGGAACTGGAACTGCTGAGATGCAGGCACGTTTCTTTCTGACATGGAAAGGCAGAGGAGCGTAGAAGACATGGCTAATAAAGGTTTGAAATAATGCTGCTGTTTGCTTAATGCATGTGAGCTGGATTTAAATTTATAAACACTGTTGGCCCTTCTGCTGGTGAGGAAAGACTGTTATAACATTCTGGCATCACAAACTTTACACTACTTTTGTTCCCAGAAGAAGCCATTTTGTCTTCCCTTATCTGCTCTGTCTGCTGCAGCTTGTTCCTTTGCCAGTTAACCCCTCATTTGCTTAAATATATGTGAAATTAATCTCTAATGTAACTAGATCCTTTTCTGGATGTAGTTCAAAATGTGGTAATATAGTACCAGCTATAGGAAGGAGTGGTGGGGAGGCCGAGAAACTTGGGAAGAAAAAGGAGGAGGATGGCACTGGCTATGAAAAGGGGCTGGTTTGTTCCCATTTAAAGTTTAGAAGCTATGGCTCTAGTGTTGACTAATACAGGCACTGGTTAGCCTCAAGCAATACATGTAGGAGGTGAGAACCTTTTATTGCAATGAGGTATTGATTCTGGAATTCAGGGAGAGCCATTCTGCCAGATTTCAGTCAACTGCCTGAGTACACTATCCTAAGATGTGCTTACCCTATAATTTCCACCCCCACACCTCCCAGTTTCTGTCGCCTGTACAGGGTTTGTACTGAATTCATAAATAACTGATATACTTTATTGTAGCTCCTGTCAGCTATTTTTATACTGTTATTTTCCATATCAGCAGTTACACTGTTTCTATAAGCTTTATTTTGCTCCTGTAGCATGACACCTGATCCCATAAACATGCCCCTGGGTTTGGGCTGAGCTCAGTGTGAGCCAGTGTCATAAGTGCTGATCCCAGGTGTCGATAGATATTTTTGATCTCAAAGTCAATATTTAGCTGTTTATCCTGTTCCTTATATTGAAGATGCTGTGATTTAGGGATTATGGTGTGTTAGTACTGATGCCTCTGCAAAGCACTGTCGTGATGTGAGAGTGCTCTGTGCTGCGCAGGCTTTGTGCAGATATACAAAGGACCACATGGGCAGAGGAATGTGGGATGATTTTCCACAACCCTTGCTGGCTTCTTCTGAAGTCAGGGAACTTTGTCTTGAAAACGTACTGTTCACTAACCCCTCCTCCATTAGTGAAATCCATTTGCAGGATGCTAAAGCTGACAAATGGCCATGAACTGTAACATTAAGGCAAGGGAAACACTGGATGTGTTTTCAGAGCTGTGTAAGCAGCTGTGGCTCATTGATCTTGCTTGGTGGTGCAGGAGCATCACACATCAGCAGTTTTCTTGGCTCTATTTATTTCTTGGCCCTATCATTTGGCAGAAAAGGTCACCTTTTTAACTGTCTCGTTAAAGACTCGTGGTCATGATAAGTGTCTCATGAACACCACTGACAATTTTGCCAACTGTGGAACAAAATGTCTTAGCTTTGGGAGATGACTATGTCTCCTTCATGTTGGCTCTGGAATCAGTGTGATTCAGTGCCTTGTGCCTTTCTTGGATGTGCTTCATCAGTTGGTCTTCCTTTAGCACCGTCCTCTTCAATGGATTTTTAAAACAATGCTAGCATTTGATTTTATCATTCCCTGCAGCCTGTGTCAGTGGAAGATCGCAAAACAATCGAGCAACGGACCTCGATGTGCAATTTTTTAGTTTCCTATGTTAATTTCAATGGAAATTGACATGTAAAGCTTAAACTTCCGTTCAGGTGTTTTTTCCCCAGGTTTGTTTAGCGTGATCAAAATAACCCCCCAGCCCGCGTTTTGGGTAGGTTTTGAGGGCTTGTCCAGGCTTTACAAACCTCTAATTGTCTTACATGTTAAATACCTCTGAGCGCATGACCAGAAAGCAGCATGTGAGCAGCAGCTCAGCGGGGATTACTGTGCTCTGGAGTCAGGTGCCGCAGCACAGATCACAGATCGCCGTGCCTCGGTCCAGCGCTCTCCGAACGCGCATCGCCTGCCAGGGTGTCTCAGAAGGGCGTTTGCTAAGCATGCACAGGTCACTCGTGCATCTCGTACACAATGGTTCGTGCCTGTAAGGTTATTGTTAAACCTGTTTAAAAATAATTACAGTGCCACGGTATTATTTACAGTCATCGGCTACTTAGACTTCAAGGGTTGCAGTAATAATTGTCCTGCTACGTATCAGGGAGTGCTTCCTCGCTGATTAATTTGGGATAGCATCCTTCTTCCTTGCGTGTGTTGGCTTCCTGAGGCAAGCAGGTGGCTCCTGCAGCGAGGGCTCAGCCAGTCTTAGGAGAAATGGGCAACCTGAAGGCGGCAGCGCCGTTCTGAATTGTCCTAAAAAGCGTCACCGAGGGGCTGAGGCAGCTGCCGCTCCGGGCCTGGCAGGGGCGACGGGTTTGTTGCAGAGAGCGCTGGCCATGGTGGTACCGGGGTGCGCGTTCACACCCTGCCCTTGAACGGCGCAGATGCCGCAGCCGCGGGACTGCACTCGGCTGGGCCTTCTTAGACGCCACTCGCCTGGCCGGAACCGGCGGCAGGAGCCGCAGGGCCCCGCTGCCCTTGGCCCGCGGGTGCCGCGGAGCGTCCGGCCCCGGGCGGGACTCGAACCCGCGGTCCTGCGGGATCCGGCGCGCACGCGCCTCCGCCACCCCTGGGCGCGCGCCGCCCCTTCGCCGTGACGGCGCCGCGCGGTGACGCCTCGCGCTCCCTGCCCGTCACGGGGCCCGGCGCGCGCGGGGCGGAGCTCTCCGGCGGCAGCGGCGGCGGCGGCGCCTCG
>JAWWLV010000183.1:14601342-14647235 GCA_035041135.1 Platyrinchus mystaceus | reverse complement strand
GGACCGGGATTAGAACCTGTGGCCTTGGCGCTGAGAGACCAGCATCTTAACCGCTAGGCCACCGGGGGTCCCCTGAGGTAGTATTTATGCCACACTGAAAAACCTTAGAAGGATTTTCCTGGTTGCTATTTTTTCCTGCTTTCACATATGCCCTTGCTTACAGTGGTCTGGTAATTAACTGCTTTCTTCGGAAATCTATTTAAAAATGAGAACGTACTGTAATTCCTGTTTTCATTACGCTTTGTGTTCCATCATGATTGCCACTGAAATGTATTGAACCCAAATTTGATTCAGCTATTGATTCAGATAATGAGGCTGTATTTAATTAACTTGATTTTCTTAAGGTTTTATTGTATTTTTATAAAAAAGAATAGGAAGATAACGTTTTATCAGATTGAATCATTGCTGGAGAAAAAAAAAAAACTGTGTAGAGTTTGCCTTGATGAACTCTGTGTCAGTGTTTAAACAGGTGGTTTACCTGGCACTAATGGAAGACTATGGCAAAGAAAACAGATATTTCTGAGTTGCTTGCCTTCGCTTGCTGAGGTTTTTAAACTATCAGAGGAAACTTTTTAAGATAGCTGTGGTGTTCAATAGTCTTGGGAGTTTTTATAGTATATGTGAGTAGGCAGAGAGCTGTGACAGGTAGAATTTTTATTAATGTAGTGGAACAAGAACATGATCTTGTTGTTTAATATTGTGGTAGGGAATCTTTTTTGTTTGTTTTTTTTTGCTTTACATTGATAAAACTAGCTAATTTATGGTAAAAATAAATAACCTTTCAGTTTTGGTCATAGACTTGTTAGTGGTTCTTTGCTGTGGTTGTTTGGAAAGCTAGTCAGTGCACAGGCTTGTGGAATTTAAAGCCTGTTGAGGTTAAATGCAGAAGAGATTGTTTTATTATAAAGTTTTCTTCTGGAGAAAGCAAAGAAGTTGATCGTACTGTAAATTTAGTACACATTTGTAAATTTTACTTCACGTTTTTTCCGTAACGTTTCCTAAAATAAAAGTGTTCACTTATTGGTTTTTAAAACTCTATCACTAATAATAAGTATTTATGAAGAATGACTGGAAAAAAGCTTTGCATATTTTAGCAATCTTGAGTTTTATTTTTTGTCTTTCATGTTTACTGCAGGCTGACTTTTTACATCAGCAAACTAAGTCAAAAGAAATGAGTAACAGGTAATTTATTTTTGTGACAGGTTGTTCAGTGGCTCTCTACCTGGGCATACTGTGAACTAAAAATAATATTTTCTTCTAAAATGCAACCTGAGAATGATAATGGATTGATTTTTTTCATTTGTTCCCCCTCTTCCACCAAACACACAACCACAGGTTTTCTGATCCAAGGAGAGGTACACATATAGTTTGTAGTAATGAATGTATTTTCTAGTAATATCTTTTAGATATTTGGTGTTAACATTATCTTCTGTTAAGACTACTATTTGGAGAAAAATAAATGAATGGTGAAAATGCGACTGATTTATGCAGTTAAATACATCTTAAATACATTTGGAGAAAATGTCTCGCATTTTCATATGTATGGTGAGCTAATGTAAATACGTATATGGACTAGTGACTCCACCTAGGTTTATCTAATTAGCAATTGAGTTCGTCGACCTGCAAGTTTAATTTCTTAATGTAAGCTTTTAAAACTGAAGTAGAACTGACACAGTATTAAATTAAGGAAAAAAAAATCTGTGAATTCTATTAAACACAGCAATATTTCTGTGGGAAGGAAGAAAAATCTTTTTTTTAAAAGAATAAATACTGCATTTGCTATTTTAGTATTCTGGCATTTTGTAGTGCTAAGGAATAGGTCAAAATAGATCATGCATGCTATAATTGCACATAGCTTGCAGAATAACATTGGAAACATGTAATTGGGCAGTGGGAACATGTTCAGAATGCAGTGTGTTAGCTGTGATTCACTTCTCACTTCTGGATCTTGGCATGAGATCTTGATATGACAAATGCCATTTATGGCTCTATGTTAACCCAATTTCTTAGGCTAAACATGCTTGTTTGCAGGTTTTTCTGGGATGTTTTTAATGTATTCACCTTAAGAGTAATTTTTTAGAAGCTGTGGAAGGTTTGGTGACAATAAAAAAGGAAAGATGGAATTCTGTATTTGGATATTGCAGGGATTTCCTTGGGAACCACTTCTCTAGAGACAGTTTACCCACAAATACACATATGGCATAGTTTAGGGCCCAGCTTAATGAGGTTATTTGAAGTTGGCCAAAGCAGAAGGATCTGCATTGTCCTTTAAAAACTGAGAGTCAGGAATTGGTAACACAGGGAGGCCTGTAGAGACGTGTCTTTTTCTTGTCCATTTGTGAACTCTTAGTAATGTTTACTTGCATATTTTTGAAAATACACCAGCAAAGTGTAACTTGCTTTGTCACATGAGAGGAAAATAACTTTCTTTAGGCTGAAGTATTTTTCTTTCCTGTAATTTTGTTTTCAGCCTTTTTTTATTTGAATCCTTCACTGTGTCATTCTCACTTGCTTCTCCTTCTCTATTTCCATTCATAATTTGTCTATTTCTGTGGATTATCTGCAGCAGTAAACGATGCTGCTTTTGTTTTCCTGAGATGTTTTGTGCTAAGTGCACTTACAATCTGACAAGAGCATTGTAATAAAATTCATATGCTTCACATGTTTATGCTGTACTTTTGAAGTTCAAGTATGATAATACTGATGAACAGTTCTCATTTGGATGAAGGAATAAATGATGGATATGTAAGAAGGGAAGGGATTTCATGAGGTCAGCCCCTACTCGAGGCAGAAGCAAATACGCTGCAATCATGTCTGGCAGACAATTGTCTGATCTTTTCTTAAAAAACTCAGAAGAGGGGAATACCACACCTCTTCACTGATCTATTTATAGCTAGTACATGACTATTACTATCGTTTGGAGGCTTTTCTTAACATTTAACTTAAGTCTCTGCCTTGGTGCTAGTTAAACCAGTTAATTCTCATCCAACTTTTATTACTCATGCAGGATAATGACTTCTGTGCTCTTTTCACCAACTGTTTGCATACATGAAGCCTGTTCCTCTGTCTCCTTTTATTTCAAACTTCTCTTTACTAAACTGTGCAAACAGGATTTTTGTTGTTCATTCTTACTGGGCTCTGTGTGATTTGTCTGTATCTTTTTCCAAGTTCTCCAAACGACGTCTTTGAGCAACCGAGTAATTGACTTTCTAAGTTGCAGCAGAAGTAACGACAGCCTTGTTAAAATGTCATTCTAGGGTGTGTGCATACAGGTATGATTGGGTTTTGGTTTTGTTTTGTTGTTGGGGTTTTTCCCTTGCCAACATCAGGTTCTCAGCTCCTGCATTTGCTAACACAGGAGCTCCTACTAGCATTTGTTAAATCAGGCATCTCTTTCTTCATATAAATGAATTGGAGTTATCTTTTGAAAGAATACAACCTGACACTCCATTGAATTCAGTCTTCATTTCAAGTTAATTTTCTTCTATTGAACATTTCTAGATTTCGTAGAATCACTTCTCAGTAAGTTATTCTACAGGAGAATATGCAGTTGCAGCTCTTCCGTATCTGTTTTCCAGCCCTTACAATCCCTGTGGCTTTTGAACATAAGCCTGCTCTACAATAGGGCACTTGATTAAGAACAAGTTCTCCTTGGGTTAGATACAGCTTCTATTGGCAAAAATGTGTCTTTACTGGCCTGTGTGATACATGTGCTGTCTCTGAAGTGAATCGCGTTGCTGTGGTAACTTCTGTCAGTGTAACTGTACCTGAATAAGCCTTTTGCCATTTTGAGTGGTCATATGGTCCAGTGACATAGTAGAAGAAATTTTTATCCTCTAGGCATGCTTTACTGGAATAATTGCAGAGTCAGCTATGAAACAGATGTGTTCAACATGTTCCTTGGTTTTACTCCAATTTGTCTGACTTATGTAAATGATTTTATCCATAATTTTTGAGGCTAGATCACAGATGGGACAAATTTTGTGATTCTTTCATCAGCACTTTCTTCACCAAAAAATGAAACAGACACCAATAATGATTATTAAAGACTTCTTTTGGTTTATTACAGGAAGAACTATTAAAGCAGTCAGTGTTGCTTACTTCTTACCTGTCCTCAAAATTATTTTAAAATAATTTAGACAAGAGTTCTGTAAATGCCAACAGTTTGAATGCCATGTTACGAAAATGATAACAATGGGAAGGACAGTCTCACCTTTGAACAAAGATTTGAAAATTGGAAAAACATCCTGATCAAGTTGTTGTTTGACTTTATTAAAAAAAGAGAATAGAAAACTAAAACACTGACACAAACAGAATTAAACTTCTGAAGAAGATATGACGTTCTATAGAAGAGTGTGAGAATTGTCACTCTAAATATTTTTATTAATGGAACTGCTAAAAACATATTGGTAAAGCTCAACCTGTATCTAATTGTTATTTTGTCACAGTATGTGTGTTGTTAGCAGTACCACAATTACTGTAACTCCAGCATGAGCCTTTTTAATTTTTTAAATAAAAATCAATTTGAATAACAACTCCCTATGTTTCTTTTTGTATTGTTTTGGTTTTTTCCCCCATATTGCCCTGATGATAACTGATTTGGTATAAAGTAGTAGTCAGAACAGCATTTCTTGCACTGCTGGTACCATACGTACAATAACTTCAGGCAGGGATGAGGTTGGATCGTGTAATCAATGATTTCTTAAGCTGCCACAGCTACTTCCTTTTATGGAATATCTGTTATGCCTCTGAGTCTGTGATATTGGCAGTATTGAGAATACTGAGTGAGACTTTAAAATGAAAATATCAATGTTATTGGTGAAGTGCCTGACAAGTTTTAGTTACAATCTTAATCCATAATGAAATCGAACAAAAGATAATCCAGTCTTCTTCCCTCAATGGTGAGCATGAATGAGTGCTTATGGCAGACTGAGAACAGTGTAAGCACATGTAATACTTAGCTTGATTATTCTTTCAGTCCCAAACTATTTCCTGTAAAGGTTGGTTCTAAATCTGATGTGGGGTTTGTGTAGTTAGTAACCTTTGGATTTTTATCCTCAGACTTGACCAGTCTTTTTTTTTTTTGCATGCAGCTAAATGTCTGGCATCCAAATATCCTTTGGTAAGAAATTTTATAGCTATGCTATTTGTTCTGTTAAAATCTACTTTTTTTTTTTTTTTAACTCGTATTGGTTTCCTTTGGTACCACATTTCAGCTGGAGGAGAGTGGACAATCCATCTCTGTCCAACATAACAGTGTATCTCTCTGTTCCTCATACAATTTTGTAGCCCTTTACCACTTTTTCCCCCCACCCAAATCTTATTGAAACCAGAGTCCTAACTTGCCTATTTGTTTTCCCCTGGATGCCTTCAAGAGGTACCTTCAGTAGATACCCTCAACTGTACTTTTTCCTCCTTTGCTACATCCTCCTCTAGAACTGAAGAGTTCAAGATGTGAAAACAGTGATTTGTTTCAGATTGGGGTTTTTTTTTTTTTTTTTTTTTTTTTTTTTTTTTTTCATAATTCCTAACATTGGCTTAATTCCTGAGTGCTGGCAGTATTCAGTGCAAAGTCCACTGGTTTCTTCTGTGCTAAGTTATAAGCTGCTGTTGTCCTTCCTCCCCTCCACCCAAGTTGCATCACTTTCATTCATCTGTGCTGTCTGATAAAGACCACTGCCTCTACTGTAGTCAGCCCTTTCCCTGCTCTCACAAATAGGCGCTGGAGTGCCAGAAGACTTTTTACCTTGCTCCACTTTCCTGGATAATTTAGAATATATCGAACAACACAGACTCTTGTGGAGCCCCACTGGTATCCTCCTTCCTCATGTCCTGTGTTTTATATATTTTTACCAATTTATTCCTGCAAGAGTGGGTCTTTTTATGCCGTGACTGCAAGAAATCCTTTGGTGAGACTTCTCCAGCACCAGAAATCCAAGTAGGCCATGATAGTGACTGAGATCAGTTCTTTATACCCAGGTTCAGAGTGCACCAAAATTTGGAAGTCAGGATTTCTTCTTGCCAACAGGCTTATCTGCTCTTCCCTGTTCTGTCATAAATATCCATATGTCCTTTATTTGTGGTTTATTTGTTACAGGTTGCACTTAGCTGTGTCTAGTTTCCTGGAATTCCTGCCTTATGCATGACCATCTTTTAAAGCATCTTTATATAAGATCCAGATCTGTGCAGTGGCCAAGAGGGATGGTTCTAGCATGAGTTCTTGCTCATTTCCTTGTGTTGGTGTTGGTACTGTAGAAGTGTGAGATCAGTTAGATAAGCTGATGATTAATTAAAATATTAAATAAATCTTTTTCAGTTGGATCATCTGCTTGCTCCGGATCTCCAGCTTGTCACTGGGATTCAGCTGGAAAGCAGCAGTTACTGTGGACGAGCAGGAGTACTCCCTTGACAGAAATGCAACCTTAGCAGTGGGACTGTTGTCTTAAAGCTGGTGATTAGGTGTGAGCACAGACATAGTAATCCTTCCTCTGGAACTTTTGAGTCTATAGTTAGTTTACCTTAATAGCTGTATTTATGAGGGTTCTTACATTTTTATCACTTAAGGGAAAAGTATAATTATAAAGCATCATAGATGTCATTGTAATGGTTTGGTACCCACTGTGCTATGGGAGGTGCACGAAGGAAGCATTAGGACAATCCCTTGTCTTTGTATCTTTGCATTTTGTTTTGGAGTGTGTTGACAAAACTAGGTTTCTATTGTTATATTTCTGTTTAAATGTTATGAGGGATTGGGTTGAATAACTTTTTTTTCGGATTCACGGAAATACAAAGGGACAAAGAGTTTGCGTATTTGATAGCTCAGCAATATCTTCATATGTTTGCCTGTATGAATCATCCAGTTTAAAAAACAGTGCCTACTGCATATGGATAAAAACTTTAAAGTTTGTCCATTTAGACCAGATCAGTGAGACCTGCTGGCTACAAAAATGCTGCACAGTCATGTTATGTGTGTGATAAAAGAATATTTGGATTTTCCATAGTACATGTTACCTACAGATGCACACAAGAGTTCTTTCAGTTTCCATTAATGTATATTGGGTACACACTTGTCTGTCTTCTTGTTGGTATTATTGAGCTCTCTGTAGCGTTCCAAGAATTAGTGGTCTGAGTCTACCCATAACTGGGGCTCCCTGGTTAAATTCATTGCTATTTGTTGTTGTCATTAGTGAATGTTATAATCTTGAATTGGAGATTGATTCAGTAGTGTATTTTTCTATGCTGTTTTGGAAATCTGTATGGCTCATGAATGTCTTATCCTACTTAAATATTCCATGTTAGTGTGTTATGAGATTATCTTGCATTTTATGCTCTTATTATTGAGGATAGAAATAATGGAAGAACTGTCTAACTGAATGTACAAAATAATTTGAGTTATGATGGGGAGAGCAAGTGGGGTACTGAACTAGGAAGATGGGAGTGTGAGCCAGGGGAGTCATTTTAAGTAGAAATTAGAGCTTATGGTGAGTCAATGGAGTAGGAAAACATGACAGCAGAGTAGAAGATGATAAAAATCATAGTTATATTACTGTACTCTGGATTTCCTTATTGTATTGCTGCCTTGTGTAGTGTGCAGGAAGAACTGTGCTTTGAGGAACAATTGTGCTTTGAGGAATGAGTAAGATGGTTTGTAGCAATGACTGTTCACTGAGGAGGATTCCTCCTTGATTTGTTGCAAAATTTGGAAGATGTGTAGTAAATGAGACTGAGATGTCTTCACGGTGAAGACACAAATATGTCCTTGGAGATTTAGATTCTGTTTTTGCTGATGTCAAGCAAAATGCCAGGTGGATCATGTTAATCAGAAAGACTCATGGGTCCTTACGTTAATTTTTTTTGGTACTGGATTTGAAATGATGGTGGTGTGATTTGCAGCCATAGATAAAAAACCTGCTGTAGATATGGAGATTGGGTTTATTTCTCTGGCTTATTCTTGAAAATGGTCATGTTTCAATCCATCACAGTCACAAAACCGGAAGATTAATTGAAAAGGATAGAACTAGTTACTGGAGTTTAAGGAGGTGCTTTCTTATGTATATCCTCAAAAGCAGCATCTGACTGATGATTTGTGTGTAATCACTCTTGTACATTAATTGAAATGCTCCAGTTTTTTGCAATACTCAGTTTCTGCTGGAAGCCTGCATTTTTTCTGATGTACTTTGGTTTTGCTTGTAGAGTAGTGTTCATAGATTAGGATTGGTTTGCGATAGGTTTACTTTTTTAGTAAAAATTTTGTAACCATTTTTAGTGAATGGTTACTCTTAAAATTCATTTATTTGTCACTGGTTGTAGCCTGGTGTTTCTTAGAGTAGTGAAGGTCGCAGGAATTGCCAATACCCATAGTACTGGTAAGAGTAAGTTTACATACCGTGTACAATTAGTTCTTTGGCTGAACTTGAATGGCATCACAAGGAAGAGAACTGTCCTGTATTCTTTGAAGGTCTGTGCTGCATGTCTGTTGAAGAAAAAGAAAAACCAAAAACCAATCATCCAAAAGAGAACCTAAATGTTTATCTTCCTGTAGGATCTTGGGTAGGGGACATGCAGTTAAATTTGTAGTGGGGAATGGTTTTCATTGTAACATCTTTAGCCTTTCCTCACAAATATTTGGACTCGCTAGTAGTAAGTTTGGAGTAAAACTAAAATTGATGCCACTCATCACAGCCTCAGCAGAAGAGCTCTAAATGGCAGCAACAGGTGCTGAGCTGAGAGCATAACTGAGTTTTTTTAGGAGAAACAGACAATCTAAATCTGATTATGACACTCCCTGTAGAGCATATTTCCTGGGATTCTGTGATTCTGAAAAGTTCATAGCTCCTGTTTTGTTTGAGACACCTTTTATGCAGCTACTCAGTTCACATAAGATAGTAAATTAGGAAAAAAATACGAACTTCATGGAAGTGTTTTATTGTGTGAGTTTGTGGGCACTATAATGTTATCTTAATATCTTGAGTTAGACTTAAACGTTTTTGTGATGTGAATACCACTAAACAGTTTGTTTAGCATATAGCTAAGTTAATGGTAAGGAATATGTTCTTAGTGTTGTGATGCTCTGAGACTTTCTACCATAGTGGTGGTGATAAATTTCCAAGATGTCAGAGTGCTCTGGAGGCAGTGATGCAGTTATTTGTAATCCAGTGAACTGTGTCTATTACTTTTTAACATACCTTTGTGAGAAAATCTGGTCTTGGATAAGAGTAGAGGAGTATGAGCAGTCAATTTGTAGCCAGTATGTTCTGTTGCAAAATTGGCAGCATAAAGTATTTTCCAATGTGTTGTTGTGGTACCTGCCTCCAAGTTTCAGCTGTTGTGACCCTTCCTCAATTTAAAATTCATGTTTGTTTCATAACAATGGTGGTTTATTCCCTTGGAATCATGAACAGATCTTAAGAAAGCATCATGACTTTCAAGACAGATTTGCTTGATGTATCAGCAGTCATTCTTCAGTTAGATTGAGAAATGAGCTGTCGAGTGCTTTGGCTGCTGCAGAGGCAATGACAGATACAGGAAATGGAGAAGTTCCGTAAAACTTGAATTAGATGAAGAAAGAGATCTTGTTGAGGAAAGTAGATGCTTTTCTGTTTGAGGCCAATTACAGTCTTATCTTTTTTTGTGTACTTGAAGTGGAGTGGGCTTATGAAGGGTTAGGTAATAGAGGCTCTTGATACTTCTTGGAAAGAAGAGGTTCATTCAAAGCAGGAAACTTGCATTTAAGTGCCTTGATACTCTCTAAATATGCTTATCTCTCCCTATCAACTGTAAAGGAAGTGTAGAGAGATTAGCTTTCCTAGACTATGGTTACTCTTTGTGAATATTGCTGTAAGTGTTAAGATATTTATCTCAAAAGCCTAATTTTGCTATAAACTCATCTTGAATTTCTACTTTGCATTTTTATGAGAACAGTCCTTAAAAACTGTCCTCATAATACTCAAACCTTCCAGCACATTTTAAGTTTTTCAAATCAAGATCATTGTTCATCAAGCTGATAAATGTTATATGAATGTGTCAAATTACAGTTTCTAGAACAACGGGAACTAAAGATTTAATCTGAGTAGGATGAAGTTTTGCTGTTGTCACTGGGCATGTTGGATCCTTCTGTTCATTGTGAAGTCTGTTTCTCAAGGTAATTTGAGAGAGAGCTGCATTTCTGGTGCTAGAACTGACCACACTGTTTTTCGAGGTCTTATCCTTCCTGGAACTGGAAGGGCACTATCCACAGAAATTGTATTTTATGCAAGTCTGGTCTGTTTTATTATTTTGGGGTTGGTTTTTTGTTTGTTTTTATTTTGGGTTTTGTTGCTGTTAGTTTTGTTTTGTGGTTTGGGTTTTTTGTTTATTAAATTGATCTCTGGAAGGATTGCAGTTAGTAACCATTCTTTTCAGAAAACAAACAAATACCAAATCATGCCTGTAACTGTACAGATGAGGCAAGTCTGCATGGTCATATGGGCTCAGTAAGACATAAATTCTTTTTTTTTGCTTGCCAGGAAGATTTTAAATGTCTTCAGTTTAAGAAATCTCAAGTGTGCACATTGTAGAGACACCTGATACATCTGATACTGATCAGCCATCCCACAGTTGCCGTGTGCAGCCTTCCCAGTGCTCTGCACTGAGCGGTGTCCCTGTAGGTTGTGTACAGCAGCAGGATGGCTTCTGCATACACTACATTTTTATACACACAAGGATTCCGTTATACCTCTTTAATGTTGTGTTGCACTTATGTTAGATAACTACAACATCGTGATTTAATAATTCTTCCGAATTGTTTCTTGCCAAACTGTCCAGTCTTTTAGCTGCAACTTTTTTCCAATTTCCTAAATGATTGTCTTTATGTCAAAATGCATTCAATGCAAAACCATTACTGAATAAATGTAATAAACCACAATATTTAGACTTGCATAAAATACAGCTTTTAACTATGGGCAGTGCCCTCCTGGTTACAGGGAGCATAAAAGTTCAAAAAGCATTCCTGTCAATTTTAACACCATAAATGCAGTTAATTTCTTTTTCTTAATGTGTTTAATGTTATTTTAAAATTAATAATAAATGGAGGGAAACTACAATAAATTATTATATGTGTTTAAAATATTTAATGGTAATTAAATACATTTTGCTGGACTGTGACTGTTTTCACATGATTCAGGTCATTTGCTTAAGCCTTAACTTATCTGTTTTGTTGTGCCTGTCTGATTATTGCTGGTCTCCAGGGGGCTGCATTGGGAGTCACGTTCACTGGTATTTTTTGTTAAGCAGGAATATGTATCTCAAAGTATTTTATTTTAATCCATCAACTGATGATTTCCTGTTAGTCAATTGAGGTTTTAAAGCAAATAACTAAAATGTCATGTGATCTTTAGCCAAATGTGTTGGAAAAACCTAAGTAGGATAATTGCTGTAGTTAGTTCTGTTAACTAATCTGTAATGATTTCAAGAAGACATATTTTGCTTGGCAGTGATAATAAACCTTGAAATCAAGGCATTTACTGTGTTTTTTGCATTTAATACTGTGGTAGAAACCAAGCTAAGTGTTGCAATATTTTACTTTCACTTGATGTGAAAATAAACAATTGGCAGTTCTTGGACCCTTTCCTTTATCCTTCTCAGTTACTTATATAATCCATTAGAATCTTCTTGTTTTCCAGGTATTTACAAATATTTGCAAGACTGATCTGGAAAACTGAACCACTGAGTTTGTGAAGAGTGTTAGTTAGACATTTATACATCCCTGGATCATGAATTTTAAATGTTTTATCTGAAGCATATTACATTCTGCATTGTATCTCTTTGTTCTTGTGGGTGGTGAAATTTCTATTCCAGTTACATTGCTGTGGTTTGGGCACAACCACTTGATTTTTTTTCCAAAACTGGAACAAAAAATGGATGCTGGCTATTTCTTCCTGTTTTTTTATCACCACTTGCTATTTCACTCTCTAAATTCAGTAAAAAACAGGTATCTGAGGGGTTTTTTGTCCCTTAATATATTTTCATTAGTAATTAAAAAATAACTGTTAACTTTGAGTGAGTTGGTTGCTATTATTTTATGAAGCCCATCATGCTGATAGAGGTTGCTGGCTCACATTACTGTGTTTAAGGTTGTTTGGTCTCTGTACAGTAGGTTAAAATAGCTTGGAGTGCTGAATGAACTGGTTTCATTACAAGAGAGTGAGAAAATTCAGCGTGAAATTTGGAAGTATATCCACTAAGCTACATGCAATCAGAACAAGACTTAAAATATTTTTTAAAATAAGTCCAAGTACTTTTTCAGAAATAAGCCAGAATTATTCTTTCTGTAAAAAAGTATTTTACATGTTTATGTTGCTTATTTTGTCAAACTGTCATTCTGGTGGTAGAAGGGTTTAGTTCAGTGGTTCAGGATGGAATTGTTGAATGATGGCAATTATGAAAAACCGTGCAGTGAGGTGCTCCTGTAGCAAAGTGGGGGTTGGCCTCTTCTCCTGGGTAACCAGCAATGGGGAAAGAGGAAATGGCCACAGGCTGTGCCCCCAGGAGGTTCAGATTGGACATCAGGAAGAATTTATTCACTGAGAGGGTTGTCAAGCATTGGAACTAGCTGCCCAGGAAAGCAGAGGAGTCACCATCCCTGGAAGTGTTCAAGAAGCGACTGGATGTGGCACTTAGTGCTCTGGGTTCATTGATGTGGTGTTTTTGGAGGTCTTTTCCAATGTACTGATTCTATGAAGTAAAAATAAAGGGGAATACAATTTCTGTCTGATGTTACCTGAGTCCAGGACAGGTAATCATTCCTGAATTACTGCCCTGGTTATAAGAGACGCTGCTTTAGGTTGTGTGTCTTCCTTTTTCTGGGCCATCAGCCGACATCTGCTGTTTTGCCAGTCTCTCCTAGCACAGCACAAGTGAGTGGACCCTCTCAGTGTGTCCTGTCTAGTGCAATTCATCTCAAAAGTGGGATAAATTGAAGAAGGAAGAAAGTGCTTCAGAATGGAAGGGGTTACATGCCAGAGAAAGAGCTAAGGAGGAGAATATTACTGCTCTGCTGACATGCTATTGATAGACAAGATTCCTCCCTGCTGGCTAAGAAACATTCATTCATTCATTTATTCATACATTCATTCGTTCGTTCATTCATTCCCCTGCAGTGTCTTTTAATTTTAAAAGATCCCATAGTACTGTGACAAGAATAATATTTTTATTTTTTTTAATTCACCCAGTAAAACTTCCATTTCTAATGTTCCTGATTTGACCCACTGAGTCTTATTTTTCATTTTGTTTTCTAAATGTTACCTTAATTTATCAATTATCATTGTTGTTGACTTTTGATTTGGGTTGGTTTAGTCTTTTTCTCCTTTTCCTACTTTTCCTGTGAATACCTTTTCTTATATAGTCTTACAATATGTTAAAGACCCAAGTTTTTCTAAAGCTGATCTCACGTCTGATGTGTCACTCCTAGACTTTTTCTTGTTACTGCTCTTTGCTTCTATTTTCTAAGTCCTTAATGATTTTATGATACTGCTGCTGCTTTCATAGTCTTTGAAGAGTGGCTTTTTGTCCAGTGTTCATTTGTGTGTGTATTTCCATATAAAATCCTCTTCTTTTTGTTCATTTCTATGGAGTTACCTTCTTTTAGGTATCTGCTATGTCTTGTAACAATGCTGACTTCTATGCTTGTCACACTATGTAGTGTCATTATTGTCATTTATGCCAGAAGTTGCTTTGAGCTATGAAAAAGGCTATAAAAGTTCAGATTTAGGTATTACTGTTTGTCTTGTTAACAGACACTTTTTTTTTTTTTAATAAAACCTGTAACAAGCAGTGCTGCACATTATTTTGGTTAAAGGTTAAGTAGGTGTATTTGAGGAGGTGATCACTTCAGCCTTGCTTACTGTGATTTATAAGAGATCGGTTGTGTGAGACCAAGCATTTGATTCTTTAGGAATAACGTCTTTAGAGCAAAACCATTTCTTCTGGCTCATTCTTCTGGCTATGAAATAAATTTTTATGATCTTACTTTGTATTCTGATTGTCCGTTCTACAGTCTGAAAAATTACCTGTGAATGCTCGCTTTTGATTTTTATTTGGCTCTTTGCATCATCTGTTTTTATAGGGAAGTGTGTGTCTGAATAGCAATGCTTGCAGACTTTGATTTCTTCTTTTTTTGGTTTAACTTGCTTAGCTTATGTCTAATATAGTAGAAATCTGGTTTAATCTTTACCTGTGATGAAAATGATTACAATGCATCTTTCTTATTGAGTTTGCACGATATCATTTTGCTTTGGTGTAAGAACTGGAAGCCATGTATTCTTGCACTCATTTATTTTAGAGAAAATTTATCGTTGGAAATTGATATCTTTGAGATTCTTGTCCCACTGTTGAAACAGGTTTGGACTCCAAAGGTGTAAGGCACCTTTATGTGTAGATAAAGTATTACTGTGTAAGTCTAAAATCCATACAAAATCATGCTAAGCTAGATTGCTTGCTTCAATTTTTTTTTTGTTCTTGATTTGTAACATGAGCAGTATTAAAGCTGGCTTATGCTCTTAAATGGTCTTATACTGCCTGTGCTGTTCTCAGATGATTAGTTTATGGCACTTTTGTAGCCATAGCTAATTTCACTCTTTAAAAACTGTACTTCTCTTGTGAAGTTGAATGCTGTAGGAGCCATTTCATTTCTGCACACTATGTATCTTTATATTTCACAGAACTACAACACCTTTTCTAGCTCACTTAATAAATATTCACTCCATACAGCACCTGCTTGCTTACTTCCTCTACTGTGTGAGGTTAAAGCCTTTTTTTTCCTAGCCTACAAGCTTTTGAATGTGACTAAGTCAGTCATGAGAGACGCTGTAATATGTGTGCCAGTGCTTATACTTTTATCTGTCAGTACCCGAGAGGGCACCGCGCTGTGTTACAGTGCGTACGGGCAATTAGCACGGGGTGTTTGAACAGCGCCATTATCGGCCGCATGACTTGCCCTCAGGCTTTGTTTCATTTGCATCGAGAAAGCTAAAAACAATTTCCAGGAATCACCTGGATATTTTCTTCCTTCGGTGGCTTTCTCAGATTCTGAAAGACTTCCAGGCTCTGGAAGGTGGCTGGTGGGAAGTGAATAATGAATATGAATCAGCGTCTCTCCACCCTTATATCCAAAATGCTGTTGCTAGGATATTCTTCTTTGATGATGTGATAAGAGTAGCAAACACCTTTTTGAAATTCACTCTCTGTTATCCTTTCTTTAATTACATTCAAATTCAGGCTGCTTGTGTCTCTCTGCAAGACCTTGACATAATCTTATTCTACCTTTGCATCTGCTCTTTGTGTTTTGCACCCTTTGCTTCTCCTGAGTATTTCTCTGAGTTCCATTTTTTTGTTTTGCTTCCTTTTTTGTCCTGCATTGTAATTTACTCATGTGTGTGTGCACTATACTAACTCTACTGTGCAGCCGTGGATTAGGGGATGCTTTTTTCCCTTTCTTCGGAATGTATGTACTTCTGTTTGAAGAAATGGTGATTTTTGTCAGTTTGTTTTTGCTCACTCTCCACAACCACCCTGTTGTTACAGCCCATTGTGAAAATGAGCAGTTAAAAACAGAAGTGTTTTCTCAATTCACAAGGTGAATTCATAAATTTGGATCTGAGTACTGTTTTTAATTGAAATTTTATTGTTGTTACTTGTTTTTGAAGTGACACTAAATGCTAACAGAAAGGCTGTTAAACTGTTTAGTTGGTGATTAATTATATTTTATATTTGAACAGAAAGAATTTTGGTTAAAAGGGATGATAAAGTAGGACATATATAAGTTACTCAGAGAAATTTAATTTTCCTAAGTTGTTTTTTTTTTCTTTTAAGGAATAAGAAGGAACTGGAAGGGAAAATACATGAATTTTCACTTATTATCCTCTCTTCTTTTATGAGAGATGACACATAAAGAATGAATTCTTGTAGCTGGAGCAACTTGGAGAATATATTTTTAAAATGTGTCTTCTTCAGCCCTATATGAGCCCTGTAGTTCAATTATCTTGAGATTCCAAGTTGTTTTGTTTTTTTTTCAGCTAGGTTTAGAAAGAACATCTGGAGTGGTTTTGTTTGGAGATGTAACTTGGTGTGGTTTTCTTCAGGTGTGGCAGAAGATTTAAAATGCCTCATAGAACCATTTTATTTCTTTGAAGTGTTTTCAAGGAAGTATTACAGAAGTACTTCATCCAAAGTCATGAAACATATTTTTATGTTTAATGTATTAAGATATAATTAAAACAGACATAAGAAAATTACATTAGCTCTCATTTAAAGACAGTTGAATCAATACAGAATTAAAAAGATGTTTTATGAACATCTTTAATGAGTCATTCTTTGGAAGATCCCCCAAGACAACTGCTGATACAAAAACTATAGCGTAGGAAATAGTTTCATGTATGTTCTGCTTTGCTTTTTTGACTCTTAGGGATGCAAAGAGTGCAAAGAATCAGACATGGGGCAAAAATGTTAGTTGTGATATTTAAGGCTAAAAAGGTAATCCCAGTTCACTAAGTAAACCAGTTCTCTTGGCATCTTGTGTGAGAGCAAGGTCCAAAGATACTTTCCTTATTTTGAGTGATATTGGGCACTATCATCCAGCAAATAAGGGAAAATTCAGCCCAGTTTCCTTTCTGAAGGTTAGTACAAATCCCTGCTTTTGTGTCTTCGTGTGTTTCCTTTTCTGTTACGGAGCAACAGAAGCTTTTTCCTTTTTAGTTTTTGGTTTTGGTTTGGGGTTTGGATTTGGTTGGTTGGTTGGTTTATGGTTTTGTTTTTTTTAAACACAATTTTCTGTCTTCTGCTGTTGTGGCATCAAGGGTCTGGAGACCATGTTAGTAGTAAAAGCAGAGGCTCTGGGCCACCCAGGCCAGGTTTAGTTCTCATACTCTTACAGACTTTAATACTTTATAAGGTGTTAGGTGGGAGTTTCTTTTCCACAGCCCTTGGAAGCTGTTTCAGGTACTGTTTTGAGGCTGTCCCTAGACTTGGGAGTTTGTAACTCTGAATGCACATCCATCATATTTTCAGATTTATTTTAGTTCAGATGTTCTCTTTTGTGTGCTCTCTCAACCAAACTTATTTCTGATTACATAGTGGGACCTCTGGGTCTTCATTAAAAGCCTGAGCTATTATAGAGCTTGAAACAGCTCTGACTCACCTGATATGTAGGTAAAGGGCACTATTTAGGAGAGACCTTCCTATGACTCTCAAGTCCAATGTAAGAGACAATGCCAGAATCTTCGATGCCGAACTGAAGATGCTCAGAAGTCTTTTGAATAACTATAATTAATTTGTTGTTCGGTAGAAAATTGGCAGAACATTCAAGCAAGGAAACCTGACTGACTGGTGCTGAAAGAGCTCCTCCCCTCTCTTCTCAGCCACGTGGTCCCACAGGCCGCCCTGGGCTGGTCTCAGGGGTTGTTTGACACTTGTAAGGAACTAAACCATAGGAAAACAAATATTGATTAAAAAAGGGGGGGGGGGAAAGAGTCATGTTCTATTAGTGTAGCTCTTTGAATGAACTAGCAGGGAAACAATTTGTTTTTATCAGAGTAAGGTAAATATTTTTTCTCTTGAGTCAGAAGGAAGGATGGTCTGCTGTAGTCAACAAAAGGGAGGAGGGACATAGGCCTTCCCTACTTGGTTACAGTGACTGCTTAAGAAATTAGAATTTTCTTCTCTTGAATTAAAAAAAATCAGAATTTTTCCTGTGGTAGCCTGTAAATCTTATTGTCTGTTTAGGGATATGTCTTTCAGTTTTTGCTGTTAACCTCCGTAATTATTTTAATTGGTCCTTCATTATTGGTTTTTTTTTTTCAATTGGCCAATTTTGAAGATATTGTGGCAGGGTTTTTTCATAAAAGTGCTCCTTATGTTTCTGCTTTTCTGGATAACATATATTGTATACTAAAAGTTAATACTTGCTGTCTTCCAGAGCCATTTACTTTCAGGAATGTTAGCGTATCTGTGTTATGTTCTTGAATTGTGGTGAAAAGTAACACAAAGTTTTCTAGTTTATATAATCAGTAGGTATTGATGACTCTTGATTTGTGCTGTGAGTTTGATATGTATTTATATATATGGACTTTTTATATCTGTAGTTCTGAACACAGAACTTTACACACTGGATACAATGTGGAACTGTAGAAAAAGAATCAGTTTTTAATAGTCTGGAGTAGTGGGTATCCCATGTAGTAGAGTGTTATAGTTAATTAAGCTTCTAATCAGCATTTAGGGATATAAGTAGAGACTAAAATGAGCTTAAGTTTAGAAGAATATTTAGTTCAGGCTTTTGTGTCTTTATAAAGTACGTACAGTGCTCAGAGGCTGGTGAGGCAGTATTTGTTTTCTCCACACATTCTATATGTGCTTTATGCAGTCATATTTGCTATGTAGAATATTAGAAAAACTGCCCATAAACAATGAAGAGTTGGCTGTTTTACATGGCTTTGAAAACTTCAATAATTTTGGGGTTTTTGGTTTTGCTTTTTAGGGAATAAAATAATGCTAATGAAGCAACCCTTTCCTTGAAGTTCGAGTTTTCAGGCTCACTGCCATAATGGGTAAGTCTTACGTGTAACATGCATAAAAATTTAGTTCAGATACTCTTCATTTCTATTGAGCACTAAGGCCATTAATGTACTACAATTCCTAGGAAATGTGTGCTTTGGCTGTTTAACACAGTGTAACACCTATGAAAGGCAGTGTTCAGCAGCTTTGCAGTATTCAAAATATTTCTCTCTTTTTTTTCCCCCTTGGAATATAGCACTTTTCCCTCATTATGTGGTGACTTAAAGATTTAAGTATAGGAAATTGAGATTGATGGCATTAGAGCACTGAACAATATTTACTGTGCTCTAAATGGTAGTGACTGTTGGAAAAAACCAAACCACAAAGTCTATATTAAAGAATTTTATCTCGTTGCTTTGAATCGTTGTAATGCAAAGCCGGGACTGTGTACATGGTCTGTTTTTCTAAATATGTGGCACATTTGTATTACTTTAGATTTTATACCAGTTTTTCAAGCTGTGCATGTTTTTTGATGAGTTGACCACGTTGTTATTGTAATTATTTATCGGTTCTCCCTCTCAAAAAAATCCCAGCAAACCAACCAACCACAACACACACATTTTCATATTGCTTTTGTTCATCTTTTATCGTTATGCTAGTGTTCCTGACTTTATGCTTAATAATCAAGTTGCCTAATCTGGGAATACAGTACTCTTCAGATTTCTGATCTTCTCCAACATTTTGTGTGAGAGAAGTGACTGTTGAGTCATGATGGATATTCAGTAAACTTTAAACGCTTTGCGGCAGTTCTTTGGTTTCATGAAATATGCAACATAGTGACCACTGGGAACGAAACCTCCAATCAACTGCTAAAACATCGATTTATTTTTTACCATTGCTGAGCACTAGAATAGGCTATAACACAATGAAATAGTTTAACTTTTTTAACTTTGGCAAATCTTGAAGTGTGTTTTAGTGTGAGAAAAGAATAACTGAGCTGCAAGAACGCCTTCAGTTCTGCCATTAAATATTGCTAGTAAAACTTGCTTTTATAGATTTGCATATCTTAGTAGAGTTATGAATAATGACAGCTTGAGTGATGATCAAAGGTACTCATTTTCAGACCAGCTTTCTGATCTGTTAGGAATCTATTAAATTAGAACACTTAAATCCCACAATTTCCTTGTATAATAAATATATTTGGTTGTATTTTAATAGAATGTGAAGGAATTCTCATGGTTGCTGAACACTTGGAATGCTTACTTGCTGATTTTAATGTGGAGCTTTTCTCAGGTCCTTGTTTGAGAAATACAGTTCTTGGTAAATCACAGAATTTAGCAATGAATTCTTCAACAAACATTGAATTGTTCACAATGTTCCTTCATTGTGAAGGACTGTGAAGGCCCACAGTCAACACCTTTGTAGATAAATTTTGTCATCCAGTGTTCCAGATGCATGCTGAGTGCAGGTACTATTGCTCTGGCAAGGAATCAATACAAAACATTAGAAATCAATTTCTCTTAGTGATGGATGTACAGGCTTTATTGCTCCTAAGTGTTTTCCTATCTAAAGGAGCATCCCATTTCTAAGGCAAATCTTGCCTATCGTGCCTCAGGCCATCACAGCTGCGGCAGATCTTCAGGATTTAGGTTTTTTTGTGAAATTGAAACCCAAGTTATGTAGCACTCCTGCCCCTAAATTGTCCCCTGGGTTCAGTGCTTCTGTTTCTCCTTATGAATTCCTCCTTTAAGCCCTAAGATCATCTGTATTTTCAGTCCTGCAAAAGTTCTGTGGTGTTTTATTTTTGGTTTATGGGTTGTTTTTTTGTTGTTGGTTTTTGTTTTGGCTTTTCTTTTAATTACTTCATGGGCTATCAGCAGATGCTCGGACAGTTGAGGTGTTCCTTTGGGAGTTTGTGTATGCTTCCAATGGGTATGATCATACCTGTTCAGGACAGAGGGAAAATGGTGCAAAAGTACTTGTGTTTTTTTCTTTATTTTCTGAGAGGGACAGGAAATGTAATTTCTTGTAAATGTCTCATCCGTGAATATTATTTGAAACAAAGTAGATAAGGCTTTTCCCCCTACACCCCCTTTCTTTTATTAATACAGCCTGCAGTTGTGTAGAGCTTAGTCTCTGTTATGACTTCACTTTTTTAAACTTGCTATTTAAGTATGGTTATTGATTAAGCTGTTTATTTCCTTAAGCACTGTTAATCATAAATAAAAACATTTGCAACGTGGCAGCAATTTTTTTTAATTTGGCAATTATGTATTGGAGTGTAATGAGGACTTTTGGATTTTAGAATAATGCCTGCCTAATTGTGAAATGAGACAGTAATGCCCTTCAAATGTAACAGTCTTTTACACTTGTCTGGTCTTTTTCTCTGAGCAGATGAGCAGCAAGCTTTGAATTCAATCATGCAGGATTTGGCTGTGCTTCATAAGGCCAGTCGTCCTGTATTGCCCCAGCAAGAAACAGGAAAACCAAAGTCATCTTCACCTAAAAAACAGGTAATTTTTAATATCCTCACTAACCTACTGAACATGGAATGTCCTGCTGTGACTTTTGTAATTATTTTTCTTGCCAGACCAGTGAGCATACCAGAATGAGCTGTTAGTCTCCCACATGTACTGCCATTTTCTTTGTTCATGTTCTTGTATTAGCAGCAAAATGAAATGGTAGCATTTGAGAGCAGATCATAGTATCTGCCTAAATAACTCTTGTACTGATAAATTGAAGATCATAGAGGTATTTTGACATCATATGTAGAGTGATTTTATAGTTGTTATTATTATATTGGTACTATACTATTTTAAACTATCAAGAAAGAATTTTATAGGTTTAGTAGATTGTCCAGTTGTCATCTGTATCATACTAAAGAATGTCAGTACAGCAGCAGGAACATGTTTAAGCTCTTTTACTGCATCTTTGGCCTCGGTTTCATGTTTGTGCATGTGCTGGAAATGTGAGTTCTTTCCAGCTATATTTGTTTTCTCTAGGTACTAAACAGAAATGGAATAAGTAGTAAACAGTTGATAGGTTTGAACTACTATACTGAGAGATTAGGAGAGGACAAAGACTTTTACCCTAATTAAATTAACTGTATGTTTATTTGATTGGATCCTTAATTTACAGTTCAATATTTAATGAAATTTCAGTTTGTGCTTATTTTAACCTTTTAATATATATTCCTATATATTTGGCTTTTAAACTGTCAGAACCCAATGGCTACATCTTTTTCATTGTGTGCTTTAAAAGTTGTACGAGTTCAGTGTATATCACAGTGGTGCTTTGCTGGTGTCATGTAACTCGTGTCTGAGCTGTGACTTTAGACATTTTAGATCATGCATTCATGATCCAAAATGATTTGAGTATAATACATGTTTAGAAAGTTAGAAGAAATGTTTATCCTTCTGTTTCAGTTTATGAATTTTGAAGGTAATAATTTGATAATAGTTATTTTGGAAGAATGCAACATTGTTACTGGATAGTGCATTATTGTTTTTCCTGCAATAGGTGCTAATACAATTTGATTCTTAAAATTATTATTTTGCAAAAAGCAAATTTTATTTCCACTACAAATATATACAGATATGGTTATTGGGAAATTTATTGCGTGACTTCTGGCTTAATTACATGTGTGGGTTTCTATGGTAATGCTTATGTAACAAGATATGTTTCTTAAGCCTGGAATGCTTAGCTGCAAAGTGTATGTAAAAACCTGTTGTTGGAGCTAAGTCTACCTGCCTGTTCAGGATAGAGAACTTTTTGGTGACCAGTTTCACACTGAATTTGAAGTCATAAATCTGTTATAATATTAAAATATGTTGATAGAAAATAATGTGTTTACTTACAGAAGCATTCATTACACTTCAGAATAAGTTTTTGTATTTTTTACACACCTTAAGACTCTTCACGTACTTCAGCAGAGGTAGCTTGTTTATATACTTGTTGTATTGGAAAGGACAGAAAATAATGATGGAATTTAGTTCTGGTGTAGGAGTATTGAATGGAGTTCATGGTCTTCATTAAAGGAGGTATTAAAAAACTAATAGTGGTTCCTTTATGTCTTACAGAATGATGTTAGAGTCAAATTTGAACATCGAGGTGAAAAAAGGTAAGGAAACAGTCTTGTCTCTTAATTATTTAAAGAGTTTTGTTGTGCTTCTATCATAAAGTTTCAAAGTGTTTCAGATCTCTAAGTGTATTTGGTTTGAGCTTAAATTTAATTTTTATATGAACACAATTTCAAGAGAAATAACTGTTTGAAACGTGGGCTCTAAGTGTACATAAATGTGGACATATCATAGTGTACCTATATCCCATGGAGCATCCTTCATTCAATTACCCTTCAGATAGGTGTTTGTAGCCTCGATCAATTACTTTGATCATTAGAATAGTTTGAATAGACCAGAAAAAAATTTTTTTTCCTTCATCATGCGTGTAATAAATGCATGATAATTTATTGTTACTGTAACACCTAGAGAAAGAGGTCTAGATCTTAAATCTCAGTATTGGATTGCACTTTGGAGGTACCAGTCTGAGAACTGTAAGAGGAAAATTTATTAGAATTAGGTTGTTTTCATTTAATCAGTTAAAATTTATTTTCATTTTGTTTATGAGAGGTGGCTGATGCACCTGCTTAAAGTATACCAGCATCTGTATATATCACTGCTCTGATGGCTGCTTAAAAGCCTTTACAGAATTCAGTGTACAACTCCATGTAGAACTGGTTGTGGACAACTCATTTTGCCTGCCTGTCTCTTTCTGAAAGCATAAAATTTCATTCTGCCTGCAGAGAAATGATTATAGAATAAGATCTTTGAAAATACTTAAGGAAAAAAGAAATAATATCCTGGTCATGCTGTTTGTCAGTAGGAATTGTAAATTTCTTAATTGCTTCAGAATGAAACCTGTACTACTTCTGGGCAGCCCTTGGTGTGATGTGCAGTAGTTGAGTGTGTGTCCATGCTGATTATAGTGTGCCCTCCCTGTACATGGAGCAGTAGAATAGCTGTAAGTTCCCTCGGTATTAACATTCTTCAGCTTCTTTCTACCACTTCTCTGAATATCACACATGAAAGTGCATCAGTAATGGTTGAGTGCTATAAGTAATTTGGAGGAAATAAGTATTTTTGAAAGCTTTGAAAATTGAGGACTCTTCTACCTAACTATTTCTTGTGAAATAAAGGGAAGCATGAATTTAAAACAGAGAGATGTTTACTTGCTGCCAGTCTGCATGGACAGTGCATTTTGCAGTTTATCATAATTCACTTTCACAGTGGACTAAGTTAATCAATTCAATATGAATTGATTAACAAGCATAAAATAAGTGTGTGGAAAGATACCTTTCCCAAGCTTTTATGCTGATGGGCCTAGCTCTGTTCTGCACTGTCCCAAGTGACTTGAGCCTACTTGCCCAGAGGTACTGGGCAGTCCCAGCTCATTGCTCAGCATGAGTTATAATACTTTTGTTATCTGAGCATGTAGATCTAAAGATAAAGTAATGAAATTATGCAGGAAAAGTAAGTTATGCAATGGATTTCTCACTAGCTTTGAAAAAGGGAAGTGAAAAACAGAAGTGATTTCAGACTTGCTTTCAGTGGTAAATGTGGCACTTTGTTCCAAGGAGCTGGTGGTGTGATGGGTAGAGTTGTAGGCTTGTTGCACAAATTGTTAACTACAGTGAGAGTTGGTGTTGGTTGCTTTTGTTTGTTTTCAGTGTTTTTTTAAGATTCTTTTTTTTAAGAATAATTTTTAATTGGAAGTGACCTGGCTTCTAGCCTCATTTCAATGAGACAAGTTGTCCCCTAACCAGTGTACTGCTAACTGAATCACTGATGAAAGGAACAGTTACCCTTTGATAACTTTTCTGCTTCACAGAATTTGAGTGCTCTTTCTGTTTTGAATGTGAATTGGATGTACCTCAATAGCTTAATAATTTTTAATTTTTTTTTTGTTTAATGCTGTTGTGTATCAAAAAATACAGTAGTTTTCTATAGTAAAAGGGCAGTTTGGGCTAACTGGTTTGATGAGACACTGAGTTAAAACAAAATCTGAATTGTTGACCTACAACTGCTCCATTCTTACAGGAGCACATTTGAAGCACAGTTAGTGATGGACGGGGCAGTTTGAGTGTGTAGTTCATTATGGTAAAGATGGTGACATTTAGTTACCTTCCTCAGGTAAGATAGTCTTTCAGATTTCAAAAAAAGGGAGTCATTCCTTTCTGATGCTTATGCTCCTCAGCCTGTGGTACTCCACTGTCTTAGTTTTCTAGAGTAGAAAATTTTAGAAGTTTCTAAGAATTTGCCTCTGAAATGGAGGCTTGCAAAGCATTAAGCAAGCCATATGGAAGCAAGTAAAATAGTCATAATGAAATCTAATTCTGTGTCTGATTATCCCTTTTAACTTTCTCACTGCTTTTTTTTAAAGTCTCAAAATATGGAGGACAGTGAATAAAGCATAGCCTCTTATGGTCTTTTTAGTAATAAATTTAGTTCTAAGATAGTTCTTAAGTAATGAGTTGCCACATTTTCATAGGAAATTGATAAAAATTCTTTAAAACTTAAATTGTTTTTCAGGATCCTGCAATTACCAAGGCCTGTTAAACTTGAAGATCTTGCAGCTAAAGCTAAAGTTGCTTTTGGACAGACTATGGATTTACATTACAGCAATAATGAGGTAATATTCTGTGTCCTCTAAATTCTTGCCTTGGACATTGATTGTTTTAAGTCTGAAATTTGTTCTCATAAGTAGTGGAAACCACTCCTGTGACAAACCCCCAGGTTTCTAGTATGTGTGTGTGTTTTCTCAAATATGTAAGTCTTGTCCAAATTAAGATAGGCAGGAGGTACGTGAAGTGTTTCATGAGTATCTTAATGAATTATGTCTCAGACTTGGTTAGGAATGGGTAAATTGTCTTTCTGATCTGCCACAGTTCTGTTACATGACTTTGGGAAACTCTTTACCTCTTTGAGCTTTGTTGTGTTTGTAAATTTGAAGTAACATTTATCCTTTCTTGTAAACTCCTTTCTTTAAGGATTAATCTTGTTAGGTAATTGTTAGAATGCTGCATTTAATTACAGTTTAGATTGGAAGAATAGGCTTAACTTTTGCTCCTCTTAAAGTGGCTGGTTCCCGAAGATTTCTTGGAAACAGTCAAGCCAATTATGCTTGATCAATATTACTTCCAACTTTCCTTTAGCAGCAGGGATGGAATTATAGCAAATATATTTACAGATGCAGGATCCATTCTTATGAGTTACTTCTGGGTTTTGCCATGAGTCAGCAAAGTTCATAAAGGAATATTTGTGTGGTTATGCACAACATAATTGTTGTATCTAATCTGCATCTTTGCAGAAGAAAATGCCAGTAATTGCTGTTTGTTGGTAACATTACCAGGCACTTCTGTGAAACTGATCCTCAAAATGAAGAATTCCAAGAGAAGGCTTTTGGAGATTAGGAAGGTCAGAAGCAATGGCCCTTCATAATGCTCTAGCCTCAGCTCCTTCCACTGATACATTCTTAGGCGTTTGACTAGGTTTTCTTCTTGTCAACTTCTGCACTAGTTGGCAAATCATCCCATCACCTTTCAGAAATGGGATGGTAATAACGTGTCACTAGCATTAAAACTGCGACTTAACAAATGTACAAACTCTTCCTTTTATCAAGACCTTCTTCATCAATCCTATTTCTTTTTGTATAAAACTACTGTATTTTGACTGGTGGTGTATTTAAGCATTACTGACTGATGCTGTTTGCAAGTAGAATAGATTTAAAAATCTGTGTTGTGTTGTTCCTTTGTTACAAGCAGAAGTTGTAAGGTACATTCCTGAACCACAACCTGATGTTACGTGTTATAGAATTGAGATCTCAATAGCACTTAGTGGCGTAACATATTCTGTTCTAAAGATACATGTATGCCAAGTTAATTCTAATTAATTAATCCAAGTAAGATTCCAGTGAGGACTGGAGTTGTTGCAAGTGGATCGCATCTTCCTTAAGGAAATAAGGATACACTTCCTTGACAAATTTTGTTTTTCAATGGAGAAATTCTCTAAGTGATGCAATTTCAAAAAAGTATAGTCGTAATATTTGAGATACAAGTCTGCTTTATGCTCTGTAAAATAAGATTTCTATTTATCTTACAAACGTGGTAGTTTAGGCAATGGTAAATACATTGACCCTGTTGCACCCGTTTCTCTGAAACTTGTAGGATGTTAAGTTGCATATATGCAAAGTGGTTGCTCTTTGGTCGTAAAGACTTGTTCCACCTGCTGTAATTAGTGAAGGCATCTGAAGGAAGAGTTAAGGTTGAACTTCAGACATTTTGATGCTAACTTGAGGGATCATTTAATAAATTTTATTTTCAAGTTGTTTGGTATGAAAGAAAAGATTCCCTTTATTTGTTTTTCTGCACTTGACTTTCTAATTTCTTTCTTGTGTCCTGTTTAAGACTTTTTTTTTTCCCCTCCCTTTTTTGTAGCTTGTAATTCCATTAACCACACAGGATGACCTGGACAAAGCTGTTGAACTGCTTGACCGTAGTGTACATATGAAGAGTCTCAAGATATTGCTTGTAATACATGGAAATACACAGGTATGAGTTGACATGCTAAATGTCTTTTTCCCGAATTTTCATATTGAAGTATAATTTGTATGTTTTCTTAAAGATGGCATTTTTCCAATTGAAAATAATACTGACTGCTTCTTGATTTCACTTTAAACATCCATCAGCATTTTGTATTTACTCAGTTTTAACTCTTTCTTAGATCCCTCTCTTTGTCTGTCTTCCCTACAGTGGTAGAAAAGTGTCCCTTAGTAGGATGATAAAGTGATAGAGGTGTGAAAAGCACATAAAAATTAAGTAATGCTACTTATTTGAAACTGTTCTTTAAGTCACATGTTGGTGACACTCCTTTGTGGAAAGTTCAGTGTTTGTTGTAGCAAAGAGTAGTGGACTGTAGACTAAATGCTGAGGTGTTTTGGTATTATCGAACAAACCATGGCATTGATATTCCTAGGATTTGTGTAGTGGTACACATTGAAAATTATTTTTAAAGAGTAAGAATGAGCTACTAAAATAGATGGATTGTGATATAAATTGGCAAACTGCTTTTTTGACTGCTTGAAAAAAGGAATGTACTGCACAGAGCCTGTAATATTTTCATTGTGAGGAGTATAAAGTAATAACAGCAGGTTGTAATATTTATGCATTTTCAGTCACCCAGTGTAAATAATATGGAACCCTTGCCCTCACTGGAAGATTTAGATAATACAGTGTTCGGTGTGACAGACAGGAAAAGGCGACTGTCTGTAATAGGTAAGGTGCATATTTCAATAGCTTTAATTGTAAAAGCTTTTCTTTTGTAGTATTCATGAGGATTTTGCTCTCAACACATTATGTTTGAATTTCTCATACTCATCAATGACTCTACTATAGAGTTTGCACTTGGGGGAATGGATTTTGAAATTTCAGTCAAAAGTGGTTTAAATATATATAATACAGAAAATTACCTAAAACCCCACAGGTAAATAAATGTATGTGATGTAACTGATGAGTAACCTAAGAAGCTGATGTTAGTACTCCCCTTTATTTTCAGATACAGGAATGAGCTACTGAAAAATCTGTTTATATGGCATTGTGTTTTCTTGCTCAGTTTATGATCCTTATATTTTTTTATGTGTGAACATTTGTGTAAGATACTTATTTAGGCATTGAGATAATGTTTTTGCTTATTAATATTTTGAAATTGGTGTGATGCTAACTTCAAAATTTAATTATGAAACTAGAGAGTTTCATGAATAATTTTCCAGACAATTTAATTATTATGCATTTATTATGAATTTATTATGAATATATGTATTCATATTCTTACAGACTTAGTATTCTACAAAGAAATACTGAAATTCTCGAGAGTTGAAAAGGATTAGTTGACATAGGTGGAAGGGTTTGGATTTTGATTTTGTTCAAAAGAAGAAATTTACCCAGCTAAATCTGTGAGCAAATTGGGTTTCTGATCCTGTATAATGAAAATTCTTTTTAATGCCAGTGAGGCAGCTCTGCCCCAAATTTTTCATAATTCCTGGATTGCAGATTTTAAATGCTGTACTTCAGTGTTGCATTGCACAGGCATTTGGGAAATGCCCAAAGGAAGAAGTGATTCAGGCAGGCTCAGTGCCTGTGAAGCATTTGAGTAAAACCCTTGAATTCTGGGTTAATGCAGAGACTCTGACTGCCCCTTTTCTTTCAAAAGGTTCTAATACTCGTGATAGGAGTTCACCTCCCCCAGGATACATTCCAGATGAGCTGCATCAGGTGGCTCGAAATGGGTCCTTCACCAGTATCAACAGTGAGGGTGAATTCATTCCAGAAAGTATGGATCAGGTAGGTGTGTGATTTATTAAAATGAAAGTTTTTGTTAGGTTGCTTTATGAAATACTGCTGAAAGATATGGAATTGTTCAAAAGAACAGCAAAAAAATTGATGATGACTCTAGAAAACATGATTGGTGAGAGAAGGCTGAAATAATTGTGCTGTTTAGTCTTGTAGACTGGGTTTTTTTCTCTGTAAGTCTCTTCAACTTTTTAAATATGTTGCTACAAGGACAAAGATAGTATTCTTAATTCCCATGATAGCCGAGTGAGGTAGTGATAGATATAAATAACAGCAGAAATGTCTACATTAGAAAGCACAAACCCCTTTATTTTAATGAGAAGGATATGTAAGAAAATTTTACCACTTTTGCAGGTAATTAAAGGAGAATTTAAGAAAGAGTTTGGATTTGTCAGAATTGTTTGGACGTAACTGATGCTTAAGGGTTGGACTTAATGATCCTCGAGGGTCCCTTCTGACTCAGAATATTCTGTGATACTCTGTGATACTGTGTTGAGGTAGAGGCAAGGGGATGGTGGGTGGGCCTGGCATAAATAAGCTCTGAAATACTTTCCAAAGTCACTTGGGTTTTGTGTGAAGATCACAAATGTATGTTATTTTGTTGTTCTTGCTTGCCTGCATTACTAGTGTAGGATATCAGCACACTCAGCAAGACTAAAAATCCTGCTCCCTGAATATCAAAATTGACCTTAAAAACAGCAGGAAAAGAAGCAGGAATGTAATGGCTCACAGAATTGGCAATGGAGAAAGATGTTTTAAGGAGGAAAGAAAAATAATGCTGCATACCCAAATCACTTCAAGTTGTTGTTGACATTGGCACTATATTTACAAATGGCAAGAGGCAGTGGTTTTTATGAGCTGACTAAATGAGAGACAGATGATAGAATAAAAACAGAGGCAAAGGGATTGTGCA
Source organism: Platyrinchus mystaceus (assembly GCA_035041135.1). NCBI lineage: Eukaryota > Metazoa > Chordata > Aves > Passeriformes > Tyrannidae > Platyrinchus > Platyrinchus mystaceus. The sequence goes on along the minus strand of JAWWLV010000183.1, from coordinate 14,617,398 downwards.
ATTTGTTACACAATTTTAATGACTGAGCTGAGAATAGAGACTGAATTTCCTACTTTCTAGACCTGAGTGCTATTCTTTATCATAGCCACATGGTCAGATCCATCCCAGGTCTAGATTCATTCAGTGAAATGATTAATTTTGACCTGCGCCAAGGAATTTTTGGTCAGATAGATGATACCTGAGGCCTGGGATGTCTATTCACTCCAGAGTATTCAAGAAATACGTAACCTGTCATGTATGCATTGCTATGTAAGCTGTCAGCAGGTTTAAATTAATGAATTTTACTTCCATGGATAGCCAGGTTAGTTCAACCTTAACAGCCTCAAGGGCCAGTTGTGGGTGTTGGGAACTCACAAATTCTGTTTGCTCCCTCCCCACTAAGGTGCCACAGCACCTTGGCAGGTGTTGGCCATGCTGCTTTTATCTGTCACAGCCTGCCTCACAAAGACAAGGAGGGAAGCTGAGAGTGGAGAGCCTTGCTGTGCTCTGCTGTTGTTCTGTCTGAGCACAGACGTTCACACTGACAGCAGAGCCCACACTGGTACAGAAGAGATGATGGGTTGGGTAAAAGTGGGCCGTGGGCTGCCGTTTGGACCATACTGCATTAGGTTATAGAGGTAATAATTATGGCAACAGGTGGGCTTTTTTTCCCTTTCAGGACCCACTGTTCAGCATGAGAAAAGAGGACTAAAACTGCTGAACTTGTAGGAAATGTTGTCCTCCCCAGTACAGAGTTTATTTAAGTGTTTAAGTTGCAGAGTGCAAACTCACTTTCTGGACAACATTTCTTTAATAAGTCCTTGATTGGTGTTCGGCAAAGTGTATGCCCAGGACCTTTAAGATGCAGCATGGACCATAAAAATTGGAGGGATAACTGCTTAATTTACAGCAAAAGACTGGTGCCCAATTCATAGAAAATAATAAATGTTACATAAGATACCAAAACAAACTTCATTTTAGGAGGGAGCTTGTTTTAAGACAACAGATGAGCTTTCCACTCTGTTTTTACCAGGTCTTATCTAGTTTGGATTTTTTTATTAGTTGTTTCAAAGCAGAAACCTTAAAGTATTTTAAAAATTTTCAAAAAAAAGACTTGAACTTGTTGGTCTTCCTCTGTTTGTTATTTATTAGATGCTGGATCCATTGTCTTTAAGCAGTCCGGAAAACTCTGGCTCGGGAAGCTGTCCCTCACTTGACAGCCCTTTAGATGGGTAAAAATTATTTACATTCATTATTTAGCTTTATTAGATTGCATAATTTATCAGTTGTAACATATAACAACTCTCCAGTGACAGAGCTTCTTCCAGAAATCCCTCTCTAAGTTACAGAACATTTATAAAAGCTTATTGAAACTTAATTGCTTACTAATACTTGGAAAATACAGTAGCTTTATATTTTGAAATATTTTGTGTTTGAAACAAACAGAAAAAAAACCCTAGACTTCACATCCTACAAAAATGCACTGAAGATTTTTACTAGATGTTGCCAGGTTTTACGTATGTGTGAGGTATATTCCCTGACGGTGAGCCACGCCATCAAATTTACAGTTCTAAGGCACTGTCATACAAAGTAGGCTTTCCTTTGCCAAGGCAGAGGGTTCACACTTCAAGAAGATGCTGGAATCATTTAAAGACTCAACAGACAATCCCATCCTTTTCTTGGCGACCACTGTCCATTGCTCTCCCTTTGTTCCCATTGCAGGCTTTCCACTTATTTTCCTTTGTTAAAGCCCATCATTTAGCAAGAGGCAGCATGTACTGGGGAAGGTCTGTAGGTCTGTAATGGGTTGACCTCTGAGGGGATTCATGTTTTGAGAGGGTCGCTGTCCACCGGCGAAGCCAAGCAGAACATACTCCTGTTTGGCTTATGGTTGGTCAGGAAAATAACCGTGGGTGTAATGTTGTGCAGATTGGCTGCTTGTTTATTTGAAACTGCTATACAAATAGCACTACTTAATTTAATTGGTAAAAAGGTAAAGAATTGGAAATCACTGCCCGTGGCAATCAAATCAGAGCTATAATATTCCATAGTACTGTCTCATATGAGAAGGTGTGATTTGAGAACACAAATACATTTGGACTAACATATACATTTTTTAGTTAAATAACGAGTCTTCATTTCACAAGCAAGAAGACAATAGATGTGAAAAGTATTTTGTGGTTGTAGTGTGATAGGTTATACACACATAATATTTAATGTAGCTCCATAAAATAGAAATTCTACCAAATTGCCAAATTTTTACTTCTTTTGTGGGGTAAGGGTAGGTGGAAGAAGGGGAAACAAAGCAATCTTAATACAACTCATATTTCTTCTTCAGAACTTCTTTTGGTTGTTTTTTATTTACTTAATTTGTCACCTCTACTTAGTTTGTTTTCCTTTTTTTTTTTTTTCCCACTGAAATATTTCCTACAAAGATGTAGGTTTTGTGTCTCCATTTAGCTTCTGTTATCCGTTAGAGAAATTCTTACCAGAAAAAGGAGGACATTGTTTTGGTATGTTTATGGAAATATTCTGTAATCGATTGCTCTGACTGGCAATCCCATCCATTCCTTTTGGTGGCTGGGAGTTACATACCAACTGTAGGTAAGAAACAGTGTGATCATGTAAGAACCAAAAATTCTTCATCATTCTATAACTTAACAAAATCACTCTCTTAATGCTATGACTTTCATGGAGAGAAGAGGAAATATTTTTCTCATCAAAAGGTTCTACAATTTCTTTGTTTAAATTTTCCCAAGAGTTTTTGTAGGCTGTATAACAGATTTTGCCAGTCTGTAAACCTTTGTTTTTAGCCATAAAGATGTTAAACATAACAGTGTTCCTTTGTGGCTTTACCTGTGATAATTCATGTTTTTACTAATATTATTGCTCATTAACAGTCTGTTGCTTTCTTACTACATTAAACTCAATAAGCTTTTCCATTGTTACTGATCTTCAGTTGTTATAGATACCTACTAGATCTGAGTTTTAGAATTGAGTTCCACCCAGTTAAACTGGTGCAGCAACTTCTATAGCAGTACCTTTTCATCAGTTGTAAAGAATTGTGAGACATTAAGATTAAATGTTGAAGCAGTAGATTAACAGCAGTTTTTAGATTCTGTATGTTTTACACTTCCAGGGACAACTATCCCAAATCTCGGATGCCAAGAGCACAAAGCTATCCAGATAATCATCAGGAATTCTCAGGTAGGCACAAATCTCTGGACATACTAGCTTTCCAGAACTGTTCCTCTTGCAGCAAATAATGAGGCTGAGAAGGTACATTCACATTGAGAGCTATTGTATTACACAAATTTAGTGTGGTAGGAGAAGGCAAAGCAACAAAATCCAATCCAGATGAACACAGTAAAAGATACCATGGGAGCACAAGAATTTCTAAATGTTTTCTTCCAGATTATTGTGTGTGACACCACTGTTAGTGTTCACAGTGTAACTGTTTGCTTCTGTGAAAAGAACAAACGTTGCAGTGCACAGGGGCACACAACAGTTAGTTAAACTGGACTGTAACATCCATCTCTAAGTTGGCATATAACTGAGGTTAATTTATTTCATTTTGGGGTGCTGTGGTTTAACCCCAGTAGGCAGTTAAGCCCCACACACTGCCTGCCCACTCCCCTGTGTGCGATCGGGGAGAGAATCAAAGGGTAAAAGTAAGAAAACTCATGAATTAAGTTAAAGACAGTGGAAGAGGTAAAGCAAAAGCTGCACACACAAGCAGAACGAACTAGGAATTCATTCACCACTTCCCATCAACAGGCAGGTGTTCAGTCATTTCCAGGAAAGTATGGCTCCATCACGGCTAATGGTTACCTGGGAAGACAAACACCATCACTCCAAATGTCTTCCCTTCTTCCTTCTTTCTCCCAGCTTTTACTGCAGAGCACAACCTCGGACAGTATGGGATATCTCTTGGATTGTATGGGGCCAGCTGTCTCGGGTGTGTCCTTCCCAACTTCTTGTGCCCACTAGCTTCCTCTACCAGCTGGCAGGGCAGTGTGTGAAATAAAAAAAACACCTTGTTTATGTGCAAATGTGCTTCAACAATAACTAAAATATCCCTATGTTATCAACTATGTTTTGGTCACAGATCCAAAACATAGTACCGTAGGAGCCACTGTGAAGAAAATTAACTCTCTCCCAGCCAAAACCAGTTATGTGGGGCCTTCATTTTCTCCTATGTGAAATAATGATCACTTTGAAATGCTCATGACTTCTGTAATTGAAAGCACTGCAAAGTGAAAGGATGAAGGAGAACTGTGTGCTGTGCCTATAAATTAATCATCAGCACTAATGTTTTTTTCATACCATACTCTGGCTTGAATCCAAGTTGTTGTGCTGGGTTCAGGCTGTGAAGTGCAGTGGGTAACCTTGAAAGTGCTCTGAAGTGTCTGTCATGGTCACGCCTCACTACACAATTTTGCTGTTGAACAGTAATTAATTTCCAGTAAATCAAAGGGGGTTTGTGGTTTTTTTTGGTCTATTACATACTTTTAAGGCTTCTTTTTATTTTGTTTGTGAAGCTTTATCTAGGTAATTGTGCAATGGTGAGTTTTCTCTTTTAAGAATTCTAGAGTGCTTAACAGATTGCCCCACTTTTAAATGAAAATATGACTTAAACTATGTATAAGGAACATTTAGGTGGCAGAGATAAATACCAAAAAAAGTTGGAAATGTCAGAAATTAATTTGCCTTTCATGTAATCTTAATTTAGTTTACTTGTGTTTATTAGGGTTACTTTTCTAATAGGATGATCTTGGAATATTTTTTTTCTGTGAGTTTGTAGTTTTTTCCTCTGGTATGTTAACAGTGGAATAGACAGCAATCATTAATTCCGTATTCAGTATTTATTCTTATGATTTGATGTGTAACAAAAGCAGAAAAAATGTCCATCTGGCCTAGTTTTTCCTCCTGCCACAACCAGTACCAGGCTTCTGCAGAGGAGCATGCAGTATTCCTCCCTCAGAATATATTCCTAGTCATGTATAGCTCTAGAGTTCTGCAAATGAAAGATGTTCTGTGATTTGCTGGATCTTTTTCCTTTCACAAAGCTTTCCTGTCCCTATTTCAACTTGTATTAACTTCTTCAGCATCAACAGTATGTTGCAACAAGAAGTTGTGCAATTTATTGTATTTTGTGAAGAAGTATGCACTTCATGATCCTGGGGTTTTGGAGTTGGTTTTTTTTGTTAGGTTTTTTTGGGGGGGGAGGGGGATTGTTTTGTTTTGGTTTTTTTATGGACCTCTTTGTCTCCCTTTGAGCTGTTGCTTTTCTGGTATATGGAGGCCTACATTCCTTATGGAGGAGTAGACCAGAACTTTGTTCAGTGTATCTTAATGATTTACAGCATTTAATTTGCTTCCTAGCCAATATAGAGTTCAGCTGCTGCTTACTGGAAGTCTCAATCACAAACCTTTATACAAGCCTACATTTAATTTCATCTGCCACTTTAACATTCAATCACATGGACCCTTAAGGGCCTTCTCTGATTCTTCAGTTGGCTTTACTTCTCAGAATGATTTTGTCACCTCACTATTCGTTATTCTGTACAGAGAATTCATGCATAATTAAACTGAATGAGTTTTAGCCCAGATTCCTGTCAAACTGTTGACCATTTCCTCCCTTATGTACTTATCTTCTAACCAATTATTTATGCATGAGGGACTTTTTCCTTTATTTTGTGAATACTTTTCTCTGTCAATAATTTTTAAAATTGGACCAATTGATTGTAGTTCAGCAATTCAGGCTGTGTTGACTCATTCACCAACTTTTCATATTTATGCATCTTTAAATTATATTCTTTAGAGTAGTTTTTGCTTTAGAAACTACTTTTAAAACTGGAGTAATTAGGCCTGCTGTAGTCCTCTGACTTTCTTTTAAGCAAATCTCTTGAGCTGTTGAATTCTTGATCCTTGGAAATTTTGACTGAATGTCCTTTTAGTTCTTGTGGGTTGAAGGATTTGTGGCTTTTGTTCTATAATCTATTTCTGTTCTGATGCTTCAGCTTGAAGCATATCCTCTGATATGTTCCCCCATGTTTAAGTTTTTAATGACAAAGTGATTAGTTTAATATGCTCTTGTCATGTTTTACATTTTTTTATCTTTTTATTTTCTAGTAGAGTACGATATCCCAATATTTGAGAAATTTGGGAAGGGGGGGACTTATCCCCGAAGATACCATATTTCATATCATCAACAAGACTACAATGATGGTAAGAGTGAATATTGCAATGGTTTAATTAATTTGTTTTTCTCTTCCTAAAACGTGAATTAAAAAATTAGTTTGTAAAAATCTTACTGAATGAAAATATTGGAGAAATTGAAACCTTACATTCTTTCCTCAAACTCATTTGCTAAACTTCTAATGGCTGATAGAGCTGCTGAGCAGTTTTACATCTGGAAAAGTTATGGATTACAGAATTCCTGACTTATATGCACAGCTGTATAAATCTTCTCTATCTTTGGCCATGCACGAGTCATCCAGTATAAGCTTTTGACATTTGTGACCCTTTTCTGTCTAAAGTAGGTATGTCAGTTTGTCAATTCTTGTTCTGCTTTATGAAATCTCAAATACAGTGGAATTCCTGTTAGGAGTTTCTTAGATTAAAAGAATAAATAAAATCAAAGAGCAGTGATTTAAACTCTGAATTAACAAATAGCTGATGAAATCAATTGTTGGAATGCAAGGCAGCACCTGCTGATGTAGCCACAAAACTGGTTTGAACAATAATAACATTAATACGAATTTAACACATTAAATTTCTAAAGGAAGGAAAGAGAAGTAGTTGAAGGATTTTCAGAATTCTGGGTGTGTCAAGCAGTAGTTGAGAAGTGTCAAGAAGAAATTTCTCCCAAGACCAGATAGCTTCATTTGCAGTGTGGAATGAGCACAATAAATGGAATTATGTTACAAAAATCACTGAAATATCAAATTGAAGGACTGCAAAGCAGTTTCAGTCCAGTCCCTTGCTGTAAGGCAAGACTGAAGAGGCAAAGATCTGTCACACTGACTTTTAAGTAAACTCTAAATTGACATTAACAGGAGAGATACTCACTTTCTTTATGTAACCAGCTTCAAGACAGCTTACCTTATAACTTACCTTTCTCTGTCTCCTAAACCGTTTTCCTGCAAATGAAACTAGTAACTGGTTAATACATTTTAACACTGTTAAAAATTAGTCACTAACCACTACATCACACACACATCTATTTTCTCTTAATTTCCTTCTTCTACTCTATAGCTGAGGCTTTTCTCGTGGCCAGCTTATGTATAACATATGCTGTAACCAGAACTCGGTAGGTAGCAGTCACGTTAATATATTGCAGAATGACACCTTTTTCCTTCTGCCAGGTTCCCCTTCTGACTGCTGCCCAGTCTGTGGTCTGTTATAGTTCCTTTATCCTTTTTTACATTACTTTTAGCCAACCAATTATTATACACTTTGTAGTTTCTGCATTAGATTTCTCTTTAAGTATATATGTTTTACTTCCTTACTGAATTTCATTTTGTTGATTTCTGAATCATCTCCAACTTCCAATACCATTGTCAATTTTGATTTTTATCTTTAAATCGACTTTTAGCCACATTTAACATGATGTCATATGCAATATTACAGCATATTATGTTCCATCATATGTACATCATCAGTTAAAATAGTGCATGGAAGTGGACTGAAGGTAAACTGCTCTGGATGTCCACAAAATTATCTTCCCCTTTGATGAGAAATAGTGATAACTGCTCTGAATCTGTCTCGGGTATACTCTATGTAGTAAGTTGGACTGTGCAACACTTAATTAGTTGGTTTGTAAGAATGTCCTGTTGAAATGGGAAAATTAGATTAGCTGCATATGACAAACCGATTATGACTGGTTTATCACCTTTTTATCTTCTCAATTTTAATAACTTGTTTGCATACCTTTCTTGGAATTTAAATTGTCCAGACTAGTATATAAGTCGGAGTCTACTATTTCAAAGACATTTTATCTGCTTTCTTCAGTCCTCTGGGAACTCCTCCTGCAATGTAATACCTAATGAATCAAAGACTCCTTCAGCTATTGCTGAGTTCTGTAGGATGAAACGTCATCAACTGATGCTGTCCTAAAAATAGTTGTGTTATCTAAATACATTAACATAAGCTGCGTTAGCTGCCTAATTGTAATTAACATTTTGAAGATCAGTGCCCTTTTTAATCCTATTTCTGCAGCCACCTCCAAATTTGGCATTGCTTATGTTTTGTTTTCTTTTTGTGTCTTGGTTTTTGAGTTTTTTTGTTTGGTTGGTTGGTAGGTTTTTTGTGGGTTTTTTTTTGTTTTGTTTTGTTTTGTTTTGTGCTCTTCCTGTTGATTGCATGTATCAGTCTTTCCCTGCATTCAGTTCTTACTGGTTTGCAGAATGAAGATGCCAGCCTGGGCACATGGGATTGTAAACTTGTATCTTGTTCTCCTTTTTATCAGAAATTTGGTATTTACATATTAATAGAGCAGTAAAAGCAGAGGCAGGGTGTTTTCCTTTCTCCTCTTAGAGCCCTTCAGGTTTCTGAAGCATTTCAGAACAGTTCCAGAAGTTGATCCTAATTTTGGTCACTTAAACATAAGGTTTTGATTCAGTCTAATCCTTATATACATCTGTGATGAATGTTTATTTCCTTCTAGGTGGAAAGTTACACCAGCAAAATTTCATGATCATTGTGTCCTATCATACGCTGTGGCAGATTTGAACTGGATTATGCAGAATTCATAAATTATTTGCATACACGCATTGCATAGCACTGTTTTTTTGTAGAGTGACCTTAGCGTTCTTTGTATATCACTGAAGGTCGTAAAACTTTTCCAAGAGCCAGAAGGACTCAGGGGAACAGCTTCCGATCACCAGTTAGTTTCAGTCCCACTGATCACTCGCTGAGCACGAGTAGCGGAAGCAGCGTCTTTACACCGGAATACGACGATAACCGAATGAGGAGGAGGGGAAGCGACATAGACAATCCTACCTTGACAGTCATGGACATCAGCCCACCCAGTCGCTGTAAGTGAAGGCATTTTGTCAACCCCGCTGTAAAATTCTTACCTTACAAGTATATCATGTCAAAACTAAGCATGTGATCAGGATACATGCAATTGAATAATGTGTTTTTATCTCTCTAAATAGGAAAAATTCAAGTCTTAATCCTCATCAGTATTTTTATTGCTTACTGTGCCAACCTTCATGTAGATTTTCATGTGGAATTTACATCTGTGATAACAAAACATTGTAAAAATATTTTGGATGATTTATTAGACTCCTGAGGACCTGAGAGGGTTTTGTAGGTTGCAATTACTATTTATTTTTGCTTATGTTGGTCAAGTTTTCTGTTAAACTGTAGACTATAAGTGGTACTGTTTCATACCTGTGGTAGCACATCAGGAGCAAGTACACTTTGTGATGACTTCAATAGCTGGTACATTTTAATCATGCCGTGATTTTTAACCAAAAGTTAAGTTTGTTTAATGTGCCTTTTCTGTTTTTCAGATTAGCTGTTGCTTGTTTTAAGTATGTCTATCTCTACCACAAATTATTTTATGAATAAATTTAAGTAGCTCAAGTTTTCCATCTTACAGGAAGTTTTATTGATCTTTGTAACTTATATGGGGAGGTTTAGGGCGCACAGTCTCTGTTGTTGAAAAATGTAGTCTTTTAAAAAATTATTTTCTGTGTATTCCAGTTTTTCTCGATCAGCTGAATAACAAGCTCATTTGAAAACCAAAACATATTATATTTTCAGCACCACGAGCTCCAACTAACTGGAGACTTGGTAAACTGCTGGGTCAAGGTGCATTTGGCAGAGTCTATCTGTGTTACGATGCTGATACTGGAAGAGAACTGGCTGTTAAACAAGTTCAGTTTGATCCTGATAGTCCAGAAACCAGCAAGGTAAGTGATACCAAAGGGAGACTTTGTAAAGGGCTTCTGTTGAAGTGGTGTGTTTTAGACTAGACTGATGTTCCTTTCCTTGAACAGGATGAACATGTTTTGAACATGTTTTAAACCATGTAGTGTTTTCATGTCCTTGTTAGTAAACCTGTTTTGTTCGTACCACAGCTAATTAGTCTGCTTACCTGACTTTTATGTTACATCCCATTTTTTAAGTTCCAGGCATCTGCTTATGCAGTGAACATACATAATTATTTGGTGCAGTTTCTGTCTCTAAAATTAAACAATTTATTATGAAGTGTGTTCTGAAATAGATAATTATTTACACTTAGAGAAATTAGAACAAGTTCCATTTATTAACAGAAAAAACTGTACTAATTTAAACGTTCCTGCAAAAAAATTCTTTAGGATATTTTGTTTGGCTATGAAGACAGTTTGAAATTCTTATCTCGTTTTTTATCCTTTGGTGGGATTTCTGTGTTTTGATTTTTATTTTTTTTTTGGTTTTGCTTTCTTTAAAATATGCTCATCAGGACTAGCTGCTGTTACTCACTGTATCTCTCTCTAAAGCACACAAGTTTCCTTGTCAGTTTATTCTCTCTCTAAAATGGAGCCATCTTTAATTACTGGACGCTGGAGGAGAGAAACTATTTAAAAGTAGCATCAATCTTGTATTTCTTCTTTTCCCAAACCATACTTGCTGCTTTTTACAGGATGGAAAGAGAATTATTACTTTCCCTGCATTAGGACCACGTTCTGCACTGTGGGGAGCAAGGCCGGGGAAACAATGGGTGTAAGCATGATTGCAGAATTGAGTGGCTGCCAGTTATAGTTGCTGCTACTAGTGATGTAGGACCAAGGAAAAAATTCAAGAATCACTTGTGCTGTAGATTTCTAGTGTAGTTGTTGTTGCTACTTCTTTAAAATGTAACAGAACAGTTGATTATGCTTTGGAATTGTTAAATATAAAGTGTAGTAGTATCTCTCCTGTAGCAACAGTTTTGTGACCTCCTTTGCCATAGCATTTTGTAATATGTACCTCTCTGTGTTTAAAAAAATCTATTTTCTTTCTAACCTCAGAAGTGTGAGGGTATCAGCCTGTGATGGATAAAAATTAAGTTTTGATGAAAAACTTGTAGGTGAAATTTGGAATCTAGTGAAATCTGAATTCATGGGTTAGTGTTTTCCCAGCATCTTACTCTACAGTCCATTTCAAAATATCTTACTTCCTGTTTGCAAAATTTTAGTATTTTAGATAGGTCTAGAGAAAGCACCATCTGTGTTAATGTTTTGCTATGTTGTGTTTCATTATTACAATCTCAAGTGGTCCTCAAAGGCATTTTTAAAGTATAGTCTATCATCCTGGAAATGCTGAGAATTAATGCTAATTATTCCACTACAAAGAATTAAAGGTATTTTTTTCTGTGTTTTGTTTTTTTGTTGTTTTCTTTAATCCAGTTGGAGGCTTATGACATATTGCATAATGATCACTGATCTCACACACATATTGATATCTGCTGTGCTCTGAACAAACAAACATAACTTCAAAATAAGAGAAACAATGAAATAACAGCAAAATCGTCCCTAAGATAATTTATAGAAAAGCCATAGTTTGTTTTTTTTTACTTACTGCAATTTAACAGTGATATTTTCTTGTTATAAAATGATAAACTTTACATAAGCTGCAGGAGCATTTTGTTAGTTTGCATAACCCTTCAATATGTACATACTGTCCTGCTTTAAAAAATCCAAATCCAGACTGTTTTTGTTACCACATCAATCATGGTAAATCTTGTCTGTTTTGTCCTTTCAGGAAGTAAATGCACTTGAATGTGAGATTCAGTTGCTGAAGAATCTGCTGCATGAAAGGATTGTTCAGTATTACGGCTTCTTGAGAGATCCGCCAGAAAGGACACTCTCAATATTCATGGAGTACATGCCTGGGGTAAGCAGGAGAGCCCGGCCTCTTCAGCCCTCCTGTGTGTGCAGCGTGCCGAGCGCCCGGGCAGTCAGCTTTGCATAAGTGCACACAGATGTTTAAAATTGTCCAAGTTAAAAACAGTCGCCAGAGATGGGTACTGACAAGCGCTTTACAGCCCCCGTCTTCTCCATTGCTTGCTTGGGTTTTCAGAATTACAGTGGTTTGTACAAAAGCTGTCTGTGTTTGATTTTGGCATAAGGAGTGCCTGGCAATATCTTTGAAAAGACAATACTATCATTAGTAAACTCTTGAATCTTCCTGAATTTTACTGTTTCGTTTTGCCGCGCTTCAGTTATTTCAGGAAAACAACAAGTAGCTAAGATCAGAGTGGGAATAAGTGCATACAGAAAATAATCTTGGTGCTTGTTTTTTGTGTGGCACCTATGTACATGCTGAACTGCTCTTCTGCTGCTTTATTAGGAAGTATTATAAGGTCAGAAAACTGTACATTTTCATTTTCTCACCAAGTGGGGTCAGCAGAGCTAAATAAAATGTGCTTGTATGAAAACAGAGGCTCTGTATTTCTGAATAGTTACAGCATTCTACTTACTCTGAGACTTCACAGGAGAAAAGTGGTGTCTAGGGATTGGTTTGGTGGTGGTGGTGGGTTTTTTGTTTGCTTCTTCATTTCTTAAGTGAGATCTGGGCTTTGTTTTGGGGGGCTTGAATTTTTCTGAGATTTGGAGGGCAGTGTCACAGAAGTAATCTTAGCAGTTTGTAACTGTGTGAAAAAGCCAGGTTAAACAAAAATAGTTGCAAAAACCCAAGAATTTTTTATTCAATGCTATTTTAAGCCAAGACTTGCTTACCTCCTAATTTTTACATAAAGCACTATCCTCCAGCATGTGGTGTTTTTTTCTTGACAATGTTTTTTCAGAGTATAAACTAACATAGGTAAAGGGCATGTATTGTGTCCAACTTGAGTATCACCTCTTAATCATAGAAAAAGTTGAGAGTGTTGTTGAAGTGAAAGTAGTGCTGCCCAGTCTCCCATTGGTCAAAGTATATATTTTTCTCAGTGGAGGTAAGACCATACCTGTACTTTTTAAGTTGATATTGAGAATGATTGTAACTTTAAATATTTGTGTTTCAGGCATAAATTTAGTTGAAGTTCAGCTGTACTATTAGCTCACCTGTGATTCTAGAAGTGTTAGTGTTTTATACTTCTTGTGTGCCATAGGGTTCCATCAAAGACCAACTGAAATCATATGGAGCACTCACAGAGAATGTGACTCGTAAATATACGCGGCAGATTTTGGAAGGAGTTCACTATTTGCACAGTAATATGATTGTCCATCGAGATATTAAAGGTAAAGATAGTTCTGTGCACAGTTCAGTGCTCTTTATTACTGATCATTTTCCAGTCTTATGTGAAGCACTAAAATATAATTAAGTTTCAAATGCCAAAATACTGACTTAAAATCAATAATATTGCTTTCCATCTTTTAGTCTTGTCATTGTTGTAACCTGAGGGGGGAAAAATAAGCATCTTCGTGATGTTCTAGCAGTCTTTTGACAATGTTTCTGTAGTCTCTGTCTGCAAAACAAATAAGATAAATTTCTTTGATTTTATTTTAGTATCAGTAGTTTTCATCAGTTATATAGAGATTACCCAGCACTTCACTGGTACAGGAAGTGACTGGCAGAGGTGACTAACCTGATCAAATGATTCAGACTTCTTCCATTTTGCTGCTGGAAAACCTGATGAAACATATTTACTTTTTGCAGCTAGATACAGGTGACTTGCAAGTGGTGCATAAGCAAAGTATGAATATGTAGGAAGATGGTAATGTGCAAAATAGGTGTATTGAACACAATGCTGTTGTATTGTGTAAAATTTTTACCATTCTCCAGTTGCTTTGTATCAATCATATTTTGCTCCAAAAGAGGTTGAGATATCAGAGTCAACTTGTACATGCTTGTACAAGTAACCGTTTTGAACAAATCTGTAACACAGTTTCTGCTTTAAGATAGTATGAAGACATTTTCAGCTCTGTGCAAACACCTTTCTCATTTCTTTTTATTTCCTGCATATGGCACATTCCTTATTTTGCCAGGAGGCCTTTACAAAGTGACTGCCACTTCCCAGAAAAGACCTGGGATGCAAACCAGTGTGTACAGTTCATTGTTTTCTGAACTGCAGAGAAAGTAAATTTTCTGGCTTGAAATCGTAGGCTGATGTTGTGTTGTATCACTGAATCCAAACTTCTGTTACTGTTTTCCATACCAAAGCGTTGAGTCTTTCATGACTGTAATGCTGTGTTCACTTCCTTCCAGGAGCAAATATTCTGCGGGATTCAGCAGGCAATGTGAAGCTTGGTGACTTTGGTGCCAGCAAACGACTGCAGACTATCTGTCTCTCTGGTACAGGAATGAAGTCTGTCACAGGAACTCCCTACTGGATGAGTCCTGAAGTTATTAGTGGAGAAGGGTATGGCAGAAAAGCAGATATCTGGTATGTTAAAAAAAAAAAAGAAGTGTAATTTCATTTTCAGCAGTGTGGGTGTCTGTTTTCTGAAGTTGGAATGTTTCATTCTAGGGTTTAAGCTGAAGAAGGTGGTAAACGTGAGCACTGACAATAGAGAACCTAACACTGAAGTTTGGGAATTTTTTACCTGGCAACTTCTCAGCCTGTCAGTTTAGGATCATAAGAAAATCCTATGAACTGACCTTGCATGAAGTTAGGATTACCAGACTGTAAATTTTGGAGAGGTACTGGGTGAAAACAATATGTGAATCTTTGAAACATCAGTTCAGTTGATGGTGTTTAATGAAACTTCACCACTGAAATACCTTCGATGCGAGGCAGAAAATGAAATGCTGTTGTTTTGAAAGTTGAACATTTAAGAGTGAATTAACCAGATTTAAGTGGGAGCATCAAAAAATTTGGTTTGTTATTAAATGCTTAAGAGGGAAAGGTAATTTTCAAACATGAATGTTAGCAAAACATTGTGTAATGCTAGTCTAACATGGCGCCAGCCCAATGAACAGATGACTGTAATGATTTGACTCCTTGCACTGCAGGTGGTCTGTGAACCTGGAGTAATGGGCAGGCAGCAATACATATGCAAGAGTAGTAACACTGTGTTTAAAAAGGAACCACGTTGTATCCCACCAATGGCAATACCTTTAACATCAGGGAAATTAATTTAGGCTAGTTGAGATCACTTACTAATTACTCTGCTATATTGGAGTAATAGACCAGCCTTACAGATTTCAAGCAGTTTACTAGTTCAACTTTGAAGTATTTGTGCCAAAGTTAATGTGTGTGTTTTGGTTGAAAAAATCTGGGTTAAAACTTAAGAAGAAATACAGAAGTTTGACTTCTGTCAGTCAATAAATCCTTACTGTGTAAGGCAACGTACCTCTGTTTAAAAGAAAAAATTCTTGTAAGTATCTTGAAAAACAATCAGACTTTCTGAGAATTGGAAATTATTCCAGCGTATCCATTTTGCAGTATCATTCACTTGTTATTGGAAGGGGCTGTCTTTCAGGACTTCTGGAACGAAGTTTCTCTGGCCATATATATGCCCTTCTGCTTTCCTAAATCCTTTAAACATAAGCTTTGTATATAAAGATTAATTAGGGTCTTAAAATTTTGTTTGGCCATCTAAGTTTATTTTTAGTATCCTTGACTAAAAAAGGAAGATACCACAAAGGAGGGTGTTCAAAAGTTTTCATTGCCATATTATGTTTGCTCATTATCCACTGGTGAGAACTTGTGCATTTCTAATGAGCTGGCAACACACACAGTGTGCTCGGAGCATTCCTGATGCTTTGCATTTCTGTTCGGCCTCAAGGAGCAGGAAAGTTTCCAAGTGCTGTGCTGCATGCATGGCTTTGTCAGCCTGCTGAGCACTGAGTGCTGGCAGTGCCGTAATGCAGTTGGTATTGTCTGGATAAATATCTAATTATCTCACTGAGGTGTAGTGGCTTTTGGCCCAGTGAAGTAAAAGAGTGGAGATGTGGGTAGTGCTTTGTGTTTGAGACAAAGGTATAGCACTACATGCTATTTTTTTTCAATGCCTGTTTTCCGCTGAAGTTGCTCTGTAGTTTTAAGTGGACACTACTTATTTGGTCTCAGCGCCGAGGTCACAGGTTCGATTCCCGATCCTGCTTCAGGGACACTCCCCCGGGTAGATGGAGCTCGTCAGCCCCTAAGGCCATCCA
>JAWWLV010000183.1:14588213-14601242 GCA_035041135.1 Platyrinchus mystaceus | reverse complement strand
AAAATCCATTGCGCAGGCTTGAAAGGTAAAAACACCTTTCCCAGATCTTCGTTCGCGAAGACTGGCCACGTACGTACTTATTTGTAGTATTTGAGTTCCTCTCTGCTACTTCTTGTTTTCTTAGAAGGGCATGACTGTTGTAACCTGCTGTTTCACTTCTGCCTCTGTTTCAGGAGCGTAGGTTGCACAGTGGTAGAAATGCTCACGGAGAAGCCCCCGTGGGCAGAGTTCGAAGCCATGGCTGCCATCTTTAAAATTGCCACTCAGCCAACCAACCCTCAGCTGCCACCTCACGTCTCCGACCACGCCCGGGATTTCTTGAAACGGATTTTTATTGAGGCCAAGCTGCGACCGTTTGCAGATGAACTGCTAAGACACACGTTTGCACACTATCACTAACACCTGCCTCAACTCAGCTTGCATCTACTGCATTTATTTTCTATTTGACTGCACTTTTATTTTTATTTTTTACAAAGAAAAAGGAGAAAAAAAGACAAAAGAGAGAATATTCTCTTGAATCTTTGTTTCACTTAGATTGTAAACAATCTAAATTTTGTATCTAAAACGAGAATCTTCTCTCCCCTCCCACCCCACCAGGACTAGAACTTTTTGTTTCTATAATGTACTGATGTGGTTGATGCAGATAAAGCACTTTAGTACATATTTGTTCCTTATTTAAAGGGGAAAAAAATGACAAATGCTGGGACAGTCAGGAACTGTGTGACTTTTTCTGACACCACTGACTGACTCAGGGTGCAGGGAAAAATAGACATGCAGCTAAAGGACAAGAAGATTACTTCTCTGTGATTCTTCTCTATATTGTAGGTACTTGCAGCAGAGAGTTCTAAGTTCTTATTATCTTTCAGCATTTTAATCTGTTTCTGGAATTTACAGTTTAAGCTGGAATGTGCAGTTCTGAGAGTTAAATGATGAGGCTGGAAGAACTTGGAACTCTTTGTACAGCAGTATGTCTAACTGGTACTTCTATGTGACCAAAAGAAAATAACAAAAATGAGCTCAAAACTAGTTAAAGGTTTTGGTGTAGAATTATTGTATTATCTTAATAGGAAAATAATTACAGGTAAACAGATTATGGGCCCAAACTCCCAGGTACTACTATACTGCAAGGGGAAAATTTCCATACTAGACAAGGGTCAGCTATTGGATGTAAATAGTTATTGGAATGCCTCCTGCTCTATCTGCCAAAGAGAACCTCTGTTGCATAAGCTTAGAGGGAGACGGTTATCTTAGCTGATAAAAAATAGTGATGTTGAGTCAGTTCTCCTCCACAGTCCCTTGAATGGCTGGAGGGGAAAGGGAGGGACGAACCCTTGTGCAGTATGAGATACTTGATTCAGAATGAGCTATAAGAAATGTTTTCAAAGCTGTTAAGAGGCGCTAAGATGGAATGTATGTCAACATCAAGTGCCTAAATAATAAAAAATTCTTCCTATTGTGCACTAAAAAAAATTGGTTTAGTAATGCAGGTCAGTCATCTGGATGTGTTGAAAATTCCTGAAATCAAGTTAAACATCTTTGAACGTCAGGAATAAGTCACTGAGAAAGGTAAGACTCCAGTTATATTTTTAATAAGGTAGCACTGATGAATCCTCATAAACAAGGAGGCACAGCACAGAGAACTATGAAGAATAGGCCACAAGTGCAAAGAGAGCCGGCAGTTAAAGAACATGAGTGTGATTACTCCAGCCTGAGAATCCAGATGATTGGTGTTTGTCAGATTTCCAACTGTCGTAAAGCATACGTTAATCACTTTTTCTATTTCTGAAAGAGCATAGCAAAAGAACAGAAGTAAAACTGAAATAATGCTTCTCAGTCAGGAAGCCCAGGTACTGATCAGATGTAGTGACTAACTGACTTTTCACAACAGAAAGGTCAGACTCTCATATTTTTATAGAAGAACAGAACATAATTTAAAGGGGCATTTGGAAATAAACTATTGGACTACAGAACTGAAATTATGTTTATTGTTTTGGATGATTCATTGATTGCTCTTGTTTTTTTGTAAAGGCAGAGTGGGCTGGTACTGTAACCCTTGTCCACTCTGACAAGGCTTTACCTGTTCTGTATCTTTAGAGGACTATCAGAGTGATGAAGTGCATGGAGATAGAACAATAAGCTTACCCATTCCCACAGTCATTTATGAGATTTCTGAATTTATTCTGCTGAATTCCAAATCTTGTACCAGAGCATAAGCAGGAGTATGGATCTATTCCAATCACTTTACCTGTAGTGGAGTAAGAATGACTTTTTTGAGGCCATCTCTCCTGCGACAGAGTGGTGACTTCTTCAGCTTATGTGAGTATTTTACCCAGTTTATAATTTTCTTGGTCAACGTACACAACTGTGCAAAGTTTCCTGAGCATGGGAAGAACTAGTCAGATCAGGAAAAGTGTAGGAGGCTGAAAGGAAAGTCAGCTTGTACTGACTTTTTTTGCTTCTCAGTCACTAGATAAAAGCTGTGAAGCAGTCTTGAAGGAGAATTGGTATATACTCTGCTCTAGAGGACCTTTGCTTTATAAGCAAAATATAGGGACAGTAGGGATGGGAAGTTTAATGTAGAACCTAATAGTTTATTGTAGGTAATTTAAAGATCATAAAGTTGAATTGATTGATTTCAAACAGATTAAGAAGGTACCAAACTCAAGATGAAAATGTATATAAAAATCAGTAGTCGTCAGTGATATCTGAAAAGGTAGGGAAATTTTATACTACCAAAAAGGGACATTAAAGGGAAAATGTAACCAGGTTTATCTGTAGCATTCATAACATTTAGATATACTATTCTAAAGAGAAACTGCACTCTCTGAAGCTTGAAAATTTTCAGAATCTAGTTTTCTTATAATGTGTCCTTTCTGTGAGACAGTGCTGGATCATATATATTGCAATATCACTTCCTCATTGTGACTTTTAATTACTGAACAATCAAGTTTGCTGCTTTTGTGCCTTTTCTATAAAATGGCATTCAGTCATGACAATGGTCGGTGTTTTGGAGCCAGGAAAAAAAGAACTTTCAAAATGCATTTTTCATCATGTCTTTGACATGTCAGACAGCTGCCAATGTAAAGACTGTGCTGCTTAAATGAAGCGGACATTTCCCAGTTGCAGTGATTCCAGTAAAATTTTATGAATTTAACCAAGTTTAGGCTTGAGCTAGATCTTTTTCACCCTATGGAGAATTTCTCTACTGACTTAAGTTGCTTTACTTAGAGTAAACGAGATGTAAAGACCCCTGCTCACAACTTCTTGTATGTCACTTAAAAAGCCACCGGCATTTTAGAATCGTGAATTAGTCCTAATTATTGAATTCAATTACAAGAAAATGCCAATGAAAGCAGTACTGCTGCAGGGTTGGTTTGCTTTTCTGTAAACGCCACAATGAAGCTGTGCTCTCAAAAAATAAGGATTGGTGTTCATGGTATGTGTATTTTCAAAAGACCTACTTATCTGCTAATGCATTTTAATATGCTGTCTGTTGCACATATTAAGTAACAATTTAAGCTACTTCTGTGGTATGGTTTTAATGGTGCAACTAACAGTCCTGTTAGAGGGTGACTCAAAGTTTCAGTTGTGTTGTGTTAGAACAAGTTGTTTATTCTTAATTTGGGTGATAGAAATATCCATGCCAGAACTCAAAAAGGTATGGATCTAAAAATTGCAAAGTTAAATCTGCATAGTCTTTTTTTTTTCTTGACAATTTAAATATAGTCTTAAAACTGCAACTTGACTTTCAACATGGTTTGTAACTAAACAGTCCTTTCAGTATAACAAAATGAAAATTTTTTTTTAGCTAGTGCCTTTTTATCTGTATGCCTTAATTTTTATTCATGTTAGAACACCTTATTGAAATATGTCATACAATTCCATGTCACCAAAGCAGTCTTAGAGGATGGGTTTTTTTCGATGTGCCCAAACCAGAGTTCACCTAACTGCACTGAAAAGTGTGCTTGAGTTATAATGTGCAGCAGACATTTAAATTCAGAATTTTAAAGTGATTTCTGGCTTCCTGTGTTAACACAGGTTTTGTATTTGCCTTCTGGAGACCGTAGACTGATGCACATACCAGAAAGAGGACTTGTCTGCAATCACAGAAATAACAGTCGGGATTTGCCTTCCTGGCTCTGGGTACCAGACTCTGCAGCAGAGTTTTTAATGGGCTTGAAATCGTAGTTGGTACTTTTGTAAGGCTGTTTACTTTCAGTGCACAGGAATATGGTACGTCCAAGCAAACCAACAGATTTCTCAGATTAGCATGGTGCCCATGAAACTCTTTCCTGTGCCTTTTGGATAATCGTAATCCTGCCGTTGTCTTGACTGAAAGCCTCGTAGCACTTGTAGGTACAGCGCAGTACAGCAAGCCATTCTTTGGACAACATAGAGTGATGTCTAACTGCAGCTTCAGAGACTTGAGTAAATTGGTCAGATCTACAGTTATTTATAACCAATTTCTTACTTTTTAATCTTGAAAGACTTTGTCACACATATAGAAAAGTATAATGTGTGTGCTTGAATGTAAGTCCTTATCATGTTTCTGGAAAAGCAAAAGTATTACTGCCATTGTCATTTCTTCTTGCTGGTAACTTGCTGTCTTGTGTCAATGACAAGTCCGCAGTGTAGAATCACATACAATTACCAAAGCTTTTCTATCCCATATACATATAGCCAAAAGTGATGTTTCATGGATTAGTACTGTCACTTATAGATAGTGTATATCCACCAGTAGGCTGTTGCTGACTGAGTAAAGCAGGTACTAGTAAAAAGTGATGGACACTGCCCATGTTTCAGAGATATGGGTGTTCATAGTTGCTGTTCTGATATGCAAAATTCATGCCCGCATTAAAATGAAGAGTTTTCTTTTTAAAGCTCTTTCTAATTTAATCTTATTGTTGTAATTCTAAAACTAATGCATAAGCTTGGTGACTAAACCTGGTTATTTCTATAGCTGGGTTTGAGCTTTGGGACATTTAAGGAACGACATGAAGATGGATTTGTGACCTGACCTGCTTTTTGCACCATAGTGAGAACATTCCAAAGCTGCTGGGAAGCAGTCAGTCCTCTCATCATGACAGTAAGATGTCACCCACCGTTACCTACCTGGGTGTTGGTGCTGCCTTCAGGAGGAGCCACTAATGCAACACCAAAGGGTCAGGCAGAATTTCCCCCAGCCCAAGGCTTCTGAATCAAAATCCGTGATCAGAAACAAAGGAGCTCCTTTCTCTGTTTATTTCCCCCACTTGGCCTGCATGATTTATTTTTCTTTCTAGCTGACAGAGCTTAAACACTGCATAGGTGGTGGCCACCAATAGCTCCCGAATAAGGTGTGTGTACAGCTTTAGATCAGGGGTCCTGTCATTTGAACCCAGGACGCTGCAGCTCCCGGCTTCCTGGAGCAATCCTTGGGTTTTCTCTAGCAATATATACACACATGGAGTTGAGGGATAGATGGGATGGAGGAAATAAAAATTCTCACATTTCAAAGCAGTCACGCCTTGGCTAGGGCTTAGTTTTCATAAAGTTATTTTAAAGGGAGAGGAACTGGATTAAAACAGATAAAAGTTCTATCTCATGGTTCAGCCCTTATGTTGAGTCCACAGATGAGGATTGGAGGTCAGGGTCTTTTGCTGAGAGGTAAGGAAAAGGATACTCCAACTCCAGGGTGGATAATCATGGGAAATAGAGCTTTTTTGTGCTTTTTACCCTAGAACTAGATGATACTTTTCCCCAGAGGTTTATATAATGTGATATAAAAACAAGGATTGCATTTTCTTTTCTGAACAGCCATTAGATTGTTGGTTCCCTAGTGTTTGTTTCTTGTTAATACCTGTAAAAAAGGTGGTGTCATCTTAAAATTGGAATGGTTTATTATAGTGTCTGTCATCTCAGACCTCACAGAAGTTGTATAATGGAGTATCACTGTAAATATGTGGAGGAGACTTAGATTAATTGGAATGTAGGCTTTTCGTTTTCATGAAGCTATGAATAAAAATTTGTAAATTTACTCTTGATCTAATGTACATTTTTATGTAGCCATTAAATTCTCTATTTAATCTATCAGTTTCTCACTGTAAATGTTTTTACTCTCAGTTGAATGCTGGGCACAGTTTGTAATGTATGTACACAAAGGTGTTTTTTTCTATCAACGTTGACTTTTTTGCACATTTTTGGAAATATTTAATTTGTACACTGATTTAATACTCTGACCAATTGTCAATGGGTGTATGAGAATCACGTGTGTGTGCAATGTACTACTGTCTGGATGTATGGTTTTTTTATTACTTTTAAGATGTTGCTACCAGTAACTGCACTGCTGTTGCTGCTTTACATGGAATATCTTGTGTATAAAAAAAAAAGATAAAAAGAATTAAACAATTAGCGTATGGTTATCATGGTTGAGGAACTCAGGAGTTGGGCATTGCTTACTAGTTCCGTTGTCTAACAACCTTCCAAACTTAAACAAACCAACCCCCCTTGTAATTCTGTGTATGCATTGAATGTGTATGTATATATCCCAGTAATCTTATTCCACAGTTTCATTTCTACATTTTTATGAACTTGTTTTTTAAGGGTACTATGTTTAGTTAGAATAATTAAATATATAAAAGCTTTGAGAGATGATTTACTAGATAAATATATTTTCAGCTGGCTGATGTTCAAAATATTTTTTTAATTTTTGTTTTTAACCATTCGAAATGTATTTGTATTTCCAAAATCAGACACGAATTGTACTTAGAAATATATTAAAACACTCTGTAGGGACAACAGTGTGATTTCTCTTTTAAGAACTCCGTACTTCAGAACACCGCGCACTGTCACTTTCGTACCTCAATTCCAAGTTGCCCTTTGTATTGTTATTCACACTTTGCGGAAGCCTCTATTTAATTTATTACTTTTTAATTATTTTTCTCTTTTCCCTGATACGAGGCTGCCCCCCATGCCCCGCTCCCCGCCCGCCCGCGCGTTCCACCCCCGCGGCGGGAGCGGCCCCGGGAACAGAAAATCGATGGCGCCTCCTCCCGCCCCGCCCCGCCCCGCTCCGTGCGGAAGTGACGCGCGGGCGGGCGCAGCGCGGCGCGCGGCGGCCATGGGCAGGAAGGAGCGGGGTGAGCGGGGCCGGGCCGGGCCGGGGTTGGGGGCGCGGGGACCCTTTGGGGGTTCTTGAGGGGGGCTCGTCACACCTCCCGCTCTGCTCCCAGATAAGAAGAAGTCCAAGAAGCGCCATTACGACGACGACGAAGACGATGAGGACGAAGGTGCCGGGAAGGAGCCGCAGGAGGCGGTGCCGTCGGCGGCGGGGAAGCAGGTGGAGGAGAGCGGCACCAAGGTGGACGAGTACGGGGCCAAGGACTACCGGCTGCAGATGCCCCTGAAGGCCGATCACCACTCGCGGCCCCTCTGGGTGGTGCGTGCGGGGGCGGCCGTGCCCGGGGTGGGACGCGCTGGGAGCCGGGCCCGTGGCGGGGTCAGTGCGGGACGCGGGCAGGGACCGGCGTGTCGCCCATGCAGGAGTCGGGACCGCTGCGGGGATAGGCCGGGATGTGCGGGAGGGAGAGCCCCGGGTGGCCTCGGAGCGCTGAAAGCGGGGTTTGCTGCGGGGCGGGGCGGCCCCCGCAGAGCCTGTGCGGGGACACCCGGGATGGGAGCCCCCTGGAATGCCCAGGGAATTGCTCCCACCCCAGCAGCATCCAGGCAGGGCCCTGCTGCCGGGCCCCCCTTTCTGCGGGGGTGCCGTGGAGCACCTAAAGCCAGACGTCTCCGGGTGGGCTGTAGAACAGCCCGTAGAGGCGCGTTGGCCGATGACACGAGTGGAACTTGTTGTTGCAGTGATGCAGCGACAGGATTTGTATCTTGGAGTGAAACAGCTCTAAGATAGGCTGGTCCTGTCTTCCGTAACTGGTGCTGTTTGTTTTCTCTGTTCTGAAAGGGACCTTAGTAAAGCAGCCCAAGGCCTGACCAGTGGTGCAGCATCTAGAGAAGAGGTGGTTGTCCTGCCAACGTCTGCAGGGTGCTTGTCACCGAGTTTTGTGACATCCAAGTGCCTCCTTTCCTTCTCCATTCATTCGTTGTAAAATGAGTGAGGAGTTCTGTTGTTTCAGGGGAATGGGGCTGGAAGCCTGCATCTGCACAAGGCATTTGTTTAGCATTAAAAAAGGACCAGTACCCCAGCATATCAGTTGGGAAAAGCTTTATTGATCTGGGTGTGGTTTATTCTTAATGCCATGGAAGGGACATGGACAAATCAATGTCTTGACCCTTTCAGAAGACAAAAGTTATATGTTTCTGCATCTCTTGTCTTCTTGTAAATTCATTAGGGCAAACCCTTTTTTTGAAACCCAATAGTGTCTTACTACCTAAATAGCAGATTGTTATTGTGTCATAAAGGGTACTTCATAGGAAATCCCGGATTCATTCAACCAGTACTGCTGTGCCCTGAGCATTTCTTATTATTTCTGCAGGCTCCTGATGGCCATATTTTTCTGGAAGCATTTTCTCCGGTTTACAAATATGCACAGGACTTTCTGGTTGCCATTGCTGAGCCCGTGTGCAGACCCACCCACATTCACGAGTACAAGCTGACTGCTTACTCCCTGTATGCTGCAGTCAGTGTCGGTTTACAGACAAGTGATATCACTGAGTATTTACAAAAACTGAGCAAGACTGGTGTCCCAGATGGAATAATTCAGTTTATCAAGGTAAGGCTATTTTATTGGCATTGAAAGTACATCTGTTGCTACTAATGAAATCCTTTCCTTCTGCCTCTGCCTAATTGATTTATTGGTTTTTAATTATTCATTGTTTTTAACTCTTATTCTGTCACAGTTTCAAGAGAACACTATCTTTTTTCTTTTTCTATAGTATATTGTTGTATATACACTATTTCTATAGTATATCCTGTGTGGCGTTTATACCTTCTTACAAAAAAATACACCCAAGTGTCTATGTAGATACAATTCCTACTGGCTGAAAGTATGTGGGGAGAGCTTCCTCAGATTTGCTCTGGAGGAAGAATATGAGTGTGGGAAGCAGTCTAGAATAGCTGGGCACTATAAGACAATAGCCTGCCTTATCCTCCAACTATGTTCTCACAGTCTTGGAAGCAGATTAGAATTAGGCATAAAAACTGAATACCTGTGACTGATTTCCTGCATGAGATGATGTGAGCGTCTTCTGAAAATACCTTTTCAGGTTCATTCCATGATCAGAACAGCATTGCAAGTAAATGTTTTGTGGTAACATGCTTCCCCACAAAGCCTTAAACCCATTGCAGCATTTGGTCCCAAACGTGGAATTGCTCTTTTGCATGTTCCTAATGACTGCTGTGTTTGTTTGTAGCTGTGTACTGTCAGCTACGGGAAGGTGAAGCTGGTTCTGAAACATAACAGGTAAGTGGCTTCTTAACTCTTGTGGCAGAGGAAGCCCTCCAAACCCAGACCTGTGCATGAGTGAGTGCTCTCAGTAGCTCTTGAGTCTCACAGCTCCCAGCTGAGTGTAGCAGCTCTCGGTACAGGATCACTTTTACAGCTGCTGGAAGTATTTAATACATTAGCCAATGATTCAGTTTGGGTGACCTGAGCTAGTGCTGGTTATTGTTACATTTTTTTAAGTAGGTTGCAAATTTGATATTGTAGCTTGTTTCTTCATTGCTTGGACTTGCAATATATCCTTGAGGTTTTCAGATCATTGTTTCATTCCTTCCTTCCTAATTTACATGAGCCTGGTTAGACAAGTTTTTCACAGCTGTCCTGCAGTCCTGTGTATTCTGACTTCTAATCCGTTATTCAGGAAGGATAAGCAAATTCATTGGCAAGAGGTGGATGCAGTAGGGAGGGAAAGGAAGGAGACAGCAGGAACCTGAAACCCATGTCTGTATCTTGCCTGTGTTTTCTTTCTCCTTTTGTTTCTTTTCCTAAGTTCGCTGTGGTCTGACAGCCATAGATAAGCCCTGGGATTGTAATCTAATGCTCTGCTTGTGCTGCTGCTTTTCTGAACCTGCTGCTTTGGGTAGAACTAGCACTGGTATTACTGGCAAGCTTTTTTGTTTCTGAGAAAAAAATTTCCCTTGTGCCACTGAAGTCTCTCTTGGCTCATATTTTAACTATGATTTCAAACCAGCATCACTATTGACGAATCTCCAGGATGCACTAGTTTTAAACTTCTGGGTGGTTTGTGTTTTGGAAGTTTTGGATTTTTGTCTTGGGCTTTTTTTGGTGCTGTAGGCAGGACTTTAAAACACCACATCCAGTGTTTTCACAAACTCACCTCAGTTCACTGTCAAAAAAATTGACTTGCGTCAGAGTCACAAATAAGATGTGAATTTGAGAGCTCTGGGCAATTCTGCTGGAGTTTTCCCACTTATGTTAGAGAATATTTGAGCAAGATGGAGAGCTGCAAAGTACATGATGCTTTTGGTATGAGGCATCTTTTAAAAATTTTAGTTGCCATAATGTCTCTGCTTTTAAATTAGCACCCCAAGATTGGATGCTTAAGAGTGCATCTGGGACAGCTGTGTATTTAAGCATCCTTGCAACTCTTCCTGTGAGTTATTCAGTCGATTAGTTCATAAAAATGTTTGTTCTTTAATTTTAGGTATTTTGTGGAAAGTACCCACCCTGATGTCATTCAGCAGCTTCTGCAAGACCATGTAATTAAAGATTGTCGCCTGAGAAATGCGGAGGGTGAAGAAACAGAGCTCATTACGGAGACATTCACGAGTAAATCAGCGGTATGTTTGGGCATGTTCTAAAACTACTGCAGTGAGACCAAGGTAGATAAACTCTTGAGTAGACTTGAGTGGTTATTGTTTGTTTGTTGTGTCAGCTTGGTTGTACCAGCAATAATCTGTGGCTCTTTAATGAGCATAAATTTGTGAGGGAGGGGAGGCCAGAGTAAGTCTCTAATGAAACCCTTGGTGAAAATTCATGTCCATCTGTTTCAGATTGCTAAATCCAGTGAAGGTGGCCTTGGTCCATCAACATCACAGGGAACAGATACTCAGAATAAGCCAGATGTCCCAGCTGACTTATTTGAGTTTTATGAACAGATGGACAAAGATGAGGAGGAGGAGGAGGAAACACAGACAGTGTCTTTTGAAGTCAAGCAGGTATAGTATTTTAATCTCTGCATTCATTGCTTTGGGGAATGTGCCAGGACTCGCATGTAAGCATGGGAACTGAATGGGAAGTGCTGTGGCTCTTTGTTTGCTAGGGGAGATCACTGGAAGTCATTAACATTTCTTTCCTTTTGCCTTCCAAAACCTTACAATCTTCCTACAGGGGGTGGCAGGATGGATGTTGTTCCTCTGCTACCTGCATAGTGCTCACAGGCCAGAGAGGCTCAGGGGCTGAGGGAGGTTCCTGTCACATGGGGCTGAGCGTTGTTGTGCTCAAGACAAGCAAGAATTCAGTGGAGGGCTGCTTTCAGAAAGGTTTTGTGATTAGTGTTTGCAGAAGGAATTCTTGGTGGTTCCAAGTTCATAACTTAAGAAGGAGAGCTGGACATTGGAGCACAGTCCTTGCTTAACCTTCAGGGAGCTTTTGTAGAATCTCTCAAGTTGTTTTTGGACTTTGCGATTCTAACGATGCCTTACTGGGGGGAAAGAATTTATAAAAGAAGATAATTTAGTAGCTGTTCTGTTTATTTTAAAACACTCAAACCTAAACAACAACCTCTGGGTGATTGACCCAGCCTGTCATTGTGGTGGAACAACTTCCATACCAGGGTATGGAGGTTTCCAAGATAACAGATGTGCAGCTTTAGTAGGTTCTTCTGTGTAACACACAGAACCCTTTGTGTCTGTTACTGAGCTCACTGTTGTAGGACTTCAGGGTGTAGTTTAGTTATTGCCAGATAAGCAACACATCTGAGGTGAATGTATTATGCTCTTCCATCTGCCTAAAAAGCCTTCTCTAATAATGACTGTTATTGGAAATGTTTGAGGGGGCAGGAGTGATCACAGATAAAGTTTCTGGAATAAACCTTTTAACTCTTGCAGACTTCATAAGCATAAAAAATTGACGTAACTTCACTTTGTACTTTATCATCTAGCTATTTCTAGGGAAAAAAATTAATTCAGGTATGGAGAATTTACCATCTGAAGCTTTGTTTCCTCTTCAGGAGATGATTGAAGAACTTCAGAAGCGTTGTATCCATTTGGAGTACCCCTTGCTGGCAGAATATGATTTCAGAAATGATTCCGTGAATCCCGATATTAATATAGATCTGAAACCTACTGCTGTCCTCAGGCCCTATCAGGAGAAAAGCCTTAGGAAGATGTTTGGAAATGGGCGAGCCAGGTCTGGTGTTATTGTCTTGCCATGTGGTAAGTTTCTGTGTTGGTACTTAGGAGTTTTGTTCTTTATTTGCCTTTAGTAAAGGGAATTCCAAATATGACATTTGCTTGGATTTCACACAGCAGCAGGGACTGTTCTGGTACCAGCATGCAGAGTCCTGTTGGGTTTTAGGAGCAGGTGGCAAGGCTGTGCTGGGGAAGAGCCAGTTAATAAAGCTGTGTTGGTGTCCCTGCAGGGACTGCGGAGCTGGTGGGTGGCCGTGGTACCTTCAGGTTGCTGTTCACACTTTCACTGCACCCTCTGTCAGCTCTGCTCATCTGCCAGTGAAATGTAAAGCTGTTGGCATTGGCATCATTTGTTCCTTGGTTGGGAATAGGGAGACTGGGGAGAGCTGGGAATACAAATGTGGCATAAGGTGGTGAGGGTTCTAAGGAAGAAAAGAGCTCATGTGCACAAGTTCTGGGCAGGGGAGATTTAGGTAGATATGAAGAATGTGCATATTGGGACAACCTATGGGAAGCAATGGAAAAGGAGAGAACAGGAGACTGTGCAAGTGCCTGTGGTGTTGAGGGTGGAGGAGGCACAATGGAGGTACGGTGAGGGCCTGAGACAGTGTGCAAGAAGAAGTGTGAAGGAAGAATGGGAAGATCTAAGGACTTTTTTGGAGAATGCACATAATTGGGAGGGACGGAGGAGTAGATCACCCCTGGGGAAGCTTTCTGTA
>JAWWLV010000183.1:14484824-14587604 GCA_035041135.1 Platyrinchus mystaceus | reverse complement strand
GTAATTTAACATGCTTTTGAAATTAAAAAGCATTAAAAATGATTGCTTCTAATTGTCAAAGCTATTATTTACAGTTATTTTCTTGAGAAAATGCTGTTATTTGTCCAGTAGACAATCCATCTGGTTTTTTTAGAAGCAAATACTCCATTTCTTAAAGACTGTTGCAGCAAAAAAACAACAAAAAACTTATCCTTGCATGATTTCATATCCTCTCACAGTTCTCCTCTGCTCTTTTGTTTTGTTTTTGTCCTGCTCTCTACCTGAGAGATGACTAATGAATGTCACTCTTGCCCTGCAGGTGCTGGCAAGTCTCTGGTTGGAGTGACGGCTGCATGTACTGTCCGCAAGCGGTGCCTGGTGCTCGGGAATTCTGCAGTGTCCGTGGAGCAGTGGAAGGCCCAGTTCAAGATGTGGTCCACTATCGACGACAGCCAGATCTGTCGGTTCACCTCTGATGCCAAAGACAAGCCCATCGGCTGTTCTGTTGCCATCAGCACATATTCCATGTTGGGGCACACGACAAAAAGGTCCTGGGAAGCAGAAAGAGTAATGGAGTGGCTTAAAAGTCAAGAGTGGGGCCTTATGATACTTGATGAAGTACACACTATTCCTGGTAAGGAAAGGGCCTGCAAACCTTTTGTGTTACGTACCGTGTTAATGTCACTCTGCTCTTTTAGAAGAGGTG
This sequence comes from Platyrinchus mystaceus, assembly GCA_035041135.1. Classification (NCBI taxonomy): domain Eukaryota; kingdom Metazoa; phylum Chordata; class Aves; order Passeriformes; family Tyrannidae; genus Platyrinchus; species Platyrinchus mystaceus. The sequence continues at coordinate 14,586,919 of JAWWLV010000183.1, read as the reverse complement.
TTTTTTTGCTGTTTTTCTCATGATTCAGGTAGTGAATGAAACCATCCTTGGGGTTTTGAGACAAGTAAACTGCCTTATTCTACTTCTCTCTTTTTTCCCCCCTATACTATGCAGTTTAGCTGACAGTTAGTTTTCTGAAATCCTTCAAATTGGACACTGTGTTTTCTATAATGGCAGTGTAAAGTACAAGTTCTGTGTAGGTTGATAAAGTGCTCTTAAAATACGCAAATTACATTTGTATAATTTTGCTGTATTTGAACAGGAGAGGAATTAATCTGCCTAATTCTGAGATGCAGTGGCACTGCAGGCTAGCTTTTAATATCTATTTCTGCTCAATATAGTATGAATAACTATAGTGATTACCATCCAGAAATAGCTGTTGTCTTTGAAATTACTATGTAATTGAGATCTATACTACTGGAAAGCAATAATGTAGTATTAAAGTGTCTGTAGAATAATACTGGCTAAAAATACCACCCAGGATTCTGTTAGCTGCTCTACCTTAGTCTCATTTGAATATAATTTGGTGTCTACAGAAATAATAGATTTCAAAAGTAGACCTTGATGATTAACTGCCATTTTATTAAAGTAGCACAGTGCTGGCGCTGTTCTGTCACTTTTGTTCTTTCTTGGTTTCATAAAAGTGAAGGTATAGCATCTCCTCTGTGATCTCTAGCAGTACTAAAGATGAGTAGTTCTGCCATGTCCTACAAGTCCTGAACGTGGCAGTCAGCCAAGAGTCCTTGTGTCATAATTCTTTCTAGAAAATAACATAGACATAAACTAAGTCGTGTTACCTCTGAATATATTAATTTTCTTTTGGGGGATGTGAAATAATAAAGATTTCAGGTTTACATGGATTTTCAGAGTACACTGACAATGCAAACTAAAGGTGCAATCAGTGTGAAGTTTTGGTGTAACACAGGTTTGTTAGTGTATGTAAAATGGGTTACATTTTCCCAATGCTGTGCTTGCTCTGTGCTCAGGAGTTGATGAAAGTGGTTTTTTTAAGTTGCAGTATTTGTCTTCTAAAACCATTCAGGAAAGTAAAAAAAATTTGTCTTGCATTTCTTAGCAAAAATGTTCAGACGTGTGCTCACTATTGTACAAGCTCACTGTAAACTGGGGCTGACTGCTACCCTGGTCAGAGAAGATGATAAAATTGTTGACCTGAACTTCCTGATTGGACCAAAGCTCTATGAAGCCAACTGGATGGAGCTGCAGAACAGTGGCTACATTGCTAAAGTCCAGTGTGCTGAGGTGATGCTCTGCTTTTTGGTACTTCTAGTGTTTATTTAGCATGCTTATAACTTAACACTTGTTATTTTTCTAAGGAAGATGTATAAAATTTTAAGTATTTAACTGGAAAAAACAGCTTCAGAGTGACTTCAGCACTCTTTCTGTTTGTGGGGACTGTGGTGCTTGGTCAGCTGTGTTGCAGTCAGCATTTGGAAATGTGAACAGTGCACTGCTGTAGACCTGGTTCAATGCAGCTGATGTTCATGTTCTCTGATTTGACTTTGTATCTTAACTCGGCTCTCTGTGGTAGCTTAACATCGTGTTTTGGTGAGCGTAACATCAGGTGCTGGGCTGGAACCTGCTTTCTGGAGACAGCACCTGGTAGACAGTCTGTAGTTGTTGAGAAAAATTCTTGTAACTCTTAAAGAAGGATAGTAGAAATTTTAAAAAACATAAGAAAACACCTGCTTATTTCAAACCTGAATGTATGAGGGTGAAACTTCAAAACATAGGACTGGATCTCACCATTTCTTTCCAATATGATGTTGTGAACTCTGTTCTTTCCAGCATATGGGTGAGAGGAAAATCTGGTATCGGAGAATGAGAAGTCTTTCACACAGGCACATTAGAATGTTAAAATAATTTCTGGGTCAGATTAAAAGTCTGGCTTAATGTATTGTCTCTGATAATTGACAACAAAGATACTTAGGGAAGAGTATAAAAACAGGGCAAACATATGTGTTACTTTTCCTGTCATTTCTCCAAGCTCTCCATTATTTACGAGCTGTACGTGGTTTCTGTGTAAGTATCAGTAGATTGCTTTTTCATGAACTTGTCCAGACTCTCACTGAATGAAAGTTTTAGCAGCTACAATGCACTCTGGTAGTTTCATAACTGTTTCTTATCTCTTTGGGTTTTGGGGGGATTTTTTCCCCATTCTTTGAGGGGATTTTCTGTTTGTTTGTTTTGTTTTTTTGGTTGGTTGGTTTGGTTTTGTTTTGTCTTGTTGTTGTTGTTATTGTTACTATTCTTGTGATTTATTTTAAATCTGTCTTGCTAATTTCATGCAATTCTTCCTAGCCCTGGTACTGGAATAAAAGATGCAGATGCAGGTCAGCTGTCATCCTTTTTGAACACTGTGCAAACTGGAGGTTGCAGAAGGAAAAAAAAAAACCCACTATTTTGAACTTGCAGAATGCAAGTGAAGGGCACCTAGAAAATAACTGGATTGAAGGAAGAGTAACCAGTCCTCAAATTCAGAGTTGCCCATTTAGGCACTTCAGGTAGTTTTGCCTTGTGAGCAGAATTCTTCTCAGTCCCTGAACTGCCCTTTAGTCATTGAAAAGTGAAGCATGGGCTGCATTTTGTTGTGAATGATGGGAAAATTCTGCAAGTTTATATTCTTTAGGCCAATATTTTGAACTGACATTGGATGACACTACCAAAAGCAAATTGTAAAAAACCCCTCAATATTGATGGCTGATAAATAACAAGTCCAAAACATGCACAACTGCACTGTATATTTGGTCAGATTTTCTTGAGGTGTTGTCCAGCAGTAGCATCTTCAGTCGACTTGGCTTGTTCTCCACAGCCAGGAAAGGCCAGAGAGGGCAGTGCTGCTGTCTGACAGGGCAGGTCATGGTCATTTTGGGTGCTGCTCTTCCACTGCTCTAAAAAAGAACCAGCAACACAGTTTAAAAAAGTTACACAAAGTTTAGAGGAATACAACAAATCTGTTCTTCACCTGTATTTTCAGAGTTTCGTAATTTACAGATAATCCCTTTCTGAGCAGCCATACTAAATTTTTGGCTTGGAATGTGTGTCTTGCAAAGTGTAAAAATGAAGATATCGTTGGGGTGAGAAGTAGATCTTACCCATTTTCAAATCCAGAAGAAAATGCGAATGCAAAATATATTGGGTTTTCCATGTAGTCAGAGGCATTGAGCAACAGATGAAATTTTTTACTGTAGTCAAATATTCAGTACTCATATCTCATTTTCACTTTAATATCATTCTCTTCTGATTCAAGAATTTTAAGTCTTTCATACAGACAGCACACAAAAAGAACAGAGCCTATTCAGTGCATAAGTTTATTTTTAATGTCATCAAGGAATGAAAAAAGCATAATCTAGCATTTAACTCACTGGAAAAAATGTTTTGAAACAAAAAATTAGTTATTAACAGTACAGAACAATTCATGTTTAAAGAAACTAAATTTTCACTTTCTCAGCGGAATGGTCACTATTAAAGAGGCTTTTCTCTGCAGTATTTTGTTAATATAGATAAGGGGGAATAACCCATGTACAGCAGAGTGAATGTTTTCTGAATTATATGCCCTATGGATCGTATCATTATGTGCTATTGATAGTGTAATTTCATTGACATGAGCTTTTAAACTTCGTAATTTCTTCTATTTTCATGCTACAGTAGAAAAGATAAGCCTAGACTTGTGGAGTACCATGATAATTATTTACATAATAAAGTAATTGCTTAGGGAAGTCTTTGGAAAACTTCTAATCACTCCTAGTGTTTTGGAAGTTCTAGACCCCAGCTGTTAAAATAAAGGTCACTCCTTTGTCAGTATATGAAAAAAGATTGATAAATTCATTCTGTAATGAAGACTAAATGTGTCTCAGCTTTCAGCATATGGATAGAAGTTAATCTTTATGGAAAAAGCTTTGAATTCTGTGACAGGGAGATTATACAGACAGTTCATTCCTTTGATTGCTCTCAAACAAGTAGTAGGGCTCTCTTGATTACTTAAGTATGAAACATAAAGGAACTATCTTTCAGTCTTGTTCCTGTCCCACTGCCTATTTCTGTCATGGATCTCAATGCCAAAGCATTTGGGAAGGCTGAAATGTTGATGAGGTTTTTAAACAGATTTTGGCAGTGCTGGAGACTACACCAGCTGGTTGCTTTCATTTTGATACAGAAATTACTGTGTTAAAACCTGTGGCCTGCGCTATACAGAAAGTCCTAATCCATTATCATCCCAATATCTTTCCTATTCTTGCTGGAATAAAATGAGTAAATAACAGAGGGTTATTTTATGTGTGTGTGTTTTCTAATCCTAGGTCTGGTGCCCAATGTCACCTGAATTTTACAGAGAATATGTAGCTATCAAAACAAAGAAAAGGATACTGTTGTACACCATGAACCCAAATAAATTCAGAGCCTGCCAGTTCCTGATTAAATTTCATGAGCGACGGAATGATAAAATCATTGTATTTGCTGACAATGTGTTTGCACTGAAGGAATATGCAGTCAGACTTGGGAAGTAAGTGTTCACAACCAACAGTGGCACTGTTGTTTTCCTCCTTCCATGAAAATTTCCTTGCAATCTTATAGCTTTCAGTAGTCTTTGATAGTTCGTGTAATGCTTTAATTCCAATCCTCCTGTATAAAAAGGAGCTCAGGAGGGTATTGTTGGGTGGATCTTACTGGCATTGTGACATTATTTATGTGTAGAAGTTTGAAAAGAATCTCTGCTTAGCACTTGTTTCAGAGGAATTTACATCCGGTATTTCTGTGAACGACAGTATTTCTCTGTCTATTATTATTTTTTGTTGTTATTATCATCATGTTCATCATCATCCAGTTGAAAAAGGAGGGGCTTCTAAAAATATCCCTAGAACTGTTTTCTGTGATGTATGTTAGCCTCCCCTGACTCTGAGACATAGGTTTTCAAATATGCACACTCTGTATCTTTGAAGATCTTTCGGGACCCACGGCCTTCCTCTTGAGGTTGTCAGAAGGTTTCAACCCTGTCAAAAAAACCTAAGACAAGCTTTCTGGGGATCCGTGCTGTACTAGTGCACCGCCTAGAACTGTTGTAATTGTTTAATAAACAAAAGGAAGATATTTCTCCTGAGAGCTTCTGGCTACCTTAAATGCCTGTAACGTGAGTGCAGTTATGGAACGTTGTACAAATAGAGTTTAATGAAGGGTCAGCATCAGTGTGTTTGTAGGGTTTGGGCAGGGATGATCGGGGAGAGTTTGCCAGGATCAGGCACAGTGATTATTAGGGAACATAAGCATAGAAGTTGGTCTCATCTTTTCTTTGACAAGCCCAAATAATGTCTTGCTTGCTGGAAGCTGTGGGGCATTTGGATGGTGTATAATTTAATGTCTAGGAACTTTAGCAGTTCTTCTTAGCAAAACACAAACAAGTCTTACACTTTCCAAATTCCATTTTCCAACTTCCAAAATTCATGATCAGTTCTGAGTGTAGTTTAAGAGCTGTGTGGTGCTGGAGTGCTGTGACATCAAACAGCGGGCCGAGCTAATGGTGCTGGATGAATTCCAACACCCGTGGTCTCTTTCATCATTTTTTAAATCTGTCTGGACAGAGATTAGCTGTAATGATGCCTCTGGAATGTCCCTAGCAGTGTTCAGTGCACCACAGACAAAGCCTTTAGCAAAGGGCAGCCGGGGGAGGGTGATGCTACATAGCACAGCAGTTGTAAGCAGGGTAGATGCAGCAGAAGCGTGGCAGGAAAAACAGCTGAAGAAATAGTAGATGCTCCCTTTTGGTGTTCTTGAATGAATTATCTGTTTCTCCCATCATTCACGGAGCTCCAGGTTATCTGGCTGTGTTACCAAAAAAGGAGGTTTGCAGTGCTGGATGAAGGTGAGGGAGTCTTTGTTTCAACCAGAGATATTTGTATCATAGTTTGCTGTGAGCAGCTAAAACAAAGGGAACTGTTGTTTTGGGCGAGGCAGGAATTACATGTGTGCCGAGGAGAGCAGCACAGCGGGTAGGGGCGAGTGCTGTGCAGAGTTTTAGTCAGCTGCCATTCATGTATGTCCAATATCAAATGTTAAATGAAAAATTTGAGCTTGGTTCCTTGTGTTAGAAATAACGAAATGTGAACAAAATAGAAACTGCAGAACTTGATTCCTTTTGTTTGGAAATGTTTGTTAACCAGCGTTTGGAAAAGTAGTGCAACAGATGACAAAGCAATGTGCTGTCCTGCATGCCTGATTTTTTTTTGGGGGGGGGAGGGGGGCTTTGCTGTTTCTGGGTTTTTGGTTTTTTTCAGCTCTGCTCTCTAAACAGCCAGACCCTGGGAAATTCAGAGTAGTCCGAGTGACTCGTGAAGTCTGTGGGTGACTGAGAGTTTGTGTGAGCCTTCGGGATTGAGATACTAAATGTTCCGTGTGATTCATTGTCAAATGTTAGAAACCTTAGGTGATGTGCTCATGGAATGTTTGGGACCTTGTTCTCAGGCCCAGAAGGTATTAGAAGGGGCAAGAGGTTAGCTTTAAAAGCAACAATCATTTTCCCAGAACAACATCCAGCAGCCAGTTTATGACATTCAGTGCATCCTTGATAGAGAAGCCTAGATTTTCAAGTGTTTAAATAGGAAGCAAAGGTTGCAGCTGTCACTGTGCTAACTCAGTACATTTGAGGAAAAAAAATCTCTTTATTTTAACAGCTGCCTTGAGTCTTTCATGTAGGCTTAGCAAATGTATTCGATCTGTTTATATACAGCTTCATTGGTGCTTGTAATTGCAAAACATTTGTGACAGAATTTATTTCTGGCTGACTGGGTTGCTGCAGAGAGTTCTGCAAACCACTGGGCAGCTGCCATGAAGAGACAAACAAGTTAAAGGTAAATTGAAAGCTGTACCAAAATATTTTGGGTTTGTATCTGTTCAAATGTATACTGTTGTCCCTGCCATGGTACCTCATAAAAGATGAGTAAGAAATCTTGAATTTATTTCATTTATTTCATGTTTTTTTTCTTTTCAGACCCTATATATATGGCCCTACTGCACAAGGGGAAAGAATGCAAATTCTACAAAACTTCAAGCACAATCCAAAAATCAACACTATTTTCATTTCCAAGGTAAGTGAGGACATTCACTGCATCCTCATACCTGTTTTCAGAGTCAACTTTATTTAAGTTACACATGCATGGTGTGCATTTAACATCTTGCTGCTCACAAAGAAAGGTGTGCTTTGTATATATTGTTTGTTGGTGATCTGTGGAATTAAGATCCTGCTCAAGAGGTTGTTGCTCTGTTCTAGGTGGGTGACACGTCCTTTGATCTGCCAGAAGCCAATGTTCTCATCCAGATTTCATCCCATGGTGGGTCACGAAGGCAGGAGGCTCAAAGGCTGGGACGAGTGCTGAGAGCCAAAAAAGGTGAAGGAGGTGGTGGTGTTTGGGCTCTGGGCCTTGGAACACAGTATCCTAGAGCAGCAGAGACACTGGATGTTCACGGTGTTTCTTTATATTCTCCTCGGATTATGTTTTAGTCAAAGAGAATATGCCTATATACCAGTGAATGAAAATGAAGCATCCTCTGGGTCAGTAAAGCTTAGTGATGGGAAAACTTCCAAAGGAAAAAAGCTGAAAGAAAATTAAGCTTTTTTCTTTGACTGTTCTTTCACTTTTTCATTCCTTGATAATTTCCTCAAAATGAAATAATTTTTAGAGAATCATAGTATTGCTCTAAAAAGCAACCCTCTGGAAAGCACGTTTTTGATACAGCAGATTACTCGCTTGTAAAAATTGCATTTGGGTTTTGATCAGAATGTTTTTGCAAAACATGGCAAGAAGGTTTTTTTTTTAGAAAAATGATACTTAAACTGCTTTCCACTCACACTTAAGCTCTGCACACAATGATTTTATGTTCAGTATGTGCTTGTTACTGGTGAGGCTTTGTTTGAAAATGCGTACAAAACACGTTAGTGAATTAACAAAGTCTTAATGAAACCCTGGGTTTTAAAAGAGCATCCAGTGCTGTTGGGGGAATAGACCTTAAGGACTGGAAGTTAAAAAAAATAAATGCTAGGCAGCCTGGTACGTCCTGGACTTCAGATAGCCCTATGAATTCTTAGCTAAGTATCTTTGTCTTCCTTTTTTTAATACAAAAACACTGCAAACTTTGGATTAGGTGGATAAAACTTTCCCTTTGTCTCTTTTTATTAAGCTTTTTTGACATGCATTGCTTCTGACTGCTTCTTTACATAATAGACTTAAAAATAATTTTATCTTTCACTTTGCCTAGCAGAATAAAGAAGCAGGTTCTTCTCAGAGCACCTGTGTGATTGTGTTAGTCTGCATTTCCTTTTCCTTTTTTTCTTTTTCACCTATTCTCATTTATTAAGAGCAAGAGTAGGAGTTCCTACACTGTGTTAATCAGTTTAGCAGGGTCTGGGTGCAGCTAAACTTTGCAAATAGTTTTGGTGGAGACGACTTATTTAAACACCTATTTACAGTATTTATTCCTTTTCTGTTCTTTGTTCCATTGTTCCAAGTGGAACTAATCACTGAATGATTTTGTCTCCTAGGCATGGTTGCAGAGGAATACAATGCCTTTTTTTATTCTCTTGTATCCCAAGACACTCAGGAAATGGCATACTCAACGAAACGGCAACGGTTCCTTGTAGATCAAGGTTACAGCTTCAAGGTAATTTGGCCCTGCCATTTATTATGTTTGGGGCCTAAGAACGTAATTTTCATATTGATTCATGTTAGTATTCCATCAAATATTGGAGAATTCTGGTTGTGGAATGCATTAATGGAGGTTTTTCTCACAAGTGAGGACTGTTCCTGTGTTGTTTTTTCATCTGTGAGGGCAGATACAAGTAGCTCAGTACAGCTCCTGGAAAGGTAAGTGTAACTTCCAACCAGGCACCCGCTGGAGTGAAGTGCTCCTCCCTTGCATGGTTGGTTGATGTTTTTGCTGTACAGTCGTCCATCTGTGCAGGACTCCCTTTACACATTATCACACTGGCTGTGCATAAAGCAGTGTTGTTGGGTGTTCTTGTCATAGTGGCCAACAGTGATTTAGACAACTTCCAAAACTTCAGAAGTCACAAGTAATTTTCAAAGAGCTGCAACTTCAGACCAGGATTTCACTATTGGGAGAAAATCTTTTTCCTAGTGGCTAAAGAGAACAGAACAGGCAGGACTCATCCGTCCTACATTCACACATCTGGCTCTGGGAATCCTGAGTTAGGTGACTGAAGTGTCTAGCAACCCATTCCTAAAGAATTATCTTCCAGGGATCTTTCTCCACGCACTGGTCTTATGCACCATTTCCACAGTGCTTCAGAGGGTAGTACTGCAGGCCAGTCAGGATGCAGAGATGTTGATGGGTTGGCTCTGTGTTCACAGAAACTGTTCAGCTAATGGTGCTCTATGGACTGTGCCTATTTAGCCTCCACCAGCAGTTTGGACTTCCTCTTTTAATATTCTTGGTGTAGAATGAAATTTATGACCAAAATCACTGGGTTGAATGTTAATTGGTTTAAAAATGACGGACAAAGACTTACTGCACAGTATAAATCTTCCTACCTACAACTCAAAGATAATCCTCCAAATAGAGAACATTTTCAGTGTTGACAGTGTAACAGAGCCATGACTTGAAAGTCAGAAATTTCCCCTAAAGTCCCTTTTGTGAAGGACTGAATGCTCTCTCATTTTTCCAGACAAACTTTATTGATCACTCCCTGTACTTCAGTTTATTATGTATCTCTGTATGTTGTCTTCCTCCAAATATAAAATCTCGTTTCACCAAAGCTCCTCTATTTTATGGATTTCATGGTGTATCTCATTTAGCTTTCTTTTAATGCGTGGGCTGCCCCATAAGCTCATCTGTTGCGCTGTTAAAGGCAGCAGAGTATCATGATAACTCTTGGGTATAGGAGCTTATTCCTTTACAAAACTGGAGCTCATTGCTCTACTTAGAAGCCTTCCCAAGGAAAAACAGTGCTGAGGAAAAGAATAAAAAATAAGGCTCTCATATCTGGCTCTTCAAGAGCTTGTCTGCATGAGTCACTGTGTGGGACTTTATAACAGAAGCTTGAGAGCTTTTCAGTTCTTCAGAAAAGGTTTGTCAGCTAATGGAGTCCATGGCAGTGCATTGCCAGTAGATGGCACGTGCCTTACACCCGCGGTTTTCAGATGAGTTACTAGGAATTTCAGGAGAACAAGCCAAATTACTTGATGTGTAAGTACACAAAGGGTGGAGTCATTTTGCTCTGCTGCTCATGCTCTCTTGCAGGTTTCTGCTCTGTCTCTCAGCAACTGATTGTACACCTCAATTTGTTAGGGTTTTCCCCCCATATTGCTGAATGTTTAGTGCTAAAATTCTCAGTCTTTGCAAAGGTAGTGGATTATTTTTGTTAAAGTACTGGTTCTTAAACCAGTGAAATCTAGAGCCCACAGCATGATCCTGACCTTGCAGTGAGTTGAATATGCATCTGAAATATATGTGCTTTGTTTGGCTGACATCCTTTGCCCAGAGCTTTTCTTTTTAATTTTCTTTTTTCTTCCCCCAAAGGTTTGTATTTTTCATTTCCAGCTATACGTATATGTATGTACACCACTGAGTAAGATTTTATATGTATCTGTGCTCTCTGTAGTGTTAAGCTGTTCAGACCATTAATAAAAGTCGAAGGCAGTTCCAACAGGATATGGAGTCAGAAATCCTTGTCTTGGTTTTGAATAGCTAACAGTGGGGAGGAAGAGCCCTCACCTTGTACTGTGCTCTATTTCTTAGGTAATAACAAAGCTGGCAGGCATGGAGGAAGAAGAACTTTCATTTTCAACCAAAGAAGAACAGCAGCAGCTTCTCCAGAAAGTCCTGCAAGCATCTGACCTGGATGCTGAGGAGGAAGTAGTTGCTGGAGAATATGGTTCAAAGTCAGCTCAGGTACTGAATTTTCTGAAAAGAATGTCCAGAGATGGGACAGAACTGGACCATTTAATTTCCATCCAATTCTGTGTATGATGTTGTCACTGATGACCTCGTATCTTTGTGAAACATTAGAGAACAGATTTATTTTTTAAACTGCATTAGCATTTAGCTATTGGAATAATTCACTTTTTGAGCACTAGGAAGAAATTAGATATGGAATTCATGTCCTCCATCATATTTGAAGGATAAGATGTCACATCTGTTGTACAGATCTTCAAGTATATCTCCTAAGTCATATACAATGAAAATATTTTTAAAAACTTAAGGATAGAAATATGTCTCAGCATATACTTTTTTTTGTGGGGCACTGTGCTCCTTGAATCATGCCCTCATTTCTTCATGCCCAGAGGGCAGAAGCATAAGGGCCACTTTTGTCCATGAGAAGAACTTGGAAGGCTTTTTGGCATTGGGGTCACTCAATGGGCAGTGCTGCCCCGTAGCCAGTGGGCATCAGTAGGTTACAGCTGGTCTGTCTGATCACACACTCAGCACGTGCTTATTCTCCTTGTACCTGCAGGTGTCCCGTCGAACAGGCACGATGAGCTCGATGTCTGGAGCAGATGACACTGTTTACATGGAGTACCACTCCTCCCGCAGTAAGGCGTCTGCCAATAAACACATCCACCCGCTCTTCAAACGCTTCCGAAAGTGATGCCCTCCACGCGTGCGTTTTGTTAGAACTGTGGATCCGTGTACCTGCTTCCTTAGCTGAAAAGATGGAATTGAAATTTCTGACAGGTCCTTTAAAAGACTTTTTGTATATGCATCTGTATAGCCACATATTTACTTAGCAGTGTATGTGCTCTCATGGATGAATGTGAAAGGAAAGAAGGAACTGAATATTAACACAGGAATAATACTATCCAGTGACTGGATCCTGGTTATACCTGTCTGGTTTTCAGGGTAATTAATAGATTTTATTTTTATCAGCTGAAGCCCCTCTTTCAGAAGAATTCTGAAAAGGTTTTGTAAATGAAGTTTGTACTGATGTTTGAAATATTATTTATCTGATTATTGTGTTTGCTCAACAAAATACTGGTTTTTTAAATGCTTAAATAAAAATCATTCATTGAGCTGAACAAATCCTGGAAGGAGCACTTTATATAATATTTTTAAACTGGGAGATAATTTATACTTACCACTTAACCTGTCTTAAAATTCTAACAAATTGGTCAGAAATATTTTGAAGTTTGAAGACAAGAAAGAGAGACTCTGTTTCCAGAGTAAACTCAAGGAAAGCATTAGTAAATACAAATAAAGTCTGTGCTCTGTTTTTCTCATTTTCTTGTTACTGTTGAGAAGTTGCTAAAATAAAAGCTGTTTCCCTTGTCATTTCTCTTCTTTTTATTAACCATGCAATAAAACCATCGTAACTGCTAAACAATGTAGTGTCACCACAGAAGTTATTACTGAATCAAAAAGCATTTTAACTTCTAACAAGGGGAGTTGGAAGAATGTGTGAAGGAAAGATTCCTGAGTTTGGGGGTTTTTTTAATGAAGACTGCAATATAATTCTAGAAAATTAGAGGAGAAATGATGGTTGGTTGTTGCTGAAGAATGCTTTTTAAATAACATCTGCTTAATACTGTAGCAGTTACACTACTTGGTGTTGTATTACGAGGTGGGGTTTTTTTTGCTGATAGTTAGTAGAGCTTTAGGAACCTATGAAAGAGCATTGATCTTGATGTGTTGGTTCAAAATAGGTTAGTATAAATCTTTACCGTACTGGAAGGAGCATATATGGTACAGCTATCCTGGTTATATGACCAATCTGCTTCAGAAAAACACTGATTCTGTTCTTACTAGCATGAATTCACAAATCGAGAGTGTAGAAATATTGGAAGCAGAATTCGGAACAAATGGTGCTTGTTTTCAGTCTGAGAATCTGGTAATTTTGAAAAGGGAAATTAATTGCTTCAGTTTAAAATCTGTTTGGGCTCAGAGCCCTACCCTGTAACACATGGTTCTTTCTCTTGTGCTGAATCTTCTGCCTCAAACTGGAACCAGCCAGTGCTTGAGTGGCTTATATGGAAGAGATGAATGTGCAGATTTGTGGTGCTGATTTCCTCTCCCTGGTTTAAAGCATTATTTACTTCTGATGGTAGTTTGGACCAGCTCTAGTGGCAAAAGTTAGTAGCAAAACGATAATTTATTATAATGGGAGGGGCCTGTGACAGTGGGATAGCTGAGCAAGTCAGCCATAATTCTTTCTTAATTCGCTTTATTAATTGCTTTGGAACTATTCTGCACTCTTCATACACTTGGGAAAAAAACTACTAAATGTGGAAATAGTTTAATATTGATTTCTATAATTGTAGTACTAGTAGTAGCTGGATTTAGGACAGTGCTCTAATTCTTACGTGGTAAATCATGGCCATGCTGACTAATGATCTTACTTTTCTAAGTAGTGGGTCTGTGTGGGATGCAGTACATTCACCATCAAGTAAAGCACAGTAATTTTACGAGGTTTGAATGACTCCATGCATCAGTGATAGCATCTTGGTGTTCAAACTTTAGGATTAATTACTTCGATATGATTAACTGCAGTAATTACCACCTGCTGTTACTCCAGACTGAAGCTGCAAGTGGCAGACTGGTGTGCATTTACTCACTGCAGATGAGTTGTTGCTGCACATGGCAGCACCTGTACCAGAAGGTTGTCCTTATGTGCTCTTCTTCCTTGTGTGTCCATGTGAAGGCATAAATGCTTGAAGGGTGCTGCTGTTACTCATCAAAATGACCTTCTAGACTAAAAGGGCACAGTGACCACAGGGTCATGTTTTCAGCAGCATTACAGCTCAGCAAAGACCAAATTACACTCAGCTTGTTTTTCTCTGGCTCCTTCCACCCTCCTGCTGGTCATCATTTTTAGTAGTGCCATACTTTTTTCTAGTGTGCTTAAAAACATTGGACTTCAAGGCAAGTTCTCAGGAAAACTTAGTGTTGTACACTGTAAGAATGACAGGACAAGGATCTAAACCTATGAGAAGTCTACAAGTAGGGCTGAAGTCTTCATAGTTGGTTCATGGGGTTTTTGTTAAGTGCTGTCAACACCTGGCACTGTTAGCTTTTTCTGATTTAAGTATCTTCAATTAGTATTTCACATGTTAAGTTCAAATTTTTTCCCCTTTTCAAGAAAAAGCATGGGAATTTTAGAAAGCATTTAAAATTCCAAAGGAGTAACTTCACAACTTGAAAACATCTTTCAGGAGGTGAGTTTGAGGACAGTCAGAAATGGCAAAAATTGTGAGTAACTATAGCTTTTTTAGTGAAGAGGTGTTTTAAACCACACTGAAGATTTTTGCTTAAATTTCTGACATTTTGACCCTTCTTCAGCTTTTCTTCCTTACAAATGTTCTGAAGAGCCTGTCTGTATAGTCTTAGCTGAGGGTGTTAACTTGAGCAGAGTTAAATGCCTCTGATCAAATCTCTTTTACTGCCATAAACTCTATTTGTAGATTATTTATACTTGTAGCTATTTAAACAGTTATGTAAAACAGTACAATATTTATTATACTGGATATCATAAAATGATGTTCAAATAATTATAAGCCAGATATAGCCAAGACTGTTAAAAGGTGAGAATAATTCTAAAAAACCCCAGAATTCCTGGTAAGATGATAATGTAGCCATTGACTTTGAATACTGATGTTATTGACACAAAGAGCTTCAACTGAACTTTGTCAGAATTCAAGCAAAGAGGAGGGCAAGTTTAAATTGGGTTTAGAAATAATTAAACAAAGTTAACGAAGTACAATTAAGCAGACCATTAGGGGGTCTAGACTGAGAGAATGGCATGACTGTGGATTTGAAGACAAATTATCCAAAAATAATACATAATCTGAATAGCCAAGTTTAGTTTATACTGTGATCCCATTACATAACGAAAGTTAACTAAAACTGAAGCATGTCTGCTGTGAAGGGACATGTGCTCCAACTTGTCTGAAATAACAAAGACACAACGGACTTGCTACATGAAAAAATATTTTCAGACTCCAGTGACCACCAGGCTGAGACAAATGTCATTGTTTATATTTTCAAAACTGTGAGTGTATTTCCGGGTCATTGTTAAGACATCTGATAAATGTGTAAGCTGGTAGGTTGTAGAAGTAGGAGAAATATTTATCTTCCAAGTCACATGAACGCACAAACAAACAGAAATCTAACAATAAGTAAACTACCTGGAACACTGAGTGCCAGGGGGGTTAAACAACACAGTCCCTAAACTGGGACTACTGCCACCTCTAGATATTCCTCATGGGGAAAGCAGGTACTGTTCTGGTGAAGTACTTAAAGGATAAAACCTCTGCAACTTTTTCAAGTAACTTGGATAGAAACACTCAGTCCTACAATAATTTTGATGAAAAAGAGATAACGGTGGGAAAATAGTGAACAGTGAAGAATTCCAAATAGGGAATTAACTGGAAAAAGGTACACCCGGAGAAAGCTACAATAGTTTCAAACCTGTAGCCTTTACAACATGATGTATCTAAATTTATCTCACTATCATATTAATACAAGCAGATGCTTTACACTATCCTAGTGGTGTATGACAAAATAGTAATAATAATAATATCTACCATACTGATCGCTGCAAGCAGGAGTTTTTAGGAAGAGTTGGTATATTCCCTCCAGCAATCTAGAAATTACAATGTGAATATAATTTTAAAATCTGTGTAACTGTGTCTCTCAAAGCATCCTTAGACCAATATTAAAGGAACAATGTAGCTACACCACATAGAAACCTAAGAAGGAAAACTTCAGGGGTAACCTAGACTGTGATACACCCAGATGTGCCTGACGGAGGTTCTTATGAAGTTCTTAGAAAGTTCCATGATAGCAATTCCATCCTGCAATACCTTGGCTATCTATCTGAGACATCCCAAAAATGTCTGAGGTACCAAGGCTACCTGAAAAAGTAACCAGAAATCTGTAGCTGTGAACTAAGCCCATTATTTTATGTTTCTCTCTCTGACATGCATCTTTTTTAACAAAAGATGTACAGATCTGTAGGCTGTTGTCATGGTCCTGGTAGTCCTCTTTTCCAGATGAAATAAGTTTCTTAACCTCCTGCTTATATAATTTTTTTTAAACCTTCTCTTTTTTTTTTCCTGTTGCTGTTCTCTGGACCCTTTCAAGTATGATGAAGCCCATTTCAAAGACATTATGTTAGTTTAAACCAGCATGTACTTTAGCAGATTTTAAGGCTTTACCATCTACCTTTTATTCTTGTAATATTTACAGTTACATTTATAAAGACTGATGCACCTGTCTAGCTTCTCAGTTATTTATTTCAATGGAGTTATCAGTGGCAAGAGTAAGCATGTGCACAGATCCTAATTGGATTGCAGCCTCAAAAATATAAATGAAGATAAATAAGGGGGGGAAAAGCTATTAACTTTGAAGCTTATTAGACGTACTTTTCCAGCAGTTTATTCATAACTAAGTTCTGAAAATGTGTATTTTACTTGAGATTTTCTTTTTTCCTCAAGTTTTACCTGAGCTTCTGATTCATTTAAAAAACAAGGTGGGCTCTTCCACATAAATTCTGAAACTAATCAACATTTTACAGATTGTCATTAGCATATTTGGAATTACACAGAAATACACACAAAACAACACAAACACTTTTGAAACTATGCAGACTCCTACAAAGTTGACAGAAGCTGCTTATGGAGTGTATCACATCCAAAAGATAAATGATTATGCAATACAAAAAACATCCCTGCATACTCTAGTTTACAGGAACTGTTTGAAAGGTTACTGTGTAAAACCATTTCTACTTATATGTGAATACACAAATGTTTTTTATATATGTTATGGGATGATGAACAGTTCTAAGAGAACTTCTTGCAGAAAATACCCTATTTTCTAACATACAGGAATGAATTAATGCCCCAGAAAAAAATAGCCCTAACCCCACCTTTTTAATGGAGGGAAAAGATGGGATGAACCTTTTGCCAAACTAATCAGGGAAAGAGGGAAAAACTGGACTTTGGCTGCATGTATAATGGGTAAATTTGTCTGTTTTGAATTATACAAAATAATAGGTTCGTTCTATTCAAGTCTCATCCCAGACCCACCCCCCTTTTCCAGCCCTAGGGGAGGGAGCGTTAACTAATGGTCTGTGTAAACTGATGCTCATGCAGTAAGAGTTTGGAGAAGTGCTGCTTGTACAAGTTAAAGCAGGCACTGAAGAAAGACCAAGCAAATAAAAAGCAGCTGCAGGAGCAAAGTTGACCCTTCTGAAATTGAAATACCATGTCTTTCTCCACCAGAGTTTTGACGATGAAATGCAAGCAGACGATTGAATCCGAGAGGACTTACTTTTACCAGGCGCTTTTTGCCAGCAGCAGGTTTCCCGGGCTGCCCAGGCTTTGCAGCAGCCTGGCGGTGCGGAGCAGCCCGCGGGAAGAGGTGGCGAACAAAGGCGAGGGGCGCGGAGCGGAGCTGCTGGAGCCCCCCCGGCGCCGCCTGGGCAGGGTGAAGAGCCTGCACGAAATGCCCGGACCCAACACCCTCTACAACCTCTACGAGTTCTTCTGGAAGGACGGCTTCGGCCGCATTCATGAAATCCAGGTACAGCTCACTCGCCTACTTAACGCTTTAATCACGCCAGGGTTACTTAAAACCTTTACTTTTCTCACCGCGTCAATCACCGCGTTGGCAGCACCGCTGCTGGGCATCACCGCGCCGCATTCGCGCTGGTGAGAGCTGGGATTCAGGAGAACCCCGTCCCATTCCCACAACAGTGGAGGCTTTGGCAATTTTGTTTCGCCGGGGATCACACGCTGCCCTGGCCCCCAGTGCCCCGGTGCCTCCCGCTCCGGAACCCCCGGGCTGCAAGCGCTGCCGGAACATCTTTGTGCGCGTTGTGAACCGCTGGGGCGGCGCCTCGGGCTGAAAGGAAAAAATTATTAAAAAAAAAAAAAAAAAGCCAATCTTTTTTTTGTACAGTCCTGTTTCACTAACTTGCAGAGGGCTTATTTTTGGCGGGCAGGGTTGGGAAGCGTGGGCTTCCCTGGAATTTCATACCGCAGCGCCCACCCGTGCGGTGAGGCTGTGCCGGTACCCGGGGCTCGGCCGCGGCTGAGGCGCTGCCCGGCCAGGGCTCCTCTGCGTTCAGAGACCATTTTGTCTCTCCTACTCCAGCCTCCCATTACATAAATACACGTCGCCCATGCAGGTCCCCTGAGGGCGCGGTAGCTGCGCCTGGACCCGCTGCCATCCCTTCAGCAGGAGGCGGGAGGTTTGAAACCTCCCGGGGATGCGGGACAGAGAGCTGGGAATGTCGGCGGCTGACACCGCCCGCCCTGCCGCCCCCTCCCCTGGCCACCCCAGTGGCGCAGGGCAGGGGAGAGGGCGGTGGGAAGCGGGGCCGGATTGGCGGCGGGAGGGGAGGGGAGGGGAGGAGGGAGGGCGGAGAGCGGCGAGCGGCTCCTGTCACCTGGCGGGTGAGAGACGGTCAAACGAATCAGAGCCGGATGGGGGTGAGAAGCGTTCCCTGGTTTGGGCACCTCCTCTGCTGTAGTTTCACACAGATCACGACGTGTCGTCTTCCCCGGTGGCACCTGGCGGGGGTGGGTGAGGCGCCGTCATCCCTGAGGGGCACTGCGGGAGTTGTGTGGACGAGGATCCCCATTCCCCTGTGCAGCGCCTCGGGGATGCTGGCATGGGCAACAGTCTTACCGTAAGCCTGTAGCTATCCAGAGATGAATTCTTTTGGTTGCTTGGCCAAACATATGGGTTTCATTCCTAAAAAGTCACAGTGCATCTCCTGGGGCCCTTTCCCCATGTAGTCCAAGTGATTCTAAAGGAAACACTTGTGTGTGAAAGAGTAAAGCTGTGGTTTTCAGTCTTTTGCAGCTGTGGATCTGTAATGCTTTCCACTGGCAGTACAGATTTCTCTGGGAATACCTCAGATGTGGCACTTATTATTTTGCTTTTCTTAGTGACCTTTCCCAAATTGCTAGAGAGAGATTCAGAGTCAGCCGCAAGAGGTTCTGCCTGAAAATTGCTGAAGTTTAAGAAAAAACCCAAACAAACAAACAAACAAAAACAAGAGAAAGGGAAATAAAAACAGAAAAGGAAAACCAAAGAAAAAAGAATTTTAAATGGTTTGAGAATCAAAACTGGAAAGTTAAGATTTCCAAAAGGCCTGAAAGCACCAGAAGGAGGCAGGAAACAGAAGAAAAACCATAAAAGTTGCTTGGGTTTGCCCAGCTTTGTTGTATTTACCATTTCAAATTTTAAGAAGAAATTAAGGGCTCCAGGATGTATGCTGAGTTTGATGGCAGCTAAACTAGATTGCTAATGATGAATTGCTCAGCTTGTTAACCAGGATGCATGCAGATGAAACTTCAGGACATCTAAAGCTTTTGTTTCATTCTATTTCTTTTTTTTTCTCTACCTCTGTGGTGGTGTGCAGAATTTGAGGGGCACTCACCATGGTCTCATAACACTAAAAAAGATACTACTATTGGTTTCAAGTTCTTTCACTGTCAAAACAGTGAAAATTATTCAAAATATTAAAAGGAACACAAGACAACCTAAATAGTATATGCTTTTCACTACCACTAGCTGATATGTCTATTTTCTTCTTTAATGAATATTATTCACAGAAAAGAAAGTGTGAGGAATTATAAGGATAAGTTGCAACATAATACTAGTTTTTATTCTGTTTAAAGTCCCAAAAATCACAGGATACCCTGTTTGCATACATGCAGAATGCAAATAGGCATTAACTGGATTAATAACAGTCTGTTAAACTTAACAATACAGTGAACAGCAGGAATGAATTTGTCCGAAATCCTTTGGTAACCAGCACAGCTACTTAGACGATGTCCTTCGGCGCACACAAATATTTTTGCCCTGTATGCAGAAGGGGTGGGGAAGCCGGGTGCTTTTTCACAAAGGAGGCTCTGTTCTCAGTAACATGATTCCAGTTAGTCCTGGCCAAAGTAGTAATGCCTACAGCAATTATGACAAAGGGAAAGTATTTTTAATTTGATGGAGTTAGATGTCTTTTGTCTTATCAGTGTTATGCAAGTGTAAAGAAAAGAAAGGTGAGGAGGGAGGGATTTAGATGACAGCAGTTTTAATTTATGATGTGTTAAAGGATGAGTGGTGTGAGATTGCTATGTGAGGCACTAGAGTGTAATATTTTTAGGGTTTGGAACAAGGGAAAGAAAAACCCATGTTGTGAAAGAAAATATGAAAGAAATCTTGGGAATTTCATTATACATGAAGTTGACAGAACTGAATTCAGTCTATTGAAAGTAAGAGATGTCCAAATACTTTGTCCCTTATCTGTTTTTGGTTTAAAACTAGTATTTCTTTTATTTGATTGGATAGCTTGACACTTAATTTATTTACTTGAAATTTATTGTCCCATGTAAACCCCACCATCAGTGGAAAAAACCAAACTGCTCCAGAAATAGCAAAATTTGTTGAACTTGTTTTTCTATGACTGGTGATCTGTATTTCCCTCACTCTGCTTATTTTTCCTTGCATCACTTGCCTCTCAATTTATGCTTTCTTTTAAAGATGAATGCTCTCAATTATCTCCAAGTTCAGTATCCCTAAAATATCTTTAAGGCAAGAAATACTTTTGGGGGTGCTTGTTCACACATTCTGTGGTGTTTGGTTAGGAGCAGATCAAGCAGAAATGACAACAGCTGAGTTTCTGCTGTAACATTCCCTCATCAGGATGACAAATATGTGGGTTTCCTTTGAATCCAGATGCTGATTTTTGAAAAGGGTAAGAGTATCGATATAGGAGACCTTTAACTCTCTGTTTAAACCAGACTGAAGTTGGCCATTGTGTTCCAAAAGAAGTGACTGGCAGAGACCACAATTGCACAAATCTTGTTTTATTTGGAAACTAGGCAGAAAAAGTTCTATTTTTTTTAAGCATTTGGTAGCATATTCTGAAGAGTGCTCATGAATCTTAATCTTATTGTAGGCAATTAAGTAATTAATCTCTGTACTCAAGACTGAATTAAAAAATATTTCCTGTAAGTTAATCTTGGGTCAACACTAGGCTTTCAGTACTGTAGTTGGTGTCAAACATCTTTGGTTTATAATCAGCATAACTCTGTAAGCAGAAGTCTTTGGCATAAACTTTGTTCAGTTTAACTTGTCCTAATACTTTAAACAGGAATAAAGATTGTAAAATTTAATTCTGAAGTCTTAATATCTTTTTAATAACTGCTTTGCAGTTTTGGTGTGGGTTTTTTTTCCCCTCTGAAATGATGACGTAAACTCTAAGCGAATTTGTGGGAATTGTGTTTCAGTTTATGACCATGTCAGAATGAAATTTATTTGAAATAATCAGTAAGATTTCATGGGACAGTGATAGTACAATCTTACCAGAAAGCTTTTTGGGTTTCTTTTTTTTTTAAATATTCATAATTTAGTGTTTTCCTATCCTCTTTATTAATTGCCTGTTGCTTGAATCATATGATTTGTGGATGAGGTGCAATAAACCTCACTACAGGAATAAGACCTTACCTTTTCCTTTCTTTTGCAGAGTTAATGTCTTTCTCTAGTTTGCTCTGACAAAGCTGCCTCAAAATGCAGCTTTTCACTAGGCTGTCATTGTCCTCATTTAGGTGTGAGAAACTTACATGTAGGGGTTTTTTATAAGCAATAAAATGATAGAGTAAGTATTTATTTACAAAAGACATTAATTTAACCCTACATGCCAACATGTTTTTCATTTTTGCAGACATTCTTTCTAATCTGTTTGATCTGAAGGGATGTGGTTTTAAGTGCCCCAAGTCCTTTCATCTTCTCAGTATTTGTTTTCACTCACGCTTTGTGCCTTAGAGCTTTGCGTCTTTTCAGTCAGAGGTCCTGAACAGTGTGACCTCTTTATTTTCCTTGTGAATATTTCACAGTAATGCTTAGATGCTTTCTTCTGACACTTCAAACTGTTCCTTGACTGAAAGGCTGAGGATCAAATTCTAAATGTGAGAGATTGATTCACTGTATGACAAATTGTCAGTTTGCTTTTGTGACAGTTTTCCTTAGTAATACTTGACTTCTCTTTCTCTTTGTTGGTGATATTGTAGCAAAAACACACTCAGGAATATGGAAAGATCTTCAAGTCTCACTTTGGTCCCCAGTTTGTTGTATCCATTGCAGATCGAGACATGGTTGCTCAAGTCCTGCGAGCAGAAGGTAGAGCACCACAAAGAGCTAACATGGAATCCTGGCAGGAGTACAGGGATTTACGAGGGAGAGCCACAGGGCTTATTTCTGCGTAAGTATTGTTACTCCTTCATGTTCTTTATTTTCTTGTAAAAGTTTGCTCATTTTCTGAAGGACTGTACAGGTCATCTGGATAATCAGGCTCTTCTGTGTGTGGAAAATCGTGTGGTTAGTGGGGGAAAGATGGCAGGAAGGTGGAGTGAATGCCATGAATTTCTCTGTTTTGTGAAGTTTCCAAGGGATGGTAATGATGGGTAGTTTGAATGTGGAGGGAGCTACCCTGCTATAAGACTTCCTTTGGGAATGTGTCTCAAATAGAGTTGTCTGAGATGACTCACCTGCAAGCAGTTTTGCAGAACAGGGCTTACTAACTCTGCACTGCTTACTAGCTCTGCACTGCATGAATGTGGGTTTATTGCTTCACATCTAGACTGTTGTTGCATCTGGTTGGCAGTGTGCTGTTTGGACTTGCTTTGCTTAGATTAGTTTTAGTTTTATTGTTCACCGAAGCGTGCCCTCAGTAGATTAATGCAGAGAAGTCACAGTATGGTCAATTCACACTGTGGTGCATCCCTGTGCAGATATTTTTGTA
The DNA here is from genome assembly GCA_035041135.1 of Platyrinchus mystaceus. Taxonomy (NCBI): domain Eukaryota; kingdom Metazoa; phylum Chordata; class Aves; order Passeriformes; family Tyrannidae; genus Platyrinchus; species Platyrinchus mystaceus. Next base: position 14,564,154 of record JAWWLV010000183.1, on the reverse strand, counting down.
CAGGGCTGATTCTAGAGGAGTTATCTGTCTTTAAAGCTTGCATAACCTGGCACTGCTTGTGGGTGTAGTTAGTTGCCACTGGGAATTACCCACTGTCCCCACTGACACAGGGTGTTTATTTAGAGGGAAATTTCCCGAGTCATGGACAATCTGTTTCTTTCACGGTAGCAAAAGGCTTTGTGTATTGCACTGCAGGCTCAAATCTTAAACTGTAGTTCCCACTCAAGCTAACAGTTCCTTGACACTTTGTGAAATCATATCTTAAACCAGGAGATAGTCAGAAAATATCTGTTGAAGAGATCAGATTATTTTGCTGGTCAGTAAGTTTCTGTGCCTTGCAGCAGCATTGCTCCAGGTGAAAAAGGGGAAATAACACAGCAATTTAAAATAAACACATAAAAGACAATTGCCTGTTTTCATGAGGAATTGAAAGGTATCACTGTTCCCAAATACTCTGTTCATACAGAGCATCATGCAGATGCTACAATTCAGATTTTTAGTCTTGAGCACAAAGGTTTCCATGCATAGCTCAGCTAAAGGAGAATCTAGTTGTAAATTGTTTGTCTATACGTTGGTCTGCTATCCTGTTACTCTGTAGGTTTAGAATGAGGGTAGCTGAAAGTGATGTATTAGTAATGGAATTTATGGTACCAGCTGTCACTCAAACCAGAGGTAGACTTACACCTGAACATACATGTTGCAACACTGAAATTTAATGAGGATGTGCAATAAATGTAGGATAAAAATGTAAGAGCATAATACCAAATATGCATTATTATAATTTTCATTTTACCACTTGCTTTCATTTGAAATGAAAAATCACAAAGTTTCATTGCAGAGCTTTTACCCAGCTGATGATTGTTAAGGAAAATTGTGTATAGATACTATCAATAATTTCTTCTAGGGAGGGGGAACAATGGCTAAAAATGAGAAGTGTACTGAGGCAAAAAATTCTGAAACCCGAAGATGTGGCTTTTTACTCTGAAGGAGTCAATGAAGTTATCAAAGACTTAATTAAAAGAATCCACACCCTCAGAAGTCAAGAGGAGGATGGGGAAACAATAACCAATGTTAACAACCTTTTCTTCAAGTACGCGATGGAAGGTAAGTCTGGGCTGGATCACATCTGTACAGAAAATGGATGTAAAGAAGTGTGTTTATGGTTAGGCATTTCTGTCAAATGACTAGTGTCTCACTGTGATTGATCTGAAAAGGGAAGCTTGATATTCTGCCTTCACGTGTCTTCCTAGTTAGTGCAGAAGGTATCAGTAGAATTCCTTTATGGAGTCCAAAGAAATTATACCTTATATTAAGGAACAATTCCCATGGAAATGATGGTATATAGGTAAAGTGTTCAATCAAGGCCTTGAACAGTTTTAGTGCTGCATATTTTTTTATTCATTTCCCAAGAGTAAGGATGTTTACCTTCCAGCAGTGTGAGTTCTAAGAAATGTTAGTTTCACAATACACCGACCAAATTCCAGGTGGGGAATCCCCATGTGAAGTATCTGTATTCAGTTCACGGCTCAATAGGGAATACTGCTGTGGGTACTGCTTTTCCCTGCCTATGTGTGCCAAGTGTGGGATTGTAATGCTTTAAAATCATCTACCGCTGGCTACCATTAATGAGGGAATGCTAAATGAAACTCTGGCCTGAGCCAGGATGGCATTTCCTGTGTTCTTACAGAAATCTAGTGGTGATTCATATTTCATGCATTTCTTGAACTGACTGCATATAACCAAATCTTGTTATATGTAATGCCTTTAAAAAAATTGAGACTTTTTTCTGACAGGCAGCTGAATAATTTGGGATTTGAAGAACTTCCAAATTGCTCTCTTGTGAAGATACTCTATCAAATTGCTGGCTGCCTGTTTGGTCTGTTTCACATTTGTAGTGTCTAAAATTGGCATTAAACTAAGAGTTACCAATTTTATGGAATTTTAAACTCTAAGCTTACTGATTCACTTTAACTGATGGGTTTAAATTCTTCACATTCTTTTAGCTTTTCATTTATAACTTGTGCCTGGCACGTACTTATTTCCTGTACGAATTGCAGTTTTAATTAACTTAGACTGTAACTTTGTTCAGGAAACCAGTATGTAAGATCAAAGTTAAACATTATTCTCTATTGTACCTGTTTTTAAAAGGAAAAACAGAGAAAAAGAGACTAGAGTGTCTAGACCAGTTACTCTAATTATCCAGTTAAGCTATAATGTTTCTTGGAAATATGTGAAAAAACTATTAACTAATGAAATTAAAGACACAAAATTTATTTTAAAATTTTATTTTAAAACACTTTATTTGATGCAAATGGCTTTGAGAAATTATCTAATTTCCTTTTTAAATTGCTGAGTAACCCCACTAGCTTTTAGAAAAATTATTGAATAAGAGTATTTTGATACTTATTAATTAAGGAATACATTTTATACCATACTATATGATATTTTCATAAATAAACTGGGTAATATGATCTAGATTTCACAAGTTGGGAGGAAAAATTGCAGAAACCTGTGTTCAGGAAGTAATTAAAAAATTATTTGCTATCAAACTGAGAGAACATTTTGCCTAACTCCAGTAGGGCGGTTTCTGTTCGAGTTCTGTCTAGTATTTAATAATTTGGGTGTGTTTACAAAAACTGATCTGAGAGACTGCAGGGATGCTAATAGGTGGGTAAGAATTGACTTGATAAATGGAAGAAATTGTCTAGAGTTCAGAAGAATAATAATTTAATAAAAAAATATATATAAAGTACTGCTCTTTGGTAGTAGGGGTTTGGGGGATGGTGGTGGTGGTGTTTCTAGTGGGGCAGAAAAACATCTGAGGAAATTACAACATATCAGAACAAGAGACAGTCAGTGGTGTCACTTGCAGCAGTGCCACACACTTGCTGTTTCTCAGGGTGGGTGGACTATGTTGTGTGCATTAAGAGCACTGTCTGGAGTGCAAGCTCTTTATCCACTTATGCATATTCAGTATTCATTTACTTCCAGCTGATGACAGACACAGCCACTGGTAGAAACTCCTGCGTTGTCGCCAGTTATCAGAACTGTCTTTGGATTTGCATGTCCTTGTGGATTCAGAGGCCAACGCGGCAGGCTTGGGATTTCTAGTGCAATGCAAAACGCAGCGAGCGTGCTGGAGGGCTTCTCTACTTCTGGTGGAATTCCTGGCTGTCTTCTCATGCAGAGCATTATTGAATAGCAACTACTGTCAGCTACAGTGTCTGGCAGGGATTTTTTTACTGTCTTTTGAATTTCTGTTTTATCTGTTTCCCAACTGTAGTAATAATAACTAAACATTTCTTGTAAGGTCGTTCCATCATGTTAGTATTTTAATTCCTTAAATTATTAATACGTGTTTATGCATGTGTATAGCCAATTCTTTGGTTTTGTATGTGCAGGTGTGGCAACTATTCTGTATGAATGCCGTCTGGGCTGCCTGGAAAACAACATCCCACAGCAGACTGTTGAATATATTGAGGCTCTGGAGTTGATGTTTAGTATGTTTAAGATCACTATGTATGCAGGTGCTATGCCCAAGTGGCTTCGTCCTCTTATTCCAAAGCCCTGGAGGGAGTTCTGCAGATCCTGGGATGGACTCTTCAAATTTAGTAAGATTTAGTAGTAGAAAAGTTCAACTGTATTTCTGAAGGTTCTGTGTATTTGAATGGGACAAGATGCATTTCTCTTCTAAAATTATAAGAAGGCATTGTGGCAGAAGTAAGTTTCACATCAAATGCAGACTGGCCAGGGAACCATTTTAAAAAATATTCCATTGAAAAAGAATTTTACCAGTACACTTCAAATACTTCCCTATTTTATATTGTTGGTTTGTTATTTGTCTTCATCTGTTTCAGCACCTTGTCATTGCTTCAGGTTCAAGTTCTTTGCCAAGGTTTTATCTTAAGTCACTCCAATTTTAATGAGGGTAGTTTTGTTGACTTCAGTAAAATTTTAGGTAGGCACTCTGACAAATAATCACCACTAAAACTGACTAGAAAGCTAAAAAGTTAGGCTCTAGCAATGAATTAAACTCTTTTTGAAGTTTATTTACGTGCATACAAGCGTATAAGTTGACATAGAAATACACTACTGTACTACAATATTAGGGTTTTTTGTAAATAAAACATTCCAGGCTACTTTATGAATCAGCTTTCATGTAAGTTCATGTAAATAAGAAGAAGGAGGATTTTTTGCAATTTTTGTTTTAATATTCCAGAGTGTTAAAAAACCTGAACCCTGAATGTTAGAAAGCTGCATGCATTTCCATTTTTTATTATCTCATTCTTTGTGGCATTAACGTGCTGAGGATTTTCCCTCTTTTTAAAACCCTGGTTTGACTGAAGATAATGTTTGTAGTCTCTAAAGTAGAAATGGGACTGTGTGTGAAATTGTTCAACATGTCATCCCCTGAAGTTTTTCAATTTTTGTTATTATTTGATGCTCTTTGTCTTCAGAGTAATTAAGTTCTGTGGCTTCAACACTCTGGTTGCTTTTAATGTCTTGTAGCAGCCTCTGTGCTGAGTTGCAGCAGGCTCTGCAGAGTTCACCACTTCTTGCAGAGTCATCAGAAAACAAGTCAGGTGGGCATAAAACTTGGCCTTGAGCTTCCTTTGCTCCCTGTTAGAAACTGCAGACTCTTGTGTCCTTTCTTTGTGCTCAGCATTCTCGTGCTGTGAGCTCCCGAGCTTCCCGTCAGCTCAGTCTTTCCTTACCACAAGTATCCGAGGACCTCCTCTACCTCACTGTTATTTTTAACTTGAGAAAGGAGATTCTTTTTTCAATTTTTTCTTCTGGCTGTGTAGTGTAGTGTAGCATGAGGGATAAATGTCATTAGTGAATGGAACCAGCAGAAAAATAAAAATGGAGGCTTAACAATTTTTTTGAATCCCAAAGGTCAAATCCATGTTAACAACAAATTGAAGGCTATTCAGTCTCAGCTGGACCAAGGAAAACTAGTGAATGGTGGGCTACTTACATACCTCCTAGTGAGTAAGGAACTTACTTTGGAAGAGATCTATGCCAATATGACTGAAATGCTTCTGGCAGGAGTGGACACAGTAAGCTTGTTATCGTTTTCCTTATGCATAGTTGTTTTTGTAAACCAGTATCATTTGCAGCTATCTTCAGAGGGGTTACATTGTTTATAAGGACATAATTTAACACATGTAAGTCACCATATCTTTAAAGTAATACAAAATACTTACTGCACTGTGTAATCTCTCTACTGGAATGGAGTCAGTGTTCTCTTCTAGCTGTGGTTTACAGGAACCCATCACTTAGGAGTCTGTTCCACAGTTTATTAACCATATGAAATAGCACTTTTCTTTAAATTCAGGTTGAATTTTACACATTTTCTTTTACTAGTTTGCATAACAGGTTGATATTTGTCTTCTTTAGGTAGACCAAAATAGAAAAGGCTGCTGAAATTTAGTGTGAAAAAAAATTGATCAATAAACTTGTATGTAGAATTTGGTAAGGGATTTTCACATATTAAATCAACTGGGACACACATTACTGATCAGATATCTGGTTTCTGCTGGAGTTCATTAGGAGAGGACTGTTAGGCCAGCACTGATGTGGGTAAGGCATAAATTCACCCTACCCCTGCTTGTGCTGGCAACATACAGTCAGGGTGAGGCAAAGAGCATATCCAATATGTTGATACCTAGGGAAAGGTTTTAAGCGTCTCTCTTTATTCTTCTGATTTGTCATATAGACCATTTGAAGAAACATAAACATTAAGGTCATTTACCCATCTTCCCCTCCTCTCATTCCTATCATATGAAATCAGTGTAGCTTAGTATTGACTGCAGCATGACAATCAGAAGACTCAGGAAAGATAAAAATGAGTTATTGTATATACAATGTATAGAGTTGTTTAGAATATCAGTGAACACTGTTATTATAAATGATTGTAACTGAACAAATTTTTAAAAGGAATTATATTAATTTGATAAAGAAAGTGCTTTGTAGGACTGTGTTTAATAGTCTTAGAGAAGAAAAGTAAAAAGGTAAAATAGCTTTTAGGAAAAAACCCCAAACTCGGATAATTGAATTCAGATCTTTTTGATTTAAGAAAGTTTGTAAGGTTTCTAAAGAAAACAAAACTCCCAAAAGTAATCACTTTTGAATTCCAAAATAAGGAGCATATGTAAAACTTCTTTATGTGCTGAATATTATTGCATTGGTTAAATATCCCAAGGGCTTATGAGTTTGCAGAGCTTTTTTATGTTTGGTTACTAAGTAAAGTACAGTTATTCATCCCATCCACTTTCTGATCTTTCAGACCATTAATTTTCCTTTTTTTAGTGTGCAACAGAGTTTTATTTAAACTAAAAGGACAGTGTTCATGCCAACAAGAATTTCTCTTTCCATTTGACTCAGCTTTCTCATCTGGCAACAGTCTCTTTGTGAGAGAACAGTACTTCTGATTTCCTCATTTCCAAATACAAAGCAAAAATTGAGGGAATCTTTCTTTCTTCTGCTGCTGTCAACTCAGATCTCATTTTATCAAAAAACCTGAAAGACATTTAGAGGATTATAGAAGCTTTTGATAAAATTGTAAGGCAGTTTTTGGCTACAAAGAATTTTGGCTGCCCCTGAAATAGTGCTAATTTTTAAGAGGTTATGAAGGAGCTGGGAACCTGGGAAATAACAGTGTTTATATCAGAGAAGTTCTGTGTACAGCTGGCATACTTGCCTCTGAGCAGAATAGAACAGGGTTGTATTTTAGAATACATAGCCACCCAATAATGCAAGAGAAAAGATAAAAGCTTAAGAGAATGATACTTCTAACATTATACCCCAGTTTGAAGGCAAGACATAAAAGGTCACTGTCATGATGACATCATGCATTCTAAATTGATCTTAGACCAAAATAAGGCATTTCTGGAAGCTGCTTTTTTTAACCCACACATTGTTTAATAACCTTGAGCTTTGTTGTACTATTTTGATGCTGCCCAGAAGGACAGGCCTCAGATGTGGGACGATGCAAACCTCATGAAGTTCAACAAGGCCAAGTGCAAGGTCCTGCACCTGGGCCAGGGAAGTCCTGAGCACAGATTCGGGCTGGGTGGAGAATGGATTGAGAGCAGCCCTGACAAGAAGGACTTGGGGGTGTTGGTATATGAGACGCTCAACATGACCTGGCAATGTGTGCTTACAGCCCAGAAAGCCAACATGTCCTGGGCTGAAAAAGGATTTTAACACTAAACAAATTGTAGTATTCTCTTATCTTGGTTCCTGTGAAGTGTTTTTGTTGGGAGAAAGGTAAAACACATTGAAAACTAATAGTCAACTTAATCCATTGCTCTTTAGAATGTTTGTTTCAATATTGTTTACATAGTTGCATTTGCATTTGGTTTGTCTATTGCTTTTTATATTTCACTGGGAAAATATCAACATGGATTGTTTTGGCATATGGGGGACTTTTAGATGGAAAAGGGATGAAGGAGGGGGTGGCGAAGTCTTATCCCATTGAATCCATATGTGAATCATTGCCAGTCTGTTATACAACTTTAAATGTGTAAAACAAGTAGTTGAAAACTGATTGTTTTACTTGGCTTGAGGTTATTCTATATCTAATTTTGTTGTGCTTGATGATGATGATTATGGTTTCTTCCTTAGACTTCTTTTACTTTGTCCTGGGCAACATACTTGTTGGCAAAGCACCCAGAGGTTCAGCAATGTGTTTATGAGGAAATAGTCAACAAGCTGGGCAAAGATCAAATTCCTGTTGCTCACGATGTCCCGAAATTGCCTTTGATTAGAGCTGTGCTGAAGGAAACCTTGCGGTAAGCAGCAGACAATTGTAATAATAAATTGAAAAATTTAATTTCATTTTTTTCTGATGGATTTTGAGTCCCTGCTATGTACATAAGTTTGTATTCAATTGTTGTTACTGCTATTTGTTGCTTCTGCTTTTATTTATTGTAGCAGTATTGTGTCCAAGGATGCTTAAGTGATCAATATGATAGATTCTGTAATGTTTAATCTTTTTAAGTAGCGTAGAAGTGGTATCACATATGTAGGACATGTCTGTTAAGGTAAGTAATTGAAAGGTTGATTTTTGCCCTTAGTCTGTAGGATGAAGTGTAACAACCTTCTCCCCAACACTGGTAGTTTGCAGTGTCACTTCAATGATTTTAACCTTCTTGATTTAAATTAAAGGCATGTGATGTGCTTTTTAAAATTAGCTTATAATAAATGTTCATTGTGAGGTGAGGGGAATAAGAGAATTTTAGAGAAGACATCAACAGGGCTTTTTCAGCTTTAGCAGTAGTGCAAAAATATATCCATCTTGACCTTGCTTGCTTGTACAATCTTGCATGCTTGTACGTGTGTAAAACAAACAAATAGACCAAATATCTCAACCTCCTGTTACTAGTAAATAACTTTTTCTCAGGTAATGATCATATTCTCACAGATGATTCAAGGTCTTTGAATCTCCAAGGTGGTCTGTACTTTTAAAGAACCTTTTTGCTGTGAATGAATATGGCATTTGTATCATGTATCTGTGAATGAAAATTGGAATCTAAATGTTTTTTAATTGCATTAGTCATTACTACTGAACTTCTGATGAATATTTCTCTCTAGGTTATATCCAGTATTGCCAGGAAATGGAAGAGTGACCCAAAAAGACTTGATCATTGGAGGATACTTTATACCTAAAGGGGTAAGTTTTTTTGCAGTCCTCAGCAAAGAGCACAGTTTAATTTTTGGGTATGAAATGTGATCTGCTACAACATATATACACTGCATTGATTTTTGAAAGATTTCACCAAGCTAGAACATTGAGAGGAAAGTATTTCAATAACACCCATATATATGCCATGAATGGATTATATAATTGGCTTGTTGGTGTTGCTTTCATATTTTTTAATTGGGTGCTCACCCACTAATCAAATTTATTATCATGACTTGTTCTTAATGTCCTTGAGGGTGGAGTCTTTTAAAAACGTCTCTGTGCAGTGCTACAATTCAATTAAAAAAGCATGAATTTTATTACCCTTGCAGTTTTCAAATTCTTTGCCTGTTAACTCTTCTTGTAGAAAGAGTTTAATTTCCTTTTTAAATCATCAATCTTTCCTTTATACTATTCAAAGATTAAACAGAGGTCAGGGTAGAATTGTATGGTTTTACTTTAAATGACAGAGCACTCCTATGTTATAGCAACGTACTTTTGAAAGAGTCAGGATTCTTAATTGGTAATTTATTTATTTAAATATTATTCCATACACATCTCCCCCCTGCTTCCCTCCCTGGATTTAATTGGGAACATCAAGACATCAATTATTGCAGGGTTTTGGGGTTTTTGACACCCCTGGAGTGTTGTGGGTTTTTTTAATTCCTATCCTCTCTTTTTTCCTTTTCCGTTGCCTCAAATCTCTCCTCCCTTTCTCTCATACCAACTTTTTGAAACAATTCCAGATACTTGTGACTTTTGTTCACATCTCCTTCCCCACTGCATCTTCACTAATATACCCAGCAACATTCAAAACAATTTGAAGATTATTTCATTTGATGAGTTGAGAAAGGGATTTGATTTTTCTAGATATCCTTTTTTCTTCTAGAATTACTCAGAGATACTTAATTTTTATCACCTCATATTGCAGAAATTACAGTAATTGCATTTTAATTTTGTTATGCATATTGAAGTTAGCTAAACATGAATATAACCTGTTTCCTCAGACGCAGCTGGCACTTTGTCATTACACTACTTCATACAGCGAAGAATATTTCTCAATGGCGAATGAGTTCCGACCTCAGCGCTGGCTGAGGAAAGATAACTTGGACAGAGTAGACAACTTTGGTTCCATTCCCTTTGGCTATGGCATTCGAAGTTGTATAGGAAAAAGAATTGCAGAGCTGGAAATTCATCTTGCACTGATTCAGGTTAGAACTATGTGACAGCATTACAAGAAGAAAAATAAATTGATATTTTTTTTTTCTATGTATGCCATTTCTGGGTGTCTTAGAGTGCTCAAAACCTTGATTTTGGAGTGTTGTCTAATGTACTTATACTGGAAAGGCTTAAAAAATTGAAAACAACCATGCTTGAAATGTAGCATAGCTGTTAAACTACATTGCAGAAGGAAAAAAAAATCATAGTACACATGAAGTAAAACTAAAGGTAAGATTGTTAAGGAAACATGGATTTGGTACAGAAGGTTTTTGTAAGTGCGTTGGAAGTCTTTCTTAATGTCTATTAGAATGCCTACCTGCTCAGCTTCAGTATCTTAGAAGAATTCAGTACTTACAGGGACGTAAAATAGATTTTATATCCTTGTACTGATCGCAGTGTGACAACAAATAGTAGAATTCTTCTATGTTCTGTGTTTTTTGTCTCTTCTTGTTCTTTCTTCTAAATTTATTATCATTTTATATATACACAATTTATAGTTATATAAGTAGTTAGTACCTATTGATATGTATTATTTTCAATTGGTTCATATCATAAAGAAAGCATTCTGAACAGCTTTCTTTATTTGTCATTATTTGTCATTTACAAGACACCTTTTAGCTCAAATAATGAAGTCAGATTGTGCAATTAAAACTCAAAGATTTGGATACTATTTACAGTTACTTAAGGATAAAGATACTTATACCCATTATAAATGCTCATAGCAAAGCTTGATTGAATTTGCCTTTGAATTTCCTTAAGTAAACTCCTAGAACAATCTCTGAAATAATTAGCACCTGTCTTTCAGAATCAGGAGTGAGATAGCTATAAGGGGGTTGGATAAAATAAACATACTTACATCTTTTAGAAAAGGATGCTCAAGGAAGCAATGGAGAACCTGTGTTTGTTTTCTGGAAAGAAACTAGGCCAAAAAAGCACACAACCTATTTACAAACACTGAGATGATATGTATGAGAATTAAAATTAGAAACACACAAAGCATGGAGGTCATCAAGGAGAAATTGTTTCAGTCTGATTTCTTTCTTTGACTTGATCACTTACCTAATGTAGAGGGTATAAAGTAAGTCATGTACTCTGACTTCAGGAAGTATTTTCACACGTCCTATACGTTGTTCTCTCAATTAGATTAATAAAATTTGTTCCAGATGGAAGTACCTATAAAATATATGCACAGCTGGTTGGAAAAAGGAAATAGCTGGAGGCAGTAGCTATCAAATATTTGCTGTTGAACTGGAAAAGCATTTAATTAAAATTCTATAAAAGTCTGTCCTGCATTTGATTTAGGTTGGTAATTCCATTAACAGTGTAAATGATGGATTAGAGAATACTTTTAGAGTTTCCATGGGATACGAAGCAGATATGAATTAAGTTAAAATTAGGGGATATGAATATAGAATTATGAAGAAAAGGAGAAATGTTCCAGAAGTAACAGAAAATTGTTCACTAAGGACAGTTGCAAGTTACTGCTCTTGAGAAGAAATAAATGCATAAATACAAATTTCTGACCAACTGGCTGGGTAATTAGTACCATAGAAACAGACTGGAGGGATATAGTAAAAACTGGTCAACACTAATGCTAATTCTGATCAGGCAGAGTGATTCTAGGGTGTATTAACAGCATTAGTGAGCATGTTGTGTGTCAGAAAGAGGAGTTAAATTACTAAGTCTTACAGAACACTGATGAATCCTCAGCTATGCAATGATGTGCAACTGACCCTGTGTGCTGAATTTTAAGGACAGTGTAGTCAAATTTGAGGAAATTTGGAAGACAAAGAGAATAACAAGAAAGAGGGGTATGAAAAAGAATTAGATGAACATTTCCTCGAGTATGTAAAACTGAAAAGGAAGTTATGAATAGGAAAGTAATGCATTGTTCATCATGCTTTCTAAGAAAAGGATAAGAGAAGACTACTTAGTTTATAGGAAAAAGTGTCTGAGATTTAATATTAGGAGAAGTTGAGGAAGTCATGCTATTTCCCTCCTGAAAGTTTTAAAATAGATAGCTGATGTATTGTTTGTTCAGCTTCAAAATGGGTGAGATAAATCTCTTGAAGTTTGTTTTAACCCAAGATTTCTGTGATTGTCATGGTTTAATCCCAGCCAACAACCAAGCCCTTGCAGCCACTCACTCACTCTCCCACCAGCGGGACCAGGGAGAGAATTGGAAGTGTAAAAGCTGGAAAATTCATGGTTTGAGGTAAAGACAGGTTAATAGGGAAAGCAAAAGCTGTGCACACAAGCAAAGAAAATCAAGGTATTAATTCACTGCTTCCCATGGGCAGGCAGGTGTTCTGCCACCTCCAGGAGAGCAGGGCCCCATCACTTGTAATGGTTACTTAGAAAAACAAATGCCATCACTCCAAACATCCCCCCTTCCTCCTTCTTTCCCCCACTTTATATACTGAGCATGATGTCATATGGTTTGGAATATCCCTTTAGTCAACAGGGGTCACCAGTCCTGGCTGTGTCTCCTCCCAGTTTCCCATGCATCCCCAGCTTCCTCGCCAGCATGGCCAATCTTCATGTGTAATTTTGCAGCTTTTCTAATACTTATTCTGTTTATCTTCACAGTTACTTCAGAATTTTGAGATCAAAATTTCTCCCAAAACCGAACCAGTTCATGCCAAAACCCACGGACTTTTGATTCCTGGAAACTCCATCAATATGAGGTTTTCTGATAGAAAGTGAGACTCAGATAGTTTGAAAATATTTATGCAATTTTCGTGGAAACAGACTTGCATCTTAGGGATGTTTAAACATGCTTGTTGTCTGGTTTGTAGGTATTTGGCAAAATGATGAAGTATTATGTTCTGCCTTAGTTGTAGCAGTATGTAAGAGAAATTAGCTCTCCTATAATAGTTATTTACACATATGTAAATATATACTGAAAAAATTCCTCCTTGCACTGTGAATCTCCTTTTGCCTGGAAAGACTTCCAGTAATAACATATGCATTGGAAAAAACCCCCAAACAAACCCCAAACAACCAAAAGTAAATTCACACATGTTAGTCATTCAGTGGTTTTGTTATGCTGTTTTGTCATTGAAATCAACTACTCAGCGAGTCTACTTGAGAGCAAGGGAATTACTCTATAATATGTGAAAATTAGCTGCATTTATAAGTTTGTGTTTTCATGTTTCTTGTCCTTCAGTGTTTTTTAAAAGTTTCCACATAACGTTGAAATTATTCCCTGCCTCCTCCCACCCCGTAAAAAAGGAGGGGGGAGTGCCCTTTCATTGTAGGTGCACAGTACCCAGTAATTGATATTGGGGAAAAATTCCAACATCTCTTTTCAAACCTATAACAGCACACATTAAAAAATTAATAGAGTAATATGAAAAGTAAGGTTAGAAAAAGTACAACTTATATCACTTTGTTTCGATGTAAAATAGAGAACATATACAAATTTACCCAAATATAATCACCGTAAAATTCTTCTACATAGTAAAAAAAATTAAAATCTTAAAAATAGAAGTTTAAATGTCACATTGGAGAGTTTGAAGCCAGGCATTGTCCTCATCACCAAAGCACAAGCCACTTTCACTGTTCTAGCTAATATGTCAAAACCAAATGTAAATAATAAAAATCAAGTAGTTGTTACATTTTTATCATTTAATTAAAATATTACTGTTAGCTATCTTCACAGTTCTTTGACAGTAAGAACTGGAAACTTTACATTTTTAACTTGCTGAACCCATAGGCAAATACAAAGTTGCCTTCTGAAGGATGGAAATGTGACTACTGAGCTATGGAGCTTTTTTTTTTACTATCTTGTGTCTAATTCAAAAAGTGGACACCTGAAAGGTTTTTTTTTTATGTGTTTGGGGTTTTTTTATTATTATTATTTTTCCTGTTACAATTAACAGAAAACTGTCTCTTGCATGATACTTTAGATAACTTCAGTATCACTGCACTAATCTTACATTCTCATTTGTAAGAGAAACGTTGTACCTTGGATCTATGGTATGCCTTGAATAACATTCAAATCTGCATGTAGGATACGATACATATGTAATTATGTATAATCCACTGTTTACATGTCAGGCTCTGGCTGTTGTTTGGGAGGTAGTTTACATTCCAACAATCATAAATTTTTCAATTACATGCAAAGTTAGCAAAAGTTGTGTAACTTGGTTTTTAAAATGACAACATTTTTCTTCGCTTGTCCACCCATGAGAAGTCACAGACAGGTTAGAAATTAAATAACACACTTTATGTACCTTTAATGGTGTACATGAAATTCCACAGAGCTAACTACTACAGTCACATCTTTGTAGTATTTTGGTTCCTTATTGTAGTGCGTTTTCAAGGTCTTGACAAAAGAAACCGAAAATGTCCTTTGTATGAATCTGGTATATAAAATAATAACAGTAAGTAAAATTGATCTGTTCTGTGCAAGGATTAAATGCTTATACAATGACTTTGAAATGTTATTCTTGTGCTGAGCATATATACATCCTATAAGAAAACCAGGGAATCCGTGAACGGTATTTTTCTTGAACAAGCTTGCCTTCTGATACTGTTTTCTAAGGCTTCAGATTATTCCCTCTTTTTTCTCTTTTCTTTTCTTTCCCATTGTTATTTTCAATTGTCCCCATCTAAAATCTAATTAAGAGAGCTGCATTTGCTAGAGCCAGCTGACATCCCAAAGGAGTTGTTTTGCAAAGGTCTGTTTAAAAGCCTGAGATCAAGTATTTGACTCCATAACTCTGCCTGGTTTTGTTGACTTGGAGACAAAGAGCCCCTGCCTTGAATCCAAAATTGGATTCCCTGTGCTGCCCTCTTTTTGCATTGTCATAGAATCATTAGAAACACCAGCCATTGCTATGCTGCAGTATATTTGCTGCTTGGTATCAGTCCCTTAGTAATACATCACTGTAGAAGATGGAAGAGGCATTCTAAATGCTTTTTAAAACATTTGAATATTTTCATGATAACAGAAAGCCTGTAATTGTTCTAATAGAGCATCTTTCCATGTAAGTTGTCTTTTATACATAATAAAATATTTATACAGAATTTACAAGTTCTGAGTCTTATTTTAATGACTTCTTATAATTGCATTTTTCTTTAGCATATTAAAATTTTTTAATTGTTGGATAGAATTGGAAGGTTCACTGCTTTAGGGGAAATTACTAGTGCAGCTAGAAAATATGGAAATTCTTGCGATAATTTAAGGTGTGTAATGACCTGGTGGAAGGAGAGACAATATCATGTTATGGGTATTGTTGTTCTGGAGGAAAGATACTGGAAAAGTTACCCAGGAAATACCCTGGGTCTGACTCTAACGTTAATGTTTTGTTGAATTGCTTAATACATTGAAGAGTATTAATGATATAAAATGAAGTGTAAAAAATTACACCAAACCAAAACAACAACAAAAATAGAACCCAGAACGTAGGAGAAATGGGCTGGAATTTAACAGCAAAAGATATGTATGTAGGGAATAAAAATAACTTATTTGAGGAGCTTAACAGTAGAAAATGAAATGTGTAGAGGAAGACCTACGTAATCAAAGGTGACTAGAAATTGCAAGTGTGTTAGAAATGATAAATACAGCTTACATTGTATGAGATGCAGTCTCATCTATTCTTCCCCAATCTCTATCAGAGATACTTCATCTTAAGTGCTCTGTACAGTGTGCTAAGTGTTCAAAGAAGATGGAGTTTGATTTGAATAGGTAAGAAAACACTAAGATTATCAGGTTAATAGTTTCCTCTGCCTCCCTGTGGTTTGCTTGCAGATCAAGCCCTGGCACATCTGGAAGCTATGTAACCATGGGCTTAGGAGAAGTTGTTTCTTTGGACACAAAACCGATGAGTTGATTTTGCTCCTTCCGTTGGATCAGATAACAGGCTGTAGAACATGGATGTCTGTAAGAGGCTAAATGTATCCTCAAAAATGTTCATGTAGTTAGTCTAGAAAAGTGGATATTGTGAGAGAACAGAAATGTTCTCTTCAAATACTTTCAAGTTAAGATGTTTACTCCTTAAGGTAAAAGGAATGCTTTTCCAAAACAAGTATGACCAATAGCAATAGATAAACTGGTGTGCTAAATTTCTAACCACCAGGAGAATGAGAGTTTAGAATAAATTTACTGTGAGACATCATGAAGACCAAAAAAAAAAAAATATTCCCAATCAGCCATGAAATGATGGAGCATGGTAAAAAGAGTTCCATAAAGTGGTTATTTAACTAAAGTTACTCTATTCAGTCAATCTGTTCTCTGTTTTTCCTTACTCTCTTGAAGGTTCATAGGTGTAGCAGGAACCTATGGGGTCAGTGGTGAAGTTGTCACAACTTCAGCAAAATTGTATGCCAGTGGTGAATGAAACTTTGGAGCTCCTTAAATACCTCAGCAGTGATGAGGCTATGAAAATAGAGAGTAGCATGCCTGGCAGCTGTGACCATGAGAGGAGTAGGCACTGGCAGTGTATTTTGAGCTAGAAACAGAAAAGCTGTGCTGTTACATGGGAATGGGATTGGGAGAGCAACTCGGAGTGGTGTTTGTGGGGCTATACCAAATATCACATGAGGTCAAAGTTCAAGAACTGGAGAGGTGAGCTGTGGACTGCATGTAGGCTGAGAGAAATGGGATGAGACAAAAGCAGTTTGGGTGCCTGATGTGTGTACTATTTGCATGATATATATAAAAAAGGCCACTGCTACTTTTGATCACTGAGGTTTTTCCTTCCTATGTTATGTTGTCACATAATGCTCATTACTATAAAAATTACTATCATATAATTACTAAAGATTTACATATTTGGTACTGCCAAACTTACCCTGTCCATTTCTACAGAAAAACTCAGAAGAGCTATAACAAATCCCCAGTTCTCGGTGTTCCAGAACAATGTCGGTTTGCACTGGCAGGCTCCCATGGTAGCAGATGCATTGGAGAGTTTTTCACCTCCTGAAGTGTCACAGAAGTGTCAATAGAGGATTTACAGGGCCATATGAGAAGCAGATGGTAGGATGATTCAAAGTACTACCAAGTGATAGTCACAGTGCTGTACAGCTACTTAGCACAGATGTAAATTCATATGCCAATACAGTCCCTGTGGAAAACAACTGGTTTTACAAATTGAACCCTTCTGATTTTTGCAAAGTGATTGGCTCTGTTATATATAGATTTTCATCTAAATCTTATACCTGCAGTATTAAATAATAAAGTTGGAAGAAAAGGTGTGAGTAGTAACTATTTTAATACCTGATCATTTATAAAAATATATTTTATATATATGTACAATAAAAAGAAACTTACTTTATTCTCTGTGATTAATACACACGTTCATATACTTTTTCTGCTCTCAAAGGGTACTTACAACAGAAAATATGTACATATATACCAAGAGCTTGCAAATATTATTTATTCATGTTCTTGCTGAATAAAAAAAAAAGACAAAAACATGTAGATATCATGTGGGTATTTAAAAAATAATTTCATCTGAGAGTTTCTTCTACGTTTTCAATGGAATTCACTTCAAGGAAGCCATTGAAAATACTACACTGTGGTTTTGGTACCACTAGGTGGTGCTGCCTTTATAGAATTCCTTAGTGAAAGTCTGTGATTATGTATCTATGGAAAAAGAAATTATACGTATATATATGGCTAAAAGAAATGTACTTACTGCAGCTTCTTAATAATAGTTTGGTTACACTTGTTTGACAAGGATTCTTAGCCCTTGTATGTGCAAACGTGCTCAATTTGTGTTCATTTTTTGTGTCTGCTTGCTCAAAATGGGAATTTGCATGTAAAAAAAAAAGTACAGTATGTCCAAAGTTTCATGTGGGCTTCCTTAGAAAAAAAACCCCAGTCTTTGCAGTGCTGTATTGCCTTCTGCTGGGATTTGTCTTTAACAGAGTTTGTTAATCATTGAGCTTTGACACTCTACCTGTTATCATGCAAAATTCAAAATAAAGACAGTTCCCACTCTGAAGAGATCACAGTCTGGTTGAGATAAGACTAAAGGAGACAGAAAATAACTGAGGGGGATATCTGACGTTTTTCAGGCACTGTTGTGGTAAACATTGCAGTGAACAGTAGATCTTCTGACGCTGTTTAGAGGGTATTGTACCAGGCTTAGCAATGTTTGAAACATAGTGTTTGCTGTCAAGTGTTTATCTAGTTGAGAAACAATTACCTTGGAGTGTAAACTCACTGAAGCAGCCCACTTAGATAAAAGGAAGGCTGGAGTCAGGGATTTTGGAAGGAAGTGTCTAAGAGATAAACACTACAAGAGAATGTTTGCCACCACAGTTAGATCTCAGAGTAAGAAATATTCAGACAAGTCTTTCTTGGGGAATGAGTTACATATATCTGGGAGGGCTTGGTTAAAAATCTTCACCTAAGATACCACTGAAAAAGCATTCAGTAATTCAGTAGCACATTTACAGATGCTTTTTTTACGGTCACACATTCATAAATAATGTATGCATACTAATCATGATAGCTCTGTCAAACACCAGTTGTTTTCAAATGAAGTTTTATGGAATAACATGTGATTCTTTTCACACAGAAAGAAGGCAACAAATTCATCCAAGAAATTATCATTTTCTAGTTGCTAGTCAGCTTAGTTTTTCAATATAAATAGATGTACATATCTCTGGAAAGTGTATACTGTATTTTAAAAGTCATTACAAAATATCCCAACTTTGCAGATTTCTGAGACATGAATCTCACCTGGCAAAGCTTTCTAACTCATACTGTGATACAGGTAATCTATCACCTCACCACCAAAGACTGCAGGGAATGGCTACAGTTTTCCATTTATTGGCTTTGTCAGATTAAGTTGAGGCAGGAAAGATCTAAAACAGCCATGCTGCTCTACCAAAGCAAATGTCTCTAATGCTTGTATGTTTTCAAGGCTGTAAATTTTGGGTCCACACCGAACAATCGAGTGTTAAATTCCACTCTCTGCATCCTCTGAGACTGAGTCATCTTGATTGACAAGGCATTACTGATGAGTGTATAGTAGAGATTAGTGTTTTAATCTGTCACGACACAGGGTCACATTGGAATGCAAGAGTAGTACTTGTAATTACTGCAGTTGTGTTGATGTATAATTTGGTATTATGTACATTCATAATTATTTTTTGATGTTGGCATTTTACCACCTAATACTGTGGAAGAGAACAAATGAAATTTATGCTATTATTTGGAGATATATATATGAAATAATGTAATTATTATATAATTACAAATAGCACACAGTCATCTTTCTACTGACACCAAAAATAGTGGTCTATTAATGCATTTCTGCCAGGAGAAGTGATAAAATATCAATTGTTCAATTAAATGAATTAAATTACAGAAAAATATATAGTGGATGGGCAATAACCTTATGTTTCCCAGGTGGTGGGTCAGGTCAGGGTCCTAAGGTTTTTTGACTGAGTTGGCTACTTCTCAGAGGAGAAAATTATTCCTAGGCCTTTGCTTCGTTTTTGTGGCTATTATTTTAACTGCATAGTATTAGGAAAAAAGAGAGGAGAAGAGAGTTCATTATTTTTAAATGTCTTTACAATAAGGCAACAAATGAAAGCACCCTCCAATTCTTTATTAACATGTACTTGGCATCTAAAGTTTGGAAATTTAATGTTGGACAACTTGACTGGAAAGAGTGATGTTTAGCATCAGCACCAGGGAGCAATGAGAATCCATTATTTATTTCTCAGGACTTTGTAAAGGAGGACTAAAACAAGGAAGCCTTGTCGGGTTTTACTGTTTTTGTGGACAATTTATTAAGGGGCAACTCAAACAGGGGTAAGAACTGCCAGCTAAAAGATACTTCCCTTGGATGGTTTCTGTGATTCTGAAAGCGGCCAAGAGAAATACATATTCAGTATAGTCTTTGTGATTAGCTGGACATTCCTACGGGATGGATAGCAACATCTAGGTGCAAGATAATGTGGGACTAGTACTTGTGTCCAAAGAACAGTCTCTATCCTTCCACAGCAATGAGCAGGAACCTGTGAAACATTTTTTTAAACAGAGCATAACTTATCTGATTAGCTTTATCAAAACATTTCTAGGGCACTGTTCCATCCCATATGGTGTAAAAGCATGAATTGTGTCTGTTTACACATATATTTTCTGATATTTATATAGGAAGATGAAGACTTGTTTGCTGTGAGTTTTGTGGGTAGGATAATTAATTAAATATCTCCAGGAAATATTTAATAAATGGCAAGGTAAACCTTCTTGTTCTCCCCCCCACCCCTTAAAAAAAAAAAAAAGCTTTCTAAATAGAATGGGAATATGTAATTTCATCAGGAAAGAACTATGTGGTCTTGGGATTACCACACCCCTATGAGGCTGTGAATAGATGTAGTATCGGTAGGATATGCAAGTAGCTTGTACCTACTTGTTGCTCCACTTAGGGTATATAGGTTTGCTTGCCTTACTAAATTTTTACAGTGTAATTCTTGGTAAACCTGGAAGTTGTTGGTGTGCTGGGAAGGAATATTTTTGTTTTAAATTTAGGATCTCAGAAGATGTCACATCATGCACACATCCAGAGGACTATGCTGTGCAAGATTATTCTTATCCAGGCAGTTTGCTTTGTCTTGCTGTGATGGAGCTCACTAGTGCTATGTAGATCAAAAATACTGTTCAGTTGTAATAGCTGCCTTTTGGGTTTCTATTTGCTACCAGTTTCTGGAAGCTTGTTTTCCAAGCAGCACATTTCTGCAATACCTAAAATAAATTTATCTTTACCTCCATGTCCAAGAGAAAGGTACAGCTTGTGACTCAAGGCCATGAATGCCTTAAAAAAAATTAAAGCATTGAAGTGATGGCTTAATTCTCCCTTCCCTTCTTTGGTTTTCAGTTTTTGGGTTTCAGATTTTGATATTTTTTTCCTGTCTGTACACCTATTCCCATGGTTCCAAAAGGTGGGGTTTTGAGAGAATATCCTGTATTGCAAAATTCATAGTAAAGATCCACAGATGCTGCAACATTTCCAGACTTGTGCTTTGGCTTTTAGAGTACAGTAGTAGAAATAGTATACATTTCCATCAGTTGTGCAATGACATGTTAAGAAAAATTTTCACAATACGTTTGGTTCATTTATCTGGTGGTATTGCCTTGTTTCAAAATGGGGTTTGGAAACAAAACAGAAATTTAGGCTGACATCTAAGTTTATACTTCTAGCATGCTGATGACCTTGATAACTGTATTCGCAAGGCTGTGACTTATTAAACCTTCAAGGATGTTTACCTTAAGACTGTAAATGCTTTCTGCTGAATTTGGCAGGGAGACTTGAACATGCCAGAGCATTGCATGACATGTAAAAATGTCACAAAGTTTGTGAAGAGAAATATATCAATTCTAATTCAGTGACCCTCAATTCTAAGACTATAATATTCTGTTGTCAATCTTGGATCAAACAGTTTCCCACGAGAGGAAGAAAAGCGCTAATTTACCAGAGTTGGAAACAGCTAAGTACCTGCATCAATTGAATATAGTATTTAGAATTCAGGTAAGAATTGAGTTTGGAATAACAAAGAGCTGTTTCCAGCAAAAACCATTTTGATAGGATTGTTTGCTCATTTCTGTCTGAATGGCTTATACTTCATTCCTGGTTTTCCAATTGTGTACCATTACAATGCACAGACTCATGTTATTTTTAAGGTGGAATATATGAGTGATGCAGCCGGTATTTAAATAACATGAGTGATCCCAATGCATGAAGGCTTACTATAGTAAAAATCTACTTTTATTCTCTTGAGCCTGTACTTTCCACTAGAAATTAAACCTTTGGTGTGCACCAAATAATGATGTCACAAATAAATCACATGCATAAACTTCTTCGAAGTCTCTATAATACCCAGAAGCATTGTTTCTCTGTATAGGATTTTTTTTACCAGAAATGCAAACATTTGTTTTGATTTACCTTTAATAAAATTAGTGACTTTGAAAATGGCTTTTGCAGAGAAGTACAGTTAATTTTTAAGTTACTTACTGTGGATCATTGATTCTTTTGGGGTCTTCACTGTTTTTCACTTGGTCTTTATCAAAGTCTTAGAGAGTTGATATAGCGAGCTGGTGAAAAGGCTAAGTTGTTACAGGTAAATATAATTGTTTTTTACATTTTCCTGTGCTGTATTTTCTGCAGTTCAGTCCTGATCCAGGACTAAGAAAGTACTATTATAAATGTCAGTAAATATTAAATAGAATGCATTGAACAGTAATGGTATATTCGATATTGCAGAAAACTGCACTTGCCCAAACCAGAAAGTTACCTTCCTAATTTTCTGAAAAATCGAATCCCAGATCTCAAAAGCAAAGAGTTGGATAATTTTTAGAACTGAACAAATCTGAGTTGAGAGTGAGCTTACAGTAATCGAAGGTGAGATAGCTCTTGTAAATAATTTTCAGTGAATAAGTCACTCAATTTCGTTGCCAAGGAAATGAAATGAGGCTCTCAGTAAAGGGAAATGAGGAAGAAGACATTGTAACTGGAGCAACTGTGACAATTACATAAGTCTACCTGGTATGGTTGTCACAAGTATGAAACCTTGTGGATGTACGTTTTATAGAAAATATCTTATGTATTTCACTGACAGTTTGTGCTGTTATATGGTATCCTGATGATATGATGTCCAATTCCACCAGATGGGCCAGGTGTTCTACCATAGTTATACATGCAGATAAACTGGCCTATCTATTTGAGTATATAATTAATTTAGTTTTTAAGATATTTTAATAAATAGTAGAAGATTTCCAGACTTATCAGAATAATTTCCAAAGGAAGCACATGATTCACTTGCCTATTTCCATGTGGATTGATGACAATGAAAAAATGAAAAAAAAAAAAATTGCTTCATATGTCCCAAATCATTTCTTTTCCTGCACAATGGGGCACATATGAATTTTGATAAACTTCTTGGAAGTATATTTGTGCACAGCTTATGGATCATTTCCATTCTTTACTGACTTCATTTATTAATGAAGGCTAATCTGTCACAAATTCAGGGCCAAATATCACTTTGTGGTGGCCAAATCCACACAGGCAGAGAAAAAAATAGCTACGTGCAGCTGTATCAAGCATCCAAACTGTCATGCGGAGGGAAGAGAAATTTGATCTGAATTTTGAAATTCAATGAAAAATCTGCCAGAGGTCTCAGTAAGATATATCGTGAACACCATATAATTCTTTAGAATTCAAGCAAGCTTTCAGTCAGAAGACAGTCCTCAGTGAGATATGAGACAAAGTTTTAATGTAATTTTATTTCGTGCCTCTTCCACTCTGTAAGCAGGTAAGTGTGAACTAGAAAGGCAAAGCTCTCAGCTTTGGAGCCTTCTCTTATGGTATTAGCTATTTTTTTGTGTTTGGAACATAAGAGTCACTTGGGCATCGTCTTCTGTTTCTTGTAACAAGATAGTGAAGAAATTGAACAGAAGTTGTGAATTTGAGAGATACTGAGGAGAACACCTGTACACTATTTTTAAATTGAAGTTCTTTCATCTTGCTTTTGGTTTAAAGGACAGAACACGTAATCAACAAGGTTTTATCTATTATTTTTATGGCAGAAACTTCCTGATTCTTCCCGGCACCTTACTGTGGGAGAACAAAGAGTTTGCATGAGAATATGGTCAGTCTGAAAGGAATTTTAAGGCAAACTAGATAGTGCTGAAGTTGATATCTGAATTGCCCTTGATAATGTTATCAGGTTAAAAGGAAAGACAGAAGTCACCTTTGCAAGCTCTTTCGGAATGTTGTCCCAGAAGAATGCATGATCAGCAACGGAAAAAAAAGGCAAGCAGGCTGTTTAAGGCAGTCAGGGTTGAGTCAGAATTTAATTAGATTTTGCTGCATACATGTTTTGTGTAATATGTTGTTTTCAAGGTGTTGGTTTTAAGTTCATCCTTCAACTGACATCACTAAAGCAATACAGCAGTGCTGGCAGTGAGTGAGGCCAACTGACCTGTAGTGCTATGGCCAGAGTTAGAGTCAGAACAAAACTATGGATCCAAACAACCAGGTTGTTTAATATTTGAAATTCAACTTTGAATACAACAAGAAATTGTGATTGAACCATCTTGCATTATATTAGTACTTCTCCTTGAGGAGAAGGGCCTTAGAATTCTTGGAATAATTTATTACAAATACTATTATTTAGCATAATTATAAGCATCTTAGGAATTCAGTAGTGATTTATTTATATTTATCATAAGCATCTTTAATTAACTCAACTCTTTTAAATATTTTTTAAAAACAGTAATTATATACTTAAAACCAGAACTCCTTGCTGAAAGGAAACAAAAATCAATTTAACTGGGTTTTAATCTTCTTAATAACTGGAACAGAGGATATATACTTCTAGTTCCATGAATGGTGGAGACTACTGCTGTTTTAATTTTAGATTTTTTTTTTAATTTAAATTAATTAGGTTATACATGAAAGATTTTGCCACCAGTTTCAGGGAAACCAATATATTTTGATTATCACAGTTTGTAGCTCTAAACAAACAAACTACAATTAAAAGGTTCAAATCAGAAAAAATAAAACTATGTTAATGGACACATTGCTGAAATAACTCTTTAAAAATTAAATTTTCATTCCAATTTATATTAAGAATCATGAAGAAAACATCCTGCTCCCAGATGGAAAAACTTGGCAAAACAGGAATAATAATAATAATGAAAAAAAGAGCTGTAATAACAATTTGTGCAATGAAGGGAATAAATTGTACCTAAACTATAAAATAATAGACTTCAACCCAGTGAGCACTTAGCATATGTTTAATTGTAAACAGGTGAGCACTTCATCTCCCTTTAACAAGACAACTGAGAAGTGAAATGCACTTATGGGGCTGAGGTCTAACATAGGCATTATTGACTAGAGTATTAATCAATTAAGAAAGCAGTAAAAAAGCAATGGTGGCATGTACATGTTAAAGATGTGTGTTTGTGCTAAAGTGTTTGACAGATTTGCTTCTTCCCTATGAACTGTGTAAATGAATCATCCTGTCACCAGGGAGATGGACTACAGGTGGGTTTCATAACCCATCTGGCTTTTTTAACTTCAGCTATTTAAGCTATTCAGCTGATCTCCCTCTGTAGCTAAGGGGGAAGTGAGATGTTTCTGTTTTACCTTTTTCATCCTTTGGAGGTACTGATTTCTCTCTTTTGACTATAAAAGGAGCCAAGGTGACTCAAATTAAAACTAGATATGTTTAGCTGGATATAGTCAGGTGAAATGAAGTGTCCTGGGGTCTAGTGTTAGAATAGATGAGACAACTCTATACATATTGAACTTAATGGATCTCATTGTGGGAGGTGCACATAAGCACTCTCTGATTTCTTTTTCAATTGTGCAGAATCTGTCACTAATGGCTTCCAAAAGGTTAGACATCTCTGCCTTACAATACCACAAAGCACAAGTTGCTAGCCTGTGTGTGTATTACTATGTGCAGTCCAATTGAAATTATTTACATTTTTAAGGTTGTAAAAAGCTGTAAGCTTGAGGCCAGTACAATGGTGGATAGACACAAGACTGAAGCCTCTCCCATTCACAAAGCAACAACCTTCATATATTACCTGGTGAAAATAGCTTATATGGTCATTCAGGTGCATAGCCATTTACAGTATGAGGTTTCACTGGGTCATGCCAGGGAAATACCTTTGCAACACACCTGGAGCCTGGCAAATGCTTTGCAGCTTAGGTGCTGATCCAATCAAGCACAGAAATAACTGGGAAATGACTCATGCTGAGAGGTGGATGCTTGCTGTTAATCCCAGCTTTTAAAATGTACACAGTTTGTCATCATTATTCATTGTGGTGAATATGTGTGTGTCTGGATACTTTTGTTTCACAGTTGTCTGATATTTGCCATAGACTCTCTTTTCAGCTCATGTGGGGCAATCATTTGCTTTTCACTTGAAAGGATGCACCCAGACAAAAATCCCTTCCAAACCAGTTTCACTGAAGAAAAGACCTAAGCAGGAGAAGTAAATATATGAGGTAGGATGGAGAGGAATGTGTTCTGACCCCGAGACATCTGTTCTTTTAAACGTTATGTTACAAATGTTTAACCACATGTGCATCTTTCACCCTTAAAAGCTCAGCGAAGGAGGAGGAGATGGGTATGAGGGACAGAGGAAATGGGATATTAATTATCTCCCCAGATGATACTGAGCAGTGAGATGCTGCCAAATTATAGATGAGGCTGGAGAAGAAAAGTAATATGAAAATACCTAGTAAGGCCAAAAGTATGGAAAAAATAAGATGCATTTCAGACACTGTTGTTTATCTACAGATGATGAATACTAAATGAATACTAAATACTAATCATATAGAAATATGAATACTAAATGTAAAGCCAGAAAGGAATTGAATGAATTTGCAGTTTGCAATACAGAGTGGCATCATGGGTATGCACACACTTGAGTCTGGAAATGTCTTGGGTCACTGCACTTTTCTCACATACAACTGAAACACATTCCCAAGTGTTTTATTAAATGGGAATACTATGTCTACTAATACAATTGAAGTGTAGCATGGATTTAAACTGGTTTCTGAATTAATGTTTTGTTATTAAAAAAAAAAAAAAAGCCATTGTCCTAATAAGCAAGAAATGCAGAGGCACTGTCTCATAAAGCCTCACAAAGAGGTGCTGACAGGTTCTCTGCCCACAGTTTCTAAGGGCTCTGGCAAGACAATTGTTTTTATTTTAAGTTCTCAATGAACAGAAATAATACTGAAGCAGAAATTAAAACAATAAATGACATTTAAGTTAGAAAATCTGGCCTAGCTCTCTCAAGTTATCACCTTCAACATTTTTCTATGGCTTTAGTTTGCAGTAGTGAGTGCTACACTACTCCCTATGTGTATAAACTTGAGACAACAATCTTTATCTGGCAAAGTAATGGCTGTGTGAAATCGTCCTGGAACAAAAGTAGGTTTTGGTGCCATCTTTCAGTTAAAATAGGTGTAAGAGATGATAGTCTCCATCTTAAACAAAGACAAGCTTGTTAAATATCTAAATTTTCTGCAGGGCATTGGATTGGTTGGTGCTGTACTGGGTGTTGTGTGCACACTGTGTGCTGAGCTCTCACAAAGAGCTAAGGTGAGTGTGCAGAAACAGATGAGGAAGGAACTCCACCACTTGTCTAAGCCCTGGTGTGCGGTACCGATGGAAGCTTTGGGGCCAAGTATTAGGATATGATTAACAGTGCTGAGGTGGCTTCCTGTATTCCAGGAAGCAGAACTTTGTCCTATCGTGTAAAGGAATAGTTTCACAAAAGGTATTTGCCCAGTAGATCTATCAAAGCACAGCCAAAGCCCTGCCTCGTTGAAGGGGGTTGGTTTTCTGACAAATGCCCCATCACTGCAGTGTATTCTGCAGTGGAGACACACAAAGCACCTCTCTCCACTGTCACCACTACTCACCAACTGGAAGAGCCATCACATGCAGCCACGCTGAGTCCAAATACTTGTGCAAATCCAAAAAGATGTAAAAAAGCTTCTACCACAGCACAAACGTGCAAATATTAACTAAGTAGTCATCATAAGGTTCCTGTGAGACAACCTAGCAAATTCATTATTCTAGTTTTCCAAGAGACAGGGCTGAGGTGAAGGCACTTAGCAGGGACACATAATAAGTTGGTACATACACAACAGTGTGCCCAGGTGGCCAAAAAGACAAACAGCATCCTGGCCAGTGGCATCAGAAATAGTGTGGCCAGCAGGACTAGGGAAGTGATTGTCCCCCTGTACCTGGCACTGGTGAGGCCACACCCCAAATCCTGTGCTTGGTTTTGGGCTCCTCACTACAAGAAAGGCATCACAGTGCTGGAGTGTGTCCAGAGAAGGGCAACAAGGCTGGTGAAGGGCACAAGGGGGGCACAGGTCCTGTCAGGAGCATCTGAGGGTGCTGGGGGTGTTTAGTCTGGAGAAAAAGAGGAGCAGAGGAGACCTTATCACCCTGTACAACTACCTGAGAGGAGGCTGTAACCAGGCGAGGGTTGGTCTCCCAGGTAACAGAATGAGAGGAAATGGCCTCAGATTGAGCCATAGGAGCTTTGGATTGGATATCGAGAAAATATATTTCTTCATTGAAATGGTAGTCAGGCGTTGGAAGAGGCTGCCTAGGGCAATGGTGGAATTGCTATCCCTGGAAGTGTTTTCAATGTGTGTGGATGGGGCATTTGGGGATATGGTTTAGTGATGAACACAGTGGTGCTGGGTTAATGGTTGGACTCAATTATCTTAAAGGTCTTTTCCAACCCTAATAATTCTATGATTAAGGGATGGAATCTTCTGAAATTTCAGCTTGCCTTTTAAAATCAAGGGTTTGATTAATTTCCAGATACCCTTCCTTTAAGGAAGTAAATTTCCCACTTTGTGCCTGTAAAGATCCAGGAATAATTTGAGAAGTACCTTAGCCCTATGAATTTGGACAATCAGACATAACAATTAGTGGTACAGATCTCTTAAAATAGGAATGTTGTTTTGCTGCAGGATGAAAGACGACAGCAGACTCATACTGTCACCTAAGATGAATCACTTGCGATGCTTCCCAGACTTTCCCACTCTGCCTGCCCCCTCCGGGACAGGCGGCGGCGGGGACCCGGTGGGGGAAATCTGACCAAAACCAGCCCCCATCCCTTCTCCCTTTACGGCAGCACTATCCCTTTAAAAGGCGGCCGGCGGGAGGACGGGCAGGCGGGAGGTGGTGGTGACGGTCGGGCCATCGCCTGCCCGCCGGGTTTTCCCCCCCTTCCTGACGGTCCGTCGTTCGCAGCCGCCCGTTAAAAAGAGGAGGCAAAATGGCCGAGCTGGGCAGCAAGGGGGTCACGGCCGGGAAAATCGCCAGCAACGTCCAGAAGAAGCTGACCCGGGCGCAGGAGAAGGTTGGGAAGAAGGGGGGCATCCCGGGGATGCGGGGTTGGGGGTGGTGCGGGTACCGGGGATGACACCGCTCCCCGAAGCAGGGATGCGTTTCGCAGTGAGTGCTGGCGGGGGGCTGGCAGCTGCCTTCCCTGCCTGCGGAACTGGGGCCGCTTTGCATCCCGAGAATGCAGAATATCCCTGTTGCGAGCGGTAAGGGTTTACTGTCCGCCTGCAGAAACATGGCATCGGATTCAGCCGGGAGCGAGGAGGGAGGACGGAGCGCCGCACGTTTGTGTTGGATCTGTAGATGCTTATTGTTTCAGCAAGGAGGAGACCTTCTCTTTAGGGTATTTAGGTTGTGCTTTATGCAGCATTTTCATGAGCAGTTCTGTGTTTTACCGTAGCACTAAATGCGTAACCTCAAAAGATGGTGAGGAAAAGGAGATGGACACTGCTGCTTATCTTCTAACAGCAAAGCATAATAGTCGCTACTTAATGTACTGACCTTGAGCTCCTGATTTTGGAATGGTGGTAAAGCCAAAGCCGTATAGCCTTTAAAGATTGTGCCGATGTCTGCTGAGAGAGGGGGGGATTTTTGAATCCCGGGGGCCCTTTCGCTGCTCTCCACCCACCCCTGTGCCAGCAAAAGGTGCCAGGAATATGCGATGGATACTTTTCATGTTCATTTCTCTGGCATGCTGCATCTGATGCCAGATGTCAGCTCTCTGTAGGGATTATCGGACATTTTACGCAGGGACATTGATCAGCTGCTTTTATCGCAGGCACGCTCGTCTTGTTTTTCAGTGGTTTGCTGTGAGATGACATTGACTGAATAAGGACTGGTGCATCTTTGAGGGCGGGAGGGAGAACAGATCTGCCCACTGCTACTCTTGTTCCCCGGGAGTTATCTTTAGCAGCTAGATTAAATCTGGAAGGTTTTGGATTAGATGCAGTGCTGGCCTGAGCCTTGTACCAGTCATTGACACTTCAAAAACGCTGCTGGGTCAGAATGGCAGTCCAAACCAGCTGGGCCTAATCTTGCACATGCTGTATCCACTAGTATTAGCTCACTTACCAAGACTAGAAGCATTATTTGAACTCGCCTGACTGCCTGGAAAACACTCCAAATGACTAGCATATCCAGTATGGAACTGCAGCAGCAAGGTCCTGGTTTCACTCTGTACACAAGAGTGATTGTGGCCACATCTGTGGTTTTTTTAACCTCACTGTGGTTCCAGAGGGGGCAGGACAGGGACTCTGTCTCCTGATGCCTACTCCACCCTGAACTCTTTGCAGATGCTAACTTCATTCTATGTTAGCCACCAGATGGCAACCATATTTGTAATTAGTATTAAGGTAGATGGTAAATGCTGAGCTCCTTGGCCTGCTGATGAAGTTATTGTACTTACTGGTGCAGCTTGGAGCCAAGTGTGGCTTGCCAAGCCCTTCACTGGCTTCTTATCTGAAGGTACACAGGTCCTTTTCCTAAGGATAATTTTCCACAAATTTCTCTCAACTGGCGATCTCGCTCACTTCCTCACTTTCCTCGTTTACGCCCTGGTGGTGATTGGGGATGTGAAAATGAGGACAACAGTAATAATCGAGTGTTTAGCTGCGTATGGCAGGTGATTTCCAGGATCTGAAAACGGTTGTTTGTCTCTTCCTTTCAAAGGAAAGCACAGCGTGTTTTCCTTTAAGGAGAAAAGGAAAAACCCATAACACTTGCTTAATAAGCTAACACAAATTCTAGGCCCTTCAGCTGTTGTTATCCTAATGCAAACGGAACAACTTTGCGCTCTGGGCTCTCAAAAAAGAAAAGATGGTATTGCTTGCTTCATAGTCTGACTTGCCCCCTCATACTGCTACAGTATCATCTGTAACAATTCTTCCTTGGTGAAATGCTGGAGTTTTATCCCTGTCTCTGAGGGACAGACTTTGACTGAAGCAAATATGTGAATGTTAATTTTCAGGTGGTGAGGAAAGATACAGCTGAATATGATGTGACGTGGAAGGCATCAGTGGTTATGACACTGTACTGGTATTACTCTTGTGGTAATTAGTTTTTAACTGTGGTACTGTGTTTAGCAGGAAGGGTAAACCAAGTGTCAGGAGATAAGGACCAGGTGTTAAATAATAAACAAGATAAGCAGAAGTGTGCAGAGGTATATCTGGGTACACAACTTAAAAATGTATTAATTTTTTGTGAAGGGATGCTGACTGGGTTGAACCTTTCCTTTTTGAGGCTTAAACAAGCTGACAGTGTTCCTTTTATGTATCTTATTTTTATTTGAACCTAGGATAAAAATTCTTCCCTTTCAAATGATATCTCCCTCTCAACTTGAGCCCTGAGGCTTTGACCTCAGCAGTTTCCTTCATGGTGAATTTAAGCCTTGTGTTAAGCAAAGAATGATGTCTTTTTGTTCAATGCAGAATTCACACTGAAACACTGTACACATCCTTTTTTCCCTTCTGAGATGGCTATTACGTAAACTATGTAAGATATTCCTTCAGAAGTGCTGTTTGTTTTGAGCCTTTCAGCAAAACTATTGGCTATTTTTGGAAGACACTTTAGCAATACCACAGGAAATAATGGGGCAGGATGGTTGACTGTGCTGTTTGCAAATGGTCTGGGCACCCATTTAATTTTTGTCTCTACTCAGGGATAGCCTCAAGTATAATACTGGGCAATAATTTGTCCATTGTCCGGTGAAATGTATCAAATAAGTTGATGCCACTGTCCCCAGAGGAACCCACCTGCAGAAAGGACTCATGTCACCTCTCTAACTCCTATATCACCTTTAGCAACTAATTAGGATAAATTAGGATATTTAGACTGGAAGTCATGTTCTATTCTATTGTCTGAAGGATTTTCTGAGATGTTGAGCTCTGGACCTTTCATAATTCTCAACTTCTTAAAAGAAAGTAAAATTTTAATGCCTCCACTGTCACGCTGTCTTAGAGGGAGCCTCGTGTTTGCAAGCTCTTTTAAACTTTGCTAGTGAGGCTTATTCTTTATGTCTGTGATCCATCATCGTGGTTAAACTGTTTCTTTAATTAATAAACGAAATTTCTTTCATTTGTGTTTCTGCTTTATGACCAATTTTTATCTTACACTTTTCAAATTTTTAAAAATCTTCCTGATTTCCACAATTCTCATTTTCCTCTATGAGTGTCCTGTTTCTGGATGTGTCATTCTGCACATGCACATTTCTGCTTTGGACAAATTCAAACAGCATTTTGGTGACTTCACACAGTCCTGGTGTGAAGAACTCCTCTATGGGGTTCCAGGAGGACCTCAGAGAGCAAATGAACTGGGGTTTAGTAACTTGGCTGATGGTCAGGGTCCTCCTCACAGGATCCAGCCCTTTCCTTCAGCACGTAAGGCAGAGGTTCAGACTGGAAAGATGGTGTTGGCTGTATGTAAAGTTGACATTGGAAAGAAAGTTTTCAGGGGTTTTTTTGTTTGTTTTTTTTGGTGGGGTTTTGATTGTTTGTTTGTTTTTTCTTGTTTTGTTTTGTTTTTTTGCCTTGGGAGGTTTTTTGTGTGGAAAGGAGTAGAAAGGGATGAACTTATTTTTATTTAGACTGAGCATGAGAAGTTCCTAGCTGATAGTAGTGGTGGTCTCTCACATTTTGTTATATAGCTGGGCAAAATGAGGAGTCCGTGTTCTGTGGCATGAATAGATTGTCATAATTTGTTGTGGTTTTACTCTGATGCACCAAAAAACCAAGGTACCCCTTTTTTCTCTCCATCCCTAACCAAAGGAGAAGGCTTTGTTTTCCAGGACGTGGCAAAGTTTAGTTTGGACATCCAAACTCCCTTGTGTTAGGGTGTCACATTTAGGTTGTAGGCTCTGCCACTGAATTGCTGTGTTGCCATGAGAGGTCACTTCTGCTTTCTGTTTTTGGTTTACTTTCATCCCACGGATATTTACCCACATCTGTGTTTCAAGCTTTCCTGGTTAAACCATCTGCCTGAGAAAAGTTCTTCTCTCCTCTGGCTGCACAGTCCAAGGAGGCTGGGCTCTGTAGTCCTGGTCTCATGGATTGTGGTTTGGGTGGAACGGGGTTTGCAGACGGCTTGGTTTGCGTTTTGAGTTTGCCCTGATAAGACTTTTTCTCTCCTTCTAAAACAAGTTCCAATAGGTGGAGCATGGCAGGAGAGAATACCTAGAATGAAATTTCAGCCCTGTGGAAGCAGGTGGGAGTCTATACCAATAAGGACCCAAGAACCTTAAACCAAATTTAAATACAGCTGTCTTCAGGCTATCAGAGGCTGCCTGATCTGTAGAAACTGCAGATGGGGAAAGAGGATTTTATATAAAAGTGGTAGATGCAGAAAGCTCTATTATTGAGAAGTATCACATCTACCTTCTTGGGAGAAGAGAACTTCCTTACTGGTTTTCCTTCAGGATCCTTCCATCTATTCAAAGCTTCTATGCTTTTTGCTTGTCTTTGCCACCAAACCATTCTACCCTGTGCAATCAGCCTTGCTGTGGCAGTGAAGTACAAATAGCCTGAAGAGCTACAAGAATTGTTCTCTTACTGATCTGGCATGAAACTTTTTGTATTTTTCCTGAGGTACTCCCCAGATGACAAGAAAAGGGATTTTTACTTTTTTTCTGTTAGCTTGCTTTCTCAAGAATGCAGGGCTTAGGTGGTGGGTGGAGTCTTAAAGGTACTTGGTGTCTAAGTAATCGTTGCTGGAAAATGAACACTGGATAGAGGAGAGAGATCTGAACTAATGCCCCTAATGTACAGATGATTCCAGTATGAGCTCAGACTGTATTACTGGTATCAGATAATCTGCATGGGGCAGGGAGGAGGTGAAATAGGAAACCAGGCTCCACATGTCTCCTTGCCCATGGAATGGTTTGATTGGCAGGGTGCTTACAGTGCTCCCCTGTCTGGCTGTTGTTAACAAATTTCTTTTAAGAAGAATAATCTCATGGGTGGATGAATTTTCTGTTTGGAAAAGGCTCAGCCCTATTCCTCATCACTTTATGTTCCGTGTAAGTTCTTGTCTTGCGGCCTTCAATGCAGTTCCTGTGAGATCAGGTTTGTAAAATGGGATCTGGAAGATCTCTTTTCAGTGAGGCTCTAGGCTGTATACAGTTAACGTTGCAGAGCTCATCTCTCAGGAGGTGACATCAAATTTGTCTGGCCTCTCCATCCTGCATGTTGACTGTTAGGCAAGGTTTGTGTTTCCAGGCAGAAACATTTCCTTTTCCTTTTTTTTTTTCTTTCCTAACATCAGGGTTGCTCTTGGCATGTGACTTGCAAATGACATAGCTGGCCGAGCCATTGAGGAAAGCTGAGCACAGCCAGAGATGTTCAGCATGTAGCTGGACTGAGGTCTTTGGGAATAATGCAAGTTTTACTTTATTTGTGGTTCTTTGGACAGAGAGACAAGTCCCTGTTGCTTGGCATCAAGCGTGTACTAAAGCTCTGGTTCTAGAAACTTCTGGAGCGACAAGAAGGTGTCTTAGGTTAACAGATATTAAAGTGGCTATTTTTTCCACTGTTGTGATGGTGACCAGACACCTGAGCTGCCCACTCTGTGAGTTCTGCAACTTTGCCAGGATCATCTTACAGTCCTGGCTGTCTACCTGTACCTAGAGGGATCAGTCTGTCTTCCCAGAAGTTCTGTACTGGCAACTTAACATGATGCTGAAGCTGGACTCAATCTGCCCAAGCAGAACAGACAGATCTGTGATCTTGAACTGGCCACAGCTCAGGTCCCTAAGAGGGCTGGCCAACTCAGAGTGTGCAGACCAGCTGCTTCTCATGTGGGATAAGACTATGTTAATGTTGACCAGGAGACTGTGGATTCTCTACCCCGGAGCAATGAGATGGGAACAAATATTAAAATATGAATAAAGCATACTTGGTGCACTCTGTGAGGTAGAATAGTGCACCAAGGTCTGTTCTGACATCAAGCTGTGTTTTAGCCTTCTCTTGAGGGCCTGTATATTTGATTTTCTCCAACACCTGCAATATTAAATGCACAAGTGCCAGCAAACCTGTACTGTTTTGGCATTTATACTACTGAGCTAAAAGGGGCATCTCTCACAGGAAAGGGTTGAGAGAGAGAGTAAAGTAATTTCTATTGTCTTACTAGTTAAAATCAGTTTTAAATGTGGTATTAGTTGACTCTTTAATACTGCCAGAACAGGAGTGAGGAAATTCTGCAGATATGCCTGAACTGTTGGCAGAGGTGCAAGGGATGAGTAAGTCTTGTCAGGTGTCTGTTCAGTAGGGGCATCCTAATGACTGATGGACCTCAGACAGTTCAGGTTTCCCTTGGAACATGTTCTGGCTTTGCTAACCTCTGAAGCTGTTTGATCTTCACAGAGCTGGCAAGTACTGCAGGGTGGGTTCTGCCCCACATTCCCAGAGAAAAATTGAAAATGTATTTATTATCAGCAAATCGGATTGATGAGTATTTTTTGTTTTGGCTTACATTTTCATTATGCCAACTTGCTTGCATAGTTTTTTTCTTAGCTGCTACTCAGAAAATACCTCGCTTTAGATTTGTAGTTCTGTGGTCTGAAGGAACAGCCCTGGCACTTGGGGATGGAAACTCTTCAACCTGCTTAAATTTTACCGTTGTTTTATTAATTTTTTCCCTTTTTCTCTCCTTTTTTTATTGAGTTTCTCCTTCATTATGTTGTGAGCTTGCATTCAGGAAGGGTTTGTCAGAGCCGGGAGTTATAATTTGTGGAAAACTTGGAACGCAGAGATTCTGGCATTCACAGACCAAAACAGAGGTCTCACAGAATCACTGTGAAGCAGCTTATGAAATGAGGAATAGATACTGTGTTTGCTCAGACCTCTGCAAGCACACATGTATAACACAGATTTTTCTACTACTTAGGCTGTGCTGGAGTAAACTTCACTCAGACCTGTGGCTGGCAGGTTAAAGTTTTTGCAAGTTGGTGTTTACAGAGAAGTGTGGTTAGGAGGGTCATGAGAGACACGAATGCCAGACAGTGTCGCCTTTCTTTTTGTCCCTTTCTTTACAAGAAAGGAGAAGTCTGGGTGGCAGTGTGTTCTTAATATAGGCTGCCAGGCAGGATGGAGAGTGCAAACTTTACCAATAAGGAGGAAAGCAGTGCTTAATAACAACTAATCCCTCTGAGAAAACCATGGGCTGCATTTAATCTCTTGATGATACGTAGAAATTGAATTCTGAAGTACTGGCCTCTCTCCAAGGAATTGACATGCAGATTCAGAAGGCTGGTAACCTGTTCTGAAATGATTTAGTTTTTTGGTAACTCTTCACTGATCACCTTTGGTTTGCTTATTTTAAGTATGTTTAGAACTTTTTCTTAAACTTGCTTTAAGAGCCACACTGGTTTCTCAGTTGTCTTCAAAGTTAGCTCTTTAGGAGAGAGATTAGAGGTTGATACAGCTGAAGTACAAACATTTTTCACTGAGCAATTGCTAATACTCTGCTTTGAAACTGTATTAGAGGGAGCTGAAGGCTTGTTTGCCATCAGGGATGGAAAGGGAACTTCAATGGTACAGAAACTACACTGTTTGAAAACACAGCTAGAAGTGTTTACACTTTTTTTTTTTTTCCTTTGTACTACTTGTCTTGATTGCACATTTTATCAGGCCAGAAACAATAATCTGTGACTTAACCAACTCAGAGCTGAGTTTGATGGTATTTGTGGAGTGAAATAGCAATTCTATCCTATTGGATTTATTTGAAATGGTGCCAGTGACAGATGTAAACATACCGAATAAGGTATAAAGACTGACATTTGAAGAAAATGTAGATCTTTGCATCTTCTTCACTTAACAGATATGCCAGTCCTGTAACTCTCTAGTACCCCTGCAGGTAAAGTTAACAATTCGTAAATGTTATAACTTTTAAAGTCTTTTGATCCTACCAGCTCCGTGAGTCTGAGTGTGGAAGGACCAGCCTTATTTCCATTCCTATTTCTTCAGTACTTATGGGGGGAAAATGGGCAATACCTTGAGGGAAAAAAACCAGTATATTTAAAAAAAATCAGGGAATTCCTTTCTTGAAATTTGAATGTTCAGCTCATTAATTTTGAATTTTCAGGCAGTCAAATGTTTTCTTGGAGAGATACTTCCTTTACCTTCTGTGGGTGCAACATGACCCCTCTGGTCCAAATGTTGATTCTGATACAAGTGGCCCAAAATGGGTTTGACTTTTGGGACAACATATTTCAAAGGTTGCTTGAAAACATGTTTTTGGAAAAATCCTGTTGAGCAGGATGGCAGCTTAGATAAGAGGAAGAGTGCTCAGGAAGAGTTTAAAATCATTCAGGTGGAGAAATACCCTTGGATTCTGCACTGAAACACTCCTTAAGGTACAGTTTCCTCAGTAGAGGAGTGAAATGACTGTTCTTCTGTGTGTTGAACCAACCTCCACAATAGGAGGATACCAGGGATTTTTCTCTTTTCTGTTTAGATTGAACAGCCATTGCAAAAGGCCAAGTTTAGCTGTGTGTGTTAACAAACTCAAGCCATTAGGAGGATGTATCCACTCTTGATCATGTTTCCCTCATCATGTTTACAGACAGTATGATTATTTGCTAGTATCTGCAGTGTGATTGCATTGTGTATTAACAAAAAAGGCCATTCCCTATCCTAAAACAATTCTAATGTAAATACTGGATAGTCTTAGTTACTTAAGGTAATTCTGGTTTGTTTCAGTAAAACTCTGTATTCCAGAAGACTTAAAAGGGGGTTCAGATATTTTTGCAGAAGTTTGAAAAGGATTGCTTTGTAGGCAAGGGTGCGGGGCTATTTTTGAACAATAATATTTTTATGAAAATAAGCTGAAGAAATTGGAAAAATAGATAGTCTTTCTTTGGAGAGGAAGAGCAGCTGTATGTACAGGGCTGGGAGGGGAGGGTTTGGAGACTGACTGTGGTGGGAGTCAGAGATGTTTGGGGTGATGTGACCAGTTGATCATAGAGCTCTGGGGTGATATGCTGTACCCAGTTGCTCATGGTCTGGGACTTTTCTGTGAATGGGTATTGGAGTCAGTTGCCAGAATTAGAATTTTTTGCCAAGCTGCAGGCTTTTGCTCTCCTTATTCCCTGACCCTTATGGTCACCAAGGGTGACCATAAATAATTCAGGGAGGAAATGTGTGTTATCAGGGCTGGATGCCCTTTTGATGAGGCAGTGGGTATAGTAGGTTAAAAGAGCTGTGCCATGCTGAATGAAGGTGATTCACTTGGTGCTGGCATGTTCTTAACTGGAATGTCTTCTCAGCTGGCAGTCCCAAGTCTCCATTTAAGGCCTTAATTTTTGAGGATGCTCTTTGGGGAGCACTTTGTGGTGATTTTCCTCTCCAAAAACAGTGTGGCCCAGATTCTTAGCAAGTGCTTTGGCAAAGAAGCTGATGGACTTAACACTCATTCACAGCAGGAGAACTTAGTG
The DNA here is from genome assembly GCA_035041135.1 of Platyrinchus mystaceus. Taxonomy (NCBI): domain Eukaryota; kingdom Metazoa; phylum Chordata; class Aves; order Passeriformes; family Tyrannidae; genus Platyrinchus; species Platyrinchus mystaceus. The sequence goes on along the minus strand of JAWWLV010000183.1, from coordinate 14,525,968 downwards.
TATCAAGCCCGGTTCTCCAATTTGCTGTTATCCATCCTCCAGCTTTGCTGAAGTAAAAGCAATACTCTTGGGTGGAAAGGAAGAAGACCTGTTCAAAAGCCCCTTGGGAAGAACCAAGAGCTGTGTTAATCCATATGCTCCCACTTTGATGGGACAAACCATACTCTCTAACCCAACCTGTGGGCTGTGGAGTACACTGTTCTTATATCTCTCCCCCATGTCTTATCCCTTGCAGCTATTGCCCTCCAGCTCAGGGATTCTCAACATCTGATCCAACTGTCTTCCCTTCACCCCATTGTGCACATTACATGTTCCATATCTGTCCTGCATTTGAGAAACTCCCATACTTGTTCAGCAAGTTGCTTGTGAATCCATACAGGAGTTTTTCTAGCCTCTTAAGGCTCTACATCCAGCCTGTCCCTTGTGGAGTCCCTCTTCTAGCATTGTTTTGCCTTATAAGAGCTCTTCTGCCCCTCTCCCTCCTAGCACACACCTGCTCCTTTATCTCTTTCTCCAGCTCACACATGGCCTCAAATGCCTTTTATGTTTTTTCCTGGTTTAGTTGTTTCATTTTGCATTAGGGCCTGTGTAAAAATAAAAATACTTCTTACAAAAGTATCAGCGTTTAAAATGAGTGTTGCAGAGGAGGAGGCAGAGGAATTGAGAAAGGGGATCTGTGCAAACAGCACTATTTATACTATCTATTCCTCTTGCTAGTGTTACTGTTGGCTATAGATAGGGTTTAATTAAGCTGTGTTAAATGCCTACCCAAGTAATAGACATTGATGTTGCTGAAGTCCTGTTGCCTGAAATGTCAAACTGATGCCAAATGAATTAAGTGATGCCATTTGACCTTATTAACTACAGAGCTATGATGTAGCTACTATGTAGCTCCACAGTTGTGCCCACATTTTTTGGTCTCTATTTGGTGTCTTAAAGCTGGGCAGACAGAAGGTAGGGTGGAAACTTACCTGCTTTTTTGGAGACTGACATTTCCTCCTTTATTTACAGGATATCCGTAGATACATATTCTCTCCAGTTCCTGGTTGGCTGAATAGTGGGAACTTGAGAATTCAGTGGTTTTAGCTGCCTGCTTTGAATAAGAGCAAACTAAGTAGAAAAAAATTGCACATAAAGTTATGAATTAGGCATACAACTGCATATGCCTTGGTTGCACCAGCACACCTAACAGCTGTCAGTTCAGTGGTCTGTCTCTTGGGCATTTATGTGGTAGAGTGGTAGATGTGCAGCCTGTGAACCCCAGACTCGACAAACCAAGGCTGAATGGTCAGGATGACCCTAATAGTGCTTGTGTCTTCTGGTGAAGCTGAGAGTTTTCAGCACCTCTGGAACTGGGCCATCTGCTTAAGGTGTCAAGGTTGAAGCATTAGAAGTCTGAAGCCAGCTTAAGCTCTTAAGATTCTTAATCTCCCCCACTTCTCAAGGTAGGTGCCTGTTTCTGGCGTTGGGTTTGTTCTGGTGGAGGAAGTCACCACTTCTGAATGGTTATCTTGCTGCCCTGTCTTCTGCTCTGCACACTTGGTGCTGAAACACTTTGTGTGAGTCTCCATCCATTTGTCTGTAGATAAAATCTTGTCTTTGTCAGACTGAAGTTTGAACTGACCCAGTTACTCTTGCTGGGCCAGCAGTTTCACATCACTCTTAAACTACATCACCACGGAGATGTCATCTCCAGCTGTACCTTTTCTCCTCCTCTCCTTATGCTGCTGCCTCATTACCATCCCTCTGGTTGTGCTGATTTTATTTCAGGTCTGTCTTTGCATGGGTACATTTGGTAGTAGGTTCTGGGTGGGGAACTGGAGGTGCAGCAAAAGGTACAGAGACAGGGGAAGGACTAGCAATCTAGGTTGGTCAAGAGAGGGATCTGTCCTGAGGTAAGGGTGAAGTGGAAATAAGCCCAAAGTATGGCTGAATCGACAACCACAGTGCAGTGGGGTGACGCCTGAGCTGAGGCATTGGCCTCTGTCCCAACTCAGCTTGCTAAGTCTACACCTTGCATCTGACTTCTTAATTTTATATTCTCTTTCTTTTATACTCTGACTCTCTGAAACATCTAACTGAAGGATATAAAACAGAAGAGGAAAGAATTGAAAGTGAAGTGTAAATTGCATTTACCAGGATTTGCTTGGATGGTGAAAAAGCAAGACATTTTCATGTTCTTCAAGATAAAAGGGGGGATGAGGAGTAAAGGGTAGAAGTGGGAGATATTGTGCTTTCTTTTTAACTGTGAAAATCTGTCAAGCAAAGGAAAAGATAAATAAATAAACCCTGTTATTTTTTTCCTAATAAACTTTTATATAGCAAGGCAAGCTCATGTATTTTTAGAAGGGGGGAAAAAAGTCCACTTAATAACACAGTGGGTTAGACCTGAAGGAAGATGATGTATCAGTCAAATGTTTGGGGGTGGGTGAGGTGGTGGTAACATAGATATATTTATGGAAGATAAAAGCAGGAAATAATTCTTGTTTCAGTTTCTTGCATAATGTTGGTTATAGTGGAGAATCAACCCTTGAATTAAGGCTAGCTTACAAGCTTAGTGCATGGGCTGTACCTACAGGGCTGGCATAATGCAAAATGACCTAAAGAAATCAGACAGAGAGGGGGAGATAGGAGTAACATAACAAGATAAATCAACTAATATAGCAGGAGTCTTTAAAAAGAACCTGGTTTTAAAGTGGTTGGATGGCCTAGGGTTAGGCAGACACTGAGCTGCATTACAAGTGTGTGAGCATAGCACAATGTGACTGTAGAGACCAAGCGTCGTGTCAGTGAGAAGGGGAATTACTTTTCTCTGCTGTCTGTCACAGCACCACTCCTGCTGTATCATCACTTAATTTAGACTTGAGTGATGATAGAAGCTAAACTGCAAAAACTGTGGGTGGAGAGGGAGGAAGAAACAACCTAAAATGTTCAAAATAGTCAAGAGACTAAAATCTTCATTTAAAAAATCCTGGAATGGTAGGATTTAGGTCAGTGCTGGGTGCATACCAGGGGCCCCAGCCACTCCAACATCTCGAGGCAAGTGCCTTCTGTGGGAGAGTAGATGTTTGGTTTGAGCCTGTGGTTATGTAGGTGAGAGAACCTTTTTTCTTAACTGATTGGCCATGTGCAAAAGTGGTGAGAGATAATGCTTGCAAAACATCCGGAGAACTGGGGATTTATTTGTGTCTTTTTGTAAACATGCCTTAAGGAAAATAGCTCTTGCATCCTGGAGATGTACTCTGTGTTTTCCTAAACCGCCAGTGTGGCTGTCTTCTTGTGAAAAGCATTGCTATCCTTTTAAAGGCTGATATTAGAAATATAGAAGGTGCATTAATTTTCTCTTGCAATACAGATTTTTAAGCTAGATCTTTGCTCCTACTCAGATTTCAGTTTATACCAATCAACTGATATTCACCTATTTCCATGTTTGGCTTTTTGTTGCAGTGCTGTTGGGCTAGTCTCCTGCTTGTACTGGCCTTTTTGTTGTTGTGAGAGCAATTTCAAAGAGGTCTGTGCTACATGTCAATAATTTCTGAAAGTCACTTGAGGGATTTTTATCTAAGAAGCCACATCCTTAATGTTAATGTCCTGTCTCAAGGGTAAAGCTCTGCCATCACCTCAATTTCGTTTTGGTTTTAATCTAAGTGGCAGCAAAACTCAGTTGTTACCATAAAATGAAAAAAACTTAGTCTCTACCCTTGACTGCCAGACTCCTGACTGAATTCCCTAAATCTCAGAGCATCTTGGGCTGGCAGGGATGGGTGACAAACCTGCCCCTGCTTCCAGCCCATTCATGCGTGTGGTGAGCTGACTGTGATTTACTGTGTAAAGAGGAGTAAGGGCTGAGGCTACAGCTGCACAGATTAATGAAATCTAACTGGCTGTTCTCATGGGACAAAAAAGAAAGCAAAATAGTGTTACAGCTCCTTGCCACCTTAATTTTAAGGTATTTTATAGGTGCAAACAGCAGCTTTCCTTTTCTGCTGATTCATGGACGAGTTTGGCTTCTCCCGCAATGGGTGCCAAAGCCTCCTTTTCACTTCCTGCTCCAAGGTCAGTGCTACCAGGGAGTTGGAAAAGCAGTCTGTTGTGATGGTGAAGAGTCCGAGTGGCTTTTTCTTCAGTATCCCGGTGTATTGACTTGACAACTGCAGTACAGTATGAATGCCAATGACCTGGACAAGTTACCGGGAAAGGAAGGGAAAATAATGCTGCTAGCTCTTGAGGTGATTTTCTTCCACACAAGGAGAAATGATTCATCTGAAGTCACTCTTAACTTAGGTGAGAAGATGTCCAGGGTGGTTGGGGAATGGGAGGGAACACTTTGATTTAGGACTGCAGTAAGTTGCTGTCTAGCCAGGTATCTCTGGTATGCCAGGAAACTGAGCAAAAGTGCCTTTTCTGCAGTGCTCATGTCCTGTTCTGGGGAGCCCTCTCCACGATTGGATTATTTGAAGGCTCTGGAGCATAATGTTCCAATTACATTACCTGCAGGGTCACTGTGCCCTCTAATGCAACCTGCAGCCAGAGAGTGGATTTGCCCTGTCATAGTTATGTGCTTAAAGAGCATTACTCTGATTATCCAGGAGGGTGGATTAAAGGGAGTTGATGGGTACTTGGAAGAAGGGAGAGGTGCTCTGGAGGTGAATTTGAGCTGGCAGACTTGTTATGGAGAGCAGTGCAGTCTGCTTGTGAAAAAGTCAACCTAAGAAACAATTCTGGGGAACTGTCCTTCCTTGAAGAGCTTGAGAAGGCAGATGGTGAGATGCTTGTGTGGGAAGTTGGGTTATTAAAACTGTCACTAATGAGTTGTGGTGATGCTTGAGGTACTCAGAAAAGTATTCTGGAATAAAATATGGAAAAAATAAAGGATTGTTCTATCCCTCTAGATCTTGACATCTAAATTAGAATTGCTCTAAAACCTCTGTGTTTTCTAGCTCCAGCCCTCTCCTGTGGTGTAAGGGGAACAGAATCCTACACACTGGGACACTAGGATCTCAAATGGGAGGCAGCTGGATGTTGCACAGCAGCTGGATCTCTGACATCCATGAGTGGGCAGGGTTGGTGAGGAGCTGCCCCTCTTGGTGGCAGACAGTGGCAGAAGGGAGTGAAGGAGTGCCCTGGCCATCAGAAAGCATTTGATATTCAGTGACTGAGAGCAGCAGTGTGCTGCGAGTTGCACAGGCTGCTTGAGGAAGGGAATGGAAATGGTCTCCTGGTCACAAGAGAAGATCTGATCGTGTAAAAGGAACAAATATGTTTTAGGGAGCTGAACAGAAACAGGATCCAACTGCACCTGGGGCTAATGAAGAACGGGAAGGAATGAGGGCTGGAGTGGGGCTTCCGGAAGAGGAAATGAAACTTTCTGTAGGGGAAGTGACACTAGTGCCAGCTCTCCTCAAAAAAAGTGCTACTTTAGAAGGACAGGAAAGAAAGAGATTGCCAAAGTAATCCCTAGAGTGTGATGGTCTGCCTTGTCTTTCTGGAGCAGGTGTTTGTGGGGACTGAGTCCTGCCCTTGAACAGGCTCTTAAGGCTACTGCTGGCCTTGGCAGGGGCTGCATGTGCAGCGCTCAGTATCTGTCCTCACAGCCCGGCAGACACAGATACTGTGTGTCCCAGGTCAACGAAGTAACAGTAACACAAATTGGTTTCCTGGGTGAGTTAAAGTTTCAAAGTCGTGAATGGGGCTGTGAATGAAAACCAGGAGGGGACAGTGGAGTGGCAGTGATTCCTTGGAAATAAAGCCCCTCTTGAGAGCCTGCAGTACCTGCCTGCCAACCTCCGGTGATGGGCAGCAGGAGGCAGAGGGACAGCTGACAGCTCTGCTGAGGGAGGAACCCTGCAGCACATTCTTCAAGCCCAGGGATGGCATGGGTCCGAAGCCAGTCATGCTGTAGATATGGAAGGGTATCAAAAGCATTGATGGATATTTTTAGCCAGAATGAGTAGGGGCAGGGGTTGAAGGGGCCAGAAAAAAATTAGGTATTTTTGCATCTCAAGTCTCCTGAAGCTGAGGAACCAGGTGTCATCTTTAAGGGTTGACTAATTCCTTGTTTCATGGAGTGGAGAGCAGAAAGTAAAGCATTTTTTTTCCTTGGTTTTGGAGGTGAGTTTGTCATGTTTGTAATTTGCCTTCAGAGCTTTCTTCTCTGTTCCTCCTTGAGCTGTTAGTGGATCTGTGGCACTAAGAAAGACTTTGTAATGTAAACATCAGCTCCCTTGCACATGGAAAGTCAAAACTCTTGGCTGATGTACTTTTTTTTTAAAAAAAAGAGGTTGGAGCTGGGTAGAAAGCTGGTTCAAGCAGTGTGCATTGTTCAGTTGCTCTGTTAGTGTAGGGTTGCTTATCAGAGCTGGGCACTGGCTATTTATCCAAGTCCTTCCTGTTTCTTTCCTGACCTGCCCTCCCCTATCCCCAACATCTTTTCTGTGGTGAATTTACTGGGAAAGATGCAGAAAGGGGAAAGCTGGGGTTGGAAAGATGTGCAGACTCTTGTGCCATGCTTAAGCACTTACCTATAAGGAGTCTCTGGATGATGAAGATTAAAAAAATGCAAAACAGGGTGTGTCAAGAGAACAAATTCTTCCTTCATTTCTTCCCCCTGCTGCCACCTTCCTTAGTTTTCTGACTATGGTAACCTTTTGGTGATATTTGTATTCATAGAATATTGTCCCCAGTAATAATGGTAGCTCTTCTACTCTAACCCATGTGCATGTACCAACCTGGATAGATTATTAATGTGCTACCCTGAAGCTGTGGCCAGGATAAGCAGAAATGTTAACAGATGGTTGGAAACTTGATGAAAATGTATGAAAACAGAATCTATTTTCATGGTGACAGCCTGAGAGATGAAAATTCATGTATAGTTTTTTCTTCTGCCTTTGCTGTCTGGCTCTACAGCTTCTTTACTACAATCCAATGATCTGCTTTCTGTTTGTTGCTGTCATTCTTTCTGGTGTTCCCTCTAGCTGTCAGTCATGCTTGGATTGATTTTTTTTTTTTCTAGTTTTGTAAAGGAAGAAAAAGATATAAGTTGGGATATCCTCTGCTAAAGTCAGCTGTGACTGCACTGGGAGAGTCTTGCAAAGGGGAGAATAGGAGGAGATGATCATGTGGGGTCAGTCAGTCAGTTCTCCTGTCCTTGTGCTTTGTCCTTGAGGCATGCTGCACTGATACAACTCATTTCTTTGGGCTTCAGAACTAGTTCTAGCCACTAACATGTGGACAGCGGGTAAAAAAAGAGGGTTAGAGTAACTGTTGTTTATTTACCTGTGTTAGTATATCTTGGGACTAATATCTATGCATCCTGGATGCATAGATAGTCCTGTCTTGATCAAGCAGTAAATCTCATTTTGACCATCTGTGAATGTTCTTTTGAACCCTTTAGACTGGCTTTCACTTTTTTTTGTTGGTGTCCTTGCTTTTTAGAAGGAAAAAACCCTGTATGGCTGAGATTCAGCCTATGCAAAGCTGACTCAAGGTTGCAAAAGTTTTTCATTCTGCCTTCACCATTACCCAGTGCTTGAAACCTGGAAGGCTGAGAGCCAGGAACATAATATCTTTGTCTCCTTTAGCTACTGCTACCAACTGGGCTTGCCTACCTGTCAGAAATCTTATCTTGCATATGTATGCTACTAACACAATGGTCCCAACAATGGTAAGGAGCAATGTTCAGGAGTTGTGAAATCATGCACTTGATTTTTTTTATCATGCCTCCTCTGTGTGAGAATACTTGCCCCACTGTGACAGAAAGGAAAGGTAATGATATGGAAGGGCATCATGATTTGTACAAAACTAAACAGTGCATCTGTGAGAGGCAGTTTTTCAGTGCAGCTTTTCCTGGTTTTGAAAGGAACTGTGACAGTTTCTCCATTCCTTCTGTAATAAAGGTTAATGTTTAGTATTGACCTACATATAATTTAAGGTTGTTTTGTACCACTGTTGCAGACTCCTTGGACAGCCATGGGCAAGTTGTTCTCTAGAGGTCTCACTCTGACATCTTCAAATAATGAGGAGGAAGTGGTTCTGTGTTGGGGTGAAAAAAATCTTTGAGTACATGCATATGTGCGCCAAGCCTTCTCACACAGCCTGCTCTCCTCCTGACAGTGCTGTTGGACTGTGGGTAAGACTGCCCTGCTCTCTGTAGCAGAAATGTATGAGGCTTGTGTTGTCTGTGGTGGTGAAGATTGGCAGAATCAGAGACTGCCTGCTTTCAGCAAGCATCTTTGGTTTGCTTATGTTCCTTCTCTGAAGTCAGAGATGAGAAAGGAAGTGTTTTGTGCTTGCAGTGCGTGGGGCAGTACCTGTGCTGTTGAGTGATGCATTTGTTTTTTGATACTGAGGAAGGTTCTGTGTTTGTTTCAGAGGAAGATGTCCAAAATTTCATGCTCCCCCGCAGGTGCATGTGGAAAAATAGCTGCAGCTGGATACTGTTCCTTCACAAGAAAGTGGTTATCTACTGGTGATGGGCTCTGATTCTGCATATATTTCTGTCCTATCAACTGCAAAGCTCCTAATGTCTAGATAGGATCAGCTGTGCATCCTTAAAGTTCCTACTTCAAATCACATCTTGCTTTCGATCCCACATGGTAATCCCCAGCCATCACTGTACTCGGCAGAAAGCCAAGTGCTTAAGGCCTGGATACCCTCCTCAGCTACCAAGAAGGGCTTTCCCCAGTGAGATCCACGGGAAGCCCTAGAAGCCTGGTCATGTGGATATGCTTGCAACTCCTTTTTGTTGTCAGAAAAGGACAACTGTGTTGCTTTGACTGTGTTTTGCTGCTCTTGGAAAGCCTGAAGCTATCACATCAGACAACTCACTTTTCAGATTTTTGTCCTCTAATTATAGACCAGCTGAAACACAGGCAACACTTCCTCTTCCAAGCTAAGACTTCTTTCTCTGGATTTGTGCTATTCCAGAGTAATATCTATTTAGTTGTTGTTCTCTTCCCATCATCTTTAACCTTTGCCTGTGGCAGCTGTGCAGCCAGAATCCAGATGAAGCTGCCTCTTTGATCCTGGACTGCATTTAATAATAGGGCTGTGGTTGTTACCAAGGAAATAACATATCAAGGTGTGTTGGCTCTTTTCTCATACAAGAGTTTAATTAATGATTTGTGCAATATACAGTAGTATATATGCTCTGAAATGGTTATATGAAATTAAGGATCCTGAATACTCAGGGGTGTGTTTTCTGCTCAATAATACCTGTTACTCTTGGTACTTAGTATATCTAAATGAACAGCTTGTAGTAGATATGACAGCAAGTTCATGTTATCTGTGAAACCTTGATTTCTGAGTTTTGCCTTCCCAGTTTTCTTGTTTCTTGTGAGCATTTGATGAGTTCTGGTACGCAATCCAACCAGTTTTGGCTGCCTCAGAGTTGAATGTTGTTTCTGTGGTACAGCTAGATGGAAGCTGGACACACAGAAGTGCTTTGGAGTTTTGCCATTACAGATTTATTTCCTTAATATTGGGTCATACCCTATGTGGCATACAACAGGAAATTCACACTCTTTTTTTTTTTACCACATGAATCTTGGTGAGAACTTGAAGCATTATAGAAAGTGTGTAAAAACTGAGGCTTGGAAATGATTCTTGGTGAGCAAAGCCAAAGTTTTGGGTAAATATAAACTAGTTCCTAAAACACTTTGAATTTGAACAGGTTTGTCTGAAAATTTGGCTGACTTATCTTCATCTTCCTTGTATAATTAAGAGTTAAAAAAAATTTGAAATGCCGAGATCAAATTCACTAGCTTATCTTGAGAAAGAAAAAGGCTTGGCAGCGATTGTCCTTCTTTAGGAATGGGTGGGAAATGTTTAGTTCTGTTGAAATACAAGTTTGGCAAGACAGGTTGATTAAGTTGTCTACAGAAGACGGGTTCCAGGTCTCCTATCCAGTGCCTGAAGGTTCTTAGGATGGTACACTTCTTAAGAGCCAGGTCCCTTTGGTCAGTGCAAGTCAGAGGTGCACAGAAGGTTGGAACAGCCCAGCCTATTCTTTCCTGCCCCATCCTGTTTCCTAGCGCTGCTGGAATCGATCCCTGTTGATTCTGGCACAGCCTGTGCAGAAGGCCACCAGGGGACAAAGGCTCCTTTTGTTGGGAGCTGCAGCCCTGAGCATGGACGTGCTTCTCGGCACTTCACTCTTCCTGGGGCATCACGCAGGGATTTCAGTGCCTCCTGGGATGCACGGGTGTCGGCTTGGAGTCGCCACACTGGCCAGAGGGTGTTTCCTATATTCTGGGAGGGGGAGAAGGGAAAAGATGTGAGTGAAGTGGTGGTTGAGGTTTGCACAAGAGGAAGCTAAATATAGGGTGAATGTGACCCTTTATGGCCAGGTGCAGATAACAGTGAATCAACAAGGACAAACAGACTTTGTTCCCTGTTCTTTTCTGTGTTCACTCTTAAAGATACTTTATGCAGCTAATCTCAGTTGCGTGTTTGTTTGTTTTGGGTTTTTGTTTTGTTTCCCTAAAACCTGTCTTTGTTCAGGCAATACTAATACTTAATACTTTTGAAGCTCTGCAGGCTGCACATCACTGAAACTAAAGTGTTGCTGGGGAGAGGTATTGAAGGAACAGGTTGGGACTGGGGGCATGAGCTGGGGAACACCCACCTGGTACAAGAAGTTCTCCTCCCTTCTCAGGTTTTTTGTTTCCCTCCATGGGAGCACTCCAGTTTCTGTCCAGGCTTGTCTGTTGTGGCAGAGCTGTTTAAGGAGAGAGAAGTGAAACATGTGGCAGGATAGGCTCCAACAGGGAGATTTTACTCTGTCCCCATGACTGATGGGGAAGAGAGGCCTCTGAGCATGTCTCTTGCCAATAAGAACCCAAGAGCTCATGTTTAATATTTGAAACACAGTATCCCTTGCCCAGCAGGTATTTGCAGCATCATCCAGTGTGGTGGAGAGTGGAGCAGCTGCTGCAACAACTGCTGACAGCAGCCTCAATGCCTACCTCCTTGCAGGTGATAGTAGAAGTATTTAGGTGTTGGTCCTTGCCTCAAGGGCATGAAGGCACAGAGAAGTGTTCACATGCCATTTTTGTTTTCCTGAGCTACCAGTGTGGGTAGCAGCCGCCATGGAACACTTGCTGGTTGCTGTCATGATTCATTTTTTTATTAAAATCATGCCGAACCAAAATCAGTATGTAGGAGCTGCCCAGGAGACTGATGTGACTGTACCAGAAAGACATCTGTGTGGGTTAGCACGTGGTGTGCTGACGCCTGCAGTACTGAGGAAGGAGGTTCGTGGCTGGGTTAGGAGCCTTATTGGAGGTACTGAATGTATAACATGGGATGTGCCATGTTGGGGCAGCTGTACTGGCAGGCCTGGCATGGTTCTGTGTTTAAAGATCAAGAAAGGAATGTTACTAAATTCCCTTTACTTCTGTCTGGAAATTACAGAAAACAGAGAAACCTTTATAATGTATTTGGAAAGAAATCTCATCACTATGGTTCTCTTGTTTTGTACTCCACTCACTCCAGGTTTGTCTTTATTCATAACAGGGGTAGATTGTGTTGTGTCAATCTAATGAAGTGCCCTTTTGTCAGATACACTGGATACCGGCTCCTAGTAGAGGGTTTAGACCTGGCAGGCTGTGAGTTGTGTCTAAGGTAAAGGGGTTTTTTCCAACCCCTTAGCTGAGTGATATGTGACTGTGTCAGTGAGATTGAAGGAGGTTTCCTTAAAACCATGATGAGGATTGTACCTCAGGAAAAAAGTCTTATTCATGTTCTAGATGAATTAGAGCAGGACTTCAAGCCTTTTCTTGAGTCATGGGGCCTTAATTTTCTTTTCCAGGGATTTGGCCTTCTCTGTAAATGCCAAATATACAGCTTGCTTTCCATGTTTTTTCTTCACTGGCCTTGAAATCTGCAGACCACATGCTGACAATCACATGACATTCTTTTATGTTTATTACCAGATCTGTAATTTCAACCCAGTATCTTCTGGCCTTGCTGTGTGTTTAATTCCCTGTGCTGTTTAGAATTTGTGATTCTAAGCAAACAGTAGTGCACAAGCAGGCCCCTATAGTCCCTCCACAGGTGCTTGGGTTGTCCTCAGCTTGCTTCACTAAGCAGAGTTTTCAATTTTCCTCTTTTGAAAGGCAGTTTAATGTCAAAGCTGAAGGCTTGGGTGTATGGCACTGATTCTGTGTTTTTCTTTGCCCCCCTACTCTGAGCATGAATCTTGAGATCACTCTCAGCACACAGAACTTCAATTCATGCAGGTTGGCTTGTTAGATACAAGCTCTCCTCCCTTCACCTGCTCCTTTCCCACCTCTCTTTGTTCCAGGTAGCCTGTCACCTTGTCATTAGGACTCATGGAAGCAGTAGCTTACATCACTTTGGTTAATGTTACAGGCTTCAAACGTTACCAGGCTGCAGCAGCACTTGATGGCTTTTGTGGCACATATGATGTCTGGTTACTCATTGTGCAGGGGTCCTCAGGGACAAGCAGCCTTTCTTTCCACTGCTGATTCCACTGCCATTTCCCCCCCAAGATACTTCTCCCCTTCTTTCCCCTAAATTCTTCCCTCGTGGTTTATCTAAAAAGGAACGAGAGAACACTGGAAGTGTCAGGTTTGCCTGTCCTCTGGTTAGCAGGAGGTTTTTGAATGTACAGCTGGACATGGCCGAAGCTCTTGGCAGCAATATCTCTGGAAAATAGCCTGATCCCTGGACAAAGGTGCCTCAGGGACCAGGTTAAAGGCAGGCCTGGAGCAGGATGTGAAAGTGGCACGTGTCAGCCCTAAGGATGATGAATGGGAGAACAGCTCCCCTCTTGGCCTCCTTCTCAAACTCTGCCGTTTGGTATGGCCTCCTTTGTCCAGGCATAAAGCTCATGGTGCTGTGTGTCGCTCAAGTGAGCTTGATTTCTTTTTCTTTTTTTTTTTTTTTTTTTTTTTTTTGTGACAAATTTCTATGTACAGGTTAATTCTGGAGGGTCTGTACCTTCCTGGGGAAATAAAAACATTTTTAGGAGTTTGCAAACGGAAAAAAGTCGAACCAAAATTTAGCCTGACTCTTGCAGGGTGAGCTCAGACCCTTATTTTGTTCCTAACATGATGATCTGCATTTGGAATCCTCTTGGCCCAGTCCTACACTGATGTAGCAGATTTGTTTGTGGCAGTGGTCTAAAAGCTCAGCGGGGTTTTTTTCTCCATTCTGAACAAGTTAGATGAATGCTGACAGTGTATCTTTTACGTGTCCTTTGTATTCTTGGAGGTACTCTTTTTAATAAAACCTGGTGACCTCTACCCATGCCATGCTGAACTGCTAGAAGCAGAGTATGTTGGTGAGAGCTTAATATTGTGCCCATCCAAACTTGGGCAAAACAAAATTACCTGCTCAGATCTGGCTGCCCACCTGGTGAGATGGCTTTGCACCAAATGCCTCCCTTGTCTCTGTGAGAAGGATGTTTTTTGGCTATTGCCAAACCGCCACATGGTGGAGGTTGCTTGGCTGATGCCTTGTGTCTTCCTGGCTGTCACTGTTCATCTCACCTCCTGACTGACAATTGCTTTTCAGGGGTAATCAGAGAAGGAGTAACTTCTACAGCAACACCCATGTGTCAACTGTGGCCGTGTTCTGATGCTTCCTACAGTGCCAGATCATCTGTTGTGGTTTCTGACTTATTTCATGTATTCAAGCAGTGCCCTTCCTGTTCCCCTGAAGCATAGATCTGGACTCTGCTCTGCAGGGTTCATTCTCCAGGAATTTGTTTTTCTGAATAGGTGAACAAAACCTTCAATCAGTCTAGTCATTGAAATCTTAGTTCCCTTCTGTTGCTGGTTCTTCTTCTTCCCTGACTTTAGCAGCACCAAGAACAGAAGCGGGATGGGGAACTACCAGGATAAGGGAACTGTGTCAGAACAAAAGTCAACTTCAAGTTGCCAGTGGAGCAAATCCACTGCAAGGAGCTGGGCAAATGGAAAAGGCTCTGCTGTATTTCACGTTTGGGATAAAGACGGGCAAAATGACTTGCACATAATTATCTGGAAAAAAAATGCTTTAAATGGTAACTTTACTATAAAGATTCACACACGGTACACCCTGTTCCACAGACAGAAGCTTTTCAAAAAGCTGTTTGGGAGACTGATCATTACACAAAGTTGTATATGACTGTCTGGAGACAGTTAATGTTTAAATGAGGGACACTTTAGAATACGTAACTTGCCCTAATAGTTGTAATAAGGCATTTAAATGCACCCTGTGGGACAGAAGCACAAAGGCTTGTCTGGTCCTTTCTTGTTATTTGGCTTTCATGTTAAAATTTGTGCAGCAGAGCAAGTTGGATGGAGTGCTGGCATTTAAGTGCTCTTACACTGGCAAATCTACCTTGGTGCTTTTGTCACTGTGGTGGTGAACTGTACAGACAGTAAAAAATGAGCTGGGTTCAGAGCACAGCCTTACTGGTTAGTGGATGTGGTTGTAATGTATCAAGTATGAGATAGGAAGTATACTGTGCTAGGTTTGCTGTTGTCCCCATGTACACAGTCAGGTCCTTGTGTTTTCCCTACAGTGCCATCATGTCTTGCAGCAGCATGCACAGCCAGCTCTGGACAGAAATGGAGTCTGGCCACATTCCTTTTAGGGCTAACTTGCTATAAGGCTGGGGCATCAGTGTCCATAGTGCTGCAGAGTGAGTCCAGGACTAGAGATGTACTAGGAGGTTCTTTGGTCCAACTTCTTAAGTAGATTATGTACTCGAATCCTTCCCAGTCATTCAGTATAGTGCAAGGTGTCTACTGCATATCAATTTAATGCTTGGTACTGCAAAGGCAATCTAGAAAAAGTTTGTGAAATACTATAAAGATGCCCTGATGGTGTTTTTGCAGAGCTTGTTAAATGATAGAGGGGATTTCACAAAGCTGTGCAAATGGTGGTGACATGACCAAGGGTGGACTACAGTGAATATACATGAGAACTGCTGAACAGCAGTGATGTGGTTAAGGAATCTTGCTGCGATCCAGAGACCAAGACTGAGTTGTACCTGGACTTGCTGCTTCCTGGTAACACTTTGCAAATAAATGCTTGGACAAGAGGAGATAAAAGTAAGTAGATGCAGTTCTGGCTTTCCTTTTGTGACTGCTGCTAGCTATAGAATAAGTGGTTTTTAGCCACAGAAGGTCAGCAAGGCCTTCAGGCTCCATACAGACATTATAATTTTATTGTTAGTCTGTATAACAAGATTAGCACCAAATGACTCACAGAACGAGTCAGGTGGTCTTTAATCTTCTGTATCTGGGTTGGTATGAAGACATTTTCATTATCATGACAAATGATGTGGCTGAAAACTGACAAAATAAGGTCTTCACTGAGAAGTGTTTTCTGTAGAAACTCTCAACTTTAATAAAAACAAAATACTGAAAGAGTGCATTGTTGTTTTGGTGGTTTTTGTTTGTTTGTTTTGTTTCTTTGTGGTTGGGGTTTTTGTTTGTTTGTTTGTTTGTTTTTTTTTACAAAAAGCTGAAAATTTCCACAGAGTACCCATGAAAAGTATTTTGTTGAACTTTTTGGAGGGAGAGGAAGTGATGCTTTCTCTTTAGATCTCTGGTGAACCCAGAGGTGGTCCTGGACTTCCTGACTGAGGTGACAATGATCATCACAGCTCAAGCTACAAGTTATGTGAAATTTTCTTCTGGAGTGCAAGTTCCTTTCTGATTCCTGGGCTGCTTTCTCTTGTGTACTTACAGATTGCAAGCTGCTAATGATTGCTCCAGCATGAAGACTTAGTGTTCATAGTATTAATAAATAGGTGAATCTTCATAATAAATAAACTCTGTGCTAAAAAAACTTTGTGTTAACAACCCAGATATTCCCCTTTCTCTTAAGTGCTCCTGTGATCATGGCTGGCCTTTATGCCACAAGACCACAGACCACAACAGAGTTTGCCCACATGTAGAAGTGAAATAGAATTCAGACTAGAATACCTTTATTTTGTCTCCATTTTAAATTTCCTGTAAACAATACAATTGACACAGCCAAAGGAATAAAATCAGAGGCATCCTACAAATATCAGTTTATATGGTGTCTTGAAATTGTTCTGGAATTTCCCTCATGTTGAAGTGAAGCTAATCCCATTTTTTTTAAAATGAGAAGCATTAACCCATGTAAATACCAGGTGGCTTTAGCTTATCTGTACTATGATGAAATGGGAAAGGGCATTGTATTTTAAAAGTGGGGATCCTAGGCTGATAATGAAAATGTGACTGGAGTTAATAATTTCTGGCAAGGTAACTTATGCTTCTTGTAACTTTACATTTCTCCCCTCTTGCTTGTTATCTGAGTACGATAAGTTTATGGTTCTGCATTGTAACAGCTAAAGAGCTTTAAAAAGGGCTTTGATTTGCACAACTTTTGTAGGAGGGAACAGACAAGTCCAGACTCTGATCCCTGAATTTCCAAGAGGCCCCTTGAGCCCCTTTTGAAGGTATGCTAAGGGCAAAGCCAGCTGTGCAGGAAGGGTGAGAACTGTGTGCTTGACTCTTCTTGCAGGAGCTGGGACCACTTAGAACTGTGGAACTGCTTCTGTGCAACAGTTTTATAATCAAGAAGTGTGAGGATGGTGAAGGGAAGATCACAGAGCAAGAGGGAAGCTGGGACAGAGTAGCAAGGTGGTATCACTTGAGCATGCGGGTGTCTTAGCAACTCTTATGATTTTGACTGATATTAGTATCCTTTTAATGATGACAGAAAAGGATTGAAGGAATGATGACAATATCTGTAGCCATGCAGATGCTTTCTAGTGGATATTGGATAAACAGGCAGGTAAGTAATGTGGTGGGCAAGGGGTGCTCAGGTGCTGGTAGCTGTAGTTCCAGTGATATACATGTCTAAGGACTAGGGTGTGGGATATAACTCCCCTCCTTTAGGTACTGCCCAGCTTTGCTCCATGCAGAAAGCCACAAATCACACCTTTTTTCTGGTTGCTCTACTTACTCTATAGGGACTGTCTCTGCTCTGCTTTAAAAGGTGTGTATTGGAAATTTAAGGCCTGTAGTGTATAACACAACATTCCCTTTTTTACACCCTTTGTATCCGAGGTGCAAAGCGAAGTGAGTGGGCTGGGTTTTGTCCACAAGCACTGCCACAAAGCTGGAATTATTCAAGCAAAAGCAGTGGGGTTTACTCCCAGATCACTGAGTATCCACCTGTTTCCCAAATAATCTTACATTCTCAGTGAGTCCTTTTGAGGGATGAGACTGCAGGTGCGAGGCTGCCTCCCCCTCACTCTGTAACAGGCTGTGACTGGGATGGTGCAAAGCAAATGCTGCTTCTTTGCGACACACCTGAGTGATGATGCAGGTGAGCTGAGCCTGTGCTCAGCTCAGTCCACTTGTGTGTGCTGTTCTGCAAACCAGAGGCAGGTGCATTGATTCATTTATAAAATATTCTTGTTTTCTATGAACGATGCAGATCCACTTGCAATTTCAAGCCTTTCCAAGTGAGGCTGTAATACCCAGTGGTGGCATGTTGGGACTAGGCCTTGGGAGAAGTGCCGTTTGCTGACAGTTCCCCTGGTTATTAATGGCCACAGCAAGGGCTTGCAGATTCTGGGAATAGACTCTGCGTTTGCTTTAGGGAGACAGCTGGCAATGGTGTTTGATACAGCAATATGTCTCAGCCTGACTTTTGATTGACAGTAACATAAACTTGTTGTCCTCCCAGCCATGGCTTAAACCTGGTGACATTTACAGCAGAGCTAACTTCTCCAGTCTAAGTTTAGATGGTGATTTTGTGTTTGTCTGCATGTGTGTGCTTAATAAGATAAAAAACCGGGAGAGGCCTTCCTCAAATAAAAATGGAACAGAAATTTTAAACCATGGCTGAATGTGAAAGAGGGAGGCATTAAACCTTCATGGATTTTCATGGACTAGTTGCTGTAGATCCTTGTTCAAGATATCAGAGTGTTGAAGGGTTATTACCTACTTTGGCAGTTTGGGTTTACTCTCCTGAAATGTGCGGTAATTTTTCATAACTATGGGGCTGTCAGTTTGACTTGGTATTTTTGGTTTTTTTGAGTAAGCTGAACCTAGTATTGGCTGGTAGCCTTAGGCCCACCTGTGCACAGCTAATGACGTGTTTTGTGGGTTTATGTCCATAAGCCATCTGGAAATAACATGTGATCTTAGCTGACTGTTGATTTCATTTCTTGCTCTGTACCCCTGTTACTCTTTCAGAAGCTTCTCTTATTAATAAACCCCTTTGCAAGGAAAAATCCTTCCCCCTCCCACAGCAGACTAAACCAAGAGAACAGAGCCAGCAACGTGCTTCTCAGCCTTGCCTGGAAGGATGAGAACTATGAGGGAAACCTGTTCCAGTTGATCCTCAAGCAAGTGGTGCTGAAGCATAGTAAGAGTGAGAGAGAAGCAGATCCTTGTCCAGTGATGGCTGAGCCTGAGGTGTCCTAAGCTTGTGCATAACTTTACACTGTTAAAAGGTGCTTGAGTGGGAGCACCTTTTGACCAATATTGCTTAGAAGGCTATTTCAGATTAATGACCCAAAGGGGAATGATTTTATCTCCCATTACAGACCTTTGGTAAGCCTTCATTCTTTCAGGAACATGACTTGCTTCTGATGCTG
This sequence comes from Platyrinchus mystaceus, assembly GCA_035041135.1. Lineage (NCBI taxonomy): Eukaryota > Metazoa > Chordata > Aves > Passeriformes > Tyrannidae > Platyrinchus > Platyrinchus mystaceus. Next base: position 14,507,370 of record JAWWLV010000183.1, on the reverse strand, counting down.
TCTTCTCCCAGGCCTGGTCTGGCACCAGGTTATATATTCCAAATAGAAATAGCTTCCCCTTTGACTTGGCCTGAGGGCTGGACACTCCACTAGAGACATGAAGGACTTGCACCAATGTTCCCCTGGCATTATGGTGAAAAATATACTGTGAAGGCTGGAACTCAACTGTTTGTGAACATCATTAACAACTTATTGGCCACGTGTTTCTGGAGAGTTCACCTGTTACTGCAGACAGTGCAGACAGAGGCACTTTGGGCAGAAAGGTTTGGTGTCAGGTAGTGTCCAGAGAGGCCACCTGTGTAAACCAGGTGAACTGAGAACAACATCAGCATTTAGAAAAGTGATTTCAGCCTTCCTTTATAGGGCAGGAAAGCTCCTGGGTTTGGTTCCTTTTCAATCTAAAATGAAGGTGCAGTGTGCAGTTAGGGCAGAGGGACTTGGTTCCATCAATCCCTTCAGAACTGCTCCATTGTGTCAGCAGTCCATGTGTCTTTGAATCTACCTTACCTTGCTTCTGAGTTCCTTGTCAGAAATTATTGGCTACCTATGATGGGTGGGAAAAAATTTGCTGGAAAGGGTTTTCAGCATCCCTTTTCCTCTCTGTTTCCGCTTCCCTCACTCCCTGCTCTTAAAGTTTGCAAAACTACACTTACGTTAGCAGTGTTACCCACTGTCACCTGATATTTGTCGAGTGCCCTGCATCTTTTGTCTGTAGGAGACTTGAGGATTTTCAGCTAACTGTGCTTTGCAACCCTTCTATCCTTTCCTAAATCGGACACATGGTCCAAATTCATTCTTTTTAGTGTGATAATGCATTAGTACTGCAGCAGTTCCAAAAGGTAAAACCCCAGGGTCGGGACCCCACTGTAATCAAACAAATCTGGAAGAAGAGAGGCCTTTTGCCTCGAGGTCTCATACAATGAGCAGTGATGCAAAGCTGCAAGACCAGGCTTCAGCTGTACTGATGCTGTAATCAGAAATCCTGGTTGCCTGGATTTGGGATTTTCTGGGGCATGGTGTGAGATATGGGTGAGAGGGAGGAGTCGGTCCATCAGTACTCCTGTGAATGAAAGGTGCAGAGTTCTACTGATTATGAATCTTATTATTTCAGTAGCTATGTATGGGATAGTACTAAAATCCGTAGACATTCCATTTGACATCTATAAAGATATGAGTGGTAGATTGGTACTGCCTTTCTTGGAGGAAAATAGAATAGGAAACACTTTTTCTTTCCATACTTCATCAGATTAAAGAGACATTTTGAGCCATTTCTACCTGCCTAATGCGCTCCTTGAACTCCTTTGCAGCAGTTTTAAATTATCATTCCTGTATTGTTTCACAGACCTGTTTTAATGCTGATAAATGTATGGTGCACAGCAGGAATAAAAACAGTCTGAAGGTCTTTTAACAGACTCCCTCCAATTGATTTATACTGACAAAATTTCCTCAGTGTACCTTTTTCTTCTCCTTTGGGAGTGACAGCTCATGTCCACTTGTTTGTAATATATTCAGCATGTGTCGACACCCTTCCAGCGTGGAGCTGACCATAAAGCCATCTTGTCCAAGGCTGGTAACTGAGCTCTGAGACTGCCATCAAAAATAAAAGCTGCTGAGGTTGAATCAGATCTGGATATCTGAGAACTGGAAACTGTGTGAAGGACAGAAGTGACTGAGTTGATAACTAGGAGCACTTCATGCTTTGCAGTGTACCCTGTTTAAGGATTTAGAAAACAATGCTGCTGCTTTAACATAGGAAGGAGCATTCTCTCTTTAAAACAAACAGAAAAAAAACCCCAAAACACCCTGAGGTGTCTCTCCCACTCTGGCTTCATATGCCAAACTCACAGATACAGACACTCAGCAATCCCTGCAATCCCTGTGTGCTCAGCAATCCCTGTGTTGTCTGGTGCACTGTGAGACAGAACTTCAGCAGAGCACCCTTTGCTGCCCTGTGGTCATGTCAGCTGAGCTGGGCTCTCTCAGCTGCCCTCTGCATCTTTTTGCACATAAGAAAAAGTCACTTGAGAAGTTTGCACGGCACTGTGTTGAGGACATAGTTGTGATCCTCTGGGAAGAAGGGGCAGCTGAACTCCTCGTGTCATTGCCTGCTATGGGAACACGTACGTGACTGGTAACATGGGGATAGCATCCCCTTTCACACTGCTGGTAAATCCATGCCTGATACAGGCAGGACAGTGAAGTGTGGAAGGGCCCTGTTCTCCCCAGTTGCACAATCAAGCAACATGTCGTTTGTACTGTACCTGGTATAGGTATGGTCGGTGTCCTTGTGCCTTTCACCTTGATTTATGCTTTTGGGAGAAGACAGCAAGCATTCTGGATCTGACCTTTGTAGAGATGAAAACATTGGCTGCCAGGCCCACCAGGTGCTGCTGGCTTAGTTTTTTGTGGTATCTTCCCTCTAAAGATCTCCAAGTTCAAGGTCCCTCTTGCTGGTAGCTGATAGAGCAAACTTGCTTGATGGGGATGTATTCACAGTAGTTGTTGTTGGAAGGACAGGGCTTGTACTTGGAAACCTGTTCTTAGACTGAATAAAATCTGGGGACTGGTTGTATGACTTAAAAAAAAAAAACCAAAAAACCAAAAAAACCCCAAAACCCAAACTTACTGGTCTGTTCAGAAATGTCTTTTCACTATTGAGCACTGGAAGGATGTTTCTGTAGGGTCTTGTGTAAAAGAAGGCTTCTTCATTGCCAGTTTTAAAAGTCCTTACAAGCACTTTTGGACTTTTTCTAGGAGAGGTAATAAAAAATACTGTTTATTTCTTGAAATAAAGACCAGTTTCAGAAGTCTCTGTGGATTGTTCATGTTTTCACAGATCAAATGCTTCTAATGTATTATAATAAAGTAGCAGCAGGAAGCTACAAGGGTTTTGCAGGGAGTAGTTGGCCACTAGAGGCAGGTGTGTTTTTTTCCTGCCTATTTGTGTAATGCTTGTCAAATCGGATTGGATATGAGGTACTTGTGTGGTCAAAGATGGGAGGATAAAAAGGACTGTGTTATAGTAGCCTGAAAGATACTTCCACTGTAAGTATGAAGTTTTCAGAGAAAGGCAAAGTAGAACCTGTTGACTCGTTGCTTTTGTAGTGCTCCAGGCAGTGTTGTCAATTAAAGAAGCAAAGGAATATTCAAACCTATGCTTAAGGCAAAAGAGGATCATGGAAATCAATCAGCAGACAGCCATTTCAGAACCACCCTAATTCCTGACAAAACCCAGTTCTCTAGTGGATACTAGCTAAAATGCATGTTGTAACTGTGCCTTGGTTTTTATTTTTAAATGTGTAAGCCTTGGACAGTTGATTCCCAGCGCTCAGACCTGTAGGCAAGTGAACCCTCAGGCTTGCCATAAGAATTAGTCCAGAGTTACAGGCAAAGAGATGAAAAAATATTAAGACACTTGGAGACTGAAGATTTCAGGGTTCTCAGTGGGTTTTTAGCTTACTGTTTTCAATATATACGTGCTTATTTCTAGATTATGAGGTCTTGCCTGGTGTGTACTGCCTTCTTTTGGAGGATTTGTCTTTCTGAAACCTGGCTGGATAAGTTTTGAGACTGGCTGGAGAAAATACATGGAAACACTTTGGAATCTGTTAGTATTATTCTGTATAATGTGCTGAAGTATTAAGGCTTTGCCTTCCATAGTAGTTTGCATAACCCTTCATGGGTTCATCATTGTTAATAAGTGTTGACAAGCCTTCCATGCAGCTGGTATAGTCTGTGGACAGGCTAAATTAGTATGACGGTGTGTGTCTGAGTGAGTTACTACTGGTCTTTGGACTGTTTCTTGTCCACTGTCTTCTGTTAGCAGCCACCTGCAATGGTTCAGGTTAGGTAGGGTCCTGAGGTCCTGGGGAGTTGTACAAAAAAACACAGATGTGAATATATGCATGTTTAAAAAGCGTGAGCACCATGGTCATCTGGGCAGTGATGGACTCTCATGGCACACAGGATTTTGCCTAAAGAAAGGGTAGCAGAATGCCTGTATGCTGAACCTCAGTTCCTGCCTTTCTATGGAGAAGTTGCCCTTTACTGTCTGAAAAATGTGACTTGGGCTTGCAGAAAGGTGCTGCCTGTCCCGTATGCAACATGTGGAAAGGCTACAGGCAGAATGTCTTAAATTTTGTTGATGAAGGAGAAACCTCCAACCTGGGTAAGTGTTCAAGAACAGGGCTACTGGAATTGCTTTACTGACTTGGCAGAGCAGGAAACAGAATAGGACTGCCAAAATTATTTTCTTCATCCTCTGAAATTGTCATACTTACCATCTGAATAAGGAAATTTCAAAATTTGGTAGCAAATGCTCTTCTCTTAAGGTGGTAGTCCTCAACAGACTCCTTCCTCTAAGAAAGAGAGATTTTGCAAAGAAGTTTGGGCCAGCCAGGTATGGAGCTTTTAGCCTGTTCTGTTGTGCTGCTTCTTTTCTTTCCTTTCTACTTTTTTCCTTTACTTGTAGACAATGTACAGTGTTAGAGACAGTGTTAGCAGATCCTGTTAGTGAAGGCTTCCCAAAGTGAGTGGCTTTAAGGCAAGGAAATGTCAAAGCCCAATTTAGGCAGGTGATTTGATCATGGGGGAAATATTGAAGGCAAAGTGCTTAGTACCTCCTTCAGAAGGAATTGAGTGCTGCTAGTAAGGTGGGAACGGGCTGGGGGGAAACTGCTCTAGGTTCTACTTCAGAAACCACAGTACTTTTTATGCGGGTCCTCAGGGATGTTGGTCCTGCTGAGACAGAGAATGGAGTCAGTAGGTGATATTGCACGTTCTGAGAGCAGGAGAAAGAGAGGAAGTGGAAACCAGGGCAATGAAAATCATCCTGGTGTTTTTCCTAGTGCAGAAGATGAACTGGGATTCTGGCCCCATATCCAAGAGGGCTTTTTATCTTGGGCACAGGGTCAGCTTATGGGTATAACAGTTTTGACTTGCCAGGTAAGACACTTCTCTAGCAGCAGTATAGAGGACAGCTTCTTGAGCTCCAGGTGCAGGAACAGCCTGAGATCCGCTAAACCCATGGAGGTAGTGTGGGAGGAATGTCCAGAGACTGGGGTTAGACCTGATTCTTCTCATTGTATTTACCTATGGTCTTAGAACATTCAGTAATGATTCCCTGTGTATAAGAGCGTTACTGTTTGATAACCAGTACTGTGGTGTGAATCCCTTGTTTGAGAGCCTGTAACTGAAGAAAAGTGTCCCCAAACGGTGACAAGCATGGAAGGAAGCATCTAAAGAGTGAGCTTCACAAGCTTGTTCCAATTAGTCTTCATAGTGAATATCATGAAGTAAAGCAAGTACCTTTACAGAACAGAAAATGGAAATATGAAAGTGCTATTTTCCCTGTTGGAATGTTGCTTAACATGTTTCTACAAGCTTTTGTTTTTGAGATGTTTCAATGCAGCAGCAAGCTGAGTCTTTGCATCTATTTATGCTGGGTACTGGCTGCCTCACCTCATGAGGAGAAACTGAGCACAGTAACTTTGATTTGCTTCAGACCTTAGGTGAAGCTCTGGTGAAGTTAGGAATACCTTATCCTCACAGGGCCATCAGTACAGGCTTGTACTCTGTAGATGTTTCAAGGAAGGCCTCTGAATTCAGATGGTAACTGCTACAGAAGAATCTGCTGCATCTAAACAATCTTCTTTTTATCCTTCATATTAAAAGGGGAGTCTTTAGCAGTGTATTCAAAGGAAAATGCTGAAATAACGCTGACATTTTGAGGTGGACATAATGCAACATGCAGCTTCAAAAGTGGGACGGGTCCTTTGTGTTTCTCCCCCCTTTGTGATATTACTCATGATTAGGCCTTAAGGAAAAGCTGACCATGGTTCCAAGCCACCACACTTTGAAAAAAGTCTCACACCTGCTGTGCTTATTTCTATATCTTGTCTTACACCTGGCATGATCAGAAACAGGGGTATATTTTTATGAGTGCTGACTTCAGCCTGGTGAAACTTGTTGCCATGAACTCTCTCTGAGCCCATTATGAGGAAGCAGGTCTTCCAGGAAATAATTTAGAATGAGAAAAGTGGAGCTTCTGTTTTTTTTTCCTCTATTGACTACAGAGTGAGAGAGAAGGATGAAACTTGAAAGACAACCCAATATGACCACACTGAGTCAATGTTAAACTTGAGATGTGTGTCCTGAAGGTGGAGGTGATGGTGAGGCTGCTATTTAGTAGCGATCAGAGACAGCTATTTGAGTTGAGCCCTCAAGACAATGCAACATGACTCTGGCTCCTACAGAAATTTTGCAGTGTAGTGCCATTTAGGGACAGTGATGGTGACGTGTTTTTTTGGCAATTGGCTATACATGCTGTTATTATCTGGTCACACTTGGAGGGGTGTTACATTTCTGACTGTAGTATGAAGGAAGGAGTGAGGTCTTTTTGCGGAGGGTATTTGTTCAGGGACAAAGCTACCTTCTATGGCTGTCATCTTTGGAATTTGGAAAGAATAGCTTTGGAAGGACCTTACAAGGTCTGTCCCCTGTGTAGAGTGGGATCAATCTGGCTTAAATCACACTTGTGGTGTGTATCTTAGTCTTTCATTAGCAAAGGATCTTCATGCAATCTATCCTAATGATTTAAATTCTTCACTGTTCGCATATTTTTTGGGGATATGAACAGAAAATTATATTTTTAGCTATTTGGGGATTTCTTCCCTAGTGAAGCTGGGTTTTATGATATGGCTAAGCATGCAAAGTCTCACTTTGGTTGAGAAACCTGGGAAAATCAGACTCAGTGTGTCTTGAGCTGAGTACTCAAGATGGTCATCTCATCTCTTTGTTCCTCTCCATCCCATTTGACAGCTGGAGGTGCCAGGGATAAATTTGGTGACTCTGTGACATGCTGAACAAACACTCCTCTTTACAGCTGGATGGATGTGACATTGGACACTGCTTTTCCAGGTCATTCAGGAAGTCTCTAACAAAATGCTGTATTGAATCCTCATTTCCCAACTCTTAGTTAAGTAATGGAGGCAAGGTCCTGTCTCTGTGGGATGTATTGAACCTTGTTAGCAAGTAAGAAGCAAACAAGAACTACTCTGTCTGCACCAAGTATGACATTGCCCTTTCCCATCTTTCAGTGATTTGAGGGTCTTGGTGCTTGCTCAGCCACGGGAATAATTTCCTCAATTTAAAATGAAGCGTTAATATGTTTGGAGTTACTTCCTCTCCACCCCCATCTTCCTTTGTCCAATTGTTTCAATGAAAGACTTAATTGTGTCAAGCTTGCATGAGGAAAGCCAGGCTGTCCCCAAAACCAGCCTAGAGTCAAGTGTGGAGGGCAGGAGGACGTGCCCCCTCCCCGGGACAGTCAGAGGGGGAGCAGACTCTCCCTGCTGCTCTTGCTTTTCTCCACAAATCTGAATGCAAAAACCAGCTTATTCCATGAACACAAATCTACTTCACTGGGCAAGTCACATTTCATCTAGGCACAGAAGAAATGAGGCTTAAAAAAGCTTATGAAACTTCCTTTGTTTGTACCTTATTACGTTACGTGGCTTTGTGCTTTCCATCTGACTTGGGCACTATTTTCTTCTCCTCTTCCTAGTATGTATTCCATGGAATAATAGGCAGCAGCCTGAGATCAAGGATTTATTTGTTCTGTTTCTAGTTGACCCATTGGCATATGCCAATTTGTTGCAATTCAAAATTAGTCACAGTAGTTACTGGCTCTGTGCCCAATTGGTACTTGGAGATTATCCACTGGAGTTGGCAGATACAGCAAAAGTCAGAGGTGTTGCTGATGAGGGGTGGAGAGGTCAGGAGATGGAGTGATTTATGGGCTTTGGGCCCCTATCAGTAATATGTAACTGCAGTCTCTGATACACTAGGGAGCAAGGTGTGGACCTGCAGTGCTGAAGTTCTCTGGCTATGGGTTTAATGACTCCCCTGTCATCAGGGCTGGACCACCCTAAGTTCAGATGTTTCAGAGGCAGATTGAGTTTTGTTTGGGATCCACAAAATAAATACATTTTTCTTTTGTCTTCCTATGCATCACTTGCATTCTCTAAACTGATCTTTGCTCTGGGTGATCCATTTGCCATGAAAAGTGGAGGTTTATTAGATTATTAGTTCACATAATGAGTCTACATGGGGCCTGTTTAAAATATTTGGATTTTCAGGACTTTTTTTGCATTGTGGCATTGATATTTCAGGAGGGAACGAGGGAAGGTGCTGACTGAGAACTGTGGATGCATTAAGCAGCTGGCATATATTTCTTTATTAGAAAGCATAAATATGAAACTGTTACAGTTGCTTTTTTGAGGAAAGTAGAGCTGCGTTTTAATCTGATGCTTCTTGCTGCTGCCCTGCTAGCAACTGTTTGTCCTTAATGGTGATTGTTGCTCTGCACTGGCTGGGATGACAGCCCCATCCTGTGTTTTGTGGGATTCATACAAAGTGTTTCCTCCTTGGGGAGGCTTGCACCATCTTGAAAGGGTCCCTATCCTTATGCAGGGCCAGGACTTCTCAGGTCAAGGGCAGACCAAGGAGCCCAGCCATGGTTGCTGCTTAATCTTTTAAATGCCAGATCCATGCCGGCTGCCTGGTGTGGTTTGCCTCCAGACAGCAGCTGACAGATCACACCATCTCTGATCTGCTCTGAGATTTGGGAGCTGCAGTGGACTCCTGTCTCCTACCCTGGTAAATCTGCTCCATTAATAGCTATCAAAGAGCCTGAAGTTTCCATGCGAACTTTATCTGGCTTTGCAGTGAGCTGGAGGATTAAAAACTGTCGCAGGGGAGGGGAGGGAGCAGCCGTGGCTCACCCGGAATAGCCTGACCTATGACGGCACGTACCAGCCTGGGGAGGGGAGTTGTCCTGTGAGCTCACGGGTTATTAGCAGTGATCACAGACATGTCTGCAGTCAGCAGCACACCCAGGGCCATCTGCTCCATCTCTGGCTAGTTCAGGGAGTCCAGAGGGATTTGTTAGTATGACTTGCCAGGACAGCTCTTTGATGGGAGAGCTGGGAATAGGCTTGGGGGGATGCAGCACTGTGGCGCCATCATTTTATGCTTGCTCAGATGACTTAGGGTTTGACCTCTGGGCTGTTTGTGTGGGGCAGATCTAGTTTTGAGGGAGAGCATTATGAGAAGATAACCCCTGCCCTGCTGTAGCCCAGGGCTGTTGTGCCTCTGCTGTGTCATAGCAGGTAAAGGGATCAGGAGGCTGTATGGCTGGGACTCACCTATAGGGCCAGGAGGTGTAGGGCATAAGCCTTCATCTACCAGATGGGGAATAGTGTAGGAAGCAAGAACAGTTTGTGTTTTTTGTGTAGCCAGGGATTCACTTCTTACAGCCTCTCTGTTGTAACTGGTTTTGTTTTCCTTGACTTATTCCTCTGCTGACATCACCGAGTCCTCTCTCTCACCCTTCCCTTGTCGTTGTGGAATCATGCAGGGTTTCTTCTTGCTTCCTCTCTCCTCATCCAGAGCTGCTCCTCAGCTGAGCATCACTGTTGCAGCAGGAGCTTTTCTCTTAGAGATAGGCCTGAGTTAGAGCCCTTTCCAGTGCCCAGCATTTTTCAGGAATTATGCAGAGCACCTCAGCACAGTGGAACAACATCTTCCCAGCTGGCCAGATAACCCCAGATTCAGTCTGCATGTCCCCCAAGGGGCGATGGAATTGCAGATTAACTCTTTGGACACGTGGGAAGCTGCAATGAATAGTCTGTGAGTGCTGCTCTGTGTTTTACACCAGGAAGCTCTGAGACTGTTCTAAACCTTTGACCTTAGTGGCATACTCCAGATTCCTCCCCTTTAAATGGTCTCCTTCCCTCCCCTCCAGGCCTGAAAGCATCATATCTCCTGATTAGCCAGACAGATGCATTGCCCCATAAAAAGCTCCTTTATATCCCCAGTAATTCTCTTGATCTGCATGTTGGGAACATCATTCTGCTTTGGAGTTTACAGCTTGCATACTTTATTGTTATTGGTGGTGGGTGCTATTAGTGTGCTGGCTCTTTGGATATCTAGAAAGTCACCCAGCAGGTGGGAAATCCCTGTGCCATAGGTCTGGTAGCCTGGGGGAGTAGAGCTGTACACAGGGCTTTTAAGCAACATTCTTTCTGGAAGAGGTTCCCCATACCACCTGATGGGAAAGATGAGGCCATACTGAATCCCTCTGTCCTGCTGGCATGGGAGAGGAATTTGCAGCCTCAGCAGCAGTGTTGCTGTGGGATGTGCTCCTCTTTGCTGGAGTGGATGAACATAAGAGACACCAGTGTCTGGTATACAGGACTCCGCCAGTCCAACCAACGCTGCTTCCTCCCTCTCCAGCAAACCCTTATGTGTCAAGGGTTTGAGAGGAAGAAGGGAATATTCATGATGTCTATGTCCCGCTGTATAGACAGGTTTACCAAGCACATTAGGTGGTTGTAGCTGCAGTGTTTTTTGCTGTCACTTGAGCTATGGAAAGTTGTGCTTATAATTCTGGAGGTTTTTGATTCAGTTCTTGGTCACAAAGAGGGCAGTCTTCTTCCATCTGTCCTTTCCTCTCCTATTGCTGACCCCAGAATACCTCAGCAATTCCTGGAGGGGACAAGAAGCTGTTGAACAGAGGGAGAATGAAAAACAGTGATTCCCTCCTAAACATTTAATCCCATCCTAAATAAGGGGACTTAGGAGCTGGGTGCTGAATGACTGCAATGATTTATCGTGTCTAGCACTGAAGTCAGTTATTGTGGTCAGGAGTGAGATGGGAATAGCTGTTCTTATATGGAGGAGAGGGGAATTGAGATTAGCCAAGTAGACATAACAGATGTCCTCCACCTCAACAGTATAAAAAGATGAGAGTGGGTTATTGGCACTTGGACTAGATGATTGTTGTAGGTCCCTTCAAACTGAAAATATTCTATTCTACATCCTGTTGCATAGTCGTTTTCAATTCCACTTTGGGGACCAATCATGAAAGACTGATCTCTGTCCTGCAGGGGAAAAATTCTTTTTATGTTTCCTGAGATGATCTACGGGTAGCAAAGGCAGCTGGAGGAAGCTGGTTTGAGTTGCTGTCATGGTTACCTGGTAATCCTTCAGAGTGGCTGTTTTGGAGACACTTAATAGTGGCCTACCTGGAGACCTGATGTCAGTGACAGGCATTTGCATTTTCCATCTTAATCCCCTTATTCCCAAAAGAAGCTGAACATGATGGCTGGGATCTGTGGGTAAAGTACTGCTACTTGTGTGTTCAGCAGAACAAGAGAGACTACAGCTTTCCAGTGCTTTCTGCCTCTAGGGCACTCATGCCCTTTCCTGCCAAGGCTATTTTGAGGTGTTCCCTCTACCGTTTCCCCTAAAACCTCCTGTAACTGAGGACTGGGTGGGGTTTCTCTGGTTTTACTGGCCCTGTGAGACAAGGTGCCTTTTGTTTGTTTGTTTTGTTTTTGCATGGCCATGTTTTATTTTTGATTAACAATGATGACATAATTGATCTTAACCGGTCATAATTTATATCTCAGTATCCCTGCAGCTGGAGTTGCTTGGGGCTTGACAATGAGCTGCTGCCCTCTTCCACAGCTGGGGTTTGCCCAGCCTTTTTGTGATGGACCTACCTACCTGCTCAGAATATGAAGTGCTTTTTTGTTCGCTTGGGAACGTTCCACTTAACCCCATGGAGAGGGGATTAAGAGAGAAGGGTGATAAGAGAAGGAGTCCGATAAGGATTTTTTTCAGGCTATGGGGAGCTGTGCTGAGCAGGGAGGTGGTGAAAGGAGCAAGACTGGCTGCTGACACTCTGATGTGACACTTAGACTGAGTGTCACATAGATTCATAGCGTAAGGTCCCCACTTGCTCTCAGCAGCCAGCTCCTGCCAAGCATGTGCCTTGTCAGAGAAAGTGGAAAGAAGGTGGGACTTTCACTGCTCCAGCCATCTTCTCTCTCTGAGGAGATCTCTATACAGCTTTCTGTGTTTGAGGGCACTCCAGCTGTTCTGGGAGCAAAACCCCACCCTGTCTGGACCAGAGATTAGTGTTAAATCAGGATAAGCGTAACCGCACAGGACAAGGCATATTAGGGATGTGGTTTGTTTCTTGCTGATTCAGGAGATAAACAACCGGATTGCAGTTGTCTTGTCTGCAAAAAGCATTAGACCAGTGAAGGACAAACCTCAGTCATGCTCTTCAGTATAGCAGAGTATAAGAGGTCTGAGTTCTTCCTGACTCATCTGTTAATCTGTTTTCAAACTATGGCGGTGTGGAAAAATATTCCAGAAATTCCGAGTGCAAGAATAAGGGGGACTTTTTAACTTTTCTTCTTTCAGCTTCAGGAGCGAAAACATGCAATTGTTTCTTTGTCTCTGCTGTGCTGTATCTGAGTTGAAGTCTGTTTTCTTCTCTCTTCCTACAGGTCCTTCAGAAGCTTGGTAAAGCAGATGAAACAAAAGATGAGCAGTTTGAACAGTGTGTGCAGAACTTCAACAAACAGCTGGTAAGATAATTGGTGATGTGTAATTGCACCCTGGGTTTCAGTATTAGCTTCCAGTCATCTGCTGCAATATGCAATTCAACTCCATTAAATTAAATGATGACATAAGCCTACTGAAGTGACCCACAACTCATAGCTATTCACTTATGAGAAATTACACGGTGACTTTCAGTGGAGTCAGTGAGAGTGTAAGCTGAAAAATAATACTTGTTCCAGACCCAAGTTTAGAAAAGAAATAGCTCAACCAGAACACTTCCTTCAGTTAGCAATTGCTCTGTAATGTAATTTTTCCTGCTTGGTTGGAAGCAGAGATATAAGAGCAACATTGTGTCTCTGAAAGATGAATAGGATGGGAAACAGATTAGAAATAAAAAGTTAAATGGAACAAGGCAGTTGCAGTTTCAGTTTCCTAAGTGAAGAGCAGAAGAGATAAAGAAAGCCAATGGTGAAAAGGGAAGATCCTTTCATGGCTAAGACCTAAATCTGACTTCCTCCCCGTACTTGCACAATCACTATGTCAGGCCTGAGTCATTAATCTTCCATGTGTCTGCCTCATCCTTATATTTTAGTGCACAGAAATATTTTAACAGTGTAGCAATTTTCCCCCACCCTCCTACTTCAACAGCAGGTTTCTGTCTTCAACTGGGTGTGTTTTGGTTTGGTTTTTATTAATTTTTTTATCTAGAGCCTTCAGCCACCCAGAGGAGGGGAAAACACCAGTTATCTCAGGGGGTTTGTGCCCTGGTCCTTGCTGTTAGGGGAAGTATTACTTCTGTTTCACGGCAGAAAATGTGTGCTACACCATAGCTCAGGTGGTGCTGAAAAAATCTTTTACCCTCTTTGTGCCCTGACACATTTAGTACCTTTTTCTGAAGGTGTTAGTGGCAGCTGCATTGTGTCTGTTAAGACTCAACAGATGTGGTTATGTGTCACAAAACCCGCTGAGAAGAGATTTGCCACAGCTGAATATAATGAAAATCCTTCTGTCTGACTTTAACTGATGTCTAACCAGAGCTGACTGCAGATTCCTGGAGACTAATGCTCATTCTCTTGGCAGCAATAGTAGCTGTTTCTCCAGAAGTTCATGCTACATGTCTATAGCGTGTCCAGCAATGATGTTCTCTTGTACACAGTGGAATATATTTTGGCTTCTTTCTGACAACATAAGATTACCAGGTGTGACTTTTTCTTGTATAATTTTTAAGTATCAGCAATAAGGAAATAACCTTTTAAAAGGAGAAATACCAAAATCCTCAAATCTAAACTTTAAGATGTGACTGCCTGGGATGTTTTCTCAGTTTCCAAAGCCGTGTGTCCCAGTGTTGCACTGAGAAACCTATTAAAGGAGCACTCTCTTGTACCCCTTACATTTGAATTTCTTTTTCCACCTTGCAGGGGCAGACCATGAACTAAATTCCCCAAATAATTTATCAGAAAAGCTGAAGGCTGCTCTGCATTTGCTGTTGGGATCTGTTCATTTTGCTTTGGCCCTCAGTTTCCTTATTACTAAAATAAATGGAAACACTGCCATTTTTTACAGGGCAATCCGTAAATGTGAGTTAGCTGGATTGTTAGGATATGCAGGGCTGAGGAATTATTATGCTAAGCAGATTAGGAAAAAAAAAATCAGCTATGTGTGCATAGATACACACCTGTTTCTATTTTTGTGTGTATGAGAGGTATGTGTAGTGTAAGTTATCCATGAGATTTCTATGGCCTTTCATTAAAAAGTCTGCTCCAGTGGGAAAGTAAGTCTGGAGGAAAGCTGATCTTTTGCTGCAGGCTGGTGACAGATCATCTCTGCTCTTGCGTGGAATTGGCTGGGGTGTGACCAGGCAGTGGCCATGTTCACTGGTTGATTAGAGGCTCCTCTGGCTCTAATGACTGTTTTGGGACACTTTGACACATGTTCCTTGTATGGGCTGTCAATGAATGGGGCGCAGGTCTAAAAATCACTTGTGCATTTTCAACCAAGGCATCTTGTGGTTCTCTTAAATAATAATTCAGTGAACATAAGGGAGAGCATTGCACTTGCCTGCTCTCTGTCCATCAGGTTCATATAATAGTACCACTCTGAGGTCTCTGAATGGTAGGAGCTTTTTAGCTCAGACAGATGGATTTGCTTTGAGCTAAATGAGCTGGACATAACCATGCAGCTGCAGGGCTTGCCCACATCTCTTGAAGGCTTGACAAGCAGCAGAACAGCCTCTCATATTAATCCCTCATGGTAGATTATCTTTGGCAATTAACCAAGCCAGAAGTCCATTTGAAGGCTCCCCCCTCCTTCTCTTTCCTGGTGTCACCTCTGTTCAGGCACCAGCACAAGGATCTATCCTGGATGTTATTCTCACACATCTGGGAGCAAGAGGCCTATTGTAAAGGTGCAACACAGCCCCTGCCCAAGGCGTGCCAGGCTTTAGCTTCTCTTGCCCTGCATTGAAATACTCACTGGAGAGACAGAGAGTGTGAGGCTGGTGGCAGCCCTTACACCTGGCACTGTGGTGTGTTTCTGCATGATGGAGCAGCTGGGTTTTGATACCCTTCATGAGCTGTCACTGGTGTGGAAGTTCTGGGTTGGTTTACGGTGTTTCACACCAAACACATGAGAGGCAAGCTGCTGCTGGCATAGGCTGCATCCATCTCTGCCTGTACCACACTGTGTTTGGCACAGAGCCTGCAAGGCAGGCAGCGTGGACTGAATCTTCACTCTTGTGGCGTAGGTTCCCATTACAGTCAGTAGCTCAGAGAGAGGTTTTCTTTCCAGACAAGAACACTTCTTGCCCAGCAGTTTCCATTTCAGCCCTTTGTGGCAAAGCAAGCTTAACAGATTGGCTGGTACACGAGGATGGAGCTTCACACCAGTTGTTCATGTTTTGTGTCTTAACAGTTCTAAAGTTTTGCCGAGTGGGGACTTATCTGGAGCTGTTGTTTCAATGCTTCCCCTCCCTGTAATTACAGTCTACTCTTCCAGCCCTACATTATTCTAAACTGGAACAGGATATTACCTCCTGCCTCTGTCAGGTATCGAACATCCCTCCTGATGATGATAAAAACCCTTCCTATTGGAAAAATTATGTAAAGGGGGTGCAGACTAATAATATTAGGATGAAATAATGTCTTGTGAAGGTTGAAGGGAGAGAGTTTTAGGTGACCTATCTACTACCAAGAAACAGCTCTACAGAAAATCACATACTTAGGGCTTGGTGAGAGGCACTGAAAATAACAACCCCCCCAACAAAACAAGAAAGCACAAAAAGATACCAAACCACTCTCTGTGTTTTTCTTTCATAGAGCTTTAAGTAATAGGTGGTTCATTGAGTCTTTGGAGAGAGAGAAATCTTCCAGACATTGAAACATAGTATTTCTATTTTTAAATATCCATCTTTCTGTGCATTCATATTATACCTGGTTGTGTTACAGGCTAATAGGGTTGAATTACACCGTGATTGCAAGTATGGCAATATCTGTTCAAACAAGATGACACTTATGTGTTTGAACATCTTCAGGTTGAGCCATACCTCTGTAACTTCCCTCTGCACACTCTTAAACTCTTTGATAACTGGGAAGTGGATTAATTTTTCTGATTCCAGTTTAAGAACTATTTAGACTATTTTCCTAATTTTTTTACCTTTCAGTTTAAAAAGCATCTCTTAAATGTGCACTCAAGGGTGTTGAAAGTGTCAGTTCTGTACAGTATTTGGCAGTGTCTAACTGCATTGCAAGAGGTATTTTGGAGAAAGCATTGGAACAGGCTCCCCAGAGAAGCCATTCCTGGAAGTGTTCAGAAAACAAGTAGACATGGCACTGGTTTAGTGGGCATGGTGCTATTCAAAGTTTGGACTTGATGATCTTGGAGGTCTTTCCCAGCCTTAGTGATTTTATGGTTTATGCAGAATTGTGGCAGTACTTGACAGCTCACTACAGGCTACTTGAAGAAAGCAAGTGCTGCACACATGGAGAAAAAGCAGTGGTCCTAAAGTTTCCCTAAAGTTTTGTGAGAAAGCATTAATGCTTAAAATAAAATAAAAAAAAAGCCTTTTTAGAGAGGAAGATACTTTACTGGTGGACAAGAAACAAATCACTGGAAATGTCAAAGAGGGAACCGGACAGGAACCAGAGGTGCCCAGGGGAGCTGGGAAAACAGTATTCAGGGAAAACTCTAAACATGGGTCTCTCTTTGGAAATCCTTCTGCTTGCAGATCTTACAGGCTGTAAAGTCTGCTCACTCTCAGCTGGCAGGCTTAGTACTTTTAAGAGACTTAGGTAACCCCACAGCCACAGAGATCAGCTGTAACTCTGACTCTAAACATCAGCAAGAGGTGACTGACAAAGACCACTGCAGTTGCAGAATGCAGCATCGCATACTGGCTGACTGTACATTGTGTCAAGATAAGTGGTGTTGAGGATGCCTGGAGAACACACAAGGCTAGCTGTGCATTGCTGCAATTGCATGCTCCAGTTTTCAGGCCCTGACTTGTAGATTTTTCAGATGATCTATCTAAAAATCTTGATTTGTCATTTAAATGTGATGCTGGTTTTCCACTCAGAGGATACTGCTGTCCTTGTGGCTTTGGAACTGGGTATCGAGAGTGGAAGAGTTCTGAGTTTGGCTTGTGTCATTTGCTGCGGTGGCAGGACTTGGGCAAGTATGGACACATTTTAGAGGTGGCTTCTGTTTTTAGATGCTGTAATTTTGAATGTTACGTCTCTAGGCATCGTAGTGCCTGAGTGTGTAGTGGGCAAGTTCTGCAGAGGATCTTCCCTACTGATTAGTTTCTAATAACCTCAAAGTTGTGTGTTCAAATTTAGTCATTCTTAAAAATGATACAGCTACAGGATGATAATGTATCCGTTGGAGGGACTTTGCGTATTTTCTTCTGTGGCATTTTTTCTTGTGTTCTGATGTATCTTGCCAGTTCCAGTCTGTGATTTCTAGCATGAACCAATTCTAGGCAGACAGCACTGCTCTCCTGAAGACTTTTCTGCTTCCTGCATTGGGAACAAGCAAACACACATTACAACTTGATTAAATTGCTTCTGTTCAGCTTGGCCTCCCTGATGGCCCTCTGTGTGTGTGCTCTTTGATTACTGTGGCACCTCTTGGTGGTTTCTGATTGCAGTATTTGGAAAGTCTTGATGTGCCCAGATTTCCGCATTCACCTTAAGTCAGCAAACAGCTCAACATTTATTTGCTCTGTGTTTTAGGAGCTTCTAGGACTTTTGCAGCAGATGTGGTCATAATTCCTCTCCTCTTGTACTCCATTTGTGCCAGTTCCCACTGCTTCTCCACATTAGGAGACTTTCATTTGTGAAACCGACCAGCTCTTTCCCATCTCTCATTCTCTTTGTTGATGGCAGTAGGAAAAGAACAATTGTGAACTTGTCCAGAACTTTCGAGGCATGGAAAACAAATTGGGCCATGCTGTTGGAAGCAGATGGATAAGAGACACAAAGCTGTACTATCACTACCACTTCAACAGCTGGGCAGATTTAGCCTCTGCTTAGAGAGTGCAGCTGCACTGAGAGCACAAAGGATCACAGCATGAACTCAGTTGAGACAAGAGGTGCCTGAGTGGTGGGGAGGGCTGATGGGAAACATCTGCTCTTGGAGACGGTAGCTCTGAGGCAGCTGTTGGAGATGTCCTGTGAGCTCCCCATCTCTGGAGTTGTCTTCAGCTGTCAAAATTCATTATGCTGGGGACCCTCCCAATGGGCCATGAACTGGGAAGGAGGAGGAAAAGACAGCAGGCTCTGAGGGGGGGTGGTTGCTTTTCTGCATTCTTGTTTTTACAGATAATTTGGGGTGATAGTGAGGGTCCAGTGAGATCCCACAGATTAAGAGAAACCCTTTTATAACAGAGATCTGTGTCTCTCAAACTCTTTTCTATACTTCTTGCATAGTTCATAGGTTGCCTGCACAGGTGTCTTCAATGTTTACTCCTTCCCTTGCTGTCATGCTCTGTGGTGGTATTAGTCAACTTCTCAAGCCTTGCTTTTCTCTTAATTTCTGTCTATAATGTCACTGTCTGGGTTTAAGAGTATTTCCCTATCTTCTTTGCACCACTGTTGATGACATATGGCAAGGTAGAGGGGAGGTGAGCCTGACTATGCTTGTCCTAGAGCAGGACAGCAGTTGTATAAAGACTTCATGTAGGTGTGCATACCTGAATCAACTTGCTGTAAAAGTCTCTATGACCCTTTCTAATCTGAGTTCTTGTGCTACACTCAACTCTGTCATCTGAAGGCTCAAACTGTTAAAACTCAGCCTAGCTTCTGGTTTTAATCCTTTGTTTTGTAGTGAGTGAGATCCGCTGCTGGCAGGCCACCTCCACAGTAAAGCTAAAGATGATTAACTCTGTATTTGCAAGTCCTGCTGCACAGAATAATTCAGACACGGTGTTTGGGCAGGTCACAGGTCCCTTGTAACCACTCTGCAGAGGGGTTTTGTTTTTCAGTGTGGCAGGAAAAAGTAGTGAGCTAAACTACTTCAAAATCAGTACAAATTAAATCAATTGCATCTCTCTTCTGTATCCTACAGGCTCCCTTCAGTTCCATTTGTTGCATGGACCCACTAGCCCTTGGCATATAAACTAATTGTTGCCCTTAGGGCCCTTTCTAGTTGTCTGTATGAAAGCAAGACACTAAAGCTGACTCTGCTGGAAAGAGTAGATTTGCCCACATGAGGTTACTCAGTACCTTGCTGGTATTGTTGTCCAAACATGCCTGCAAGCCTCTGGTTGTGGGCTTGCCAAGTCAGAGGGGCTGTGTGGTCTCCCTGTTGACATTTGTGTTTCATTTGATCATAGGACTGGGATGTAGCCCATCTGCAAGATCAGTTTTATTTAATTAGAAATACTTGACTCCTTCTCTTTCTTACACTGTCTTTATATGAGAGAATAATTGATGATCTTCTCTTTACATTCACAGTCCGAAGGCACAAGGCTGCAGAAGGACCTTCGAACTTACTTGGCCTCCGTGAAAGGTAAGGTCTGCATTGTTTCCCCTCTAGTGCTTACCTACACAGTGAGGTTTCTGCAGCCATCCCCTTCCTGGTGTTCCTCAGGTGTGAGGTGTAGGAAAGGTCAGCCTTGTCTGGGGATGGATCTTTCTGAATCCTTCAGGACCAGCTGGGATGGAATGGGGTCGTGCTTTGATGCCAAATGTGGTGCTGTCTTAGTAGATAGACTTTCTTATTTCTGCTAGGGGAGGATGAACACAAAGGTTTTGATGGAACTGCATCCTACATTCCTTTCTCCCTCTGGTTACCTTCCATCTCTGTGTTATCAAGGGTCAGACATTTAGTAAGTCTCCTGTGTCTCCATTCCTCAGGGCGAGGGTTAAACTGTGAGGAACATATACTTTTCTTCTTTTCCTGAACAGTTCCCTCTTCTTTCCTAGCTATGCATGAGGCCTCCAAGAAGCTGACAGAATGTTTGCAGGAAGTTTATGAGCCAGATTGGCCTGGAAGAGATGACACAAATAAAATAGCAGAGGTAAGATTTTGTCCAGGATGTGGGGATGTCCAAACTTGCTGTCAGCAGACATGAGTTTTGAAAGCTATGTCTGTGCACCGCATTTCTTCAGGCATGTGACTTTGCAGAAGAATTGGAGACAAACTCGGCATTGGGAAGAAAGGAAGGCTGAAAGGATATGGCCTGTATTTTTGTCTGTGTAGGACACTGTCCCCAGATGCTTTTATGCTACACAGAGTGGTATGCTTATGCCCACAAGCTGTTTGTTCTGCCAAAAGTGGCTAAACAGGGACAGAGGATGCCAAAAGAGTAAATAGAGTTAACTGGATGTATTGCTTATTCTCTGTGCAAGAGCCAGGAGAAGATAAATCTGTGGCTAAAGCGTCATCAGAGCAGCCACTGTGTAGCTGCAACAACCTCTCACTCATGGCTGCCTTATTTCAGTTGCTGCCTTGTTTGGCTGAGTCATGAGTCATGTGTCACCCCAACCTGCTGTTCTTCTCATCCCTTGCTGAGGTGATGCTCATCCAACTTGCCCAGGTGTTTTCTGTGGAGCTTAGGGCACAGACTGACATTTGAAAGCTTGGATCCCCCTTGGCATGTGCATGTGGTGGGTCCAGCTGGAGGCAGGCACCCTCTGCTGTCTTGCTCAGCTGTTCTGCTGAGCAGCAGCTGTGGCAGTTCAGCTCTTTGGATCCATTTGCCATGAAGCTGCAGGATTGGGCTTATTTGCAGCTGTCTGTGGCATTGGAGCAGTGGTGAAGGAACAGACAGGAGAGCAGGAAAAGGATTCTTTCCTTCCCCTTCTTTCCCCTGCAGAAAGTCTCACCTGAAATAACATCTGCATCTTGCTCAGGAAATAATGACTTCAGAGCAGATAAATCAAACAAAACCTGAACATTTCCAGGTCAATTCTTGTGTTAGCATGGAGACTTTGCATTAGGAATTACTGTTGCAGTAAAAAATGGAATGGTATTTCAGCTGGTTTGGCTTCACATTCTCTGTTGGCCTTGTTTCTTCCTGAGCTCCTGTGGTGCCTCCTGGGAGACTGACCCTTCAGAAAATTTCAGCCAGAGAGGTCAAAGGGAGCAGGAGTCCTGAGAACTCAGTGTAGCTACTCTTTGAGTCTGCAGGAATATTTCCAACCCTCCACTTTCCCCTTTAATGCCTTGTTTATATTCCTCTTGTGAAAAGATAGGTGAGACAGAAGTGTTATTCCTGCCAAATAAAAACCATAAAGTGGTACTTTTTCCTGAATGTTTTAGCCAAAACCCACTGTTCAAGTGGAAAAACAGAAGAGAGGAGTGATTTTCACCTAATTCAAAGTGTTGATAAGAAGTTACTGTGCCTGAGATCAGGTCAAGGATAAAATGTGCACAGTTCAGGTACAAGTCTTGGCTGTGACCTCTGTTGGGCTGTGGATGCAGGTGGTGTAAGACCTGAAGACTGCTGTTATTGTTTGTGATCCTCCAGAAAGCTGTTTTGTAATGAAAAGCAGAAAATGGTGCCTCGAGGTGTCAGGTGTCCCATTGTTGTGGCTGCAGGGAGAAGAAGGTAAAGCCAGCCTGACATTCATCTTCCCTTCCATTGTAAGGACTTGATCTAACACTTCAGGGGGAAAGACAGGTCTTCAAAGGTACTGTTCTTGGAGAGGTCACCTGAATTAGCAGCATCAGGCCTTCTACATTTTTGCCAAGATCTCTGTTTTCACCTAACTTCTCTGCTTCTTAGTTTTTCAAAGAAATTGCTATTTCTTAAGAGCTCAGTGGGACTGAGATTGTTGACTGTAGCACTCACAGAGAAAAAATAGAAATGTGGACCCTTGTGTTCTTAATAGTTATCTCATTACTTTTGTTTTTCAGAACAATGATCTCCTATGGACAGATTTCCATCAGAAACTGGTGGATCAAGCACTTCTGACCATGGATACGTACCTTGGCCAATTTCCAGATATTAAAGTAAGATTCTTTTTAAACCTTTTCATCTAGAGAGTAACAGCAGATAAAACCTCAAAAGATCAATCTCTTGCATTCCCATCTTCTTTAGGAGGATGTGTGTGCTACGCTGCTCCAAGGTCTTTTTGAGAGCAGCCAAGATGCTTGCAGCTCTGGGTTATGTGCAAATGTTTTGTTCTACTTTTGGGCTTAAAATGAGAGTGAAGAGTCCAGGGGCAAGATGCTGAAGAGAAGACATAAGTGTGAAACAGGATGATCCATAAAATTTCTTATTGCATCAGAATGCAGGGGGGCAGTGTCAGCAATAGCTCAGAAGTTCTCAGTCTCTCTTTTTAGTCCTTTTGTCTTTTAACATCCTTGTAAGCACAAAAACATTGAGGAAGAAGTTAGTGGCAAATGTACTTTACAAGTAGAGGCTGGTGTGGAAGGCAGATTTCTGTGAGTCCTTGAAGTCCTGCTGTGTGTATAAACAGCTTTTTTCAGGGAAAGGGGAGCGCTGGATGTCTTTTGGGGAGAGATTGTATCCAAAGAGGGGACCCCTGGTGGCCTAGCAGTTAAGACACTGGTTTCTCAGCGCCAAGACCTCAGGTTCGAATCCCGGGACCCCCGGGCAGATGGAGCTCGTCAGCCCCTAAGGCCATCCATCTAAGAGAAGGTCACTCTAAACAAACCTACGTCC
>JAWWLV010000183.1:14426980-14484724 GCA_035041135.1 Platyrinchus mystaceus | reverse complement strand
GATTAAAGGGTGGGCTCAGTTCAGCGCAGGCTGTGTCTCACCTAAAAAATCCATTGCGCAGACTTGAAAGGTAAAAACACCTTTCCCAGATCTTTGTTCGCGAAGACTGGCCACTTATGTATCCAAAGACCTGGGTTTGAATGAAGCCCTGTGACCTTCCCTTCCCCCCCAGTTATCTCTCCATTTGTTTTAAGGATTGTGCAGGAAATGTCTTCACCATATGGAAGCACTAATAATGATATCACCATATGGAAGTATCAGCTTGGATACTTTCCAGTGAAAACAACCCTTTCCCCATCATGTGTCTCCTAAAACTTTGGTCAATATTTGTTGCTTCAGGAGGATTGTGCTGTGTCAAAGGAGGGCAGGTCACAGGCTTGTAAAATGAGCCCTGAACATCAGTGTCCTTGTCTCCTGGGACTCCTTGGTTTTGCTTCATTTTTCCAGCCTTTTATGCCCCTGGAAGTCTGAAGTGGGGAAGGGTGAAGAGGCTTGCTGCTGCTTTCCACCCGCTGCAGGCTGTAGAGCTGATCATTCCGTGTAGGGTGATGCCATGTGCCTCAGTTAGCACTGCAGAGCCTTGTGCGCTGCTTCCTAAGCAGGAGGTTTATTTTGGGCTTGTTGTAGGCTCAGACTTTGGCACTGTTTTGGTCCAAATCACATTTTACCACCCTCATTGGCTGTGCACTGGGTGACCTCATAGTGTCACTTTTCCCATGTTGATTATCTTCATAATTTCTTAAATCTGATGGGGTCCTGCTGAGGTTTTACAGTGGGATTTTAAAAGGAGCACAAGATTTTGGACCACCCAAATTCCACCAAACTCAAGGTGTTATGTACTGAATTTCTGTGGATACTTTGTGCCTTCTGAATGGGCCACTAAGGTGTTTATTACTAATACTCTTTCTCAGTCTTCAGATGATGCTCTAGAAAAGGAAAACTTTATATTATTGCATAAAAGCAGCTTTATGCACAATTCGAGTAATGTTTTAAAGAGAGCACTACTCACTTCTGCTTCCCTTCCTTAAGTGAGTGAGATATATTTCACAAGAGTTGGCTATTTCTTTCAAATAAACTTCCAGTAGTATGAATTTAAAGGTCAGTGTGTTTTTATTGGTCATTCACCTGGATGCATCATGTTCCTTATCCCAGAGCAGTGAGAAGTGTTCAGATCAAGTATATTTTCTTCAACTGGTAGAAACTCCTAGAAAGTTGCTACACTTGTACAGATGTGTAGTTTGGCTTCACAGAAGGAATTAGAGTTCTTGAGGTTGGCAGCAAAAAACCCTCAATCCTATGTAGTTTATAGAATATTTGAGTTGCTTTTTGTTGTTGTTGTAATAGTTTTCTGGTGTTTTTTTTTTTTCCACAAAATAAAATTTTCTACTTTTCCTGGAATTCTGAAATTACTGTGATAACAAAAGATGATTTTTGGAGAGAAGATGATTTTATTTTAGTTGTGTGAAGGTCTGTTTTTTATTATTTTAAAATGTGTGATGAGTTAGATCATGCATGTATTATTTTTTGTTAAATTTTAACTTATTCTGAATTTGTCTTCATTTGAGGGGTTGGAAAAATTCCCTTGAATTTTTTGGACTTGCAAAGGGATCCACAGCAGTAATGTGAAAACACAATATGCCTTTAGTAAGGGATTTTTGTATGTTAAAGAGGATAATTTGTCCAATGTTGATTGTTCACCCCTGAACAAAGCCTGTCTATTTTCTCTAACTGGGCAAAAGGGAATGCAAAAAGTACTTTATCCTTATTTTGCAGGTCACTGTCTGTACTTCTTGGAGTAGGACTCTTGCATAATCTTTAATATTTCTGAGTTAGTTTTTGGTTGATTTTGCAGAATGTGCAATAAGAGTATAGGTCTCTGCAGTAAGCCCAGGAAAGATAAACTATAACCCAAGTTCTGAATAGCTGTGGAGTTGGCGATTTTCTGTCTTACACTGAAACTGGTATCCCACTAGGTTTAAAATGAAATATCAGTAAAGGAGGGTGTGGTTTGGCTTTGTTTTTCTTTCTCTTTTTTTCTCCCTTTTTTTTTTTTTTTTAATTTTCTTTAAGGAGGCTCAAATTAAGATGGATTTGTTGCAAGGTAGTAAACTCTGTTGGAGTTCAGCTATTACGTGCAGTTAGTGGTGAGTACTTTCAGTTGTCCTAGAGCTGTACAAGGAATTCCTGTAGCCTTCCAGGATTGGGATAAATCCTATCACTGCCTTCAGGCAATGGTGTGGACACTGGTTACTCCAGGAGGGCTCACACACGCTGTATTCATACTGTGCAGCATTTCCATGTACTTTGCTGGAAACATGAGGGTGGGTGTTAGAAGATCAGGAGCTGCAAAAACAGGGAGGAGTGACCTTGTTTGAGAGATGGGTGATGTTGAATCAAACTCCCTAGTGGGGTAGCAGGAAAACCTGGAAGTGGCTGTTTGCTTTGTCAGAGGTGGGGAAAACTCCAGCTGGCTCTACCAGTCTGACCTGGGGGAAAAATCATACCTCAAATTCCAGATCAGGCCATGTGTTTTATCTGGTGTGTTTGCAAGATACATTAACTAGCATCTCAGAGATTGTCATTCTGCTGGAAGCCCCCTGCAATACCTTATCTCCTGGCTGGCAACATGATGTCTGGGAGGTGTCTTATAGTGACCTCAGCTGTGGGGTGGCTCAGCTTCTTCGTGATTCCTCTCGGATTTAGCTGAACATTTAGAAATCAAGTTTGGGTGTGCGTGTGGCTGAGATCCTGCAGATCTGCTGTGACTCACCCAGAGCTGCACCAGCATTTGCTGGAATTTCATAGAAGTGTGTGGGAGACGTGCAAACTGGTCCCAGCTGGTCTGGCAGAGAGATCAGCCCTGAGTGCAGTTTTGCAGCTTATCTGCGGGAGCCTGGCGAGATGAAATCCTACCTCCCTGCCAAGTGCAGTAGAGAGGAGGATTCTGCTTTTGCAAGTAAATCCCAGTGCTGATTCCTCATTCTGCACTTTCTGTGTCCCTGGGTGATGTGGTTAATTAGAAGCCTTCCTAGCTCTTTGCCATGCCTTTTCACTCTGTTCTCCAGCCTATCTTTAGTCTGCGAATCACAGATGCTTGTCCAGACTCTCTGAGCTGCTGGGGGTTAGGGTCAGGCTGGGGAGATCTGTGCTCCAACCCAGATAGTCTGGGGTATTTGCAGACAGTGTGGGAGGCAAGGGTCTGAGTGGATGGATAATTCCTAAAACAGGGCAGCCCAGTGGGCCAGAGCCTCAAAATAGTGCATCTCTGCTGGAGGAGAGAGCCTGAGGCGCCTCAGATGATGAAGGATAAGGGAGGATCAGGCCAAAGGTCTGCCTGTCTATCCTGTGCTCACAATGGAAATGCCTTCTTTTGTCGAACTTAAATTTGTAAGCTTTCACACAAACTAGTGAACCAGTTAGAGACTGGCTGCAGCCCCCAGGGAGCCTTGAAAATGATGAAGCAATGCGGCTTAGGAAGCAGTGGAGATAGTTCTGAAAACATTATTGTCAGCCAGAGGTGGGGCCTGTTGGTTGGATCCCTTTACCTTCCGCGGCTTTGTCTACTTGCCTCCTGAGGAGCTCCCTCTAGAGTGGTGGTTGTCACAGGTGGCTCCCAAGGCTACTTCTCTGGGCAGCCTGTATGGAGGATCCAGTGAGTGTCCTTGTGTGGGCAGAGCATGGGGTGCTCTGGAAGTTGGGTGAAGAGGGAGGGTTGTTTTCCTGAAAAGTTTTGCAGTTTTGGCTGGTGGAGAAAATTGGCATGACTCTTTTCTCCTTCTTTTTTTAGTCTCGTATAGCGAAGCGAGGAAGGAAGCTTGTGGATTATGACAGTGCCAGACACCACTTTGAAGCCCTGCAAACTGCAAAAAAGAAGGATGAAACCAAAATCGCAAAGGTAAAGCAAACAGGAGGATATGCAGCCATCCTATTATTTTGCATTTGCCTACTGATCAGCTTTTAAGTGCACCTGTACCTCTTCATTGTGTTTTCGTCAAATCAATTACATTGGAAAGGACCTTTAAGGTCATTGCGGTGTTGTGAACTGGTGAGGTTTTGCTAGGTATTTCCTTCTCATTTGTTTAGTTCTCCTAGAAGACAGGATAGCCTCTGCTGGCTTGGTTCAGACCCACCATCATCAGTCTGCATCTCTTGGTGACTAAATGCATGTGTATACTCCCATGCTACAGGACGACCAGTAACCTCTGGCTCAAAAGCCTGTGTGTCTCTCAGAGAAGCAAAACCTTGCAATGCCCCTGAAAACTTTTTCAGTTTCCCTGCTTCTTGGGACTCTTTCCCCATCTTAGTGTAGTGTTTGAGTGTTGCTTGAGGTGGGTTGTGTTTGTGAAGTCTTCTGATACCCTAGGACAGAGACCCTTAAAAGTGAATTACAAGTTCATTGATGGAAGTGCACTCTGTGCACACTTGATGAATGTGTTCTGTTGTCTATTGGTCACAATTACTGGATAATAAATATGGCTGACAAGTTTCTTTCATGCCTGTGAATAGCTTGATCCAGGGTTTACTGCAGAGTATGCCCAACACTCGAGTGAAGGATTTTTATTTTTAATGAAATTTATTTTAATTAAAAATAAAGTTTACTTTTTTTTTTAATGCAGCTGAAAAAAAAATGGTAGTGCTAACTTTGTTCTAGTGTAGGTGTATGGTTTGAGTACTGCCCAGAAAATGAGCTGTGTATTACTTCTGTACCCCAAGATATTTGAACCCATGTGCTTCACTCCACAGGACAGTTTTTCACACAATGGAATAGTCCAGTGCTGGGGAGACATCTTTAATTCTCTTCAGTGTGGGCCATGGCACATTGGGACTCTTCAGGGTAGGAGCCGTGCAGGAAAGATTTGTATCTTTTACAGGCTGACGAGAGTTGTCATCCTTTGTTTAGGGTTATTTCTGGTAGGGGGAATACGGCCTTATGTGAGATATGCTGGTGTTTTTCCTGCATGGAAGAAATTAAGATGCTTCTCTCCCCGAAGTGAAAGACGTGCATTTAATGGCCACATTACTTTTATTGTTAAGCTGCAATTCTTCAGTCATCTACACACCCAGTGCATGTACTGTACTAACCTTGACAGACAAATGGGGAGAGAGATTGATGGCCCAAGTGTCATTGTATCGTTTGTGTGGCAAAGCAAGTCTTGGTTCTGTATGCAAGGCATGAGGCTCAGCTGGTTGTGCCTTCAGTTCAAAGCAGTAATTCACTGTGTTTGTGGGTAGGAGCAGACTTTCCATGGGGTGTGTTATTTTTATTGGTGCATGCCTGTGGGGTCTTTGCTGCAGTGGAAATGGGTTTTGTAGGAATTGCTCAGGTTGGTACCTGGTGCTCTGCACCAGAGACTGGCTGCCTTCATTATTGCTGCATGCGCAGCTCACCTAAGATGATATAACAAGTATAAAGAAAGTGCAGTCTGAAGAGTGAAGTTCTTGAGATTTAGGAGTTGGTGCTCTGTTCCTGATTCAGCCTGTGCAAGAGTCTCTTAGTACTTGGCTGGATTCTTCTTGTGAGCCAAAATGCGCACTGGATCAGATCTTTCCACTATCTGTACTCTAGGCCATAAGCTTATGCACAGGATAATATGTGACACGTTGCACTGTCCTGATCCTGCAAAGATGGGAGCACTAAGTCCCAGAAAGTTATGTATGTATGGTCTTCCCCAAGTGGGCAGTTTTCACAATCCCGCCTGTGGTCTGACATTTGCAGTCATGCAGCTCTGTGGGGCTGTGGGCAACAGCCAGGGCTCAGCGTGCGCTTGGCTGGTGTAGGTAGTTCACCTCTCTGTTCCTGTGCCTGCAGTTTTGCTTGTGTTACCTTTTAAGTAGGGTTTTTCCATTGCAAGTTACTTTGGAATATGATGACAGGCCCCTAGGAAAGAGAAATCATGTTTCTGACACAGCATACAAGTGGGAACTAACTTGGTTGAGGTTCCATGGTATAGTAACAGAAACAGGAATACAAGTACTTTTTGGCACTATATGGTCTCTCTTTTCTAATATATGGATGTTCTTTTTCCACCCAGGACCCCTACATCTTATTGCTAAACTTACATCCTGCCATTAAAATAAAGCACTGTGGACTTTCAGCTGTTGCATGCAAATAATAATGATTGTTAATTAATCCTGACCTCTCTTTAAGGAGCTCCAACTTCACAGCCATGCCTTGGAGTAGGGTTGTCTGTGTGCTAGGTCACTAACAACTGTATTTGTTGCTCTTACAGCTGCCTGGCTGGTCTACAGTATCCAGCCCACACGGGAGCATTAATTACTGCTAAACTTGGCATGCTTCAAAGGATTCATAACTGATCGGTCCCAGGATGTTTGTTTTTTTTCTCTTGCTTTGGTGATACTGGTTTGGCCCAGCCTCTAAATACACTCTCTGTTGTGATTTTAATTTTTTTTGTCCTAAAAGATATATGTTTGTGTCTCTCTTGTTCTCTGTTTATTTTTTTTCTTTTTTCACTCAAACATGCTCCCTCCCCCCAGCCTGTTTCGCTGCTTGAGAAAGCTGCGCCTCAGTGGTGTCAAGGGAAGCTACAAGCTCACCTCGTTGCACAAACTAATCTGCTCCGAAATCAGGTGACTGCTGATCTACCTGGCTCTAACCCTGCATGTGCTATTTTGGGCTCTAGATTGTACCATGCAAGTAATCTCCAGGCAACGTTCACTCTAGTCTTCTCTGTTACGTGTCCTTGATGCTCCTAAGCCACATGGAGTATGTGGAAGTTGCTGACCAGTGAATGAATTTGTGCCTACCTGATTGATTTATAGTCAAATATGTTAATACTGGACTACTGTTTTCTCCTCTTAAAATGAAATGTGGAGGAAGAAAGGCTATGGAATAACGCTGAGACAGAGGGTGATGCAGTACAGTTCCTCCAATTATTGCTTTCTTTTTCCTCTAAGAGAAGCTGTCAATTTTTGTTACTGCTTCAAAAAAAAAAAAAAAGAGGAAACCCTGGAGAACTGGCTTATGCATTCATGTTGTTCAGTAAAGCTGGAAAAAAATAACATTACAATTTCTGTGGCAGCTGAGTTAGGTTGCAATATCCTCCTGTGGTAAAGTCCAAGTTTCCCAAATGGGCACTGTCCTGGCTCTTGTGGTTTAAAAGAGCCATTTCCAGATCCAGGATTTCAATCTGTATAGAAGAGGTGGACCCAGACCAGGCAGGTTGCACCTTGTGTGATTATTTGAACAGGTTGAGGTCATGGTTGCATCATCTGTCAGAATTTAAGTTGTAGTGTCTTGAGGGACGTGAAAGCAGCTCAGAGGAAATGCAGGGAATAAAATTTCAATCCTACTTGCATAGAAGTGTGACTTCCTGATGAAATCTCCCTCAGCGTTTCCCTTGGAACACCTTCAGGGATAAGAGGGAATTGACAGAAGTAGTC
Organism: Platyrinchus mystaceus; assembly: GCA_035041135.1. NCBI lineage: Eukaryota > Metazoa > Chordata > Aves > Passeriformes > Tyrannidae > Platyrinchus > Platyrinchus mystaceus. The sequence continues at coordinate 14,477,323 of JAWWLV010000183.1, read as the reverse complement.
AGTGAGAAGAGGCTTTCAATAAGCAAGGGGATAGTAAATCATTACCCAGACTGGGAGAGTGCCAGTTACCTGCTCACAAGTTCCTGGTGAGCTCATCTGTTCTCATTTGAATGCTCCTATGTCTTCACATTCCTTGTCAATGAATTAATTGCAGTTTAGAAACACTGAATTGCTCTCACCTTAAGAAGCACATGGGTTTTTCACAGTCAGCTTATGACTGCAGATCAGGGAAAAAAACTAGATAATCACATCAGTAAAGCCTGGAGAAAGAACAGCTGTTAGCAACCCTGCTTAAGATGTAGAGCAAAGGGAGGAAATATGTATTTATTCTTGATTGAAGGGAGAAGGACAGATGGCAAGCTGCCAGGGGCTTTTCCTGTTCCTCTGCAGGCCCAGATGGGAACTGTTTGCACAGTTGTGGTTCTTGATTGGTCTGCTTGACTGGTGGGGTATTTCTGGAGAACTAGAAAGCAGGTATGGGAAGTTTCTCAAGCCACAAATAAATATATAAATAAAACAGCTTTTGGGCATTTTTCATCTTCTCAGACTGGCTGGGGTCAGTGGGAGTAATACCACTACCCACAGATTGCCCAGTACCTACAAGTGCCCCCTCATCTACGCACTCGGATCTTAGACACGGTACGAAGAGTCATTTGAAAATTTCACTGTACGTACCTTTGTCCTAAAGCATATGCAAGGAAGGGACTGTGTAATTTTTCTACCCACTGTGGAAAGTTAATCTGGGGGTGTTAATCTCCTAATACACAGCATTAATATTTTCAGTGACCACAGATATTTTCAAATCAATTTAAGTCCTCCTTGAAGTTTTTTCCCCTTTCATTCTTGAGCTAAGTATTGCCCACCTTAATTTTTTGTTACTACTTGTGTGAGTATTCGGGGTTGTTTTTTTTTTCTTTTTTCTCTTTAATTTTTATTTTGATTGGAAACTAACAAAAAACCCCCTCAATAAAGGTTAGCTTGTATTCTGAACCTGTAGGTTTTACAGCTTGCCTTCCCAAACATGAGCAGGCAGTTTTTACACTTGCATGACCTCAGGACTGAAGGTGTTAATGACAGCCCTAAATCTCATTAAGCTCTTGATAAAACTGGGAGGGCTGATGATGTTCCATTTATTGAGAAGCTTCAGAAGGTTAAGCCTGAAAAAAAAAAAGAAGTCTTTCCTTTTACCAGCAGCTGTGTTGCTGTCTCTTCTTGCCTGACAGTTTTACAACCTCCATGCAAAAATGGGGTCAGTGAGATCTGTTATTTCTACTGTAAAGCAAAGTCCCTCCCTCCAATATGCATACTGCTGGCTCTTTAGGCCTTTAGCAGATACTACCAAAAATAACAGTGGGGGGTTTTTGTGAAGTCTCCTGGGGGAGTTGCTATTGCATGCTCCCAGTTACAAATTTTAGTGACTGTGCTTTTTGAAACAAAGGGGAAAATGGCTTAGAACAGCAAATTCTTGCCTTTTGACTAAGCTCCATTGACATGCTGAATCTAAAAAGCAACATCCTTAGTGCTGCAATGATAACAGAAAAATATCTCTGTCTGTAGGAGACAGTAAGTTGAGTCCTGGGCCATGCTGCCCTACTGAGAGCTGAGTCTGTCTGGGGGGAGGCTCCCAGCTCTTCTCCTTAATCCTGCCTCATGGATATCTAAACTATTTACTGAGCAGTACTTAATTACCACAGTTCACACCATAGTCTTTGAAGAGAAATAGTCACCAGATTGTCTGAAAGCACCAGGCTGGACATAGCCAGATACTCATGCAAGCTGAGATGCATGGTAATAAGAGAAACAGTGTGGAATAATTCCTCCCCTGCCCTCCATCACAACTGAACTGGTGATGCTTGGCACTCTGAGCCTTGGCTAGGTTGAAGGTCAGGAAAGCATTTGTGTTGTCCAGCTTCTGCTCAAACCTTCCCCCTTTCAGGCAGGGAGAGAAGAGGAAGATTTTCTGAGATTACACTTTGTGGACCTGGGCATTGTCTGGCCTTCTGGCCTCAGTTTTCCATCAGGTTGGCAAGGGTGGCAGCTGAAACAGAAAGTGCACAGCTATGGTAGCCATGGGCTCTGCTCTGAAACCTGTGTCTGCCTTTCCCCACCTTACTGCATGAGCTGGCTTGTCCTCTAGCAGGCCTTGTGACCAGGTTGATCTCTGTCTTTGGCTCTAGCTGGAAGCAGTGAGGGCTGTCGAGTGCCAGGACTCCTTCTTCTAAGGAAAGTAAATCCCATGAGTGAGAAAATCCATGGACTAACAAAGGACTGAAGAATTAATTCAATGCTAGACCTGGGAATGAGACCAGTAGCTGAGCCAGAGGCACTGAATGGATCCCTGATTTGTACAACTACTCTGGAGTGAACGTTGCCTGTTGCTGATTTTGCCTTTGCCTCGGGATGTGACAATATTCATGCATTGCTTTCTAGGTTCTTTGACCTTATAAATGGGCAAATGAGAGAGGGAAAGAATGTTATTACTATTCACCATATCTGTAAAATCAACAGCATTCAATGGTGCCTCATCTCCCAGCTACCACATCTCCTGGGTTGATTCTGGTTCCATTATAGTTTGGAAATTAGAATAAGGTAAAGCCAAAGGGACGGAGTGGGTTTTTTTCTATGTTTAAAAAGGTTACATTAGAAATATTCATTCATAGAGGTATTTTAAGGCAGAATGAGTCTTTGTGATCATTGTCTCTGATTCAACATGAACTGTGTCTCTGTTTAAAAGGTTTTTTGGTGGTTTTGTGCAAACTCTTGAAATGTTAAGTTTTTCAGTGAGTGTAGCAGCGAAACAGGGGTTTCTGGGTGGAAGCATCATGACCCCTTCTCCCCCTGTCTGTTCCTCACAAAGTCTACTTAACTTTTGAATACTTACCAGTTGTGTCTTTTTGCTGGGGAAACTTTCTCCTCTGATCTTGAGTACAAAGCCTTAGCCTTGCCTCGGGCAGCAATGAACAACGCTCTTACAGCTGGAGCTAGATGGAAAGCAAGAGCTTCTGTGGCTTTCTTATAAGTCAGGAGAGAAACAGAGAGTGTAAGAATCCTACACAATTCTGTGAGGAACAGGATTCTGAACTGCAAAATATTTTTAAGCCCTTTTGCCCATCAATCCTATTGTGTATACGCGTCACTAAGGAACAGTAAGCTGAATTTATTTAATTAAGCTGGCACAAAGAAGATAAAACTTGATTTCTAGAAGGGGTAGGAATCTGATTGCAGGCTTGTAGGGAGACTCAGTTCCTGTGGCTTGTGAGCTCTTTGCAGAGGCCTGTGATGTTGTGACATTCCTGCTGTTGTCGCACGTATAGGCACTCATGCTGACCTTCCTGATAAGATGTGTTGTCAAGTTGCTCATGAAGGGATTTTTCCATCCTTAACCCACTGCACAGGGTTATGGGAGGATGCTACGCTGTTGTAGATTACAGAATAAAAATGTTTTATTTAGAAAACTTTGAGTTTTAAGTCAGGGCACTGAAAAGAGGAAGAGATTACCTGGGACAAATGTAGGAAGGGAATGTGCTTGTTGCTGGTGTCTGCTGTCAGCAACAAACCAGGATCATCCTTTCTGTCACTGAAACCTGACAGAGTTCATCCATCAGTGTTGGGATCTGTCAGTGTCTAGGTCCAATGAACAGATCAAATTTAGACTCTCAGCTGGGAGAAAGAGGTCCTGTACGACGCATACTGCTTTTGGTGTTGGTGGCTGACAGCCAGCCAGGGATTGCGCTTGTGTGAGACCACTGAAACCAAGACGTGCTGTTCAAACCCTGCAGCCTGGCCTTCTGCTGGCACAACTCATGCTTTGCATACTCTTCCTTGCTTCTCCAGTCAGCTTTGTGGGAGAGCTGTATCAGCCAATGATGCAGACCTCCTCCCTTCCTCAGAAGAGACGGGGCTTTGGCATGATCTTAGCTGAGCATAAAGAGTCCACACGAGGGAGGATTCTTCTCTAATGCCATTTGGGATGGATTTCACCTCTTTCTGAGACCTGGCAAGGGACAGATGCCCCTGTGACCTTCATCTATATCCAAGCTGGAGGCTGAACTGCCTGACCAACTCCATTCACTTTTTGAAGCCAGGGAAATTTATCGAACTTAAAACACATTAGCTGTTGTTTGAATTACTTTCTGAGTATACAAATGGGGAAATCCATTGAGAGAAAGCCTGAGAGTAACACATTCACGATGAAGGGGCATCAGGTCACCAATGATGCAACCCTGGGAGACTCACTTGGGATGCTGATTACCTCATGCCAGAATTTTGCCTGGTCTCCCAAAGAAGTCAAAAGAGTAACAGTTGTTCCAGCCCTGCAGAGTACTTGTCTGTGCTGGAGCTGACAATCTCCCTTCTCTGTTATTAAGGCTGAAGAAGAGTTAGTAAAGGCTCAGAAGGTGTTTGAAGAGATGAATGTTGATCTGCAGGAGGAACTGCCTTCACTATGGAATAGGTGAGTGCTGGAAGTTTTCCCAAGGCCTGGTTGGAAGTAAGCAAATAGCCAAGCTCTTGGTCTGGACTGGGTGCGTGCCCTTCTTTTCTGGATCATCTCAGCCTGTCCTAGGATTTTCCCCCCAGCCAGATTCACCCTGTGCTTTCTGGGCTTTGCTTCATGATTTTCCTGAAAAATACAATTTTACCACAGAGAGAAACTGTTTCTCTCCTTGTCCAATTAATCCTTTTACCCTACCAACTCTGCCCAACTTTACTGGAAGACTTGAGAGACCATAATTTTGCCATACCAGTGGCTGTGGTGATGAAAAGGGAGGTGAAAGGAAAAGACTGACATTTAGTTTGAAGGATAAACTGTAGGGCAGCAGAGACTGATTTATTGGGAGGACACAGTGGAAAGCAGTCAAAATCTTCCTAGGAGCGTTCCACTTTCTTATTTTTGAATACAGAGATCATGTCTGGACTGGCAGTGCTGGTCTGTGGGGGATGGAGAGTAGGCAGCAGCAGGGTGGGAAAGTAAAATGCTGATGCCTTCACTCCCCTTTCTGTCCAGCCTGGGGTATGTATCCCTGCTCAAAGAATCCTGCAGGCCTGACTGAGGAAGGAGCTGGGAGGGATACAGGCATCTGTGTGTTTCCACGTGCAGAACCATGACACTGCTGGCCTTGGTGACCATCTCCCTCCTGCTGTTATTCCTTCAGCTGAGTGCTGGTAGAGCACTCTCTGTTGGCAGCTGGCAGGCTGGCTAGAGACAAGAGGCAGCAGCTGAGATTTTAAGGTGCCACAGGTTGTTCACAGGCTCCTGCTATCCAGCTGATGCTTCTGCTTCCCTATTGCTTTCTGTACTTTTGTACTCTTTCTGCCTCTGAAGCAAACAGTTCATGCTTTTTTGCTTCCCTTGTTGCTTAGGGACTTCAGAGGGAATTAATCTCTCTCATCCTGCTAATTACCCCAGCTCTCTCAACACTCTGTCTGCATCACAGCCTCCATCCTTTTTCCATCTTCCTATTCTAGCACCTTTTTTTTTTTTTTCCCCTTCTCCCTCTCCCTTTAGTCAGCACAAATTCAGATCCTATTCCTAGTCTCCTTTTCCTCTTGTACATGTTAGCCCTGTACCTAGCCTTTGTTCCATCACCCCCTTCACATTCTCCTGCCACCCCTCTCTTCCCACATGTACCAGACCTGACAGAGTTCAATTTGAATGGGAATGGTGGGTGGAACATAGCAGAAGGCGCAGAATTGAGAAGTGTGGGGAGAGCATTGTGTCCATTAAGTTCTTCTGTCTTGTTTTTCATTTGGCAGTCGTGTTGGTTTCTATGTCAACACATTCCAGAGTATAGCAGGCCTAGAAGAGAACTTCCATAAAGAAATGAGCAAGGTAAGGCAACTAACAGCTTATCCTACTTATCCTCTCTTCACTGCTAGTAAAAAACAACTACCACCACCAAAAAACCCCAAAAAACAAAACAAAAAACCAACAAAAAAATTGTCTGGAAAAAACAGCCCTGAGTCAGAGAAAAATATAAATCCTTAGGTTTTTTTATTTGGACAAGGCTGTCTGACATAGTAATTCAAAGGGATAGAGCACAGGAAAGAGACTGCAGGGCCATGCAGCAGTGGGGAGTTCGTGTCACTTGATGGTGCTTGTTTGCAGATCCACAGGAGAAAGGGAAGCCATCCTCAGACCTATCTCTTGCTACCTTTTTTTAGTTCATCTCCATTATGGATCTGTAACCTATAACCTGGGCACACTCAGCATGGTATCTATTTTCCTCCTCCTCTGCTGCCTGGTAGCAGGTTGCTGTATACCCTCATCCAGCCTAGCTGTGGGGTTGAAAACAGCAGGGAATGTGCCAGCCTGCAAGTTGGGTAAAGCCTGAGACCTGCCTCACTCCAGACCCTCAAGAAGGCACTTTCCTGCAGTACCTCTCTGCTTTGGTTTCTTTCAAGCCCTGTGACCCAAAAGAAGGCATTTGAGTACTTAGCATGGCGCTTATATGGGCTACCAATTTGTCCTGAGTTGGGAATCACAGCAGTAAGCAGTGTTGTAAGCTGGTGGTGGCAAGCTGGATCCTGGTGCTCTGTGCCAGTACACAGAGGAAACCTCAGGGCCAGTCTGTGGGAAAGTCCTCCACTGCCAATATAATTTACAAATATGTTCTTGTTCTTTCAATTGCAAGCTAGAGAAGTCTCCTGAATTCCTTAGGTCTGTATGCTGCTTCCAGGAGTTGCACGCCCTCTGTAAATGTTGCACTAATCTTGAGGAGGGACTGAGAGCCCAGCTGGAAAACCCTTATATTCCCTCCACTCCCCAGTGTCATCCTGACAACAAGGCAGCTGCTAAGCAACAGGAAATATTATAGTCCTTCAATTCCCAACAGTCAGGGGCCTTCTGACTTGGTGTAATGCTACGATTTTGAGCCCTGCTGACATTTTATGGGGTCTTTTCCAGTTAATAGCCTGCTCTCCTCCACTGAGAGATGAACTAACTGTTAAGAATAGGGAGGATTGTTATAATTATCAGTTTGTTACTGTTAACTTAGATCCAACAAAACATGGGAAAAATGCTTGGTAGACAGGAATTCTCTTCTTATATGATGTCGGGATTTTTCTTTCTTGAGCATCTTTGTATGAGAGCAGGGCTTTTGCTTTGTTCCATAAAATCCATCTGTTTCTTGTTACTGCTACAGCATCCAATTAACTGCTGGTGTTGCCTGCAAAATGCCTGCAACACTGATTGCATGGGATCCCTCCTCCTACCAGTGATAAATCTGGTGTCTCATTTATGGATTGGCTGTTTCAGAGTAGGAGTGTCTGAAGTGACTGTTGCAGCCTTTGGTGCCAGGGAGCGTTTAACCCCTAATTTCTTCAAAGATATCTAGGTCCTGCCTAAACCTAGATGGCCCAGGCAGACTGTGAAGTTAAAGCTTGTTGACTGGAAGTCCAGTTGCCTTTGACTCCACAGTTGAGATGACCATATCCCAAGCTTTGATAAGCAGGTCTGAGGAACAGCTTTTGACTACAAATCCAGAGTGAAGCTTCAGTTCTAGCACACAGACCCTTAGATAAACACTCATCCTGCTTCTGCAGTGGCACCTGGCAGCACACCGGCAGGGCCAGGTGATAGAGAAGCTAAGAGGATGATCTGCAAGGAAGACAGAGCATTCCCATGAGGAATCAGCATCTCTTCAACAGTTCAATAGCATTTCATACCCCACAGAGAAGTGGAAACAGATTTAGGGCTGTTCTGTCTTGGAATAGCTGAATATGTGTGCATATCTGGGCACAAGCCTGTGTTTGGTCAGTCTGTGCAGACCAGCCCAGACTCTTCTGGCACTCGTGCTCTTTCCTCATTCTTTTTCTTTCTTTTGTTTTTGTATTTTGCAGTTGAACCAAAATCTTCATGATGTCCTGCTGGGTCTAGACAAGCAGTACTCAGGCAATGCCTTCCCTGTTAAAGCACAGCCCAGGTCAGTAACTGTGGGTAGTGTCTTTCCCTCAGCAGGGGAGGAGGGACAGGGATATCTCTACCCAGGGATGTTGAAACCTCCGTTTTGTCAGTTGGAAGTGATTTGACTACCTGCCAGTGCCCTCCTGAGACTTCCCAGAACATGTCCAAGATTGCACTTGGTGCTGGGTGACACAGTACAACACCTCTTACCTTTCTAGGTTAGCATCTGGAGGTGAAAACTTTCTCTAGGTGCTGATATGTAGGCAACTGATTCTCAGCTCTGCTTTTTTAAAGTCTAATTCCATGCACTGACATGTGCTGCTGAGCTGCCATTCCTTTTGTGTCCAGTTGCCCAGCACCTGTCTTGTTCTTTCCCTCAAAAGCTTCTACCATGTACCTACAGCTTGAGCACCAAGAGCCCATTTAGTTCCCCACATTCCTCTTTGGCCCTCCAAACTTGGAATCACTGTTTTGCCAAAGCCTTATGCCCGTCCTATGTACCCAGCTGAAGTGGATTTCCCTTTCTGTGTGTTAAGGAAGGAGTTCCAGCCTCACTAATATGAGGCCTCCTGACCTCAGGACACTTTCAATTTGCATGTGTGCAAGGAGTGAGTGTCCTCTGGGCCTTTAGTTTTCTTTCCTCAGCTGGGTCTTATCCTGTATGGTTAAGTGCAAGTCTGCACATTCTCTAGCACTGAGAAGGGAGGGAGAGGTTGGGCTCTGGATTAGGCTGACTGGCTCTCATCCAAGTGTGTGAGTGATGAAATTCTGTTGGGCTCTGGCTTCCAGCTGCTAATCCCATGTGCTGGGCAAGCAGGAGCACAGCCAAGTCCTCAACTGGTGTATTGATGGAGGGAGGAGGTGAAGTCAGCATGAAGTAAGGGCAAGCTGTGGTCTGAGTGCATTAATTCAGAAGGGGTAGATCAGCTGTTGAGACCTCTGTGCTCCCTTGTTGCTCCTCCCAGTTTAACCTTCTTTTGCATTCATGCATAGATGAGTTATGTGCCTTCTTCCTCCAGTGAGTGCGGTGTTTCCCAGCTCTAAAGAAAGAGGGAGTTTGAGTTGAATTTGGCCCCTGAATTTTGGATTGCTGACACCAGGTTTCAGAGATGCTAGTAGGAATGCTACTTGTGAAAATTATGTCTTCTTCCCAAGTTAGCATGGGGTGTCTGTTGATCACCCCGACCCAACCAGACTGAAACCTTGTGTGGAGACTGTGGTGCCCATCCTCTTGCTGCCATGGGCCACGTTGTCTCTGTTAGTAACATCCTCTAGGGTCCTTGGAGGAGGATGAGGTAACAGGACAGATAAAGGCTATAGCCATTGCTTTGTCCAGCTCCTTCCTCCTCCTTTCTTTCTTCCTTGACAAACTAATTGCAGGCTACAATGACAGTCTGGCCCAGAGATGTTCATTGCTGTTGTGGCATGAAGTTTCTGGCCTGAAAGAGCTTTCAGTGAACAAATTACCTGTTCTCACGATTCCTGCCCCCACAAACTGCTGGCTTCATCTGGGAGTGTAATGGGTGTCTGCGCTGCAGTTTGTGCTCTTTGTCTGGCTATGAGACCACATGACCCCAAAACCAAAAACAGAGCACTCACAGGTCTCCCTGTGCAGGGGGCAATCTGAGTGCTGCTGCTTCATCTTGCTGCATCTTGGCTGAGATGCCAGACCTGCCCCAGAGCAACTCTCTTCCTCCTGAGCGCAGTGGAGCAGGGTGTTGTATGAGGATGTAGCAAAGGTTTGCCAAGGTAGTAAATATGTTTTGCAGTGACCAGGAAATGCTGTGAGGCACTTCTGTCTCTGCTGCACATCTGGCCTCTCATTGTGGCACAAGGCTGGAGTGAGAGTGTGTGGGAGGAAATAGCTTATTGTGGTCTGCAGTGGGAGCAGATGCTTCCCTAACCCTTTTCTACTGGGAAGGGGATTGAAGATTGATACAATGGCAGGAAATGAATGAGGAGGTGTGAGAGGAGAGGCAATTGTCTGCACACATCATTATGACATTCGTGTGAGGCCTTACAGAAATACTACTGTGGTTGATCAATCTGATGCTGGCAGTGTAGCACAGTAGCACAGAGCAGCTGGTGTATTTCTGGGAACCTCAGGCATGGGTTTGGGATTTGTTTCTGAAAGTTTGAACATTCAGGGTTCAGATGCCTAGAAGAGCTAGGAGATCTGTAGCGTTATCCTAGTATGATTGGATAAACTGGAAAAAAACATGGTAGGAAAGCTGATGATTAAGTTCCATATATAAGAATGTGCAGATCACATATGTAAAGGAGAATGTGGAGCTTGTTTCTCTTGCAGCAATATTCACAGCAGAGAGTGAGCAGCTGTGGAAAAAAGACTTTTACAGGACTCTGGTGGTCTATACAATTTCCTTTTTCTTCTCCGTGTGCACCATGGCCCCATGTTCCAAAGTGCAGGGAAAATTCTAGTTTACTTACACGTAAAACCCCTTCTCCTACTTTCTTCAAACCAGGCCATAGCTTTCTAGGAATGAAGGGATGTGTGTGTGTGTGTGTGTGTGTGTGTGAGAGTTTTGTGGCACCACATAAATCGGTACATGGAAGCTTCCTGGTTTAACTGTGCCATCCTGTAACTGAAATGATTTGCGTGCCATCCTCAACAGAAAGAAAACTAAACTGTTCGCCAGGCTGAGGAAAAAGATGAGCAGGTACCGGTATGGAGAGCAGCATTTCGATACATGTTTGATTTAGTTCCTAAAACTGGAGAGGCTGTTGCTGGACTCTAACAGCCTGGCACGTGTTAACCCTGTGGTGGGAGAGGGGTTCTCTGCATGATACGATATGTTCATGGCCTGCTGGGTCCTGCTGAGATCTGTGTCTGGATAATCCCATTAACTGCTTGCGTGCCTGATTTGAATCCTTGCTTCTTTTCCTATCTAAGAAGGCAGTGTGAAAACTCAGGCATTGTCTGTCCAGTTGTTTTTGTGTGATGGAAAATGCAGTGCTGTGTTTTCCATGGGAAATATGATCAATTTTAGGATTTTAACACTTCTAGCTTTAACCAGTGGGTTTGCCCATTTGAACAGCTCTGAAATGCTGTATTCTCTTTTCCTGCCTGGCCAGGGAGGACCCATAGACAGGTCTTTCACACTCATAAGTCCTGCCCTATCTACCAGTTGCAGTTGGGAGGATGATGAGGTGGGAGAAGGACACTTCCAGCTTTGCTCCTTACTTGCTCTGTTCTTGAGGATCCTCACTGTCTTGCTCTCTCCATTTAAAATTTTGTGCAGGGCTGAAGGAAAAGGAAGTCTGTTGTCTTGTATAAAGACTAATGCCTGCATCTTGCCTTTCAAGACAATGATGGCATTGATTAACTGGATTGCTACAATGCCTAGAGTTACCATAGGTTGAGGACTCTGACAAGAACATGCTCTGGTGCAAAGTGGGAATTGCTGCATTATTCCTCTAATTTTCATTTATTTTTACTCTTTGTGTTGGTACTCCCTCCATGGGGCTCCTATAGGAAGAAAAAAAATTATCAAGATGGTGTTCTGCAAGCAATAAAAGCAAGTGCTCATGGATTGGTATCCTTGCTTTTCTGATTCTGGCTTCCTGCTGCCTAGGGCAAGTCATGCCTTCTCTTTGTCTCTGCTATGCATCCTTTGTAAAGTGGGAGGTTGGAGAGTGGAGAATGGTAATTGCAAAGGGAAGCTGATTCTTGATACTTACATCCCCAAATGAAAAGTAGTGAAGCAATGTCTTGTGTTGTTACTATTCTGAGGTTTTCTACCGTAAGAAAAGGAGGATTCACTGGAATACTTTTCTGGATGTCTATCTCTGGCCTTGGTTGGACTAGTGTTGTATCTGCACCAGGCAGGAAGTCTAATATTTGCAGTCACTGGGAACAGATGGATGCTGTAGCAGAAGGAGAGCTAATAAATCTCACCTCGATGAGCTCTAGCCGCAATGTCCTCCTGCTCTGCCTTGATAAAATCCAACTGGCCCAGCAGTTAAGGTGCCTGACCTGGGCTCTGCTGGGGATTTCTGCTGTCAGAGTAGCTGCTGGGGTCACAGAGAAATGTGCAATCCCTGGTGCAGGGAAGAAGGGCCTGGGGCTTGGTCAGTATTTTATCTGCAGAAAGAATGTACATTTGTGCCATCATAGGTTTGGGTATGTAGGTGCTCTATTTTTTTTTTAATAATTCTTCAGTATGCTTTGGTGGTAAAAAATGAATTACTTTTGGCTCAAAGGCCCTGTGTGAGCCTTAGCTGAGATGCCTTTTTAACCTGAGAACTTGGCAAGAGGTAACTGGTCTGTTTTTGCCATATTGGAAAGTAGATTTCATCCTCTAATATGGGATTGTTACAAGTGCATGGAAATCCTGTCTGCAGATGTTACCCTGCTCTTCCAGAACAAATGAAGCAGCCCCATGAAGGGTCTGGGAGCTAAGCAGCACTAAAAGAGGCTGGGGGATTTTTACTTTTAGCTGGAGTAACTGCATTAGACCCTGTTCTTAGCTTTCTATTTGCAGAAGAAAGTTGACACTGCCTTCCCTTCCTCACCCGATACTCCTGGATTTGGCATCACTTTCCAATTGCTCATGGGAAGGAAAAAGACAGAGCAATGACCTTGTTGTTTAGGCTTGCTTTTACTGTGTTACTTGTGTTTGGTCAGTGGGGTACAGTCCCCACACTCTTGCTTTTTCCTGTGTTTCCTGAAGCAAACAGTTGGTTGGAGACAGGACTTTGCTCTGTGTGGGCAGTGTGTGCTCCCTGAGGACATGTGAAGGACAGAGGATCTTGGTGACTGTCTCTCTTGACGCTGGTTGCACTGGCTAAATTCGTGCAACAAGTGCAGGAATGAAGGTGCCACTCGGGGCGGGGGGGACGACTGAAAAAGGCTCAGTCAAAATTAGCACTGGCATTTTCCTAGGGGGATTGGCCAGCACATCAAACAAGCTGTAAATAGTAGTGACTTAATGAAGTCTTTAGTGTGGGGCTCTCACAGGCCAGTTTCTTCCCCTCATCCTACAAGGGCTGACTCACACGGGAGCCTTTTACCAATATATCTCCAAAGTAATTGCCAGGCACCAGAAATAAGGCACTACAAAGCTGTTTCATGGCCTTTAGAAAATAAGCCTAAACTTCTTTCTCACTGGGAGAAATGGTCTTTTTAAGTCCCTAGAAGGAAAAGTTTACCCTTCTCTTGGTAGGCCAGCTGATAGCCAGTAGTCCCAGTATTCCCAGTGTAGTCTGAGCATTTGAGAAGTCCTGGCAGTCTAGGTGTGGATCACTCTGTCCCCCATCTTCTCCAAAGTACTTTCAGCTCTGGGGAAGGTGGTTTCCCCCCCAACCCCCCGCCACCCTAGCATCAGAGGATGTTTTCTGTCATTTTCTGCTGTTTCCTGGTTGCTCCCATTTAGATCAGGACTTTCTTACCTTCACCCTCCAACTGTTACTATTTTGAATCTGTAGCACAACCTTATAAATTTTGTGGAATCCATCACACAACCCACTGTATTGAAATGGTTTCTGGGACCCTTTGAGGAAGGACACTATAGACATATCCAGTCAGACTGAAGAGCTGCAAGGGTTGGTGTACACGTTCTTTAGTCTGTCCCCTTTTTCCTTTTCATTTCCCTCTTCTTCCCTTGGTGTGTGTGCCCTTGGTTGAGAGCTGCTGGCAGAGAACGTCATTGGGTTTGTTGCATCATGTTGGTGTGCTGCTGGCATCAGTGTCATCAGAAGTGTCCAACCTGCATGTGGACTTGAGAACAAGTGCTTTGTGGGGAAATGTGCGTGTGGGATGTGGATATGGGGAGAAAGTGGGGAGAATGGGGGAGGGTGAAGTGAATGAAGAGGGGATGGGATGGGGAGCTTGAAAGCTGGAATGCTGACCAGGGTGAGATGCTTGCTTGGAAGGGGAGGTTTGTTGAAATGCCTTGCTATCCCTTCTTCCTTTTGCTATCCCCTAACTGTAAACAAATGTTTAGGAATGAGGCCATCATGCATGTTAGCCAATGACCACCATAACTTAGGCATCCAAGTGTGAGTGGATGTACATGTCTGAAGCTCAGGGCCCTCTTGAGGCAGAGCAAAGAAATAAATGACTTTATGTCCCTTCAGAATCCAATCTGCATTGCTCTAGTTCAGGCCCTATGCCAGGATTTCTTGTATTGAGTTGTAAGAAAAGATCTGTTTCTTTCAGCCTCTCCCAAGGCCCTCAACTTTACAAGAACTATGACTTTATAAGTGGAGGCAAATATCACATCCTGTAGCTGAGGTTGCACACCCTTTTTGCAAAATGCTGTGATATTCTGTTTTCAGCTGTGTACAGTTTTGCCAAACTGTAACCACTTCTGCTGAAATATCCCACACCAGTGTGTGTACTTCTGTATGACTTGAGATATATTGATTAGTTGATTTTTTGGGGGGCTGAATTCAGCTGTTCCTGAGAATTTGGTTGAGAAGTTTTACCTTCATCCCTGTTGAAATTCTCTGGTAACCAATATTTTACTAAATTTTCATGATTCTGTACTTCAAGCACTGACTTGATACCCAGCCAAGGCACCCCTCTAGGGAAAGGCGTGTGCCTCTTGCCATTCCTTTGAAAAATCTGCCCAAATCCGTCCAAGCTATGAACCAACAAATGTCATTGGCATACGCTTCTTGCAGCTTAATTCCCTGAAGAATCCCTCTGTGTGTCAGAAACAGTCCTGGAATAAAGACCAACTGGGGAGACTTTTCATAATAGAGAAATCTCTATTAGCAGCTGGAACCTCCCTGTTTCTTTGCTGTCTGGAATGATCTGTGAAATGTCTGGCTAGTTTGCCTCTCTTCTAGCTTAGCCAGTTTGTACCACATACAGGCAAGTGATATTCTGTGGTTACAGCCTTATTCAGGTATTATGAATCTATTAGTCATAACCCACACAGTGTCAGTAGACCACCACACAGAAAAATTCTAATCTGTAGAACTTAAATGAACACCAAAGAACTCCTTTCCCCATCTGCTTCCCCAGCATTAAAGACTATGACTTAATGTCAGGCACTTAGGTTAGAATCTAGCAAAATAAGTATGCCTGGTTGTTTTGTTTTTTTGTTTTTCTGTGTCTGAGGCAAGTATATCAATTATTATATAGGAATTTAGTGAGTAACCTGCTGCAAAGTAATGCTGCTGCAGTGTGTTGGACTGCAAGTGACTCAGCAAAGATGCTTCTCAGAAGCTTGTTGAGGCTTCAAATATCTTCATCATGTGTCTGGGCAGTGAAGCAAAGAGATAATGGAGGCCACTGATCCAGTCTGGTTAGCACAACTCCTCCTAGGCCTGGCTCAGACTTCTCTCTCTTTCTCTCTCCCTCTCTCTCCCTTCCTCTCTCCACTTCCTTCAGTGACAGCACCCCAGCGAAAGCAAATAAAAGCCCCTCGCCTCCACCAGATGGATCTCCCATCACCAGCCCTGAGACCAAGACTGTCAACCATGAGCTGGAACCATCCGCTTTGGAAGCGCCTGGGGCAAGCATCCCAAAGTCACCATCTCAGGTAGTGTCCCCATGACATTGACTGTGTCTCCACAGTACGACCGCTGATGGCACAAGCTCTGTGAGTCAAAGACATCCAGCAGTTGCTTTTTTTGGACCTCATCCTGCTACTGAGAATACAGAACATGACATGATGGTTGTTCTCTTTCACTGGTTCCTGAGAAAGTTTGTGAGAATTTGAGTTGCTTCTTGGTCAACTCTATATCATATAGGGGAGAACTGAGTATCTCTGAATGGCTTTACAGGGTGAAGGCCAGTAATATATTTTGCTGTCTAATATGATGGCCAAGAAGATCCAGGGAGGATGGAGTTGTAGCTAGGTGAGGAAGTTTGTTCTTTACACTTGAATTAACCTGTGGAATTCAATGGTCCAATTTCTTCTCAAGAACTTCTGTAGCTGAAGAAGGTTAAAATAAAAGAGCTTATTATTGATGAGGAGAACATCTGTACTTTGGATGTTTTACTTTACTACCAAGATAACATATTATGCTAAAAATAAAGGGATTATATTTTTATATATATTATATATATATATATTTATGCTATGAAGAAATTACGTGAGTTCCAGGAAGAAGACTGTCCATTATATGGAGTCTGATGCCTTCTATATGTCCTCTGCTAGGTCTTTCCATACACAGGAGATAGCCAGCAGTGTGTTCAAAACAGTAGATGTAGCTACTCAGCATATCATATGATATGTTTGATTTTGGGATTTAAGGAAAGTAAAACATTTACTTCCCCTTCCTGTCCCTCTGTTGCTGAGTGGGAAAAAAGCTTAGTAGGGAAAAGTAGTAACTAGGCCAAATTTATGTCTGGCCCCAATCTTGTATCTCAGTAAGTGGGACACTAGGGAGTAGTCTTCCAGGAAGAGCTAAAACTGAGAGAGGTTCTGGCCAAACTGGTATGGGAAAACCTATTGCCTCTGAAAAGAGATGGGTGCAATCCATAACTTCTTTGCTGTTGCCATATGTAGCAGCGTGATTCCAAATCCAGGCCTGTGGGGTAGGTTGTCTCCTGTTTCTGGAGAGCCTCTAAGAATATTTTTCTCTTCACTGCATTTTTGACTTTTATGATTATCCAGGGACAGGAAGGGGATGTTTTTGCATTGGCAAAAGGTTCTAGCCCTGTGAGATGTGTGGATGCCTGGCAGTGTCTTTTCAGGACTTCTCCAGGTTCTCTACACAGCTCAGCATTGCACAGCCTAGAGTGGCTTCACCACAACCCTGGCTGGGACCTTGGAGTAGGCTGTGTGTATAGGGGAGAGAAGATAGTATAGCCACAGTTGCCTTTTTGTTGTGGGTTTGGTTTTGATTTCTTTTTTCCCCCCAGAAATTTCCAGAACTTGACTAAAATTTTGAACAAGAAATTGTACAGATTTTGTTAAGCTGTTCACAGCAGACTTCACTCACCCTGCCTGTGGACTTGTCTTAATTAGTTTGGCTTCTTCTCTTTCCTTTAAATAGCACAGATAACCTTTGTTTTTGCCAGCCCACAAGTGCTTTCTTATTCACTTGCTGCATGCCTTCCCACAGGAATGGGGCTAGAAGCACCTCTTGCCAAGCAAGTACAATATTCCAGTGCAGCCCTGCTGTAACCTTGGATGGGCCTCAGGATGGGACTGAAATGGTATTTGCAGCTAATGCTGCCACCGCCTGGCAGCTCGTTCCCAGTCTATATTTAATTCATCCCCTCAGGCATCACTGCAGTGAAGAGCAAGAGCTCCACTCCATATTCACACTGCTTGATAAGAGATGTAGCTGGCTCCAGAGGGAGGGAAGGCAAGGGCAGGAGTTTCACACTCAGAGCCAAGCCTGGTGTCTGTATGGATAAAGTCTAGATAAAGTGTGTGTCAGCTTGCCAGTCAACTGGGAAACACAAGTGTCTGCTCTCTCAACAGTGCTCAACTTTAATACTGAAGTCTTCACAGGTCTTATTACTTTTGACCTTTGGGTAAGTGATTTGTTCAACAGTCCTCCAAGGGAGGCTGGGGGGCCTCACCCTCTGCGGGAGGATGGACCAAAATGCAAAAAGCAAGAACAATTCTCTGTCCTCTTCATGTCTGAAATACTAACGCAAACCACAAGCAAAGGCTGTGGAAAGAAAAATGGCAAAACAGGAGTGATCAAATAAATGCTAACTAAATTTTGAACTGTTCCCTATACCGCAAAAAAACCCCAAACTTCTTTTACCGTCCTTTAATTCTTGAGAACATTTTATTTCTGTCTTTTGAAAGAAATGAATGTTGTCAGCTCTTTGTGTAGTAATTTGATGATGACACAGGACTTCAGGGAATCCGTGAAACTTCAAAGGTCAGACTTCTGCTCTCAATTACACCACTGAAATGCTCTAATGAGACTTTTGAAATAAGTGCAAGTATGTTGAATTTGGGCAGGTAAAGCCCCGGGGGATCCAAATCAGCAGAAAAATTTTAGAGGATTTGCTTTATTCTAGGCAACAAAGCTTTTAGTGAGTGATTAATTTGTGGGTATAACCCAACATCAGTATGTAGTCATCTTGTCTTTGAAATGTGATTTTAGACTGCTGTTGGAGGAAATGCTGGATAGTGTGGAAGTGGTTGTCTCCAAAACATTAATGCATTGGAAGGAAGGAGACTAATTATATTAGAGAAATAAATAGTAGAAAAGTTGTGATATTTTTGGCTTTAGAGTTAGTAATTGGAGCCTTTCATTTCTGCAGAGGGTGGCTCGGTTCTGAGAATAGCTTTTCCCTGAAATTTCTGGTCTCATCTTGCAAGCAGGGGTTTTTCAGGAAGGGATTGTTCTCAGGGAGTATGGACACGCCACCTTCTGCAACCAGTGAAAAGTTGGAAGAACACATTATTTTTATTATTTCCCCTAGTTAGCTGTTCAGGGGAAAATTGTGTGTTTTCATACACACTCACTCTCTCTAAAGTAGGTTAACCCTGTAGAAAACCAAGCACGTCCTTAGGAATCTAAATAAATGCCTTGTAGAGCTCAGTTATAAGTTGAAGGAATGTGAACACAGGACTAGGAGCCATGGATTTCTGTCTTTCAGATCTGGGCTTGACACTGATAGACAAGGTGCACATTGTCAGGTCTGAGTTTTGCTGCCTTGGGATCCTAGGTATGATGAGAAGATCAAGCAACTGTAAAACTGCATTGTAAATGGAAAGCATTGTCACTGCTGAGCATTGCTTCGGTGCTGGGAACTTGTATGGCTTCTTTGTTTCAACACAGTAGCAGCTCCTCAAAGTCTGATTTGATCTAGAAATGATCATTAAGCTTTCAGGAAAATGTGAAAAGGATGTGGATGGGTTGATCTAGGGAGGGTCTACCACAGCTTCCACTGGGTTGTGAATGCAGTGTCAGGCTGAGTCTTTAGCATGATGGTGGGTATTAGGTATTAGAGTTAACGGATCAGATGGTTTTATGCATTCCCTGGGATCTCCATTTGGAAAACATGACTTCATTAGTGTCAATGCTCATTGGTGAAACTGAGAGCAGAGTTGGGTTCACAGCAGTCGTGGCTTCTCAGGAGTTTGATTTGTTCTTGTCTAAAGCTAAGATGCCATCAAGAGCTCCTTCAGACCTTTCTTACAGCACACTGATAACCAGTTCACCAGGGAGCCAGTACTGGGCAGATCAGTCTGTCCTCATGGTCACCTGCCCATAGTAGGACAAATTGAGCCTGTTCTCTCATTCCCTTAGGTATGGTAAGTACAGTAAAGGGAGGCAGCGCTGGCCTGTTCTGTTGGATCATGTTCTCAGTAATTGATCTGTTCCCTTCCCAGTGGTTCTTTTGAAGGTTGCACATGCTTTAATTATGTATGCATGTCCTGTCAATGCATATTAATTGTGTTACGCTTCTCCTCTGCAGAGGGAAACTTGCCCACGGCTGAAGTGTAACTAATGATGCCAAACCTTCTCTGGAGGCGTGTGTTATTTTGTTTTTTCAATACAGCCCTTCACCCCCCACTCCTTCCCCCTTCAGATGGAGTTGATTGGACCGTGCTCTATGCCAGTGATTGTGATTTCCCTCACCTTCAGTTTTTGTGACTAACCTGGTTCCTATCTTTGGTTTTTTTGGGTGTCGCCGTCTGTGCTGTGGCTGTGTGCTCACTTGCATGCAGTTGAGGAAAGGGCCTCCGGTGCCTCCGCCTCCAAAAGTCACCCCCTCCAAGGAGATCAAGCAGGAGAACATCATCAGTCTGTTTGATGACAATTTTGTCCCTGAGATAAGTGTGACAACCCCTTCGCAGGTTAGCTGCTATGCCCTGCATAACTTTTATCTGCCTCTGAACTTTTCCTTTCATTCTTTCTTCTCTTTGGAGGTGTTAAGTCATGAAACCTGGTCAGGTGAAGGAGGAAAGGAAGCTCAGCATTGGACCTTGGAAGGCAGTGAGTTAGATAGGAGGCTGCCTTAAAGGGAAGGGTGGCTAGAAGGCAGCCTTGAGTAACACTCTGCCCTTTGAGAGCTTTCATTCATAGAAGAAACAGGAGAAATGCAGCTGGTCAAGATGCCAGAAAGTAATCACTGCATTTGTTCAGCAGCAATGCACATAGATTACGGCTCTCTTAATATCCAATGGTATGCTCTCTCTGGACTCACTGATCCCAAGTGATGATGAAGCATGTTTTTTTCTGCTCATGTATGGCCCTAATTTCTGACCCAGGTATCTCTACCAGTTTTGGGAGAAGGCAGTTTTTTGCTCTCTATGCCTTTACACGTGCGTTTTGTGGCTTAAAGCACACACCTGCCTAGGAAAGACAAGTAGGAATTGCATGAAGTTCTCTTTACAAAGAATAGAGGCCTGCAGTTAGATGGGCAGGACTGTGCCTGCTGTTAAGTTAGGACTGCTTACACAGTCTGTCAGTATTTCTTGTCAGGTGGCACCTTTTGAAGCCCTGAAAAAGGAAAAACATTTTCAAATTATATATTTTCCTCTTCATTTTCCCTTTTATTTACATCACTGACAGAGAGGATGCCCAGGTAGGGAGTTCTGTGTTGGATCTAGGCAAATGACAGTCCTTATGTATATAAGAGCCTGACCAGATTTCTGGCTGTATCATGAAATACTTGCATATATTTTATATATTTATATATACATGTATGTATATATATATATGTATATATATTTTTCTCCCTAAGTGCTTGTTAAAGCACAAATGTCTCTATTAGTGCTAATCTGTGATTCATTCCCTAACTTCTCTTTGCATCATGCTGCTCCATTGCCTCTGGTTTGCCACCTTCCATCCGTCTGCTGAGGAGCAGAGATTAAGTGGGGAGGGAAGGAAGTCCATGTCAGATTTTGCATTGCAGAGTGGAGAGATGATTTGACATCAGTGTTGGAAGGTGGGGACTGCAGGCAGCTGAGCAACTCTGTCATTTTCTGTGCTTCCTTCTCTTGCATTGTAATGGACAGCTCTGTCTGCTCCATGGTTTGTATCATGTATTTCCACGTGAATGCCAGCCCTTAGTCAGACGTGCTCTTCTGCACCTGGTCAGTGCTCTGACCCAGGTTGGCATGTGCTGTGACTTTCAATTAGATGGTAGTTCCAAGGGAGGACTCTGATTGCCAAAACAATCTTCACTGAAGTACCCAACAGCTCCTAACACTCAGTGTGTTGCCCAGGGCTGTTCCTGTCAGATGTCTTAGATCCAATGAGAGATGTCTTAGTTTCAATGAGGTGTCTTCTGGGAGATCTGGATAAAGGCAAGGAGTGCTATCCCTCGCATTTAAATCTTGAATGGCAGGTAAGACTATTCCAGGACTGCAGCCTTTGATGTCTCACTACCAAACGAAACTAAAGATTGGGTTTGGAACCACTCTAATGGGTAGCCTGGATGTGCTGGAAGAGCATAGTAGAATGCCAGTTGGTTTTTGCATACTAGTCAGGGCTTATTACTGTGAGATGAGAGAGCTTGATTCCTTGTCCTCATCTTTATGGATGTCAAAAAGACATGATTGTAAGGGAGAGAAAAATCTCTAAGTGAACTGGAGTAAGAGGAAATTAGAGGAGATGAAAATGGTGGTGGTGTTTGGTGGTATTCAGGGAACTTCTCTTAAATGGTATGTCTTGCTACTTTCCAGAAGTTTTTCCATTGTGGGGCTATGATATAACTGTGGAGACCAACTTGCCACACTTGTTGAAAAGGTCACTGAAACAGTAAGGCCAGTCTCCTGAGATCAGAGGAAATGGGCCAATCTTCTTGACTTCCTGGAGAGAGCAGCTTCCTCTGAAGCTGAGTAGAAAAAAACCCACAAAAGTGATTGTCTAGTTTTGAATACTAATGACTCGTGTCCTTTGGAGTGACTGTTTTATTAATGGCAATTGGCAAATGTGCCATCATTGTCCTTAGGTAGAGCATTAATCACTCAAAAGGAGTTAATCTGCTGAAATTGTAGAGAGTAGCAAAGCTTCTCAAATTTATGCTTTTTCAGAAGATTTGTGTGTGTGTATTTCTGGGTTGCCCAGAAATGGAAACCATTGAAAATGTCATTTTTTAACTTGGAAGTAATTCAAATCTCTTACTAGGGTAAGCTGCTGTATTCTGTGTTTCTGTCTCAGAAGGCAGGAGAAAATTAGGAGCTTTGGTAATTAGCTCTGAGGTCTCTCAGACCTGCCTTCCAGCAGTCTGAGTGTTTTTCTCCCTGGATTTTTGTTCCTGAGATAGGTTGTATAGATGGCAGCTCTTTTGCATGTATTTGAGGGAGTCAGTCTCAGTCTGTTAGTACAAAGGCATTTGGATGAGCTGTGAGGAATAAATAGAAGAACAGCCTTTCTGACTTGGCAGTGGCAGTGATCATTTTGACCACAGCAGGTCAGGTGCTAACACCATGTCAGTTCATCTAGTCAGATGAGAAGATGAATAAGTCCTGTGGAAGAGGCTCAAATTTGCTTTACAGTGGCACCCTATGCTACCTGCTTGTGGTTGTAGGATCCAGGCAGTCAGGAGTCACATCAGGTGTTTGCATTGCCACCATGTCTTCTGCGCTTGCAGCTTTAGCTCTGGGATATCACATACCCTCCCTATACCGTGCACGTGTGCGTGTGTGTCTAATGCTCGTACTGCTTTTCTTCCTCACTGCTGCCAAGTTTGATGCCCCTGGGCCCTTCCAGGAGGGAGCCAGCCTGTTGGATCTGGATTTTGATCCCATTAAACCAGATGCCACTGTGGGGAAGACCCCCACATCTGCCTCCCAGGTTGGTTCATATCACCGTTCCTTCTCCCTTTGTAACTGACTTGTTACCACATGTGTTGTGACTTGCAGTCACCTGAATGATAAGGTGGACTTGAGCTGTGGGTGGCTGGGCCTTACATGTGGGAGCCCAGACCTGGGCACTAGAGGTAGGCACCTTGGTCTTCTCTGGTGGATGTGCAAGTCCAGTGAGAATCAGATAGCTACTAGCCTGGCCACAGTTTGGCACTAGGTGTTTGTGGGATGCTTGTGCTTTGCTCTTATGATCTACTGATTGACACCTCATTCAACTTAATGTATGTCCCTCCCTAGTTTAGCATCCTCTGTATGCTATATGGATTTAAATTGTTACTCCATTGATGGGAATTCAGCCTGAATTTTGTGCTTCTGTTATAAATTGCTCTCAAAGGGATTTTTAATTAACAGACACTTTGATAATCTGCAGTGACTTAAGGTGAATCAAGCTGTAGATGCATATTCAAGTGATGTGAAGTCCTTCTTTTTCTGTATGTAACATAGTCTATGTACATAGTTAAGAAGTAGCTTCCTCCTTGGTCACAGTGCTGCACAGTGTGTTATCAAAAAGCCCTAAGTACAGGTCTGGCCTGTACCTGGTCCTGTCCACTGTCAGAGGTGGGTGGACTGCACTTCATTTTATGTCTAAATGGCTGGAGGTTTTGAAATACATCCTGAATTTGGTTGTTGTCCTCACTGAGACATTCAATTTAATGTGTATGGACTGCTTATTTTTACAGTATTTCTTTGGTATCATCAGGCCAAGTAGATCTGTATGGCACAGATTTTTGTAGGAATGACCTCTCTTATTAAAGAAATCAAATATTAGGCATTTGGTTCTCCTAAATTAAAATACTGTATCTGCAAGATAGTAGTTATTATCATAATTTGATACACATCAATATGGCAAACTACCCTTTTTTTTGAACTTTAAGTGGGCAGATGGGCATTTTGTGTCTAACTTGCCTTATAGAACAAGCGGCAAGATAAATTTACAGGATAAGCTTTTTTTTTTAGATTTATTTGCTAGGATTTTTTTTCTGAATCACCAGTTATAACTTGGATAATTGATTATACTGACATAGGATATGAGTATAAATTAGACTTAAAATGGAATTATTTGTTACCCTTTCAGCAAGCAACAGATATTACACTAAATGGGTTTTCCAAAACTGCTCAGCAATAGAATATTTGGTGTTCTAATCTAATTATTATTAGCTTCAGAAGACATTAAAAGAAAGAGTGTGAAACTGATAATTTCTAAAGGTAACCAAAGTATAAAACCTAGTGAAAGCCACCTACTTATCAAAGCAGTAAGATTTATTTCCTATAGGATGGGCAGTATGGCAAATAGGTTAAGATATTTCACTACTGATCCAAAGACACCGTAGAATCATAGAATGTTAAGGAATTGGAAGAGACCTTAAAGGTCATTAGTCCCAACCCCACGTGCCATGGGCAGAGACACCTTGCATTCAACCAGGTTGCTCCAGACCTTATCCAGCCTGACCTTGAAAGCTGCCAGGGTTGGGGCACCAGTTGATGTCTTTTTCTGAAACCATGCTAACCCTATTGAGCATAGATACAAGGGAAAACATTTAATCCTAATGGACTGCAAACTCATGAATTTATTTTTTTGTTTGTTTGTTTGGGGTTTTTTTCTGACTATGTGATCTGCCACTGTGAACTGAATGTGGCTTGACTGTTTCCCTTCATACCAGAGGTAGAAAAAACCCATACTCAAGTGCCTTGGTGCTTAGATTTGAATATGCAGTGGGGAGGGGTATATAAATTCAGGTACTTTGTTAGTATTTTCAAAACATGCAGAGATAAGTGCTGTTGAATGTGTATGTCTGCTTCAGTCTGATCAGTGTCTGTAATGTTTGTACTCACTGAAATAATCACGTATAAACATGTTTTATTTTTGTTGCTCTTTGACATGCTTAGTCTTTACCTTGGGATTTATGGGAGGTAAGAAATTCATCTGGCTTTCATCTTTCATCGTATACTGTTCACATGCCAATGCCATCTCTGTTTGCATACCTGTCTCCTTTCCCTCACTGCTTTTCTTTTCTGCACACCTTGAACCAAAGTTGCTATATGTGCTGCTGAATGCACTTATGTGCCATGTGTGAAGCCCCAGGGACAACCATGGGACATGTTTGAAAGTCAAGCCTGGCATTTGACACTAACAATTCCACCAGTGCAGAAACCCATTGCTTTTTCCTGCTTACTCACTCATCTTTCCCTTGGCAAAATGCTGTGACCTTCACCTCATTCTTAATACCACTGCGGCATCATGCTCACTCTCTACAACACAGTATTTCCTAAACTCTGTACATCCTGTTGGTCTTGTGTGCAATACATAAATATCTCAGCTGCTCCTCATCATTACTGCCTGTACCGTTGGGTATGTACACATCTGGAATTATCTGTGGTGTTTCCTGTTCATCAACCATCATTGTCAGAAAGGCTGATGTGAATTAGCTCACCCTGTGTCTACACTGAAAGTTAGGTGCAGACCCAAGACTCAACTGGCATCTGTCTCAACCTCAGTTTGAAGCTCGCTGACAAAGGAGGCCCTACACATGCTCTGCATCTGAACCTCTGTATGCCTCTGGGAAAGTCTCAGGTTGCTGCACATTAGCCCTTTGTGAGATGTTTCAAGCACAACTACTTTTTAGTCCCTCTGGACCAACAGCCAGCAGTTTGGACAGAAAACACTTGACCTGGGTATTCAAGCCTGCTGCTTGAGCTGGCTGTATCTAATGTGTGAGCTTATGGCCTTGGCATATGCTGGGGAATTGAGTCCTGTCAACCTTTCCATTCCCCAGGGCCAGATCACCACCTAGAGTGAGTGCCTGGGAGGACATGAGTTAGCCGTGGCTGAGAGCCTGGCCCAAGGACTCCCTGTGGCTGGTACTCTCCTTCACATGAGCTTGGGTGATGTCAAGGAAGAGGTTTCCCTTGTGTGTTTTATCAGCCATCAGTGTTTAACACCCAACATTCTTGTGTATGTGCATTGTCAGTCTGTCTTTGTAAGAGAGGAAAGGCTGGTTTAGCAAGGAAAAATCATATTCCTTTCAAGTGGATGGGCAGTGGTGAGGTATGACTGTATCTGATTGAGCTGTACTTACAGTCTTGAGTGTAAAAAGTGTTTTCAGCCATTATTCCCTTCCTGGAAACTGATTTCACCCAAAGGACAATTTACTCCACCAGGGAATGCTACTAGTCAAGATGTTCTCACCATACCAATTCTCACCTTACCATACACGGTCAAAGAAAAGAGCTCCCTATAGCTGGGGAATCTTCCTCTTCAAGCTTTCTGAAGTGTCTTTGCTGTTGATGAGAGGAGACTTGTTGTATGGTTATGTAGTCCAGTAGACCATGAGGTTAACAACTGCATAGAAACTTGAATGCAGCAGAGCTTGCTTAGTTCTGCAGAATGGAAAACTTGCATTTGGTGTATATGATGCTGCTGTTGGAATAATCAAAGCTTTCAAACCTGGTAACAGCAATGAGCAATTCTTCTTCTCCCTATGGTATCTTTCCATGACTGTAAATGCTTTTATAGGCCTTGGGATGCCCCACAGGTATATAAAATATAAAAATTAGTAGCTGACATGTTGAAATGCAGGGGATTAATTTAGATTCAGTTTCTCTGGTTATTAAATACTGGTTTTGCTAATTAGCTGCTTTTAAGAAAAAAACCCTCATGCTGAGCTCCTTTTCACTTGTCCACATAAAAAAACATGCTTGGCCAGATAGAGTTGGCCTGGCATCAGCCCCAATTCCAGTTTCACTGAAAAATAAAAAGGAACCTGGGAGTGAATCCAATTACACAGGACAAGCCTTTGTAGCATTTCATATGCATATGTTTGCCTTAGCACTCCCAAAGCTACAGAGGGAATCCTCTGTTGGATGGGAACAGCTCTGCTCTTTGTAATGTCTTCTGGCAGTATAAGCCTGTGGACCGGGTGATGGGGAGACATGAGGAAGGATGTGATAGGAGAGGAAAGCATGTGTTAGATTACACCACTGGAGCAGCTGAAGGTACAGTAATGGATTTTTATCAAATCAAGGATATATTTCTTTGTTATTGCTGCTATTAGAATACTACTTGGAATATTGTGCCAATGCATGGCTAGTAGCCAGATGGATGTATATTTAAGGGTTACCATGGTCATTGCTTTACACTGGGCTTTTTTAAGGTTGGGACTATGGGAATTGCAACATTAAGGAATCTGGACAATGCCCTGTTTTGAATATGATTGTATTCAGGGGTACATGGTTTAACTGCAGCTGGCAACTAAGCACCATTTCCCTGACAGCTTATTTTCCTCCCCTTGATGGGGGGGGGGTAGAGAATTGGAAGAGAAAAAGTAAGAAAACTTCTGGGTTGAGATGAGAATAGCTTGATTCAAATAAAATAATAATAATCAATTATCATGTAAAGGAAAATAACAATAAGAGAGAAATAAAACTCAAGAAAAATAAGTTATGCAAATGAAAAGCAATTGCTCATCACCACTGGTGCCCAGCCCATTCCTGAGCAGTGACCCTGAGCATGATGACATATGATATGGCATATCCCTTCAGCCAGTTTGTGTCACCTGTCCTGGCTGTGTCCCCTTCCAGCTTCTTGTGCCCCCCAGGCTCCTTGCAGTCAGGGCATCATGAGAAGCTGAAAAGTCCTTGATTTAGTGTAGGCACTGGTCAGCAATAACTAAAACATCAGTGTGTTATCAACTCTACTCTCATCCTAAATTCAAAATATGGCCCTGTACCAGTTATTAGGAAGAAAATAACCTCTCTCCCAGCTGAACCAGGACAACATGTTTATCAAATGTATGAGGCAGGTAGGCATGCTAAAGCTGGTTATTCCCATGAATTAAAAATGGCAAATCTTGGGAGTCTTCCCAGATGCTGCCTGGCCCATCTCCCAGTGGGCTGATCTACAACATTGATGCTACCAGATCCAACATACGTCCTGCATTGCTGCAATGTCTGGGAGGGGCAAATGAATATCTTTAGTTTTGGTTAAAACAGAGTTACTGTGATGTTGATGGTGGGTCCAGGCTAAGTTCCACATCTGAACACATCACTACCATGCTCTTCTATTTCTGGGAGGCAGCAAGTGCTTAAATATTCTGTGATTGTATCCTTGGAAGTAGCTTATTGAGAGATCCTTGTACTTTGGCATGCAAGAGAACTTGTATTCATATACAAGTGGGCAGTCTAGATGTAATAGTAGATACTGTGCATGTGTAAATTAGGTCTGCAGTTTAAATCGTGAAAAGAAGGAGATGCATGAAATTTTTGGAGTTTCATTGATTTCCTGCTGTGAGCCTGGAGTGAAGGAATTGAGGCAATTCAGGATATGTGGTGATTTCTGTGGATTGCAGAGAAAGAGGGAGGAAGAAACATAGCCAGAGCCTGCAGCATCTCACCTGTTTGCAGCAGGTGGCAGCAGGCAGCAGCAGAGCACATGGGCAGGCTGGCTGCACGTTGCTGCACATATATGTAGCTGGAATGAGAATAACTTCCCATTGGGATAACTTTTGTATTGCAGCCTGCAGAAGCAGCCCATGCAGGAGCTGAAGCAGCAGGATCAGAAGCAGCAGCTGGAGCTGAAGCATCTAAAACTGAAGCTGACTCAGGATCGGTAAATACCTCAAGGGACAGCAGTCCCTTTTCTCCATCACATCCCTTTGTTATACAGAAGATGTGGGAGACTGGGCTGGGAAAAGAGCTGCATAGCTTGGAAAAGCACATCCCTGCCACCTGAGGAGTTACAATGCTTTTATTCAGAGGGTTAGTTGTTGCATTTTATCTGTGTAGTGCTTAGGGAGAAGTTCTGTTGGAAGATTCACTAAAAGAATTGTCCCTTCACCCATCCTGAGAAGCCAGTCCACAGCCCATGCTGTCCTAAGCTTTTGTTGTCTGCTGGATTCCCCCTTGCTTGCCGTTTACTTTATCTGCCCTGTCCTCTGGGCTCTGCCTCTGTCCCCTGAATATCTAAGCTGCCTCTTTTTTTTTTGTGACATTGCCACCTTTTTAGGGGACTGGAGTAGGTCCCAGCTCACGGCAGTTTGGTTCTTATAGGCTGTCACATTTGAGTTGTCTGTTCCATGAGGGCTCTGTATGAATGCATTGTGACCACAGCAAAGGGGAAATGCTGAGCATTGTGGTCCCAGAAAACCTATAAATCATCTCTGCCTTTCTGCAGCCTTAGGCAGAGGAAGACAGCAGTCACCAATCCTTCTCACTACTGCCTCTGCTGTCCTTTGGGGTGTTTTTGTCACTGTCTGGTGTGCTGGGAAAATGCACTGAAGCCATGGGATGGTTGGGATGTGGATCCTCCAGGATGGACTTGGAGCTTCAGTTTTGGATTGTTTTTTCTCAATGGCTTTTTTTCCTTTCTTGGCTGCCACTGCCTACCAGACCTCTCTGCCTGCTGTTGTTGTGGAAACTTTCCCTGCAACTGTCAACGGCACTGTGGAAGGAGGTGCTTCATCTGAAAGAGCTGACATGCCCCCAGGATTTCTGTTCAAGGTGAGTGTGTGGTGGTGGGGCATTGAGTTCCTGGTGATTATCTTTTCTTTCCTGTAATGAATTAGTTGCTTTCACTCAGCATGTCCATGGGCTATGCCACATTAAAAGGCAGAAAGGAAGTTGAAGGAGAGATACACCTTCCTCAGTGCAGCATCATGCAGTTCCAAATGTTTCAAAGGACTGTGTAAGAGCATCAGCATCTAAAAGTGTTACTGTGCTGTGTAGGAAAACCTCTTCTCTCTGCTGGAATTGTTTCAGTCTTGTTGGTGTGGTAGTGTCAGTCACAGACTGGATAGTAGATAGAAAGTTATACTTTCAACTGAAAAAGTTAAGCTTTGATGCAAATGGTAATTGGAGAAGAGTTGGAAATACCAACAGAAACAGAGGACTCTATGTTTGGAGAAATGAGAAAGCCAGGATGAACAGAGGAAAATAAAGGAGTAGGAAGGGAAGTTGGGTGGATGTTCTGAATATGCCAAAGATCACTTGCAGCTTTTTTCAAAGGGGTGAAGGAAGGAGTGATTCTGGGTGAGGATAGGCTGCAAATGTAATGTGCATAATGGAATATAGTAGGAAGAAAGCATAGGTGCATCATGCCCTGAAAAGTGAAAAATTACAGCCTCCTGCTGTAGGACTGCTTTTCTCTGCTTTATTTGTGTCCACTGGTGTGGGTTTTTTTGTTTGTGTGTTGGTTTTTTTTTTCTTTTTTTTTTTACTGGGAGTTCTACTAAAATCAGAGGAATGGAGAAACCCTGATGAACAATAGGAAGCTCGTAACATTTAGGCTGGTTACAGATGGCATTATAGGCTATAGTGCTCAAAGTGGAGAGCTGTGGTTTGAAGTAGAAAAGCTGTAACACAGATGTTGAAAGGCATTAGGCTGAATACCAAAGAGAAAACATGGCAGGATATCATCATCCAAACTAATTCTCTTTCATACATCTCCTCTCCCTGCTTGCTGTGACAGAGGTGGGAAGCTATGATCCCTAATAGTCATGCAGTCCAGCTGCAGAAAGAATACAGGGCACCATTCATGCGGACACTGGCTTTCTACTCTGTGAGATTTTTATGCCCACACTATGAGAATTCAATCCTCCTAAAGGACAGGGAGGTGCTCATACATAACAAATTGCATGAGACTCACCAGGATGCTGTTGTGGCCAGGGAGAGCTGCATGTCAGGCTGTATGAACAAGCCTGTAGTCATTAAATTAAGGCAAGCAGTTATTCCCCTGGATGTGACATTTGTGATCAAAGCTTGCCCTACATTAAGTATCAGGTTGGATCGGATGCCCTCCAAATGTGCTTTCCAACCTGAATCATCCAGTGAATCAACGAAGAGGAAAGCCTTGTCACCTGTTAACAGAGCTGGGTGAGAGAAGGCTGAGCTCACCCACCTCTCCTCTCCTCTCTCTGTAGGTTCAGGCCATGCACGATTACACCGCCACTGACAGTGATGAGCTGCAGCTGAAGGCTGGGGATGTGGTGCTTGTGATTCCATTTGAGAACCCTGAGGAGCAGGTGAGTGGGGAAGATGGGGTGTGAGTCTGGCCCATGTGAAGCCAATGGGATTTCCAGAGCTGCTTCTTTCTTCACTAACAGTCGGCTGGCTGGATGCAGAGCCATTAGTTTGTGGCTGGGAGCTGGCAAGAGAGACGGTTGTCCTTGAGCTTGAGATTGGCTTCCTGCAACAGAGGGGAGAACTCTGCTTGTTATTGGAAAATGGAGACATTAGCCTGCATAAAGCATATTGAGTAGCCTTGGGTTCCTGTCCCTATCAGAACATTTGAGCCAATACTATGGCTCCCGTGATCAGGGAGCCCAACAGAGCCCATATTTTGCCTCCTCAGTGCCCCTTAAATTGATGCACATTCCCTGTGATCGCTACAGCACTTTAGGATGATGTTTTCTCCTGTTTTGAGAAATGTTGGAGCTCCAAGAAAACAGTGGGCAGTGGATGATGTCTTGTACTTCACTGTTTCCAAAAGACCATGTTTGGTCATGAGATGGCAGCAGAATCAAAGGCTGGAGCAGGTCTTTTAGCCCCAGAGAACAGACTTGCTGCCCATCTTCAACCTGAATTTAATTGGCTATGTTTTTCTTTGACTTATTTCTGGAAGCCTTGACTAAGTCCTCCTCACTTGCTGTGTTTGAGGGGCACCCAGCTGATAATCTACAGCAGTATTACTACTTCCACTGAGATGATGATTTTATAAAATTCATGGTCATGTCTCCAGGTTTTTGCTTGGAAAAGAAAGAAAATTCTCCAAATTGATTCAGCAGTCATCAGATCTTTGGGTTTGGCCAAGTCCAGACAAGATCTGGATTCCACGAGGGATAAAGGGAAGGTGAGGTAGTTCACTACCTCAGAAGATGTGAATCCTCTTTGTGGCTCATCTGTTTGCTTTGTGAATTATGGAGGCAGATCATGCTGATGCCTGTGAAATGGAGCTACAATCTGCCAACAGTTCCCACAGAGCTAGGGGGAGAGGTTTCTTTGGGGAATACACAGTGATTCCTTCTGGAGACAAGACTTCACTGAGTGGAACTGCCCTGCACAAGCATTTCTGAGCATTTCTGTCTCAGAAAGCTTTCTGGATGGGAAAAGACTGGCAGCTCCCCTAGTTTCTGTGGTAGGAGTTGGCATTTGTGGAGCAGCTTTTCAATGCCCTGTGTTTGCACTCTAGCTGGATGTGGGTGCAACAGCCATGAACTCGAGACTCTCCAAGCTGCAGAGGGTGAGCTCTGAGTGTTGCTAACTTAACACTGTAGCTGCACTGAAGCCCCTTAACCCTTCTACAGTGCATCCTGTGCTACAGCTCATTTCCCTAACCTTGACTGTCCCCAGCCAGAAAATGCTGGTTGTTAACATGTGCATGAACTGTGCACGTGAGTGGAGGAAGCTTAGGATAATAGACTGTTGTCCATGTCCCCATCTTGCAGCTTAGGTATCAGTTTGTGGTTATGTCATCCAGGCCTGGATTCATCTCTCTTGATAGAAGAAAGGGTTGAGGGCAGCAATGCTTTGAAGCTGGCACTTAAGTGGCATGGTTTAAAATTGTCAGGGCTCAGTCTGGGTCCTTGTCTCTAATCCCTACAGCTGAGGAGACCCTTGGTAGCAGGATATGGTGGGAGTGATGCATGCTGTATGGTGCAGATGCTATATGCAAATGGATGAGCTTTTGTGCTTGGCGTGCTGTGAGCTGAAAGCTGCCTTCCAGACACTTGGGCCCAATGTCTTCTGCCTAGTTGTTTGTCTTCCTGATTTATGACATGTCAATATGCTGCAGCTGGTGGCTGCAGATGGGCTCCCATCTCATACCATTCCCATGACATCTCCTGAATGTTCAAATCTAAGGCAGCAGCAAGGGCTAAGTGAGCCTGCAAGCACCCAGAGCTACGCAGCTCTTGTGCCTCATGCTGCACCCTTAACCCCTAGGCTGCCCCACTGCAAATGTCTCACATGAGAGGGTACATTTGCATGCTGAAGGGGTGCTTCCATGGTGGCAGCTCCAAGGCATGTGGAGAATGGGTGGTTGCACAGCTGAGCTGCAAGCAGTGCAGCCTTCCCACCTTGAATATCTTGTCTGCCTCATATGCCTAGGATGCAGCAGAAATCTCAGTGCTAGGCAGCCTGCAGGCAGAGGGTGAAAAGTCTGGTTCTCCTCATGAGCAGATTCTACTAAGCAGGACTCCATTTGCCTCAGTGAAAATTCATAGATGTTTACGGATGTATAGGTTGGTGGCTAGGGAAGACCCTGCAGAGAGACCTTGAGTCTTAAGTCATGTGCAGCCAAAGTTTGAGAGTTTTGCTGACCTCATGTTGCATCAAGCCCAACAGACTGCTGAGTTTTGGGAAGATGGGTTGAGCTTCTCAGCTACCAGTTCTCATAGATCAGAATTTCAGCATGGCAAACAAGACTTATTTTTCCTGTACCACCTAATGCTAATCATCAGGTGCTCTGACTGAAGCAGGGGATGAGCACCTCCAGGGACTCATTCATCCTTTCTAGAGACCTGTGCCCAAGATGAATGGGTTGAATTACCCTCTGGAGGTCCCTGTCTCTTTTATGGTTATGGAAAATGCTGGACCCTCATGTTTGGGTGGTAAAAGGTGAGATAGGTGATTCCCATCCTATAGCTCCAGGGTCTCTTTTAGCAGAATTTCTCCTGCTTCAGTGGGTGTAAATTACAACATGTTTCTGTTACACTTCATTCTTTACAGTTTCACTGTGTCTGCAGAGTCTGGGTCAAATTGGAGCTTTGGTACCAACTCTGGTAGGATGTAGCATTCTTTCCATTTAAAAGGGAACAAATGCATTTTTTCCTTCTCCCCCATACTCCTACTGGATTGTCTCCAAGCCAAATACGAGCATGGCTTTGATAATGCCTTGACACCTCCTTGGCCTGCACTGTGTAACAAAAATCCCTGCTCACATCTATCCCTTAGCACCTGATTTCTGTCTTCTCCAGGATGAAGGATGGCTGATGGGCGTGAAGGAGTCTGACTGGATCCAGCATAAGGAACTTGACCAGTGCCGAGGAGTTTTCCCAGAGAATTTCACAGAACGGGTGCAGTGAAAGCCCAAGCCCACCAGCTGCATCTCTGCTGGAAGAAAGCAAGTTTTCTGGTAGATAATTGAAAAAGAACAATGGAAGGAAAGAAGAGAGAATTTTAAAGGATCAGAAGCCTGAAAAAAAGTCAGCTTAAAGAGTGTGTTCTTCTCCAAGGGCAAGGTTTCAGAAGTAAATTGAAATTCAAAGTGTTATTGAAATATACACATATTAATAATAATAAAGCAATTCAGATACCCTCTTTCCCCTTTGGTTTAAACAGCATTTGAATTCAAAGGACTGTTGCAGAAGCAATTCAGTGTGGTTCTCTAAATACTGCATTGACTGAATTGGTGAGATGTCAGTCTGATCCGTGGAAAGGCAGTATTTGTCTAACAGCTTGAGAGTAGTAGGTGCATTTGCTCTTGGGTGAGTTAATCTGTTTTGTATTGAAGGTGGCTTGCATGGCAACCATAAAAATTCAGCCCTCCCTACACGTTCAACCTACAGTAGGCCAGACTTTCTGTTATGCTGTTGAAAAAAAATACTTAGTGTATAGTGTTCACCAATACAATGTATGTGTGTGTGTGTATTTTATTTTCTTCCTTTAAAACAATGTTACACAAACTGTGATTTTGTACATGTAAAGATAGAAGAAACTACATGGAAAGGGCATGAAGAAGGTGAAATGTGTGAAGCTGTACTCAGTCCAAAATTCTTTCAAATGCAGGCACTTAAATTCTCACAGTAGTGTTAGCCTGTGAAATCCCAAGGGGAATGGACAAATTCAAGAGGAGAAACAAGGAAAAACAAACATGCCATTTGGATGTCTCTGAAATTTAGGAGAGGGAATCCTCTGCCCCTCCCCTCCCTCCCCAAACCCTATAGGTGATTTCAGAAAAGCTTAGATTCATGTAGATGGAAGATAGCTCTAAAATCTACTGGTTAGAAATTTGCTTCTAAAGAAAGAGATAAGGGAAGAATTTTATTTTTTTTCTGTAAGAATATCTAAGAAAAAACACTGAGGAAAAAATAACTTGCTTTCTGTGTTTTTCATTGGCATTGTTTTTTGTGGAATTGTATTACTTATTTTCCTTTAAAGAGTTCTGTAAGTGGAATATCATTAGATCAGCTTTCTCCAGTGCTGTGCTGATGATCAAGTTAACCTCTATGAAAACTGGACTCTTGAAATGCTCGTTTAAAATGCCTGTGTGACTTCATGATAGTTTGATGCATTAGAAAGGAAGTGTCAGTGTCAAGGAGACACTCTGAAGTCTAATACTGATGCTGAGTCCTTTCCTATACCTTTCCTTTGCTTCTGTTTGTTTTTGAGTTTTGTTTCTTTAGTTTAGACAAGCAGATGACAAAGCTATTTCTAAGTGCATATTACACTTGTTAAAATAAGCCGGTCTGACTCTCCAAGACTCTAAAGTCCCACAAAGGTACTTTAAACTTTACTTGAATACTGATGCAGCTGGCAAGCAAGTCAGGCTATTTTAATTTTTTATGGCTTCCCCTCGTCCCCCCCCCCCCCCGTGATCATTTTGCCCTGAGGGATTTTTAACAATGAGGTTACCTCCTGCTGCAAAGGGACAGGATTACTCTGAAATTATCTTCTGAACTGTTAGGAGTTGGCTTTTGTCAAAGCTGCACAAAATGCTGACAAGGACTACTGAAAAGCCCACCTTTTCCAATCTGTTTGGGTTATTCATAGAACAACAGAAAAAACATTGTAGGTCAAAAATTGTGTTTTTTAACAACAAGTAGTTCAGAGGGACAGATCTGATTTTGATTAGCAAATATATTCTTATAGAAGCATGATTTGTTGGAGTTCCTCCTGCTTTCAGTTTGAAAGATGATCCATACTAGCTATTTACAACAATTAATAGGCATAAAATCTGTTCTACATACCCCAAACCCTTCTCCTTTTTTTTTTTTTTTTTTTCTTTTACTAAATGTGCAGGAATTTATTTTACTTCACTGTTAGAAAACCCAATCATATTTAGGAGTAACTGCTCACAATACAGAAGGACTGGACTCCACAAGTTGTAATATGATGAGCTGTTGCTTTAGAATATTGCCCTGTTTGATATATATTTTTTTTTCTTTTTCATCAGGGTTGTCTTTATTATTACTCTTTTTTTTCCAAAATATCTATTTTTATGCATTTGTGACTCCCATTACTCCTTTAAAGATTATTCATATAAAATATACATTTAAATATACATAGAAATATATATATATTAAAAAGCGGGTTGATCCAATTAACATAATGCCGTCAGCTTAAAATGTTTATTTTTATGCAAAACCTGTGGATTATAGCTTTGGGTTTTTTTAAAAAAAGACAAGATTCTAAGTACCAGAGCTGTGATTTTTGTCTTGTAGTAAGTGTTCTAGACCATTTAGAAAGCTGTGCTGATACCTAATTTATTGTGGGGTTTTTTAGCTGTTGTTGTTGTCCTCTGCTGTGTTTAAACCAGATGACTGTCCCAACAAAGATCCTTGTAAGGCCTTTTCATTTTATTGAGCTTGCAAAGTAATTATCCAGTACTGTATTATCCCTGCAGAAGTGGTAGCACTCTGCAAAAAAGGGATGTTGTTTTCAGGTCACGAGTGATGTTCCAATATTGCCAGTGGGGAGGGTGTTGTGCCTCTCTCCATTTGCTTCCCCCAACCCAAAAACCCCAACCCCCACACCCCCTTGTTTAGAGCAGGTTAGGGTGGGTTACCTGGATCTTGCATTACTCACAGATAAGTGGTGTCAGCACATCTCAGTCAGATTCTGAAAATGCGGGATCAGACCCACAGTTTATAAATTGCCTTATCTGAGAATAGGATGGCATAGCAGTAAACTTGTAGATGGCCATGTTTTTTGGAACCAGGAGATCTATCTCCTGGGTCATGTGCAGCCCCTTGTAAACAGCCATGGCTTCTCCCATTTTTGATATTTTTACATCTCCTGAATACCTTGATTCTGGTTGGTATTACCTGATGAAATGAATTTCCCATCTTCTTTGGCTTAGGTCTGATTCAAAGAGAAAGAGGGACAAGTAAACTCCCAAGTAGGCTGTGCCCACAGTGGTTTTTCAGTTTGCAGGCTGAACTGAAAAATCTGAGGAAAAAAGTTGTAAGGGTGACCTGAGGCAATTTTTTTCCCCCATTTTCTCAGTGGAATGAAAAAGGGAAAAATTGAAACAAACAAACAAATTCTTTCATGCCAAAATGAAACATTAATTTCTAACATTGCTTTTTAACTTTTAAAAAAACATTGTGTCTTGGGCTATAACAAATTGCTATGAAGCAAAAATGTGAAACCTTCTGTTCTGAAAATGCTGAAAGAAAATGTTTTAATGTTATTAGTCTTTTTGCCTTTGCCTTTCTTCTTAATCTGTTGACTGGTTACAGTTAACCCTAAACTGTATTTTTTTTGCGAATACGTTATCCACTGAAGAGAACCCAAAGAAGCCTATTGCCCAGTTCTGCTCCACTGACAGGCACACTGGACACATTTCAGGGATTACCTGGTATCTGGCCCAGCAAAGCTGCTGTTTCTCCATTTAATAATCTTCCACTTGATTGTTTTACTGGGTGAACAATAAAAGCATCTCTCATCCCGTGCCATTGACTGGTTTTGTAGCCTGGCTTAGAAAGACATTTTTGCTCTGGTTTCAGTTTGGTCACAGATTTATGACTATAGATTTATGATACTACTCCAGTTTGAGCCTAATCCTATTGTGCAGTGGGAATTATCATTTGCCCAACTGATAAGAAAGAAATAAGGCATTGCTTTTTCTCTCTTTTTCTGTCTTAGCAGTGTCACTAGTATATCTTTATTCGATAGAATTAAGGAAGGTCCCAGGATAAAAATGAGTGTGGTGTTCCAGGCAAGACTCCTGCATACTCTGCTGTTTTCCATGGGCATTCCTCAGCTGTCTGCTTTTATCACCTCTGTGTTTCTTGGCTGTGAAGGTGATGCAGTAAAAGGGGTTGTGCAGGTTCATTCCAGCTGCTCTGAGCTGGTCCTGCTTTGTGTGATTTGGTTGGCACAGTCTTTGAAGCTTTGTTCACAGTTGCAGAACCCTTTTTTGCCCCACTGTCCAAAGACTGTGGCCAAGACAGACACCCCCAAGTCAAAGGGGACCTGAAGCAGGAGTGAGGGCACCGCATTCTGCCTGGAATTGGGATGTCCGCTCAATTAAGTTTTGCAGCAGTCTCTTGTAGGCAAAAGGCCCAAGGCTAAAGAGATGCTGGGAGAGGATGGAGAGATGATCCATTAGCTTTTTCATTTTGGGTTGATGTGCTGACTGCCTCACCTCTTAGTTCCAGGTAAGTCCAGAAACTCTTTATTTAGGGCTGAGAACAAAACACGAATACAGATGTGCATGGTCAATATGATAACAGTTGCCTTTCACCTGCCAAGGGCACTGAGTTTAGAGTTTCCTCTTTCCTGCTTTGTGCTAGACACACTGAATGCTCTGCCAGTGTTGTAAATGTTTTGGATGCTGTGCAGTCAATGCCCCAAAACAGGGTATGTTCTTCACTGGAGGATACAGAGGTATCTCTCAGCTCTTTCTAGGAAGACCTACAGATCTTCCACAGACAAGGCCTGTGTACATCTAACACAGTGGCCTCTGATTTCAGTAGCCTGTGTGTTTTCATAATCTGGCCCCACTCTCCACCTCCTCCCACTTCCCAGCCTCTCCCATGCTCTTTGAGGATGATGGCAGCATAGGGCATGTCCCACCAGCCAAAAGTGCAAAGCTAGAAGATGCACAAATGTCCGCCAGCAAATCCTACACCCTAATGCAGCTTGATAGTGCTGATATCAGGAAAACAAGCTACAGCTTTTTGTCTCTGGGCTGCCAAAAGGGAAGCTATTCCTTGCCACCCT
Source organism: Platyrinchus mystaceus (assembly GCA_035041135.1). Classification (NCBI taxonomy): domain Eukaryota; kingdom Metazoa; phylum Chordata; class Aves; order Passeriformes; family Tyrannidae; genus Platyrinchus; species Platyrinchus mystaceus. The sequence continues at coordinate 14,438,713 of JAWWLV010000183.1, read as the reverse complement.
GGTGCAGATACCTCTCTGCATGCATTCTCTGGTTCAGACATTTCTGCACAGCAAACTCCTGATGGAAAGGGGCCCTGTGGTCCCGAGGTGGATTGTGCCACCAGTCTTCATGAAGCATCAGGTCTGTAGCTGATGCATGGGGTCTGAGAATTAGAAGGTCCTTTTGGAAATTTTGTTTATGAAACTAAATGGACAAGCTACAGCTGTGAAGACTGGCCTGTATGAGCTTGTACTTTGATGTGTCCTATGGCTATAATTTCTTCACCTATTTTTGCAGCATATTCTGCTAATCCTGATGCTAGTCTGCATTTCATGTAGAAGGTCCCTCCTTGAAACTTGCCAGATGCAGTCCTGGGCTTATTGCTTCTCTTTAACTGAATTAAATGGGAACTACTTTGGCAATGTATTAGCAATCTCTTTTCCTTCTGTTTATTCAGTCTCTGAGTTTAATCACAACGACCTGAGAAATGTTTGAGGGTTGAGTGTGGGTTTTTATAATTATTTTAATTTTTGTTTTGTTTAAACAAAGCTGAACAATTCCCATTGTATTCAGAGCTGTGATGCCCAGTTCCAGTGACAATTGCTAGATGAATTTGTCCCATCTTGTTTCTTGGCGATGTTCAGAAATATAACTTGTGTCATCCTAAGTCCTGCGTCCGTTTCTCTCTCTCTTATTTTCCTCTACCTTTATGTTAAGAAGCTGAAACAATTCAGGATTTTTTTTTTCCTCAAAGAGGTGAGTAGCTTCGAAGAGGTTTGGTGTCCAGGCACTTTTAACACTGTGAATTCTTACAAACACATGGGATGGAGAGGGCGATGCTGGTCCTTCCCTGAATGACTACTACAGTAGAATAAACTCTTCTAGTAGCCATCTCTGTTCCAGTTGATTGTGAGGACCTGACACCAAACAAATGCAGTGTAGAGAAGGATTTGAGACTTTTGCTTTTCAATAGCTACTGACCCCTAAGTAACGTGAGCTTCATTCTCTGAGGCAAGTCTGCTGTGAATATGACACTGCAAGGGCACTCTACCCCATCTGGCCAAACTTCTCCCAGTTCCCTCTGGTCTGTTGCCACACCTGCTCTCTGTTCCCAGGCTGGCTTTGGGATCTGCTCTCTAACGGGGTAGAAAGGGGGTGTTGGTGCCCTTTAACCACAGTGATTTGGGACCTAAGAGGGACAGGATTAGAGGGATTCACAGTTCATAGCTGACTGTTTGGGGCCAATCTCTTGGATGCCTCATTCTAGATGGGTTTCACACAGCCGCACACATGACATGTGTGTAAATAGCAAGTTCTGGCCAAAGGCCACAGTAGGATCTGATGCAAATCAGTGCCAGTTAGCACTTTGATGAATGGACTGCCAGAGTCCACTTTAGCTTTAGCATGCGGGTGCTCAAGCCTCAGAGCCAGCACAGGGAGCTGGCCAGGCTGTGCTCACACCATTCCTTCATTTAGTGCCTTTTACCCTCTCACCTCTGTGCCGCCATGATGGACCTGAATCAAGTCTTGTTTCAGAGCGGAGGATGCAGGCTGTGCCACTGAAAATATCACTGCAGTTGGTGGCTTGGGCTCTGCCTCAGCGTGGCATGATGACTCCTACAAGGCTGAGCTGGGCTAGCTCTGCTACAGCTGGAAGCTTGCAGGGCAGGAGTGAGACCGGGAGGCATGGGGGGGTCTGTGCATGCTTTCTGTTTGCCCTTCCTCACACAGTTTCATTCCCATCACCCAGAAGTACAAAGGAAAGGGGAGGGGAGAAGACGGCGTGCCAAGGGGAAGCAGTGAATACTTAATTGTCAGCTGCCTCTGCTCAGCTGCATAATTCACTCCCAGTGATGTTTTCTTGCTCCAAACAAGCATCATTTGGTCTCATTGCCCATGTGCAGACTGTGGCCACATAAGCCCTGGCAGCACGTCTGGAACAGGATTAAGCGCATGGTTCCCTGGGTCCAATCTTGAGAGCCCTCTCCACACTGAGGGAAGAGCAGGAACACAGCTGGAGAGGGAATTTTCTAAGATGGAGAATACACATGTGGTACCAGGTGAGGCCAGGGTGCCTGGGAGCGGGCAAGGTGGAAGCCATGGCATTATGTGCCATAGGGGACTGACAGTGACTGGTGTCAGTTGCTCCATGACATCCCAACATGAAGGGAGTAGCTGGTTAGCAGGGCTGTCCTGCACTGGCAGCCTGTGCCACCTGGGAAGACACTGTGGTGGGGAGTTTGAGCCTGAGTGGAGCTAGGAGTCATTTTGCAACCCTGAGGAGGAGATGGGAGTTTGGAGCAGCTCTCAGCAATTTCTCCAGTTTGCTGGGTGGGTGAAGCCGATGTCCTTTGCAGAGCAGGATTGCTGCTTCAGCAGGTGGAGGAGCCTCTGCTGCCCATCTGCTATGCAGCCCAATCCACAGAGCCATTAATAATGGTGTGGGAACTGGAATTCAGCAAGTGCCCATGATTAATTAGCTCATCATGGGCAGTTAATGGCCAGCCTGCTCCCCTTGGCCCCGTGGTGCAGGTAATGGAGTAGGCATCACTTCTCACCGTGCAAGGCACAGCCCCCTGCCAGGAGCAATGGACATAATCTGTGAGCTATTCTGATGAACTGCTCATAGGTATTTGGTGAGATTGCTTTTTCTGGGAAGTAGATGGGCAATAGATCTGTAAGGGGACTTGTTACTTATTGGAGTCAGGTAGCCAACTCTCTGGCAGGGGCCTAATCTAATATCAGCTTTCCTTTTCCTAACACTGGTGGTAACTCTCTTCTTGTCTGCATTTTGAAGTGCTCCCTCTTACTGGGGCTGACTTCTCCCTATGTACTCTGCTTGTCTCAGCACTTACTCATGAATTAATGTATAGAAATTCAGGTACCACCTGTGCTGCATCAGGCACGGAGAGATAACAGAGCCATGCAGTAAGGAGGACATGCAAGCAAGGCTGCTTTTTGAAATCCAAGTGAAGAGGAAGCAATCCACTCCACAGGTGACCCTGCCAGGGAGGGGCTTGAGATCCACCAAATGCAGATCATCACCTCTGTTCCAGCTGCTTTGCGATAAGGTAGGAGAAAGTAAAGCTCTATCAGGAGTGCAACATATTAAAATTAAATTGCACATGTTCATGTTGTTTGAGCAGCATGACATGGCCCAAAGTATGAAATTAATGTGATAGTAACTGGGACTGCCGCTGTGCCAGTAAGGAGCGCAAGTCTGTTGTTCTGTGTCCCAAAGGGGATCATGTTCCCCTTTGGGGTACATTCTGTGACTGTCACAATGTTGGCTACTGTGGCAGAAGTGAAGTTTATTCAGTGACCCCTGTGCCACAGACTGTAATTTCTCCTATCTCCAATTCAGAGACCTGTGAGAGCCTCCTGGAGTGACTTCCCCTCTCTAATGTCCAGGATTGCCTCTGTACATCTCTATTAGAGGCTTCCAGGAGAGACACGACTATTGATTTTGTACAAAGTGCTGCTGGCTGTATTAGCTGTTGAAGGTGATGCTGTGGTTAGGTGTGAGCCGGCCACACGGAGGCACTCGAGACATCTGTGAGCGCCTTACCTCAGTAAAAAACATCCCGAATGTCTGAAAAACACCGTCCATGTGCCAGACTTCTGCCTGACCCCTCTGAGGAAATGTGAGGAAAGCTCAAACTGAGAGCATCCATGCTGGGAGCAGGGTGTATTAGTGGCTGGGTCATGGCTTTTCATTTGATGATAACATTAACCAGAGACACTTTCAGCCCTCTAAGAACTTTCGCTATAATGCACACCAAAGGCTGGCTTTGCTCCTCTGTGACAAGTGGCCACCTTCCTAAATCCTCAGCAAGTTTCCCCTGAAGCCATCTTGTGAAGTGTAATGTTGATCTTCTGCCTTGTAAGTCCTCTTTCCTGTGGGAGGCACAGGAAGGCCATGGGTCCTGCCTCACAGAGGTAGTGATGTACCAGATCAGGGGGACAGGTATTTAATTTGCTTTGCTCTGCTCTATCTGGCAGCTCCCAACATTGCTCACTGTGTCTCAGGCATTCTGCTGTGTCTGAGGAATTGGTGCTCTTTCCCATACCATACAGATGTTTTTGCAGGACTGTAAATTATTCCCATCCAATAATTCTTTTATGAAGTGCTTTTTCTCCATACGGTAAAGAAAAATGCCATTGAAATTGGTAATTAAATGTTTACTGTTAACTACTTTGTATATTATATACTATAGATCATTCCATCCATTAAACAATCCATTTAACTCCCTTCAGCAGCATTATTGTCTATTATTAGGTTAATCAGCATTCCCATCCTGTAACTCTACATTTCTATCTAATTAGCCTTTCTTTCTTCATATTTCTATTTAATTAAGCTGAGCATCAGAGCTGAATTCCCTGTGCTCAGCACTAGCAGAGGACTTGATCCTTTCAATGCTTCGGGAGTGGAGAGGCACCAAGTTTTAAGCAGTCTCCTTAGATATCTTCTAAGGTTTTCTTCTTGGAGTCAGTCCCTGCTTAACTCCTGAGAAATTTTTTGTCCACATAAGAAGCTGTAGGTTTGTCACCTCCTTGATTATCTCAGATTATGGAAGATGTCTCCTATGTGTGATAGCTACAGCTGGTTTAAGTGTGCTGCAATGATTGCGTGGAGCATCCAGCCACTGCACATGATATGTGTTGGATAGGGTGCTCCTTTACTTCATGACTGGAAGGGCAGGCAGTTTGTGTTGTAAGGATCAGCAGCTGAGAGTAGCTGATATCTTACTTGACTGGGGCAAAAAAGTGCATGCTGGTGCTCTTCCACTTGCTCCCAGTCTCTAGCTGTGGGTGACGGCTGGTGTGACAGGACACATCACCTGTCTGTGCACAGGGGTTGTCAACGTGCACCAGTTTTATATGTAATTCTCCAGGTCCCATTTGATAACCCTTTGCAGAGTTGCTCAGATTTTGATCTCCAGAGGGATGCACTTGTAACTGGTGAGCTGGTGGCTCTGACCCATGAAATGGGTAGGTATGAGGAGGCCCTGATACTGTGCACTCTGCTGTGTGAGGCTGGTCCGGGTCTTCGCACTGCTCTGACACTGTAGCTCATATCATGCTTGCCGATAACGTGCTCTTTTGGCATAAACATTTGCTCTGTTCTTTCAATCCCTGAGCCCTGGGGTCTGCTACAGGAGGCTGTCAATTATAGTCTCTCCCCCTCAATGTTTTTGGGGATACTCAAGGTGCCCAACATGACAGCATCACTGAAAAATAGATTAAATAGCAGACAGGGAACACCTCGCTTGTTACCACTTAGCAACCAAGCTGCAATGGCTTTGAGGAATTGTCTGGGCCCTTCCAGAGTCCCTGAACAGCTCTTTTTGCTAGTACCAGTCCAGAGCAATCAGCAAATTGAGTTCTTTTTATTAACTTTAAAAGAAGACATTAGCCTCAGCTAGGAGAATAAAACCAATTTATGAGGCAATTAGCTCTGCAAAAACATTTCAGTCTCCCCAGAGCAACCATCTGAGGAGCATCTTATTCCAGCTGCACAGCTTCTTCCGGCCTTGGGTTTACAGCACACTCCATTTATCATAGATAATAATAACATATAAACAAATGATTTCCTGATGAGTGTGTGACAGCCAGGAGGGTCTTCTCTGCCTGAAACTATACTATATTGTTGGTTTCCTCCTTTCAGGTGCCATTCTGGTGGCCTGCTACTTGATTGTGATTCATTTTGATGCTCAAGCTCTTTATAAGCAGTATGTGCTGGAAATTTTTGGAAAAAAAAAAAAAGAGGGTCTTCCTCTGCCATTGTTGTCCTAATGCAATAAATTTTGTGTGAACAAGGTGGTGCAGGAAGGAATGTGGATTTGAGTTGACACAAAAGTTTGATTTGCTACATGTGGTTTAGCCTGCAACTTCTAAATTTACCTTAAAAGTAAATTGAGATAAAAAGTTAAAATTGAGTTTCAATGAGCTGATGCACAATATCGTTCTACCAATCACAGAACTCCTGTTTTCTGTATTTTCCTGTTTCAGCTTTTCCATTCTTATTATAAACAGTGAAAGTGAAAACTAGATAACAAAAACACTAGAACATAACATTTTTACTACAAATATTCTACAAAACTTTACAATTCTGTTCATTCAACATCTTTTTTGATGTGAGGTGATGCAACTGGAGGAGTGGTGACCAGCTTTGTTTGCCTTATAAACAGAGCACTCCTTGAAGAGCCCTGGGCTTGCACCATTTTTATCTCCAACAGCAGGAGGGAATCCTGGAGATCTTAGTGTGTGTTAAGAAACCCAAGGGGAAAGAAAATGCAGTTGCTGTGATAGTATTAAAATATCCAGAAAAAAAAGTGCTAAACTCCAAGCTTTTCAATATGAATCAGTATGCCCAAAAGGCAGTTTTCTCTGGAGACTTTTCAGGTATGTACTGCCTGTACCACTGTTTCCTTCTGATCCTTGTTTCTGAATCTCAAGCAGGATGTACCCAGCCCTGAAATCCAATATAGGCTAAAGAGCATGAAAGAACAGGGGAAAACTGATGAAAGGCAATGTTCAGGGTCACAACCAACAACAGTCCTGCTAGTCTCTGTGACTCCTGGATACAGCTGTGGATACAGCATAGGATATAGCAAGAATACCTTTAGATTAAAGACCTTACAGAACCACTACCTCAGGCATGCTGGCTGCAAGCCCTGGCGAGGTAAGCTGCTTGGAAGGAGGCTGTGTGAGGAACCCAGCTCACTCCAGTCTTTTGCAGCAACTTCATGTACAGTTTCCAGTTGTGGATTTGCCTCATGCTCCACACTGCAGATTAAGTGTGGGATTACAGCCACTCAGAAGTGCTCCTATCAGTAGCTTGACCAGCCCAAATCTATCGGAGGCTTTGAAGGAATTTTTATTCTTTATTTTTTAAAATCCTCTCCTGCTCTACTTCTTTCTCTATCATAAAGGTCTGGTTAGCATCTACTTCGGAATTTTGATGACTCTGTGAGTCCATCCAAGGCTTTTTAAAAGCTTTTAATTCTAAGCTTTGGGGGTTTTACACAGTTAGTTAAATCTGTAGTGACTTTTCTTCATTCCCACTTGAACTTTCCACTGTTCTGGTGCTCTTTAACTCCTACAAGGCCTCATTTAGGTTCTGTCGAAGTACTTGCACCAGGAGATGAACAGTTCTTCCTATACCTCCTTTTTATTAACGTGTAGGTTTATAAATGATGCTGCCACTGAAGGGATTAAGCATAGCCTGAAGTAGACACAAGGTGTCAGCTGTCATGGCTGCATCATTCTGTATAGAGCCTGAGGGGTTGGTTTGTGGTCAGAGCTGGTGCCAACCATCCCACTTGCTTGAGCAGAAAGATCTTGAGCTGCAGAAAACAAAATTGGGCTCTCCATGGCTAAAGGTGAAGGGACTCTTTGGCATAACAGTAGTGAAGAGAGCAATGTGTGAGCAGCAATTCTCTGCAGGATGGGTAGCTAGGGCAAACCTTTGACAACACTGATGCTGATACCCATGGAATATCACACAGCAACAGCACTCCTAAAGCATCTCTACTTCATCTGTCTTCAGGTGTGAGATAGTCACTAGGCAGTTGCTTGAGTGGAAAAAAAGGGAAAAATAAGGAAAGAAAACAGGGAAAGAACGAATAAATACATTGTGTTGTAGTTGGAAACCATCTTCTGTTATCTATGTTATTACATGCATCAGCTTTGATAGGCTGCTTAGTCATCTTATGGCCAAATACTCCTGTGATGATGTACAAAAGCTGTCACACTTTGATATTCACTCATACAAATGCAGGCACTGCTGTAGTGGAAGCAGCTGTCAGCTGGATAATTGCATGGAGGCTGCTGGTTTTCCGTGTTTATGAAAGAATACAGACATCCTAGTGGGTGGATACAGTGTGATGTTGGGACTGGATTTTCTAAGGAGTTGTGCTGAAGATTCAGATAAATGCTTGTGGGAACTGACTGAGAAGCCTCTGTGCCTAAATCTTACTGAAATCCTGTGTGTTTTGGTGTCAGAGCTGCCAAAATTCTTCTGAGAAGTCCCATTTTTAAGAAGAAACCTTGGTAACATACTTGTGTCATGGAGAGCTGGCAGCTACAAAAATACCCAATGCCAAAGTAGAGTAAACAAGATAAATATATAATTTGATGTCCTTTCCATTGATAAAGCATTGACTCTGAAATACTAGAGAACATCTCTAAGGAAGAGTAGATGGGTCAGGAAAGGAAGTTCAGCTGGAACAGGCTTCAGGAGAGCTGGCTTTGGTCTGCCCTGCCCCAGCTTTGCTGCATAATCACAGGAGGTTATGGAGTCCTAGACTCTTAAGAACACACCAACAGAGGCTGGTTTAGAGGTCTCTCACCCCATGTCCTCTTTAGTCCCTGAACAGGTTTTGATGGCCACTCTATCCCGTCACGTTTGTCTCCTTTAGATGTTCAGATAAGATTTTCTGTCACATCTTTCCATTGTCTGGAGGGGGAAGCCCAGCCCATGCCTGAGCAGGCAGCAACAGGAGCTGTTTTGCACGTGAAAAACATGCCATGAAAGTCCACATACCTGCACAAGAGCCCTGTGTAGTAAGTGGCCTTGGTGTATTTCACCAGCACATTCAGGGGTTGTGTCTCAAAGTGGGTGTGACATTCCCTCTGCTGGCACCTTCTGTTGTGGGTACCTGTTGTGGGCTGTAGGTAATGGTTATTCTCTCTCCGCTAGTTGGTGTTGGGAATAGTCAGGGGCTTCCTATGGGATGAAATGGGCTGCTTCTCCTCTCCAGAAATAATGTTATTCATGTTTTCTCAGCAGGAAACCTGTCACAAAAGCCTGGTATTATGCTAGGCTACCATGATATGTCTCCCAGGGGTTGATTTTCCTTTTGGGACAGTCTGGAAGGAACACATCTCTCTTGTAAAAGACATTGCAGAAATGATGAAGTGTCTTTCAATGTTCCCAGAGACAACACTGCGTGACTTTGCTTCTTCAGATTCAAGGTTACAGGGCAGCAGACCACCTTCAGCTGTCAGACATGGAGAACAAACAGTGCCCTCCTCTTCTGGCTTCTTTTAGACTTAATTCTTCTTTATGATATTCAGGTTTTATTCTCTTGCTACAACCAGGGTCATGGCTGGCTCCTGAGCTGGGCTTTGACAGTGGTGAGTCTTTGCTTGCAAACCATTCCTTTACAGCTCTTGTAGGACTTGTTGTTATGGCATTTTGGGCTTTTGATATGACCCTGCTGCTGCCACCATGCAGTGGTTGCCTTCCTTAAGCAGACCACAGCTCTGCAGTGTCTCAGCCCGGATCTGCATTTGGGGGGAAAAAAAATGGAGAAGGAAGGAGGCTGTGGAGCCCCAGCAAGAGGCAAGCTCCTTGCATTCAGCCTCATGCTGTGGCTGGAAATTGTCTTGCAAGTGTCACTGGTCCATGGGATGGGATAGAGGAAGGCTAACAGGCCTCATCTCAGCTGGGGAAAAGAGTTTTGTAATTAGGATAAAGCCCTACATCTGCCAGAGTTGTAATTTCTTTTCTACTTTTTCACTACAGGGAAGCGAGTTGTGTTGCCCACTCCTCAGAGGATAAAAGTCCTGTTGTCTGAGGCTGGATTGCACCCAGTGGTGTGGTCCAGCCATCGGATGGAGAAGAGCAGAGCATAATGACAGCTGGGCAGGCTTTTCATCAGAAAATAGAGGACAAGGCCAACTTTTCTTGTGAGGAGCTGGGGAGTGTGTGTTACAGTCATTAGCACAGACTTTAAAAGAACCAGCAGTGCCCTGTGTTTTCAAGTCCAGTCAGTAGCACTTAATAGCCCTGGATCTCTGCAAAACTCCCTCAGCCTGTTTGCAGTCACTCCCAGCAGTGAGACTGGTAGATTTATATGATTTTACAGGGGTACAAAAGAGATGCTTTGTAGCACAGCACCGTTTCCCCTTAATGGACTCTGTGACAAAGCAAATTTTGGTGGTGTAAAAGTGCCTGGGCTGCTGGACCAAAGTACTCCATTTGCAACACCCCGTGGTGAGTGAAAGCCACAGGACTGGTTATAACCATGCTGAAGGGTTGTGAAAGCACTGATCACACCAGGCACTTATAAAAGCCAGATTTATAGCACTGACCTGTGCTCTATAAAGAATGTCATTATTTTTGCTCCTAAATTCAGCCTAATGTTAAAGAGTCAGTGTGCTGAGTGTTGCACAGGATGTTGCAGACAGGGTATCTCCATGAACCCTTCACGGAACTGGTGTGTTACTGACACGCTTGTGCAAGGGCTTATTTCTTCCTTCCAGTTGGCTCAACTCCTGTGAGGAAGCAAAACAGTCCCTGTGAGGTGGCCGGGTCCCCTGGAGCAGCGCGGGGAAGTTGCAGGAGGCAGGTTGTGAGCAGGGAAAAATGCTTGAAGGGTGGTCCTGGTAAGAGAGGAATAGCACACTGTGGGAAGAGAGATCTTACAGTCAGGGTTGAGACGGCCATAGTTTGCAGGTACAGGCCTTTATGTCACAATGCCAAGCAAAGTCTCTGTCCCTTAAACACTTGGTATTTAAACACATCTGTTGTGTTTGAACTCCAGAATTTCTCCCAGTGATGAAGGCTGGGAGGCTCAGCAATGGGTGTGTCTCAGGGAGTCTGGATTGATGGACTGGTGTTACAGCTGACACCTGACAGGCTTTTATCTACTGAGCACAAATATGGGTGCCATGCCTGGTTAACATATACTTGGACTTTAGGAATAAGATATGTCTATTCCACTTTGGTAGCTTATTACAGAAGGTGCCTACAGCTAAGCTGTCTGTCCAGTGCCCAGGAGGGGAGAGGAAGAGCGCTTATAGGTTACAGTACATTTTATCTGGTGAGACATGCTGGATGTAGACCAGACAAGGTTGTCCCTGTTGACCAAAGAGGAATCAAGCCAGCTAGTTCAGGTACAGACAGCATTGGCAAGTGGGGCTGGTTAGTGTGGAGAGCTGAGTTGCATCATGTGTTGACAGGAATGGTTTGAGTTTTCTCAGGAGCCTGAAGGAGGATCGATGTTTCCCATGTTCAGATCACACCTCCACACTCTCTTAAGTGCATGCATTGCCACAGACCAGGAAAACAGCTGTGCTACTTTTGTGGACAAACGACAAAAGCAGAAGTTAGATAGACATTTGGATCGATATCAGGTCTATCCAGATATAAGCCAATTTAGATCCATTCTACCTTCAGCCCTGTGGGCATCACTGAAGAAAGGTGACTTCTAATACTCCAGTTTACAGTCCAGCCACCTGATAGAAGAACAATACTTGTTGATACTGAGATGAAGACTCATTTTAAGATCCAAATGAGTGATCAGCTATACACCAGTACCCTCAGAAGGCAGAGGATCAGCCAGGTGGACGCTGGATGTGTGTCATTAGGATGACTTTGAATGAGTGTGATATGAATAGAGGGGTATCATCCATGCTCGGGTCTCTGAAACAACCCGGTCTACAGATGCAGACGTCTGAGAGCCTGCAAACTGGGAGTAGCCAGGCTGGGAGCACTGAGTGCACCCACACTGCTGCAAGTACACGGGGTCTGGAGTCTCATTCCTGGGGTCCCACACAGTCTGTGGCTTCTGGGATGGAACCCAAAGGTGATACAGAGAGGAAAGGATCTTGTTGAAGCCAGCAGCAGTTTGAGAGCTTGCTTCATGGCTACGGGAGCTGCTGCCTGAACCAGTCAACACAAAGATCCTGTTGCCTTATGCAGCTAAACTTCTTGCTCTGCCTTGCTGGTGTGCACATCCGCA
>JAWWLV010000183.1:14410941-14422811 GCA_035041135.1 Platyrinchus mystaceus | reverse complement strand
CTGCATCCACTAGTTTGTGAACATCTCCCAGTCTCTAATGCATTTATTATCACCGTGTCACCATGGGTGACAGATGAGGAAGCAAGGGCAGGGGAAAGGGTTAAACCCTTTGGTTCTAGCAAGAATGAATCACTGAAAGATGGTTTATGATGTTGATGAAAATGAATAGAAAATCCTGGCAGAGGAAGAAAGCAGAATTTGCATCACTCCATGATCTGAAGGGGACAACCAAAGCGTGGCACAGGACTCCCAGAATAGCTAGACTTGTCTTGGAAGGGGACTGCTATTTGCAACTACCACCAGAGAGGCATGACCATGAGTCCCTGGCTCCTGCCATGGCTTCTGTGCTGACAGCCCAATGCCATTCACTTCTGTGTGTGACTAAGATCCAGCTCTGCCATTTAAGCTTCTTCAGGCTTTCCCACAAGGTGGGTACCCAAGGCTCCAGCCAGACCCAAACAAATGCTCCCCAAGGACTTTGCTTGGAAAGGGAGCTGCTGCTTTCCCCAGGCTGTGCTCTCTACTTGTAAAATATGTTATTCAGTTCAAAGCAAAGCATCTGAGATTAGCTCCACTGGTTAGAGTATGGTGCCAATTAACACCAAGTTTACAGGTTCCACCCCTGTATGGGCAATTCACTTAAGAGTTAGACTTTATGATCCTTGTGGATCCTTTCCAAAACAGTGTATTCTGTGATCTGTTGCATACACATGGTAAGACTAAAAAGCCAACATCTGAGGATAAACTATGAAAGGGAAAAAATTGCTCCAGTTGTAGCTGCTGGTGGGGAGTAGCATGTAGTCTGAGAGCCTGAGAACCAGCCCGAGAAACACCAACCCTCAGGGCCTCTCCGGGTAATGTCCCTGGCAAACCACACTTGCTACAAATGGCCAAATGCCTTGCTTTTTAATATCCCACCCGAGGAAATGACCCCTCTATGCCCTCACCCCCTCAAGCTGAAACAATTTGGCCATTAATGTGAATCATGAATGCTATTTTCCCAGAGTGAGCCATGTTTCTGCTTAGCAGCTTCATGAAACAGTCAGGAAGCATCAAACTTGGGCTTTCAAAGACTAGGTACAATCAGAGCTTCTGGTGGTGGGAGCATGTTCATGTGTATATATATATATATATCTGCACATATGTTATTTACAAACAAATTAGGGTTCGTTTTCCAAATGGACTTAAAGCCTGATTTTTGTGTGTTTGGCTTTGTAAACTTGACAAATCTTTTTCAGGTAACAACTAATTTTTTCACAAAAAAGTTTCCAATCCCCCTTAGTCTGAATCTGTTATCTCAACTGCATAATTGTTCACTTCAGCATAGGCTGAGGAACATGGTCCCCAGCCTTCTCTGTAAAACACAGGAGGAAAGAGCATACTGGAGCTGATAGATAGGGATTGATGTTTTGTGAGTGTGTATGCACCTATGTACACTTCAGCCTCAGAAAACACAGATCTGCCATCTGTTTGATGAAAGAAGTTTGAAGCTTTGAAGCTTAAATAACAAATCAAGCAACAATGGGAAGTGTAAAACCATTTTCCCCCCTTTTTTTCTCTTTTGGCCTTTCTGATTCATAAAGAAATTCTCCAGTCAGTTCTGGTGAATTTCTGGAAGCTTAGTTGGCAAGGAAACCACGAGTTAAAAGTAATGCAGTGAGTTGCTGTCTGAAGCTTGTTTCTATTCATAATGATTCTTTGAAATATCCTGGGTTGTATGAATGCAGTGTGTGTGTACTGCATAAGGAATCACGAAGTCAGCTTTGCTCCCTTACTGCAGATATGCTTCTAAGGGTCACAGGTGGAGGGGAGAGTTTGAGGAAAGTGTGCTTTCAGTCTCTCCTTCCACGGAGCTCACAGAGAGCACTAACCAATGTTGTGGCTCTTTGCCTGTTATGCAAAGCAAGTACTAGTGCGTCTTAAATTCTATGCAGTCAAAGACATCAGTTTCAAAATATTCCCAATGGGGCTTGTGACAGCACAGGCAAATGGGCACAGCTTGGGGATGCAGGACAGTCCTCTGTGAAGGGTCCACCACATTTGGTTTCGCCTGAAAAGGGACTCTCTGAGAACAGCAGGCAACTTGTTGCTTTCGGTTTTCAAGAAACAGAGAGATGGAAAAGGCTTCCCAGTTCTCATCAGTCTTACCTCCTTGTCTCACTTCTTGATGCTCATTGAGGGACTTAAACAACAATGTGGAGCATCTGACCCCAGTGGGAGCTGGATTTGACTGCTCTGACTTAGTTGAGTTAGAATGTATCTCCTAGAAACTGTCTGAGGGCATCATCCATTACTGTCATGTTTGGGTTGGGTCAATGAGCACCATCTCTGCCCACAGGGACAAAGCTGTCACTGGTCAGTCTGGACTGGAAGAGAGAGAAGAAATCTGTAATTTCAGAGAAAAAATATCTACTGGCTGGAAACTAGGCTTTTCAAAAAGTAGTCCCTTTTAACCAATTCTTCTTTCTCTGAAGGATGAAAAGCAACTCAAGAACACAGAAAAAAAGGAAAATAGAACTGGGACTTGCAAGCAAAAAGAGTCTATTGTGTAACAGGACTGAACCCATCCCCTGGTTTACATTTCCCTGCTCATCTTGGGGCAAAATTCAATCTTGAGGTTTGCCTTCTCCTCTGCACTGAACACAGTGATTATGTTCATCCTGTTCAGATTCCAGACTCAATTTTCCTTTTTCAAAGACTTGTGCTGTTATTTTCCATCTATCCACTCTTACAGTTAGAAAGTGTACATTTGGGGGGCTGACTTGATTTGCTCTTTTCCCTGGGAATAATAGATATCATGCTGTTTAGAAAAATGGAAAGAAAAAAACCCCTTTCCATGCACCAAAGAGTGTGGGGACAAAACCATATTAAAAATCTGCATCCTAAATACTGTAATCTAGGGCTGACAAAGAGGATCTTAGGCTTATTTTCTTCTGGCTCAACCTTCCTTTAGCCTGTCTCTCCAGGGAGTATGACCAGCATTGTCTCAAGCCATTAACAGGCAACATTCATGGAAGTTCAAACTCTTTTTGCTAATATTCTAACAAAATAGATTTTCCAAACAACCACAACTCTTTTATCCCTTTCAGTCCTGTCTGATGCCTCATTGTAGGTGTCTGTGAAAGGCAAACAGACATCTGTGGAATCTAAAGAGGAGCTCTGAAAATTTTACAGAGCCCCCCACTGCCTGCCTCCATAACCTGACAATAAAATTGGATTTTTGGTATCTCTTTAACACTCCAAAAAGTAAACACCTTTCATAACATGTATCATTTTCCAAGGTAATTTGAAGAGAATAACTTTGACTTTCAAATTGCCCTTTGGCAGCTTTGAAACCACTGTTGTTTTGTGAAAGCTCATGGCATTAAAACTGCTTTGTAAGGAGGAGGAGGAGGAATAATAATAAAAAAACCTCCCAATCCTGGCTTCTTCACGTTCCTTCTGATCTGTCCATAGCTTTTCAAGTGAACGAGAACATGCCGACAAATGCATTCTGAAGAAAATCTCATTTCGACCCTAAACGGTGCTTCACAATTTCCAATTCATGCTGTTGCCATTTTTGCAGGAATTGATGGCTGCCATTGTTATCAGAGCTGACAGGCCTCGGGTAGGTTGCACAATCAGTGCACCTGCCCGAGCCTTTCATTATTCCCAAGTGGCAGGTTCTCATGATATCTCTCTTTTATAGGCATTGCTCATTCTTATTTTGCATTTGACATGGCTCCTCCACTTGCTCACTGCTGGGCTGCTGAGATAAAATGGCTCCTCTGAAGTTACAGGAACAAAGCCCTGACACACGCCGAAGGTGGTTGGCAGCTTCTGCCCTTCCAGTGTGCTCCAGATCAGAAGCTGCTCTGTTTGTTGAAATTAGCAGTTGGGTAATTTCCCAGCATGTGGGACCATTCTGCTCAGCCCTGGCATTCAGGCAGACATTGCAGACATGCAAATGTCCTCTGAAAGCAAATCCAAATCAAAGGTTTGCGGAGATTTTGTGTTTACAAAAATAAGGAGGACAGTGGTTTTGTTGAGCTACCCTTTTTCTAAAAGTCTTTCTCTCTGTATCTCATCTGGAAGAACCTGACAGGTTGCTGAAACACCCCCCAAATGACCAAACTGGTCAAACAGGATGAGTGAAGGAAGGGTGATCAACTCTCCAGGATCATGAAGGAGTTGAATGGAAGATGAAGCAGACAAGAGGTGTCTCCCTGTATGAGCACAATTCAGGAAACCTGAAAGGATGATATCTCCTTCCCATCCACATTTTCTCATCTATAAAACTCTAGCTAAAGGCTCTGACCCATGAGTTCCTTGTGTGACACAGACAGAACTAAAGGGTGAAAAAAAAAGGCTTTTTGCCTAAACCTTCATACACCTATTTTTTCAGGATTTTACTGTATAAGGTTTGCATAATGTCTGCATAATAATAAGTAGGTGATTCCTGGTAGATCTGATAAGAGATCACCCATTGTTTTCCCAAAGGCTTTCTGTTTGACCCTACTGGATTCCCGTAGGATTCTTCTCTTGCCTTTGCCTTCAACCCCAGCTGTGCTTTCAACCTTATTTTTTTTTGCTTTCTGTTATTTGGCCTGGAATTTGACTTTGAACATGTCCTTTATGAAGATAACCTCTCTATGAGGAAACTGCTGTGGTTGCTGACTGTGTCTGTCCTGCTCCCTGCAGTGGGTTTTTCCCAGACACTGGACTTGGGCTCAGCTTTCTGAAGGTATGGTGACATCTAGACCATCAACTGGTGTATGGGACCAGCTGTATAAATGTAGTTCTGCAGCTGTTATGTGCTTTACTTACACAATTTAGATCCAATGTGAGGAGGAGGGATCTCTGCTTCTGCACCAGACCTGGCTTCTCTAGATTAACCCAGACTGCTAAGTGTTGTAAATCCTGAAGAAGTTACATTTCTCTCTAGGAGAATGCCCAGTGAGAAATGTGGATAAGTGCAGAGTCAGTGAACTCCATAGGCACAGGGATGCAAGGGAAAGCGGGACACAGACCCACAAAAACTGCTGTACTAGAACAAGAAATGGTAACATCTCCCTGATCTTCTGGCCTTGCATCATGAAGGCAGCCAAAAACAGGGGCTTTCATGGTGTAAGCCTTCTTTCCTGCTTCTGGTGCTTAGGATAATTGTCATAAGGGAAGATTTATTGCTATAGAAATAAAGAAGGAGGAAAAATCAGCCTTGCAGGTAAATTAAAAAATATATTATGAACAAATAAATTCGTGACCAGATATTGACAACTAAATAACTCTACAGCCCCTAGTAGGGTAATTGCCATAAATACTCGAGATAAGATTGGCAGACAGGGATGGTATCTTTTCTTATTAGATCAAGAGCCACACCTAGAAAAAAAATAAAAATTGAAGGAACTGGTGGGCACAACAGCCTTTCTTTGGGCCTGAAACAGAAGCAGCAAACTTCCAGGTAAATAAATGTTAAGGACAATTGTCCTACTTTAACTTAATTACACGAATCAGTAAAACAATTAGAGAGAAAAGGGTTTCTAAAATCTCAGAAGCAGGTGGGAACATTCAGGTTTGATTTCCCAATATAAGTTTCATGATGACACTGAGTCAGGTATACAATCCCTTCCTTCCCCTTGCTGTTCCTGATCTTACCTTTGCTGCACAGACAATCACTGTTTGTGCAAAGGTGCTGGAACAGGGTCAGAGAACTGAGTGAATTAAAAAATAATTCATGAAAAAATTATAAGTTTTTTTTCCTTTAGGTCACAGGGCAGCTGCAGAGGTAGAAGGAGAGGACAGTTGCTGCTAAAAATTTCAGCTCATGCCGCTACTGCTTCCAGAACTACAGCTATGAATAGCTGATGTGTATTTGGCTCAGCTGGACCTGGCATCACTAGAAATTAGCAGAAAGTGGGAAAGGGTTGGCTGACCACTGTCAACCCACACAGGACACGCAGTGTTGTATCAAGGGCATGCTGTCCAATGGCTGTTTGTTATGTAAGCTGGAACCTAAGATGTGCCATAGACAGAGCCTGAGGATGGGAGGTTTTTTAATGGTGGATGATAGTGAAATAGATATATTTGGTATGTGTGGCTAGGGTTTAGGATAGACTGTTACTCTTTGTTTTGTTAGAGCTGAAGAATAATGGCCCTCTATGTAACTGTGAGGACTTAATTTCCATAAATGATTTTGATATCACTAGAGACCAGATGTGCTATGAGGATAACAGGTTCTTACCATATTACAGCAGTTTGATAAACCAGATCTTGCTCTTCTGATTAAACGCAGAAGAAAAAAACACGTTCCTGACGAAGCAAGACATTGGATATGTATCTTTCTTAAGCACAGATGAAAGATTCAGCGTGGATCATACTATTTCTCACCTGACAGGAAGGCATGTGGATACCAGCAACAAACGCAGACTAAGAGCCTGTAAACAATCCAGGTGGACAGACAGCCCTACGCCTGTATCCTCTGCCCGTTTCTTGTCTATGGAAATTCTTGCTTGTAAACTTCCAAAGGACATGCTGGAGTCTCATAACGTGACAGAAAACTGGTAGAGGATGATGGTTGCAGACTCTAGCTACCCAGGGCACTCCATTCACATCCGTGTTCCCTACAGTTCCTGCTGGGAGGTAGCATAAGTGATGAATTTCACACTGTTCACCATCACAGAATAAAGTGGCAACTTCTTATTTCATGCATAAATTATCCTCTTTCATTATGTTGGATGCTTAAACACACTATTTGAAGATGTAGTCTTCCTTGTTATAAGATATAAGAGGTTTCACTATTTTTCATGTGACAGAGGAGCTTGTTTAGAGGATAAATCTCTTATTTAGAGGATAAATCCCCTGTAGTGCACATTTGCCTGGAAACGAGAGAAAGTATTTTTTAATGTTCAGTTATCCAAAAGCCCCCAAAGGCTATGGATACACATCCAATGTGTGATTCCAGTCCATGATCATTATTAAAATACAGTGACTAGAAATCTGTTGCTCTCATGGACCTTTCACAGCAGCTGCAGCAGTCACATGGCTGCTGTTCATTTGGTAAGTTTTGGGGGAAGGACAACCCCTGTGCTTTGTGCTTTTGTCCTTCCCCAAAGTAAAGCCCTGACCCAGTTTTTATCTTTAATTCATTTTGTTGTGCTGCTGAGATGAAGGAAGACTTTCATGTCAGAGATTAGTTCTTCCTGTCTTGCTGAAGCCTTCTGCGATATGGGAAGCATTATTTAGATAAGTGACCAAAAGCTTATTCAGTGGCAGGAGTTTATCAGCTGTTAGAGGTAAGGACCCGAACAAGCTGGTGCCATGTATTCCTCCTCCTGCACTGCTGATCCTTGTTTCATTCCTGGGGATTTGCTGTCATTACTGCTTGTCTTTGCTGCTTCCTCTCACTGTTAATGTGACTGATAGGCCATATATGAAGCCTGTTATCTCTTCCTGTGGTTTAAGCAACATAATGTCTAGGTTGAAATCACCATTGGATGATTTTTTGAAGGCGTGTAATTTATACTGGGCTAGAGGCTGAGTGTACCATGCCCTGTTGTCTGCCTTCTCCTTGATCCTGAACCAAAATGATTCCCGGTTTGCCATCAAATACCAGAGTTTTAATGGCACCTGTTGAAAGGACAATTTTTATGGGATGAAGCAGGTGCAAGGTGAATCACAGGCATTCTCAGCACATGGTGTCCCCATGAGTCTGATTTTTTTTCCAAAGCAACCTGGAATAAATTTAGATAATTTCCAGCATGATTCTGTGATGTCCCTTATGGCTATCTGGGATTTTATCTTTGTCATCTCCAAGTACTGGAAGCTCCTATTATTGCTCATAGCTACATAAGAAATCCTGCCTGTCAAGTGCAGATCCAAGTTTGGAGAAGGTACATTTAAAATATTTTGGCCTTGAGCCCAGCCCTTAAAGCCATATTTCTTTGACCTTGTAGCCAATCATGCTGATGAAGGTGCTGCACTTGACACTGTGTGGAATCCAAGAGGTAGAGTGTTAGCTCATGTGAGTCTGCCCCAAATCCTGCCTGATTTGGTATTTTGGGGAATGTCTGAATGGGAAATGACTTTTAAGCTTCCTTCAGGCACTTTTAGACAAACCCAGGAGGTGTTTTTGGAAGATGTTAAATAGCACAATTTAGCAGTGCTATTGTGTCAGTATATTAGCCCTTTGTAGTTACTGTCTTCAAAGTGACAATAAATGAGCCAGATTGAAGCATCTATAAGTCATTAGCATTTTTTGTTATTTTTGTACAATTATGTGTTTGAAGATAAAGTGGTTTTTTCTTCTTTTCTTTTTTTTTTTTTTTTTCCCCTTTCCAAATCTCCCTTAATTACTTTCAGTTCAGGTTGACTTACCATCTTATTCTGGGTAATGAAAGTCAGATGGGAAATAGTGAAACTTAGTCTAAAGTCAATCAGTCTTTTAAGTTGAATACAAAATGCACTTATGGTTCATTCACTCCTGGTAGGGAAAAAGAGATGCAGATGATTCGCACTGAACACTAAGAGAAGAAACGGGAAAAAAAATCATTAAAGCAAATATCAACACTGCAGATAGGAGAGAGAACGAACGCAATGTGTGCTCTATCTCTGAAGTGCTGCTGTGTTACAAAAGCCTGGGAAATAGTTCACATGAATTTCAGAAATTTTTATCTTTTCTTTTTTTCCTGCCTCCCTTCCCAAAAGCTCCATCAAGCCAGATTATGCATGGTGGAGTGACACAAAGAAATGGTGCTTCTATTGCAGTTTGCATATGCCTGTGTGTGAGACTAAAGTGAAATCCCCATGACTTAACCTTTCTAGAGATTGAAATGGTTTTGTGGAGGGGATGGAGCTCCATCCCCTCTAGTTCATTGGCTGATGCAGAGCTGAGAGAGGCTGTGATGTTTTGGGCTGTTGAAAATTACCTGTGTGCTCTTGTGCTTTCAAGTTATCTTCCCTACCCAGAGGGCTATAATTGATCGATAGAGGTCTTGGGCAGAGGTTGGCAGCTGCAGCTGGGTCTCAGCAGCTTGTGGGGCTGTTCTCACCACCAGCATGTGCCTGCTTTTGGTTTCTTGGTTATTCTTGTCTCCCAGCTCCCTCTGAAGCAGTGGGGGCTAGCAGGACTGCAGACTCTGCCTGCTTGTTCAACCCAGATTAGGTCAAAAACTGTGTGTGTTCTTCCTCAAGGTGGGACTCGGAAGAGACTGATTGTAGTGTATTGTGCCTTTCTGTCTGTGCTTCACTTTCCCTGGCTATAAGGTGATGAAAAGGTTTCTAAACTCCTCCAAGCATGTAGTTCTGAACCAGCTCCATGCAGTGTGCCACAGTGAGGTTAACTGGGCACTGGCTTTTCTAATTTCCTCAACTCCTTAGCTGGAAAGATCTGTCTGAGCAGAGAAATCTTCATTTTCAGTTCACAGCCTGCACATTAAATCTCCAGCAAAATTTTCAAGGTAGGATGACATATGTAAAGTATTGTAACTACTGATTTCTCTCTGGCTTGCAGGTGTTGGGTTTGTTTTCAGCTTATTGCCATTAATTGGAATGAATTTTAATGACTTCACGTGGCTCAGAATTGAGGCAGTTATAACTAATTCCATGTGTACATGCCAGATATATGTGTATGAGAAATCTCATGATCAAAGAATTATTTCCTTGTAGGAACAAAAGCTGACAGTGCCAGCAGCTACTTAGCACCAGCCTGGACTATGCAGCCTAAATTACTCTGAGGCTGCAAAACCAGCTACAGTTACTCCTAATCCCTGAGACTAGAGGCAAGGTCTCTCACCATGATGCACCTCAGTTCCCCCTCTCTGCCAGGATGTCAGTGCTAGGAGTCACCTTTCAAAAAGGTTTTTAAGATCACTTAACAAACAGTGCGATGTGACCAAACATGGTCATAGAATCATAAAATCATTTAGGCTGGAAGACCAATCATTAACCCAGCACTGCCAAGTCCACCACTAAACCCTGTCCCTAAGTGCCACATGTAGGAAAAGTCACTCCAGGAAAGGGATGGCAGCTTAGCTCTCCCTGACTGTAATTTAGTGGCATCTGTGAGAGACAGAGTATGGGAGAAAACTACTCATCTCAACTTCTCTCATGAAGAGGGGTTCTGTTTACAGTTCTGATCAGAGTATCCTTTCCTGATATGACAAGATAAGGGTGGGAAGGTGGCCTTGTGGTGATTTTTCAGGCTTCTCCTAGCCTTTCCTAGTGTTTGATTTTTCCTTTTCAGATGCAGGGCTTTGTGCTAATGAAGATTAAAATGTCTGTCCATCCTTCCTTGGTGCAGGCACAGAACAAGTCAGTCGGTGTCAGTATGGCTCTAGCTTTCCTCAGGCAGCTCAAGGTTTCACAGGGAAGAAGATGGGTGGCTGGTTGAAATGACCCATTTGTCTCAGCAGACAGATGTGTGAGAGGCTCCTGAATGGCTACAGTGCACATGTATTCTTCTTTTAGGAGCTCAAATTTAAACATCCCTTCTAATAAGGATGAGACACTTACATTTGCATAAGTGTCAGCCTTAATGGACATTAAAATGGATAAAACAGCATAGGGATCACTCCTGTACAATTGAAGAGGCTGATGAGATGGCCTGTGAGGAGCAGTGCATGTCTTCCTGGTGTGGAGGGTAATGTCTGTGATTGTCCCCAGCACCTGCACAGGGTGCTGTCGGGAAGCTTAACAAACTGTGCTCCATAAGAGATGACAGAAGAGCCCTAAGCTACACAGGCTAACATAAGAAACAGCATCCAGTATGCATATTAAAAGAGCTATTATGAAATATGGAGCTTAGACAATTTTCCAAATTAAAGCAACTCATTACTGGGAGGCAGTTGAGCACTGGTGACTGTCCCTCTGTTCACATGGTTTTACTCTGCAGCTGCTGCAGCATGGTGTAACCTGTTTTTTCTGGGATAAGCCATGCTGTATTATCTAGGATGTTACCAAGGGCTAGGGAGGAGGACAATTACTGTAGCCTAGCTGCTGTGTAATAATGTACTGATCAGCAACATGATGTTCTGTTCCAGCCTGATTTTGAGCCTGAGCTTTGAGTGTGATTTGGTTTGAGTGTCCATTGGGTGGGCTCAGATCTTGCTGTATTTTAGTAAAGGTTGGGGAGGACTTTCCAAGTATCTGTTTTCTCACTGCCCTGATTCTGTGCTGTCTTTTTCCAAACTGGAGCATGTGAGAGCCTGCAGGAGAGCCACGGTGACTTTGACATAATAAACCAAGACAGGTTTCTACAGGGACACTGTAGCTGAACACACTGCTGGTCCTTTGGCAATCCAGTATAGGAGTCTGTCTGAGAAGACGAGAAAGTGAGTATCCACTGATGGCCAAGAGAAAAGGGTCTTAATTCAGCTACAAAACTCTTTGTAACTATTTATGTCCAGTTCCAAGGGACAGCATTCTAGGACAGACTCTCTATCAGCCTTAGAAGCATGAGATGTTTATCTAGTTTATCTTAGGAAAAGGATCCCACAGAGCTGCCACAATCCCTCTAACTGGACACTGACAGAAACCTGACATTTTCTGCCCATGGCTCCTGCTGCTTTGACCTACTGCAACCCTTCTTGGGGGATCTCAGCAGGACTAGCTAATTCTGGCTCACCACTGAGCTAAAGCAGAGATGTGGTTGCTAAAAGGCTCCGGTAAATCAGAGAGTGGCCAAGGGGCTTGGATCCAATCCAGCTGTCAGTGTAGACACACAGGAAATAATATATTGACCAAATTTGTCTATGTCCCTTTGCAGAGATCAGATCCTGGTTCCTGCTTCACAACTACTAACACTGTTCTGACAGGAGTGACTGATGCCTTTAGATCCAAGAGTCACAGTTCAGCTCATGTGCATGACCCAACCAATGGACTGTAGCATGGTTTTT